>JAQHRD010000015.1:0-650386 GCA_029168975.1 Purpureocillium lavendulum
TTTGCGGCTCTGCTCCGCACTCTGCACAACGCGGTGAGAGACACCGACGTCACGAGAGGCTCGCCAGTCTTGACGAATTTCATTCGCGACCTGCGCGAAGAGTATTCGGCGTTGGGTGATAATCCATTTCTGCAGCGTCCAGAAGGCTTCTATCGACAGATCCGCCGCGCTCAGGGCGCTCCCCTATGCCAATGTGAGACCCTTTCTGTAGAGGATGTTCAGGCTGCCGCAAAGGCTCAGGAGATGCTTCACCTCCGCATGCTAGACGAGATGGAGACAGGTCCACAAGGTGGCACACGTCACTCGCCAATGCCGACATCGATGATATGCTTGCCCAGCACTACGACACGGACATTCCGCTGCTGCATCGAGGAAGTCAAGACATAGTTACACAGGGTCCACGAATGCTTGTCGATATTGACATGGCAAGTTGCTTCACGGAATTAGGCCGTCTGCCGCCTCGCAGCATACCCTCAACTCTCTGCAGACCATGGCCCTTCAGCTAGTGTGCAGATTCCTGGACAAGTCTTCCGCAGATCCGGACCGGGCCGGTCAACATCTCCAATACACCGGAGGCCCTGGCGGGACAGGCAAATCGGGTGATCGAGGCCTGAAATGGGTCTTTTCGGCGAGGGGCCAAGCACATCTTCTCCAGATCACCGGAACCTCGGGGAGCGCAGCGGCACAGATTGGCGGCACGACCTTGCATTCCGCCTGTGGACTGGATACCCACCGCGCCCCGGACAAACGAATACCACTTTTCTCGGAGGCAAGAAGTTTGTGTGGAAGCAGAAGCTGGTACTTGTGATCGACGAAGTTAGCATGCTCGGAGGCACTACTCTGTACGAGGCCAGCTGTCGTCTCCAGTCGCTCCGCGACTGCCCAGACAAACCCTTTGGCGGTATTCCTGTGGTCCTCTTAATGGGCGACTTTTATCAATTCGCCCCAGTACGTGAGACGAGTCTTCTCGTAGACCGGGTGGCGAATCCTGCCTCCGCCCGTCTGAGCCAAGCCACCGTTGCCCATCACCGCGGCTTCAGCCTCTGGCTGATGTTCAAGACTGTGGTTCTTCTCGACGAACAGATCCGTGCACGAGACGACCCTGAGCTAGGCGCTCTTCTGGACCGAGTGCGACACGGCACCCAGACATGGCAGGATCTTGATCTGCTGAATACAAAACTGGTCGACCGCTCTGATATTACCTTCAGTAACGGCCTGCGCGCCATAACGCCCCTCAACCGAAATCGGTGGAGCCTCAATATGCAAGCCGTTGTCGACTGGGCGCGCTTCAATGGGAGGCACATCTCCGTCTTCGTCTCAACCCACACCTGGAGGAGAGCCGGCCTGTCCCAATATGAGATCGCACAGGCGATCGAGCAAGGGGATGACTCCAAATGCAAAGTCCCTGGCATCTTCTTCTATGCTCAAGGGATGCCTGTTGTTGTCAACAAGAATATATACACTGGGTTGAAAGTTGTCAATGGGGCGGAATTTGCCGCGGCAGACATCATCACCGACCCGAAATACCCAGGATACCATCTCGCGGACGACGTCACCATACACTTCGGTCCACCGCTAGCCATCTTATTACACTCGAACGACACGGCGACCTTGGCAGTCCCCGTCCTCCCTCCGAAAATGGTGCTCGTCCGCCCTATCTCGCACGTTCTTGAACCCAGTGATTCCCGCTTCAAGTTCTTGTCAACAAAGTGCGCTCGACGAGGCCTCCCGGTTGTTCCGGCCTTTGTTCTCACCGATTATAAATCGCAGTCGAAAACGTTTCCCGAGGTACTCTTGGAACTGCGAGGAAATCGCGTGACCAATGGCGACCCCTCCAAGTGCGATTTTACCAGTCTTTACGTGCAGTTGTCCAGGGCTACGACCCTTCGAGGCATTAGGCTTCTCAGCCCTGTGCGGCCCCAGGACTTCATTGTAACAAACTGGACCAGAATATGGTAAATGCGATGCAGAGGCTCAACAAGCTGGCCTTCGAAACGAAACGGATTTACGAGATCCAAGATCTGTGTCGCACAGAGAACCAGCCTTATGTTGCATAACATCTGCACTCAGAATATTTGTCCGCGGAAGCCGATGCTATAATCCGTGTATTAAGGTCGAGCGCCTGCATGCGTTGTGCTTTGACTTCGTTGAGGTCAAAGCTCAAACACTGGTTGCATATGTCGGAACACCAGCTTCAATTACAGGTACTCTGCACCACAAAGCAAATCTTTCCTTTGTGTATAAAGAGCAGCGCACTGTCGTGCGCTTACAGATAGCTCTTCAAGATAATTCTCATCAATTGCCACGATGCCAGGTGTGATCCCTGTGGAGCCAATTGTCTGACAATCTGTGAAGCACTTGGTTACCGGGCCATGCCATCGTGTGAAAATGCAGGCTCGTGCTCGGCACCATGGTATCCCTTTTGATCGATGCCATGTGGCACCCAGCAGCACGCAGTTCGGCATGATGCCTACTGCCTAACTTTTTCGTACTGCTCAAGGACATTCACTGAAGAATTCTCAATGGCGGTTTAAGTTACCTCAAATCGCGCCGTTAAGTTGGGGCGTTGAGAGGAATTCATTGGTCGGCGGCTGAGTGCCTTGAGGAACGAAGAGACGAAAGGTTCTCCCTTCCGACCCCTCCATAAACTCGGGCCACATAGCGGTCCGTGCCCTCCCAGCCACTCCGCGCCACTTCCTTCTCGCCCTGGATCCCTCAGCTTCGAAGCCTCCAGCCACAACCACTCGTACCGCCTCCCTCGACCACCCCACTGACCGCCGCCGCCGCTCCGGCCCCACCGCTTTCTCCCGACCCTCCGTTTGCTCCGCGCGCCCACTCTCACTCTCACTCTCGCCGCCGAGTATATACACCTCCTCTGCATGCAAAGGCTGTTCTTCTTCTAAGGCAGGTCGTGCTGGAGGCGTAATGGACGTCTACAATGGACGCCCTCTTGCGCAGGGAGGAGCCCGGGCGCTCGCTCCTGCTTGTCCCGCCGTGCGTGCGACGGCCGGGTCCAACTTCTGGGTTGCCTTGACCCACCTCTTCTACACCGCTTTGCCTGACGTTCCCCGAAGCATAGACGTTCGAGCGCACCGATGGATTCATAGACGTGGCGACCAGTTGTCATCAGCGCCCTCGCCCCTCGGGACGCCGTTAACAGATTCCTTCACTCTTTTGCTCCCTCCTAGCACCCGTCCGCGACCAATTCCGTCCACCACGTAGCCGCCATGCCCCGACCACAGGTGGCGCCAGTGTCACCCGAAGAGATTCGGCGCGCCTTGACGGATATAGAATCGCAAAGGGCCTACCAGCGCCGACCAGAGCTTGTCAGGGTCCCCCACGAAGAGATCCTCCGTGTCTTGCATGATATGGATCGCCAGCGCGCCGAAGACCGAGCCCGCCGCCGTGAGGCTCGGTACCAGAATAGCCAACCCGTGCACCCGCCAACCACTCCGCCACGAAAACGACCTAGGGAAGAAGAGGAAGCGCTTCCTACTCCACCACCCACGCTGCCAAAGCGATCCCCGAAAAGACCCCGGCCGATGCGAGAAACTGTGCAGCTCCAACAAGACTCTGTCGAGTCCGCCCTACATCAATACGAAACCTGTTTCCGTGCCAAGGAGCAGGCGTCAGCCATGAGGTCCTGGTGCAACGAGGTTCCGCTTGCCCTTCAGGTAGACGCCGCCAGATCGTTCTACCAAGCATTTACGGAGGAAAGGACGTTGCCGATTTGCCACTGTGCCTTCTGCTACAGAAAGGCAGCGCCCTCAGAACTCACCACGTTTAATTGGAGGACCCGTTTGTCACCCTCCCTCTTGCAAGCCACCAAGTCTGCCCAGGACTGTGTCGACTGCTTTTCATCCCACGAGGGCTCCGGAGTTCAAGTGTGCCGCGAGTGTCGTGTCAGCTTGGACGCTGGACGGCTGCCCAGGGCCTGCTCGGTCAATAACATGGCCATTGGGTGTGAGCATCGATATCCCGAAGAGCTTGATGGCCTCTCTCCCGTTGAGGAGAGGCTCATTGCCCTTCAGGTCCCTTTCGGCTACATCACAAAGTTCACAGTTGACAACAAGACCCGATCGGACCTCAGTTACCGGACGCATGTGAGAGGCCATATTGTCGTCTTTCCCAACAAGGTGGAGGATCTCGTTGCTACCGTTCTCCCACATCCTCTGCTGCAGTCCGTCGAGGACATCCACATCTCCTGGAGCGGCTCAAGTAAACCTGGCTCTGCAGACGTTAGACATCTACTCCAAGTGCGCAAATCCCGAGTGAGGGCCGCCCTGTCATGGCTGCAAAAGAACAATCCATTATACGAGCACGTCGAAATTAACCAGGCGGAGATAGACGGCTGGCACTACGCCGACGGCTCTGACGTCCCAACCCTGATCATGGATCGCATGCAGAGGGAGGAGCCGTCGACCTTTGAGAAGACACAGACAGATCACATCGTCCCTGATACCGACCGGGGTTTGGCGGAAAATAGGCTCACCAGCATCGATGAACTTCTTGGCTCCATGAACGCTCCGCCCGCAGATGAATGCTCCCATGTCGACAGTGCAGTCAATGCTCCACCGACGGAGCAGCGTCAGCCCTCGCCCCTCGTAGCCGAGACTCATGTTCCCGGGCCAACTACTACCGACGGCGACGTTAATACCGTCTGTGAAACGTCTACGTCCGGGATGTTTCCCCTTGACGGACCAGCCGCATTCGCGGAGGCAGATAAGCTATCGTTTCTTTCCAACGTTGTGAACTCTAGTCAGGATCTCGCGCCTGATCCTGAACCGTGCGCAATACAGATCCAGACGGCTGGAGACCAGCCATACATCCGGGTAGAGCGCGGTGCGGACTTCGCCGACAATCTGCACGAGGACTTTTTCCCTCGGACTTTTCCTAAGCTATTTCCCTGGGGCAAGGGTGGCCCGAAGGCTTTGCGGGAGTCGAACCTCAGTCCACGGCTGAAGCCTGTCGGTCGCCAGTCAAGTCACTCGCTCGCCTACTGGACCAGATACGTGCTACAACGACACGGCGGCCGCTTTGCCACACATCCCGTCTTTTGTTTCTTGGTGTTCAACATCCTCCTCCGCTCCTCCAACCGCCGTATCAGCATGGTCCGAGTGGCCAAAGATTCTTTCCCAAAGCTTGAGCAGGTCCACCTCACCCTGACCGCGGACCAGCTGAAGAGGGCTGAGGCAGAGATACGAGAGACGGGGACCACGAGTGACCGCGACGTATCGTTTTTGCTTCGCGAGCTGTCAATCTTTGGCCATGCACAGCCACTGTCGAACGAAACTAGATTGCTCATGCGAAGGAAGATCCAAGCTCTTAGCATCTGGACTGGTATGCCTGCGATTTGGATTACCATCAACCCCAACGACGTCAACAACCCAATAAAGATGATGCTCTCTGTCCACAGGCTCCACGACTGCGACGCCGCCAAGAGCCTCTTGGCGGATCTTCGTGGACGGTACGACGAGATCGCGCTTAGCATCATGGACCCAGTCAGCTCTGCCATCTTCTTCCACCGAGAAATATCCCTGTTCTTCGACAAGTATGTGAAGGCAGGGAAAGAATCCGTCTTTGGAAAGATTAGCCATTACTACGCTACGGTGGAGACGAACGAGCGGGGCAGTCTACACTTGCATGGACTACTCTGGCTGGACGGCAACGTGCAGTTGCCATCCCTGATAGACGACATGGCTAACCCGGACGAAGGAGCATACCGTGCCCAGGTGGTCCGCTACGTAGATTCCGTCTTCCACGAGTGCTTAGACGAGGATGCCGGGAAAGCGGTGCGAAAGGAGAGGAAACCGATCCAGCCCATTGCAGAGATGATGGCCAGTTCCCAAACTCTTACCGCGGCCTTCGACGACGAGTCCAACTTCATCGCACACTGCTGCCAAGTTCACTCTCACACCTTCACATGTCTCAAATACTCTCTGAAGGGACTCGTCGAAGAAGGCACAGACAAGCACAGACGAACGGCTTGCCGGTTCAAGGCGCCTTGGAAGCTCGTGGAGGAGACGGGGTTCACAGACGACGGCCTGCTCAGAATCAGGCGTAACCATCCGCTCGTCAATCGCTATAACAAGTCATTGGCGATTGGCCTTCGCTATAACCACGACGTCTCGATGATCTTGACAAGAACCAAGGGTCTAGCCATGGTGTACTACATCACCAACTACGCGACTAAATTAGACACGCCGATGTGGAAGCGCCTTGCTCTCGCCGCCGATGTCGCCCGTCAGCTTCGCGAATCCGGCAGCGCGAGGTGCCGCGCAACCGAATCCTCGCAGCGCAATCACAGGCACGAGGCCGTCATGAATGAGAGCCGCCAATTCCTAATGAGGACTGCGAATCGCATCTTCTCCGAGCGACAGCTCTCGGCTGTGGAGGTCTGCTACCACCTCCTTGGCTATTGCACTGACTTTACCAACGTGCCGCATTGGTCCTTCCTAAACTTGACGGCGCTATACTGGGCAATTTTTCGGCAGTGGCCACATCTTCGCCATCAGGCCAGCGAGCTGATGGATGGTCAAGAACCCTCCGAGACAGTTCCTGTGCGGGAAGGTGGGCGGACGCTTTTAAACTTAGACGCTTACGCCTACCGAGGCCGTGTCTTACGGGACTTGTGCCTGTACGACTATATGTCTATGATCCATCTGGTGCGTCGGAAAGATCGAGCAGAAGATGAATCGCACATTGCTCTTGACGAGTCTGCTGCCGAATATGAGGGATGGATCCAAAGGCTTCGACGACCCGAGGAGTATGCCGTACCAATCT
This sequence comes from Purpureocillium lavendulum, assembly GCA_029168975.1. Taxonomy (NCBI): domain Eukaryota; kingdom Fungi; phylum Ascomycota; class Sordariomycetes; order Hypocreales; family Ophiocordycipitaceae; genus Purpureocillium; species Purpureocillium lavendulum. The sequence goes on from JAQHRD010000015.1 coordinate 6,784, forward strand.
TCCAGGGATTCATCAGCGACGACCATGAGGACGAGCACCCAGTGTATATTAAGCGGTAATAGCTCTCGTGCCCCCGTGCCCCTGCAGCCTGATTCTGACCGTCTCCCTAGAAACTCTGTGCTACATCTGGCCCTCTTCGTCCCTTGGGAAGACTTCCTTTCCAGGACACAGGGCGCTATCACCGACATATGGTCAAGTTGCGAAGCTCGCCTTTCTCCCCGGCTCCGCTTTCACGTCTCGAATATCGGTCTCCTGAGGAAGTCGGCTGAGGATGCGCGGAGAGACGCGAGACTCTGGGCCAGTCGATCGGAAGGTGACGACACAGTTGACGTTGAGTATGCACTTGGCGGCGATGACTATGGAGAGGAACCTGCAACAACGGCGCACCAACATCAAAATTACACAGCTCTACTCCAGGTTCTGCAGAGTGCTGTGCGAGACTCTGATGTTACGAGAGGCTCACCAGTTCTAGGAGGTCTTATCGACGACCTGTGCGCGGTGAACTCGGTTGAAGAAAGGAACCCTTTGGTCCAATACCAACAAGACTGCTACGGGAAGACACCCCTTAACCGAGACGGCATTCAGGCAGCAGCCAAGGCTCAAAATCTACTGCATCTTCGGATGCTAGATGAGATTGAGACTGGTTCCCAGGCTGCCGCACTTTCCACGGATGGTGCGGACGTGGGCGGTGTCCCGGCTAGTCACTGCGACTCTGACTCTGCCACCATGCACCCACGTGCCAACCTAATAATAGAGCAACATGGCCCTCGAATACTCGTCGACGTCAATCCAACGACTACATTCGTGGAAATGGGACACGTTGTCGCAACCAGTTTTACATTGAACTACTTGCAGAGCATGGCCCTGCACCTTGTCTGCCGGTTTCTGGATAAGATTACCGTCGACCCCGGTTCAGCAGGTCAACATCTTCAATATATTGGCGGGCCAGGTGGCACAGGCAAATCGAGGATTATCGATGCCTTGAAAGCCATGTTCGAGGCAAGGAATAAGCCACATCTTCTCCAGATAACCGGCACTTCCGGGAGTTCCGCTGCCCATATCGGCGGCACGACAATCCATTCAGCCTGTGGGTTGGATGCCCATCGTGCCCCAAACAAACCACCGCCACCGTTCTCGGAAGCGAGGAAGTGGGTATGGAGCCAGAAGCTGGTTCTCGTAATTGACGAGGTCAGCATGCTCGGAGGCGCCACTCTGCACGACGTCAGCCGTCACCTACAGGCTCTCCGTGACTGTCCGGACGAGCCGTTTGGCGGTATACCTGTAGTTCTGCTCATGGGGGACTTCCATCAGTTCGCCCCAGTGCTTGAAACAAGCCTCCTGATCAGCAGATTCCCCGACCGGCCTGAGGCCCCCATGCGACAAGCGACCATCTCTCACCATAGCGGCTGTAGATTGTGGCACATGTTCAAAACCGTTGTGCTCCTCGAAGAGCAAGTCCGAGCACGAAATGATCCCCAGTTCGGTGCGCTCCTGGATCGGGTTCGCAACGGGCTCCAGTCACAGCAAGACCTCGACTTGCTGAACGCCAACATAGTAGGCCGCCCCGAAATCGCATTTCACAATGGTTTGCGTGCTATAACGCCGCTGAACCGCAACCGATGGGCCCTCAATATGGAAGCTGTTGTGGACTGGGCGCGCTTTCACAAGCGACATATCGCAATCTTCGTCTCCACGCACACATGGCGCAACGGCACTGTTTCTCAAAATACGATAGCTCAAACCATCGGCCAAGGTGACGACTCCGCCTGTAAAGTCCCCGGCATTTTCTTCTACGCCCAGGGTATGCCTGTGGTTGTGAACAAAAACATTTACACCGGTTTGAAAGTTGTCAATGGAGCAGAATTTACTGCCGTCGACATTGTACCCGACCCCAATCACCCAGGATACTACTTGGCGGATGGCGTAACCATCCACTTCGGACCACCGTTAGGCATCCTTCTGCAATCCAAGGAGACAGAGGCCTTGGCCATACCATCCCTCCCCGCCGGGACGGTATTGATCCGCCCTATGTCGCATACGCTCGACCCGTCCAACCCGCACTTCAGATTCTTGCCAACAAGATGCACGCGACGAGGACTACCAGTCGCACCGGCGTTCGTCCTCACCGACTACAAAGCCCAGGGTAAAACTTTCGTCGAAGTCCTCTTGGAGCTACGTGGGAATCGCATGACCAATGGTGAACCCTCCAAGTGCGATTTCACAAGTCTCTATGTGCAGCTGTCCAGGTGTACTACGCTTCAGGGTATCAAGCTTCTTAGTCCCGTGAGACCCCAGGATTTCATCGGCAACTCTCTGGACCAGCCCATGGTTGATGGCATGCGGAGACTCAAAAAGTTGGCCGCAGAAACGAGACAGGCATATGAGGGTCGGGGTCGCGAAGAGCAGTGATAAAGTGGACATCCACAGTAGCTTCCTGTGCGTTGTAGACGGGTTACACTTCATAAGGTGAGCGGACGGCATGCCAATCGTCCGGATCCCGTTCCCCTCCATCCCCAGGGCGTAAGTGCTTCTGTTCCTCGCAATAATCCCTCCACCATTTTTCGAAACCCTGGCGGCTGTAAAGCCATCTCGGCGGCCCTTCCCCGTCCCCAAACAGGTCCAGGATGTGGTCGCAGAACATCCATATGCCTTCAAGATGCTGCGGCAAAAGTGGCCTCCTGTCTTTGCGCGCGACCACAACAGTCCCAACGTGCGACTGCCACTCTGGCGGCGCGTACCCAGAATCGGCGTCGACGTTGAGGTACGTAGCGATCTGATTGTCGAGGTCTGCGCGATTAACGGACTCGGTCCCGACCCGATGCAGAACGAGCGGGAGCCCGATCAGCCCCGGGATGGGAGGCACCTGCCCCGAGAAAATTGGATGATCTCCAGATATTGTTGTAGCAGACCAAAGTGGGAACCTGCGCTTTTCAACCTCGCAGCGGACAATGACAGCATCAACATGTCCCGCATTTGTCGGGGTCCCAGCTGCGGCCGACGTATCCAGGTGTGGTGAGGCACTCACTGCCGGCGGGCCCGATTTTGCCGCCGACGCCCGCTGTGACGCCGCCTCCGGCTCCGAATCCGTGTCTATGTTGTCCCATTTCGAGTAATCGATAGGAGCCATTGGAATCTGACCGATTGCGCCAGTAATTACCGAATTTTCGCTTCATTGAGTTGGTCCACAGACAAACTCAAGTTCACCTTGCCACTCACATGATGACGAGGGGAACGCGCCTGATGCCCACTGCCATGCGCCCTGTCTTAGCGCCTGATGCCCACTACCATGCGTCCGTCCCTGCCCAACTCCAGTTCGTTCCTCAAGGCATTGGAGGTCCCCACAGGGGACCGATCACCTGTGGATCCTCGAGACCTCCGGTGGTCCGTGCCCTCACCAGCCACAACTGCAATGCCAGCGACATTTCGAAAGCGATTATCCACCTCCAAACCGACAAACTGAAAGGCCCGTTCCGAAGGTTTGATGGCGGGCACGTAGGGACCGGTCTCCTGTGCCTTGAGGAACGAAGAGACGAAAGGTTCTCCCTTCCGACCCCTCCATAAACTCGGGCCACATAGCGGTCCGTGCCCTCCCAGCCACTCCGCGCCACTTCCTTCTCGCCCTGGATCCCTCAGCTTCGAAGCCTCCAGCCACAACCACTCGTACCGGCTCCCTCGACCACCCCACTGACCGCCGCCGCCGCTCCGGCCCCACCGCTTTCTCCCGACCCTCCGTTTGCTCCGCGCGCCCACTCTCACTCTCACTCTCGCCGCCGAGTATATACACCTCCTCTGCATGCAAAGGCTGTTCTTCTTCTAAGGCAGGTCGTGCTGGAGGCGTAATGGACGTCTACAATGGACGCCCTCTTGCGCAGGGAGGAGCCCGGGCGCTCGCTCCTGCTTGTCCCGCCGTGCGTGCGACGGCCGGGTCCAACTTCTGGGTTGCCTTGACCCACCTCTTCTACACCGCTTTGCCTGACGTTCCCCGAAGCATAGACGTTCGAGCGCACCGATGGATTCATAGACGTGGCGACCAGTTGTCATCAGCGCCCTCGCCCCTCGGGACGCCGTTAACAGATTCCTTCACTCTTTTGCTCCCTCCTAGCACCCGTCCGCGACCAATTCCGTCCACCACGTAGCCGCCATGCCCCGACCACAGGTGGCGCCAGTGTCACCCGAAGAGATTCGGCGCGCCTTGACGGATATAGAATCGCAAAGGGCCTACCAGCGCCGACCAGAGCTTGTCAGGGTCCCCCACGAAGAGATCCTCCGTGTCTTGCATGATATGGATCGCCAGCGCGCCGAAGACCGAGCCCGCCGCCGTGAGGCTCGGTACCAGAATAGCCAACCCGTGCACCCGCCAACCACTCCGCCACGAAAACGACCTAGGGAAGAAGAGGAAGCGCTTCCTACTCCACCACCCACGCTGCCAAAGCGATCCCCGAAAAGACCCCGGCCGATGCGAGAAACTGTGCAGCTCCAACAAGACTCTGTCGAGTCCGCCCTACATCAATACGAAACCTGTTTCCGTGCCAAGGAGCAGGCGTCAGCCATGAGGTCCTGGTGCAACGAGGTTCCGCTTGCCCTTCAGGTAGACGCCGCCAGATCGTTCTACCAAGCATTTACGGAGGAAAGGACGTTGCCGATTTGCCACTGTGCCTTCTGCTACAGAAAGGCAGCGCCCTCAGAACTCACCACGTTTAATTGGAGGACCCGTTTGTCACCCTCCCTCTTGCAAGCCACCAAGTCTGCCCAGGACTGTGTCGACTGCTTTTCATCCCACGAGGGCTCCGGAGTTCAAGTGTGCCGCGAGTGTCGTGTCAGCTTGGACGCTGGACGGCTGCCCAGGGCCTGCTCGGTCAATAACATGGCCATTGGGTGTGAGCATCGATATCCCGAAGAGCTTGATGGCCTCTCTCCCGTTGAGGAGAGGCTCATTGCCCTTCAGGTCCCTTTCGGCTACATCACAAAGTTCACAGTTGACAACAAGACCCGATCGGACCTCAGTTACCGGACGCATGTGAGAGGCCATATTGTCGTCTTTCCCAACAAGGTGGAGGATCTCGTTGCTACCGTTCTCCCACATCCTCTGCTGCAGTCCGTCGAGGACATCCACATCTCCTGGAGCGGCTCAAGTAAACCTGGCTCTGCAGACGTTAGACATCTACTCCAAGTGCGCAAATCCCGAGTGAGGGCCGCCCTGTCATGGCTGCAAAAGAACAATCCATTATACGAGCACGTCGAAATTAACCAGGCGGAGATAGACGGCTGGCACTACGCCGACGGCTCTGACGTCCCAACCCTGATCATGGATCGCATGCAGAGGGAGGAGCCGTCGACCTTTGAGAAGACACAGACAGATCACATCGTCCCTGATACCGACCGGGGTTTGGCGGAAAATAGGCTCACCAGCATCGATGAACTTCTTGGCTCCATGAACGCTCCGCCCGCAGATGAATGCTCCCATGTCGACAGTGCAGTCAATGCTCCACCGACGGAGCAGCGTCAGCCCTCGCCCCTCGTAGCCGAGACTCATGTTCCCGGGCCAACTACTACCGACGGCGACGTTAATACCGTCTGTGAAACGTCTACGTCCGGGATGTTTCCCCTTGACGGACCAGCCGCATTCGCGGAGGCAGATAAGCTATCGTTTCTTTCCAACGTTGTGAACTCTAGTCAGGATCTCGCGCCTGATCCTGAACCGTGCGCAATACAGATCCAGACGGCTGGAGACCAGCCATACATCCGGGTAGAGCGCGGTGCGGACTTCGCCGACAATCTGCACGAGGACTTTTTCCCTCGGACTTTTCCTAAGCTATTTCCCTGGGGCGAGGGTGGCCCGAAGGCTTTGCGGGAGTCGAACCTCAGTCCACGGCTGAAGCCTGTCGGTCGCCAGTCAAGTCACTCGCTCGCCTACTGGACCAGATACGTGCTACAACGACACGGCGGCCGCTTTGCCACACATCCCGTCTTTTGTTTCTTGGTGTTCAACATCCTCCTCCTTGAAAGCCATGTTCGAGGCAAGGAATAAGCCACATCTTCTCCAGATAACCGGCACTTCCGGGAGTTCCGCTGCCCATATCGGCGGCACGACAATCCATTCAGCCTGTGGGTTGGATGCCCATCGTGCCCCAAACAAACCACCGCCACCGTTCTCGGAAGCGAGGAAGTGGGTATGGAGCCAGAAGCTGGTTCTCGTAATTGACGAGGTCAGCATGCTCGGAGGCGCCACTCTGCACGACGTCAGCCGTCACCTACAGGCTCTCCGTGACTGTCCGGACGAGCCGTTTGGCGGTATACCTGTAGTTCTGCTCATGGGGACTTCCATCAGTTCGCCCCAGTGCTTGAAACAAGCCTCCTGATCAGCAGATTCCCCGACCGGCCTGAGGCCCCCATGCGACAAGCGACCATCTCTCACCATAGCGGCTGTAGATTGTGGCACATGTTCAAAACCGTTGTGCTCCTCGAAGAGCAAGTCCGAGCACGAAATGATCCCCAGTTCGGTGCGCTCCTGGATCGGGTTCGCAACGGGCTCCAGTCACAGCAAGACCTCGACTTGCTGAACGCCAACATAGTAGGCCGCCCCGAAATCGCATTTCACAATGGTTTGCGTGCTATAACGCCGCTGAACCGCAACCGATGGGCCCTCAATATGGAAGCTGTTGTGGACTGGGCGCGCTTTCACAAGCGACATATCGCTATCTTCGTCTCCACGCACACATGGCGCAACGGCACTGTTTCTCAAAATACGATAGCTCAAACCATCGGCCAAGGTGACGACTCCGCCTGTAAAGTCCCCGGCATTTTCTTCTACGCCCAGGGTATGCCTGTGGTTGTGAACAAAAACATTTACACCGGTTTGAAAGTTGTCAATGGAGCAGAATTTACTGCCGTCGACATTGTACCCGACCCCAATCACCCAGGATACTACTTGGCGGATGGCGTAACCATCCACTTCGGACCACCGTTAGGCATCCTTCTGCAATCCAAGGAGACAGAGGCCTTGGCCATACCATCCCTCCCCGCCGGGACGGTATTGATCCGCCCTATGTCGCATACGCTCGACCCGTCCAACCCGCACTTCAGATTCTTGCCAACAAGATGCACGCGACGAGGACTACCAGTCGCACCGGCGTTCGTCCTCACCGACTACAAAGCCCAGGGTAAAACTTTCGTCGAAGTCCTCTTGGAGCTACGTGGGAATCGCATGACCAATGGTGAACCCTCCAAGTGCGATTTCACAAGTCTCTATGTGCAGCTGTCCAGGTGTACTACGCTTCAGGGTATCAAGCTTCTTAGTCCCGTGAGACCCCAGGATTTCATCGGCAACTCTCTGGACCAGCCCATGGTTGATGGCATGCGGAGACTCAAAAAGTTGGCCGCAGAAATGAGACAGGCATATGAGGGTCGGGGTCGCGAAGAGCAGTGATAAAGTGGACATCCACAGTAGCTTCCTGTGCGTTGTAGACGGGTTACACTTCATAAGGTGAGCGGACGGCATGCCAATCGTCCGGATCCCGTTCCCCTCCATTCCCAGGGCGTAAGTGCTTCTGTTCCTCGCAATAATCCCTCCACCATTTTTCGAAACCCTGGCGGCTGTAAAGCCATCTCGGCGGCCCTTCCCCGTCCCCAAACAGGTCCAGGATGTGGTCGCAGAACATCCATATGCCTTCAAGATGCTGCGGCAAAAGTGGCCTCCTGTCTTTGCGCGCGACCACAACAGTCCCAACGTGCGACTGCCACTCTGGCGGCGCGTACCCAGAATCGGCGTCGACGTTGAGGTACGTAGCGATCTGATTGTCGAGGTCTGCGCGATTAACGGACTCGGTCCCGACCCGATGCAGAACGAGCGGGAGCCCGATCAGCCCCGGGATGGGAGGCACCTGCCCCGAGAAAATTGGATGATCTCCAGATATTGTTGTAGCAGACCAAAGTGGGAACCTGCGCTTTTCAACCTCGCAGCGGACAATGACAGCATCAACATGTCCCGCATTTGTCGGGGTCCCAGCTGCGGCCGACGTATCCAGGTGTGGTGAGGCACTCACTGCCGGCGGGCCCGATTTTGCCGCCGACGCCCGCTGTGACGCCGCCTCCGGCTCCGAATCCGTGTCTATGTTGTCCCATTTCGAGTAATCGATAGGAGCCATTGGAATCTGACCGATTGCGCCAGTAATTACCGAATTTTCGCTTCATTGAGTTGGTCCACAGACAAACTCAAGTTCACCTTGCCTCTCACATGATGACGAGGGGAACGCGCCTGATGCCCACTGCCATGCGCCCTGTCTTAGCGCCTGATGCCCACTACCATGCGTCCGTCCCTGCCCAACTCCAGTTCGTTCCTCAAGGCATTGGAGGTCCCCACAGGGGACCGATCACCTGTGTCAGGTTTGCCCTTGCTCAGACCTTCCTCCTCGCCACCACACCGCCAGCCGCCTGCGAACCATTTGAAGACTCCGCCGCCGACAAGCCCATGCTCGCCAACGGGGCGTGGCAGCGACTTTTCCGGTTGCCCAGGGCCAGGGCGGCCGCTTTCGCGAAAAGTCGATGCAGCACTTCTGGATCAAGAGGCGGCCGAGGATCGCCGTCTGCGCGCCGAAAGCAAACAAATCTGGTGCAATCGCCAATTACATTCGTGTGTCGAGGACAACGAGACCACGCCGTGGCTGAAACACACGGGATGGCCGGAATTTTTTGAGGGTCGACCGCTCGACATCATCACGGCCTCTGCAATCCAGCCTACGGCAGGCCCCAATCGAGATCGTGAGCATCTATTGCTGGGCTCATGGCAAGGCGTACTCATCTGGAGCTCTGCCAGAGCGGAGGCACGGTTGCGCATACTCATGCAAGCCGTTGACGACATTTTCGATCGGGCGGAAGCCACCTTAGCTCGCACGTCCTACCGATCTCGTTGCTGGATCTCGAGTTACTGGCGAGACACCTTCTATACTCGGCCACTGCGAGTTTTACCACCCAGAACAAAGGCAAGATACAAGTCGAAGTGGAAGGAATTCATCTGCTATTTGTTCCGAGCCATTGCGCTAGAGCCCCGGGAGCGACGCGAAATCCATAATATCCCGCTGCGTGCCGACGAGATAACGATGACGCACCACGTTCTATCACTGGCGTCACGGCTACAAGATGAAGGCGAGGCAGATGGGGCTGTAAGCGATGACCAGGGTAGTGATAGCTCCTGGTGCGAACAGAGTGCGAGCAAACGAGGCGAAAGTACCGAGGCCGATGGCGCGGGCGAAGACGAAGGCAGCAACGAAGAGAGCGAAGCTAGCGACATCTCGAATGACTTTTCGGATGCCGAGACTACCGTTGACGAGGCCAGCGACGACGACGAAACTAGTGACGACAACGACGATGTGTTTTGCGAAGAAGATTACGGCAGTCATGGTGAACAGCAATCTTCTCACCGGCGTTCCGTTTCCCTTCCCCACGGCACGAGACTCGAGCTAGCTGAAGCGCTTTTCCAACTCTCCATGATGTTTTGGACGCATCAATGCCAAACGGGTGTACTGGATTCCTCGGCTCTCGTGCATTTCACAGCTGTCATGGGTATTCATAGGACCTCTCTCGCCTATCGCAGCGCATACAACTACACACCTTCTCTCGCCGCCTTGATGTGGGTGGGTCGGCTGTTCTTTCTTGAGTATGCTTTGCCACTGTGTTGTTACGAGACTCTCGTTTACGTTTGGCCGGCTCGCAACACCTATCCGTCGCAGCCTGAGCGGCTCCAAGCGATCCGGACCAAATACATGCTCAGAGGATGTCACACACCCATTGGCGAGATACTGGAGTTGAAGGCGTTTGGGAAGAGCATCATCAAGAGGGAAGGGTATAGATCCAATCTGACCTGGTCTCTAGACGGCCAATCGTTCACTATTGGAAACGACAAGGTAGTGCACTTGTCCGACTTCTGCACCGCCCATCGCGATGCCATTTGGCGAGTGCAAGAGCAAGTCGACGAGATGATGCTCGGATGGAAGCCCACGCAGGACCTGTCTACCATCGCCGACGATCTTACTAACAAGGTACCGGGATGGTGTTTCCTCGACAGCCCAGAGAACGGCTTTGTAGGAACATACAAGGCCATGACGCGTCGCGCCTGGTTGTCTTCTTTCCGCGGTGCGGCTCTCGCCAAGGCGGGTCAATGGCTAAGCTGCTCCTGCCTGACGTATCTGGAAGCGGGCATCGAGCTCGCAACGAAAATCTTTGTCGCACTTCATTTAACGGCTGGTTTACCTGGTAGAGGCACCGAGATCACAAGCATCAGACTGCGAAACACGAAACTGGCGACCAGGAATGTGTTCGTCCGTGAAGGGCAGATGCTCATTGTGATCAGCTACAGCAAGTCTCGAACTTCAAACAACCACGCTTTCTATACCGTGCGCTACCTTCCCAAGGATCTGGCGTGTTCCGTCTTGGCTTATCTAACTTACATCCGGCCGTTCATTGACTTTCTGGCAAATCGACTTGAACTGCCGCAATTCTGGAGCAACCAGTTTCTTTTCCCAGATCCGGGTGCGAAGCATAGCAGGAAGCATCTGACCTCAACACAGGCGACCGCGGCCCTCCGGCTCTTCACCAGTCAACTACGGACGCCATGGACATTATCGCTCTACAGGCAAGCCGCAATTGCGATTGCTAAGCGGTACATCAGCGAACTCATCAAGAAGAAAAACTTTTACTACCCTACCGGAGCCAGTGCGCCGGTCAACATGATCGCTGCAGGAGTAGGGCACCATCCGTACATGCTCCTGACGGCGTATGCGATCGATACGGCTTTGCCTGCGCGACTGCAGCCAGAGCTGTTGGAAATGTATCGCAGGCTGTCTACTATTTGGCAGGACTGGAATTCCCAGTATCGCCAATCCGGGGACCTCCGTCGGGCCACATCACCCGCGCGCGGAGCAACGACGATCAGGATGTCATCCACATCTATTAAAGGAAACAAGCGGCAAGAAACTAGCATTGAAGATGTCAGCTCACCCAAAAGAAGAAAGCGGAATAATAGGGCCGAAGTGCCTGACAGCGCGTCTCACGATAGACCCAGTGATGTAATTAATCCCGGCGATTAATTAGCGATTCAATGAATCTGAATCTGAGGTTGGATTATTTATCTGAATCGTAGCTCTGCAGGATTAATTAAGTTTCAGTGATTAATTAAAGTGGATACAGCGGACTTGCTCCTAATTCATTGGCTCCGTTTGGCACATTTGCTTGGCCGTTGCCACACGGAGAGACGGAGGTAGCACGTCGGCATAGAGTGTTGATCCAATCTGTACCCGTAACCTAGATTAAAGGATGCCAACAGCAGCTTTCCTTCAATTCTGCAATGAGGTGCTGAAGCACCGAGCCACGTCGCCGCTCTCAAATATCATGGTTTCTGCGGATCAGTCGTGTGCCCTTGCCGAGGATCTCGACAGTCGGGCCGGGACCAAGAGGCCTCGTGAGGACTTCGGCGTCGCTGGAGAACCTGCACCGTCCTCCGAGGCCTCTGATACTGCAGCATCAAGGAAGCGCTTTCGCACCCCAACAGCAATCGATGTCTGGGCTGAAAGCCGACAGCCAGCGAAAAGCGAACCAGAGCGGAACCGGCACGGCCAAAGAATATGGTATTGCAAACGGTGTGCCTACACTCAAACAGCCCACAACAGAGTTCGCGATCACCTCCGGGACAAACACTGCATACGAATTTCCGAAACAAGGACCGCAAAAATGATTGGTCAACAAAACGCAATCGACAGGCTATTTGAGCAACAAGCTGCGAGACAGGAAGGGCATGATATTGAGCAGGAGCATCATCTTCTTGCGGCGGTGGATGACGAGTTGTACAACCAAGCCCTGGTCAACCTTTTGACGGCTCATAGCCTGCCACACAGCCTGGTCGAGTGGCCTGAGTGGTACGCCATGCTCCACACAGTCAACTACATGGCCCCAGGAGTCGTTACGCAAAGTCGGGGCCAAGTTCCCAAGCTGCTGGAAGCCAGCTTTATCACGCATCGCGAGAAACTGAGATCAAAGTTAAAGTCCTCACTTACACAGGTGCACTTCAGCATTGACATCTGGTCCTCTCCCAACCACCACAGCCTCCTCGGGATCGTGGCCCACTTCATTGATCGGGAGTGCCGGCAGTTGCGCAAGGCCTTGCTTGCGCTCCGGGAGCTTGAGGGCGCGCATAGCGGGGAAGCAATTGCAGAGACCTTCCTCACGGTCATTGATTCTTATGGACTGCATGGCCAGGTTGGGTACTTTACGCTTGACAACGCTTATAACAACGACACAATGCTGCAAGCCATTGCGAAGGCCTGCGACTTCGACACCGCTCATCGCCGACTCCGCTGTAACGGACACATCATTAATCTAGCTGTGCAGGCGTTCTTGTTTGGCAGGAATAAGGATGCCTCCGATGAAGCATTGCGCCAGGTGTCACAGCTATCCAAGGACGAACAGGAGGGTGTTGCTGACAGGCGAGACACGGCAACTGCATGGCGGCGCCATGGCGCACTTGGGATGCTTCACAACCTTGTGGTATGGGTACGCTCATCTGGCCAGCGCTATCAAGCGTTTTCCAAAGCTGCCGGTCGCATGATTCCCCAGGACAACTCCACCAGATGGAACTCCTGGTATCTGATGATTCACGTTGCGATAAAAGCCCGCAAAGAAGTGAACAGCTTTATCGATGACCACTACACGGAAGGCGACATCAGCCTCGATTATCTCCACCCCGAGCACTGGCAGGAGCTTCAGGAGATCCACGACTTTCTGCAGCCATTCCACGAGATCACCAAAGACACCCAATGGGACAATTCATCTCTAGATGAGGTGATTTGCTCTATGGATTTTCTTATCACGCATTACAAGGCCTCCACAGAGAAGTTTCGACACAGCCTTACCATGACTGATCGCATCATGACCAGTTGGTACAAGTTCGACGACTATTACAGGCGCACAGATGACTCCCCAGTCTACGCCGCTGCAATCTTGCTTCATCCGAGCCTCCGACGAGCACATCTGCATGAGGCGTGGAAAGATCAGTCACAGTATATCGGCCCAGCAGTGGAGGCCGTTCGCAAGTTGTGGGAAGATTACAAGCCGCGGCAAGTGCCGACAATCAACGAGGACCTTTCTGCATACGAGGCGTACAAACAGCGTATCTATCAACCGCCGTCTTCCCATGACGAATTCAATCGATTTATAGATGGCCCAACATTGCCCATTGGCTCGTCATCTGCTCTTTCTTGGTGGCTTGAGCCAACCCAAGCAACTTCATTTCCAAACCTGTACCGCCTTGCTGTCAACATTTTCTCGATACCAGCAATGTCTGCCGAGGCGGAACGAGTGTTTAGCGGAGCGCACCGGACGATAACCTGGGACAGAAGTCGGTTGTCCGTGAAAACTATAGAGCAAACAGAGTGCTTAAAGCACTGGATGAAGAGTGGCTTGCTGGACCGCGCCTTCATGTCCCCTGACACAACTGAGGTGTATCGGGACAGAGGTGGTCGAAGAGTCCTCAACGACCCAGCCCAGGAAGCAGCAATACCACTGTGAACAGGCAAAGAAGCGTACGACAGCCCAAAGTTAATTAATCGCTGAATCATTAATTAATCATTGAATCCTACTCCCGATTCAGTAATTAATCTGAATCCTTGGCCCGATTCAGATTAATTGATTAATTACATGCCTGGATAGACCTCACCCTCCCGACGGGTTTATTTTCAACGATCAATATGGAATAATTATCTGCGTTCAATGCGAATCAATGGTTCAACCGGGCAGAAAATCCCAGTATCGGCACCTCAGATCCCAGCGTCACGCTGCCGGTAGCCACTGTCAAGGCTTACTGGAAAGACTCAGCAGCTTTCCGGTATCATCGCGTGAGCAGCTCATCACGCCTCAGGAAACAGTCCCAGCAATTCCGGGGTTGAAGATATATGACGCGTTCCGTTGCAACATTTGTCGCTTCTTTACCATTCACCGCAATCTCATACTAGATCACATGTCGACACACAAGCTTGGTGTATCACCCATGCGGGCATATGAGCTGGGCCACTGCGAACCTTGTAAGGTGCAGACATTTTCCACTGCAAAAGGCATGATACGGTACTTCCAAGTTGAGCTGGCAGACGTTTGAGGGCCGGTGAACCAGCTAGTAGGGCCAGAGAGAGGGAAGGCTTTGGCGTCCGCCATCACCCATGCTGCAGAGACGCGATAAGAGCCAGGACACCCTTTGGCCATGCCCTGGCTTGGCGCAACTACCTCGGAACGGTCGGCAAGTCCGCCGTTACGCGGCACCAGGCCCGCTGGTCGCAGGACGGGCAGACCCTCACGCTGGGTGGCGTCACGCTGCACATGGACCACGTCCCGCAGCTGCTCATGTCGGAGTACTGGCAGGCGCACAGGCTCCTGTTCGACGAGCTCCTGTTCGGCGCGGACGACATTGCGCCAGTTGAGTCCTGGCGGGTGCACGACGACCTCGATCTCGAGGAGTACGGCGGCTCGTGGCTGACCGACAAAAGGAACACGGAGGTCCTGCTCGGCGTGCAGGACGCCCTGCTGCGGCAGATCCACAGTCGCGCCGGTTTGCGGCAGGTGTTCGTACGGGACGGCCCGGCAGGGCAGAAGGTTCTGTGCCGCAAGGCCATCGCCATTTACGAGGCCCACGTCCAGGAGTTCCTGAAGCGGCTGGTCACGCTCATCCACGTGTCACCCTGTCCGCCGTTGCGAGCACCCGAGCTGCTGTCGGTGCTCTACGCAAACACAGGAAGGCGCCGGAACATCTACGTGTGGGGAAAGAGCGTCATGCTGCACGTCCGCTACCACAAGAGCCAGGAGATGACGGAGAAGCCGGCCGACAACATCCGATTCCTGCCCCGCGCGGTGGGGGATCTGCTTCTCACGTATCTCGCTGTCGTCCAGCCTCTGCGGCAGACGTTTCTGCGCCAGAGCAAGCCCGGGGCGTTGCTGTCGCCGTACCTCTGGGCTACGTTGGGCGGTGAGGTCTGGTCAGACGGGATGGTGGTGGTCTGCCTAAAGAGGGCCTGCGGGCGGGCGGAGACGCCGAGGCTCACCGTGGCCTGGTGGCGACAGGCGGCCGCCTCCATCACGAAGGCCAAGTTGAGCGCTAGTCAGAGAGCCAAATTCAATATACACGACATGGAGGGCCCAGAGGAGATCGAGGAGGAGTTCGACATGGTCTCACTGGCCGTGGCGAGCAACCATTCAGTCGGTACCTTCAACACTGCCTATGCCGGCACGACCACCTTGGTCATGAACATGCCGCTCAACCGCGCCTACCGAGCGTCGGAGATATGGCGCAACCTGCTCGGGGTCGACCAGGCTCTCCGGGCAAAACGCCCACGGGTACCCGCGGGCGAGGATGATCCTTATGCCCGTGGCGGCATCTTGAACGCGTGCAAGAAAGTTCAGCTCCGTAGGCGCCCGGCGCTGAAAAGGGGTGGTCTCGTCGCCGTGGCTCGCCGGCTGTACAACGATCCGGCGTTGCAGCTACGCCGGCCGGGCCAGGAAAAGGCGATGCTCGCCGTATTAGGCCCCCGACCAGCGGAACAGGTCGTCGTGGTCCTCGGCACCGGGTCCGGCAAGTCGCTGCTCTTCATGGTCGCAGCCGCGATGGACGGCGCCGGCACGACCGTGCTTGTGTTGCCAGCAGTCGCTCTGCGCACGAACATGCTCGATCGCCTGCGCAAGGCAGGCGTTCGGTACCGTGAATGGCACCCCGGGTCATCCAACAAAGCGGCGCCGCTCGTCATCGTCTCTGCCGAGGCAGCCTGCACGGAGCGGTTTGTGGAGTACGTCAGCCTACTGAACAGCAGACAGCAGTTGGATCGCATCGTCGTCGACGAATGCCACCTCACGGTCACGGCGAGCAGCTACCGCCGTTCGATGTCGCAGCTAGGGTGGCACGTTCGGAGCGTTCCCACACAGACCGTGTGGCTGACCGCGACGCTGCCACCGGTATTTGAGAAGCCCTTCGTCGAGCACAACAAGCTCGTGCGGCCGCTGATTGTGCGGGAATCCACGGACAGGCCGAACATACGCTATGTGGTGCGGTGCGAGCGTGGCCAGGGCACACTCGCCGCGCGGGCGGCCGGCTGCGTCCGGGGCTTCTGGGGCCGGAAGGATCTCGTCCAAGGCGAGCGAGACAGGGTCGTCCTTTACTGCCAGACCAAAGAGCTGGTGGCTGAGCTGGCCGCGCTGCTGGATTGCCCCCACTACACGGGCGACGACGACGACGACGGACGGATGGATGCGCTGGACCGGTGGCTCGGGTCGGCGGCCATGCCTGCCATCGTCGCCACGTCTGCCCTCGGCATTGGCTTCGACTACCCGCACGTCCGGTGGGTTATACATGTGGGTGCACCGACACGCATGACCGACTTCTCGCAGGAAACGGGGCGCGCCGGGCGAGACGGGGCGCTGGCAGAGTCGACCGTGCTGCTCAGTGCTGCGTGGGAGCCGCGTAGCGAGGGGCGTCCCAGCGCGGACGCGGAGTCAATGAACCTGTTCCTCACACAGCAATACTGCTCGCGCGGCGTCATGAGCCAGTTCCTCGACGCTCGGTCAGACTGGAAATGGTGCATGGCGGGCGACGCGCTATGTGGCGTGTGCTTGGAGCCTCATGTCGAGCGCCTCCCGACGGACCTGGAGTTCGAGCTGCCGCGACCGGGCGGCGATGAGGATGGGGCGAGTGGCGGCGACGGTCAGGACGACGACGATGGCGGCAGTGCCTTCACGACCCACGACTTGAGCTACACAGGGCCGAATGAGATCCTGCGGCAGCACAAGTCGAACGAGGCGGTCTTACGTCGATACGAGCAGGATCTAGAGACGCTCAGGGGCTGCTGCGCGCTGTGCCGGTTGGACGGCAAGGCGTGGGAGCACGCAGCGTCAACGTGTCCGCGAAGGTTTCCCTGGATCAAAGCCAAGAGGTCGACGCTAGTAGAGTGTCGTCGCCTAGGCAAGGACTGGATGGCGCCCCTGACCGTCTGTTTCAAATGCTATCAGCCTCAGGAGATATGCCGCGTCGCAGACCCGGAGTTCGAGGGGAGCAGGACCTGCAAGTATCCTGACGTGGTCATTCCGCTGTGCTACCGGGCGTTCTATCGAGACGGCAGAGCATTTTGGTTTGGGAAGCACTTTGGGTTCAACCCCCGGACGGAGAGCGAGTACATGCGCTGGCTGGGGACACCTGCCACACTGGGAGGGGCCAGGTGCGTGGAGGCAAACCGGGTGGCGGCCATATTGCTGTCTGAGCTTGGATAGGGTAGCGTGTCTACTGTGCGTCAGCGACGAGATGTTGGCGACCATAGCCATGCGAGCAGGGTCTCGTTGAATCGCTGCTCCTTGACCATGGTCAGACCTTCGATTGGTAATGTCGAGATGCACTCTCGCGTGCGGTCGTGTCTGTTCTTGCCCGACGCGGGATTCCACAGTCGCTCGTCATGATCCCGTGATCAGTGGTGATTGGGATGCCCGAGGCCCGCACCTGCTCGTGAACGGCGTTTTGTGCTATCATTGGCCAAGGCACCTCACGCTTCCTCCGCCCCGTGTGAGTGCAATTTGTATAAAAAGCTGCGTCCTCCACGTCTCCGGCGAGATAAAATTGCACTCTCTTTCTTCTCTTTCTGAAGCAGCTGTGCACGAGAGAAGAACACTGGATTCCGCACAGGGAAGATCGTGAGAGCGGTCCATTGCATTCCCACCCGGTCGCACGCATTACTCGAGCACACTATACTCCTGGGTTACACATTCTCATTCAGTACGCATATAGGATTGGACGTCCGGAAGTCATGGATTCCATTCTTGGAGG
This sequence comes from Purpureocillium lavendulum, assembly GCA_029168975.1. Classification (NCBI taxonomy): domain Eukaryota; kingdom Fungi; phylum Ascomycota; class Sordariomycetes; order Hypocreales; family Ophiocordycipitaceae; genus Purpureocillium; species Purpureocillium lavendulum. Next base: position 24,617 of record JAQHRD010000015.1, read on the forward strand.
ACGACCGCCGGCCATGCAAGCAGGCTTGGCTTTCCGCGTGGAATGCCTTGATCCGACTAGCAAGTTGTACAATGCGTCGCTGGTCCGGGGCGGTCTGGGTGGAATGATGCCTCGCGGCGAACGTTTTATCGGTGGATCGTTTGCACTAACGTCTGGCGTGCACTTGGCGGGGGCGCGCGTGTATACAAATCTTCTCTCGTTTTGGGGTACTTGGGAGAAAGCTATGCAGTGGAGGGACTGGATGCTTCATGAGGGGGCCAGAGATGTCGTCGTCGTCGTCGTCTGGCTGTCAGGCCTGCCAGGGGTCTACGGCGCCCAAGATCTGGCGAAGTGGCTCGAGCGTCGCCGCTGCTCCGGCTTGGGAAGGCGCCCCCTGGAGCATCACCGGGATGGGCTGGTGGTGCTCGGAGGTATTGCCGCGGCCGAGCGCAGAGTGCTTGCCTGCATCTATGGCGACGGTCCGTACGTGCCGGGCAATGACCTCGCGTCGCCTGTGCCAGGCGTCCGACTCCCAGTGGGAGCCACTATGGTGTGCCCGGACCCAGGCGCGGTGATGACGCGGCTCAAGGCCTGGTTCGAGGAAGGCGGAGCGGTCTCTGGGACAGCCGACGCCTCGTTGCTCATCATTGGCATGGCCCTGGAGGCGTGCCGTCAGCGGTCTTGATGAAGCGGGTTCGTCAGCGGCCCGTGCCGCGCGACCCGCAATCTGGCCGCAATGCGGGGTGGGATGGCGGACGCTCGCTGCATGTAAGTTTCCGGGCCCTGGGGCTTCCCCAAGATGCTTTGTCAAGTGAAGATGCATTATTTGTAGTCTATTCCGCTCGTTAGTCACTCTGTAACTCTTGTCCGGCTACCTCGTGCATTGCCTACGGCCTTGTTGGCCCACTCTGCTCCAATACATTTCCAAGGCCGCCCGCGTCCGCCGTCCTGCACTCAAATGGCCGTGGAACTGGGCGGCCATGTGTCTCATGTTTGTACAGGCGAGCCAATGATGCTGCACATCGACGCGGCCACAACACCCAGAGCAAATTCCATCCCATTGCGCGTGGTCCTGGGCGTTGTTCCCCAACCTCTGCCTCAGCCTCCCATCCCGAAATCCTACCGCGGCCAGCGCCGAGACGAGTATTCCAGCAAAGTCCAGCCCAACCCTAAGTACACGACGCAAGGCATCGCTCGCCATGGCCACCCCGGAAGACAGCACGGTTGCGGCTATCGACGTTAAAGACTTTGTTGGCACTTTGAAGCAGTTGTCCGAGCAGGCCGTTCGATGGGAAGGGACACCGGAGGTGCAGAACGGTGCAAGGCTCGAGGGCACGGTTATCGACATATCCAAGCAGGTGGACTCGCTACGCAGCCAGATGAGCGAAGTCACGAGCTCGATGAAGGCGATCGAATGCCAGCTGGCTGAACTGTGAGGGCCGACGACCCCGACGAAGCGAATTTTGAGACTGACTTGTATTCGTGTACAGCAAAGAGCCCGCCTGCTGGGCCGAGTCCGTCGATGCGCTCGTAACCGATGCGGGAGGAGTCACGCGGCCAGAGCCATTTACGAACATTTTGAAGGAGCGGCTGCTCAAAGGCAGCTGGCGTCTGACTTGGGAGAGGGTGAACAACATGAACGGCAAGCGTGAACCCCTGCAAGACAAAACCGAGAACAAGGCTAACGCGGTAGCGACGCCGACAGAAGCCTCGCTGGACATGGTACTGGGCATACTGGGTTTGAAGACTGTAGGCATACTTTCGAAGAAGCGCCAGCGACTGCGAAAGGCGCTGAACCTATCGAGATTGGACTTTGGTGTAGACCTCACTGGCGTAGAAGAGGCTGCTGCGGATGTTGTGGAGGGATAAGCGGTCAGGATACTGTACTGCATGGGCCATCAAACGAACGAACTCTGAGTGTCCGGTAGCTCTTGATTGTCCGACGAACCCCTGATATGGGCCAATCTCGGTCGGATGGTGAATCTTTGGCCCCAGGCCGAGTCTTGGCTGCCCGGTGAATCCTGGATGTCGGGCGAGTCTTGGATGTCGGGCGAGTCTTGGATGTCGGGCCACTCTTGGCTTTCTGGTGAATCTTAGCTTTGGGGCCAATCTTGGCTTTCTGGTGAATCTTGGATGTCGGGCCAATCTTGGCTTCAGGGCGAGTTTTGGCTGTTTGGTTAATCTTAGACGTTCGGTGAGTGGTGTCGGTTTGGCCGGTTTTGGCCTCCAGGCAAGCTTCAGCCGGCGGGCTTATTTTTTATCCAGGTCCCGCCGTTCTTACGTCGCAACAAAGTCACGCAGTGGCCAACAAAGGAAGCAAACAGTGCCGACAAAGACTCGAGAACGCCGGGTTGAACTGTTTGACCCCTCCAGGCGAAAGAGCCAAAGTCGGCATCGGGCAGGACCAGGGCGTGTGTGTGTGTGTATTTTCCGTCCAGCGGCCGTGAGGCCGCTCAGGTCCCTATGGGGCACAGGACGTGCTGAGCTGAACTATCTAGAAAAGCGCCGCGAAGAAGCCTAACCCAGTGCTGCTTGCAAGACCTCGCAAGGCCGAGCTGTCGAGGTCGAACCCGGAGGCGGCTTTCCTACCTCCCGCATGGTAGGTTTTCGCTAAGCACACAATACAAGTGACTATGGCTGGCCCCCGCGGCAAGTCTTCTCAGATGTCCATCCAGCATTTCATCGGCTCGGAGGCGCTGCGTGTCAGAGCCTGGTGCCCGTCAGCGGGTCTTCCAGGCGCGTGGCGATAGCCACAATGGTCAACCCTTGGTTTTCACCGGTCAGAATTCTCTCGCTCGTTCGGCCAACGCTGCTGCCGCAGTCCCATGCTCCAGTAACCAAGCAAAGGAAATGATCGAGGAGCGGCGGCAGGGAAAAACCCTCGGAAGGAATCAGAGGCTGTCGCGCAGCTTGCCTTCAGGGAGAAAAACCTCCGCAACCGGTCACCGTGATTGAAGGGCGAACCCTCCAATTGCCCAATAGCTCCTTGGTTCCGAAGGAATGCTATGGGCCAAAGTGCAATTGTCGAGACCGGCTTCGCAGAGGAATATGAACTCTCCTAAGGTCTTCCTCTGTGCTGTTAGGGCCACGATGGGCCTTGGCAGCGAAAGCGCGGTCAGGTGGCCTGCAAAATCTGGCCCAAGCTTAGCGAGCCGCTAACAGCTCTTCAGGGGTGCAGATTTTTACAAGGGAGAGTTAGGGCAGGACCAGGGCAGTAGTAGTGTATTTTTCGTCCAGCGACCTTCAGGTCGCTCAGGTCCCCGAGACGGGGCACAGGACGTGCTGAGCTAGACTACCTGGAATTTCCACCACAGAATACCTCGCCCTGATGCAACCTGCAGGGCCTCGCAAAGGCGAGCTGTCAGGCTCGATCCCCGGAGGCGGCTCTCCTACGCCCGACGGTAGGTGTCGCTGAGCACGCCGGTACAAGTGCCCAGGGTCCAGATCCCACGACCAGTCCTCCCACATGTCCATCCAGCATATCATCGGCTCGAAGGCGCTGCGTATCGAAGCCCCCATTCCGTCAGCGGAAACATGAGGCGGTATGGTCAACCCTTGGTTTTCACCGGTCAGAATTCTCTCGCTCATTCAGCCAACGCTGCTGCCGCAGTCCCATGCTCCAGTAACCAAGCAAGGGAAATGGCCGAGGAGCGGCGGCAGGGAAAAACCCTCGGAAGGAATCAGAGGCTGTCGCGCAGCTTGCCTTCAGGGAGAAAAACCTCCGCAACCGGTCACCGTGATTGGAGAGTGAACCCTCCAATTGCCCAATAGCTCCTTGGTTCCGAAGGAAAGCTATGAGCCAAAGTGCAATTGTCAAGACCGGCTTCGCAGAGGAATATGAACTCTCCTAAGGTCTTCCTCTGTGCTGTTAGGGCCGCGATGGACCCCCGCAGCGAAAGCGCGGTCGGGTGGCCTGCAAATCGGGCCCCAGCTATCAAGCTGCTAACAGCCTCCAGGGGTGCAGAATTTTTACAGGGGAGAGTTGGGGCAGGACCAGGGCTGTGGCTGGGCTGCCGGGTACAGGGTAGGCTGCGGGGCTGGCGCTGAGACTCAAAGCGGTCCGGTGCCTGGCCGTAAGCAAGTTCCAGAGAGTCAACAGTGAGAGCCTGAAACGGCGCAGGAGTGTGGCAAAGACCGAGCGGCACTGCGGCAAGACGTCGAGCTTTTGTCTCCTGCGGAAGGTGACCCTTACCGTAACCGGGACTGTACTTCTAACCTTAACCCTAACCCTAACCCTACAGTAGTACCGAGTTAAGCTTGGCTGTAGGGTTTAGACGAGGTGGAGGCCGAACCGGCTGGTACTGGGTTAGTGACCGCTTGGTTTAACTCTAGCCCTAACCCTAACCCTACAGTACTTGTAAGGGGCACGGGGCTTATTCAGCCAGAAGCGTGCTATAAACCAACAAATTGATTGCATTGCAGAGAAGAGAGCAGGAAGCTCTCGAGGAGCTGGCTACCTGGCGACATATAGTCGATACTCAGGGGCAGGTTGTGAGACCTCATTTGGTGGCGTTACCAGCATCGGCGTCAGCCGAATGCGCACCAACGGCTCAGCCCGTTACATCATCCCCTTCCTCTCCTCTGTCTCTTCCGCTGTTTGACAGGCCCGTCATTCTGCTCTATGGGTCCGTATGCGGTTTCGAAACGGTCTAATGCTGCTGTATCCTGTAGTGCCGTCACTGGTTCCCAACTCGGTCGAGTGTAGCCTTTCCATTTCACGTATCCCTCCCGTCTCCGGCCATTCCACCTAGCCTGCAGTATCTCTTCGATTTCCCACTCTTGTTCTCCTTCGTCGTTCAATATGGGTTCCGGTTGATAGTCGTCCTGATGCTGTGATGGAAAAGGGTCGTTCGCTGCGAGCTTAAGAAGGTCGGTGTGAAACACGTTATGTATTCCCGGAGGCGTGTCCAATCTGTATGCCAGTGGCGAAACCTCTTCTAAAACGGTGTACTTGGCATGTTTCCAATCCAGCTTCTTGCTTGGTCGTACCGTCTTAATATTGCGCAGGTTCAACCACACTTTATCCCCTACCTTGAGTTGCGTCGCGGGCTGACGGTGCTGGTTAGCGTATTGTTGTTGGACCTCCTGGGCGTGGGCCATCGCTGCCTGTGCATATTCCCAAGCTTCTTGGAGCTTTTTGACAATTCCTTCTCCCCTCTCGACGGGCGATTTATTTCCGTCCCGCAGAGGCTCATCCGTTTGGATAGGGTCAACCGTGTAACCGTGCGTCATGAAGAAGGGGCTGATTCCGGTAGAGGCCGCGTTCCTGTTGTTGATCGCTAACTGGGCTATGGGGAGTAGCTTCTCCCAGTTGTCTTGGCAGTGGGTTGCGAAAACGCGCAGGTATAGTTCCACCGTTTGGTTCATCCGTTCTGTTGAGCCGTCCGTTTCTGGGTGGTAGGCTGTCGATATCCGGCGCGTGATTCCGAGGAGCTGGCATACGCGTTTCCATACCGCGTTTATGAATTGGGGGCCGCGGTCGCTGACAATTGCCTCGGGGAAGCCGTGATGGGCTACAACGTGAGTTATGAAGCCGTTTGCAATAGTGTCGATGTCTTCATCTACCAGACCACAGAGGACGGTCCCCTTACTCAGCCGGTCAGTGATCACCAGAAGTGTGGTGGCACCTGATGCTGAGCTAGGCGGGAGCCCGGTGACAAGATCCATGGAAGTCTCTCTCCACACACGCATGGGGATCGGAAGGGGCCTCAGTAGGCCTCGTTTCTGATCTCTCCAGGGGTGGGCTCCGCCACACGTATCACAATTTCGTATGAACCTTCGTACGTCCTGTGAATAGTTGGGCCAGTAGAACCTTCTGGAGAGAATGCTGAATGTATTCTCTCGTCCGGGGTGCCCGGTGATGGGGGAGTCGTGGACTTCGTGCAATATGGCAGTTCGCAGGGGTTCGTGATCTGGTACCCATAGGGAGTCTCTATACCGTAACCAACCGTCATCCCCGATCGTGCATTCCGAGATGTTGATTGGGAGTTTTAGATCTGGGGGGAATCTTCGTGCCTTCTTTGCCACTGCGTTTAATGCTTGCTGGAAAACTTGATCTTCGCGGGCCCCTATCGACCATGACCCGATCAGGTTTTCTGGAAGCAGTGGGGGCTGGTTTGGCAGTTCGTTTGGCATGGTTTCCGCTTTCCGTATCACCACCGAGGGGCGGAAGATCTCTTGTACGCGGGCTGATAACCTGATGTCATCGACGCTGGCTGGCAGGTCTTGTTCGCGTCGGGATAATGCATCGGGGACGGGAGCGTCTTTCCCAGGCCGGAAGGCCAGTTTGATGTTATATCGAGAGAGCTCCTGGGACCAGCGCACTTGCCTTTCGTTTAACCTCTTCTTCTGAGTAAAATGTTCGAGGTTCTTATGGTCCGTGACGATGGTGAATTCCCCCACACTTCGTAACTCTGCGTCCCATGCTTCCAAACACCGCATGATAGCCAGCAGCTCCTTGTCGTGGATTTCATAATTGCATTCCGCCGGGGTGTGCTTCTTGGAGTAATAGGCCACGGGTCTAAACAGGCCGTCTTCTCCTCTCTGTGACAGACAGCCCCCGGTCACGTATCCTGACGAGTCTGCTTCCAAGCGGGTTTCCTTTTCTGGGTCGAACTGGGCCAGGACGGGGGCCGTAATAAACTTGGTCTTCAACGTTTGGAAGGCTTCCTCTTCCGCGTCCGTCCATCGGAAAGCTATGTCCTTTCCAGTCAACGCTGTGAGCGGCCGTATAATCTCAGCGAAGTCTTCGATGAAGATTCGATAATAATTGGCGAAGCCTACGAACCCTCGAACTCCTTTTTGGGTTGTTGGCGATGCCCATTCCATGATTGCTTCGACCTTGGCGGGGTCCATCCTGATTCCTACCCCGGCTTCGATGATGAATCCCAGGTATTTAACGGTCTGGACTTCGAACTCGCATTTGTCAATATCGAGGGACAGCCCGGCGTCCATGAGTTTCTCTAGGACGCGGAGGACCTTCTCTCTGTGGTCTTGCCTCGATCCGCAGGTGAATATCAGAATGTCGTCGATATATGCCGAGCAGAACTCATCCAGGTACTCCCGGAGGACGAAATTAATGTACCTCTGGAAGGTTGCCGGAGCTCCTGTCAGGCCGAACGGCATGACCGTCCACTCGTACAGTCCGTACCTTGTGCGGAATGCCGTCATCCACTCCTGCCCTTTTGTGATTCGTATCTTGTGAAAGGCGGCGGATACGTCCAGCTTGGTGAACCATTTCGCCCGGGTGATGTTGTTCAGCGTCTCCTTGAGGAGAGGCAGGGGGTAGCGATCCTTTTTCGTGATGCTGTTCAACGCCCGATAATCGACACAGAACCGTAACCCGCCTCCCGGCTTCTTCGCAAAAAGCACTGGGGCTGCGGCGGGAGAACTGCTGACTCGGATGAATCCTTGGTCCAGCAGTTCCGTAAGCGTTTTCCGCAGGACCAGGAGTTCGTCCCTGGACATGCTGTACAGGGGCCCCCATGGGATGGTCTTCTTCTTCCCGTCTTCGCCGGTTTCGATCTCGATAGTATGGTCGATGCCCTGTCGGTGTGGCGGCAATTCCTTGGCTTTCTGGGCATCGAACAAGGGGAGGGCTTTGTGGAAATGCTCAGGCAAGAGTTTCATCGGGTCGCCTTTTACCTTGGGCTTTAGAGCTTTGTTAATATCCGCAAGGCTCGCTGCGAATACCCGTGTCCCAAGCTCGGCGGCGGTGGATTCTCTTTTTGCTCTCCGGACTAATGCTGAGTAGGCCGTGGCCACGACCCTCTTGATAGAAGTCTGGGTCGGTGGTCTGTTTTCCACGCTGCGGACCGTGATCCCTGATGTTCCGATGTATAGGGTTCCTTCGGCTGGGTTCAGTTCCACTAAATCTTCGTTCATCCACGCCCGTCCTAAAATTAGCTGCTCGTTCAGACCGCCGATAATGTAGGCGTAGACCATCTTTCTGCTGTGCCCGTCTATGTCTATGTCGAAACATGTGATTTCGCTGATATCTGGGCGAGGGACTCCTGCGACCAGTTCTAAGAACCGTGGTCTGATTTTCACACGCTTCAGGTTCATGGAGGTGGCGAGGGAGTCATCGATGGCGCAATAACAAGTGCTACCCAAGTCGATCAATGTGGGCACGAATTTGGTATTGTCAATCATGACATCGACTGTCATGAGGCTGCTTTCCATTTTCTTTTGCGCTTCTTCCCATCCTCTTTCCACTTCTTCCTGAGAGTACCCCTGATGGCGGTTTTCACCAGGGGTTAGGCTTTTGGGGTTTCGTCTTCGTCTTCCGGGACTTCCTCTACCACGGGAAGGACAGTGTCGGTAGTGGCTGTTGCGACGGGCCTAATCGCTGGGGCGAATTTGCAGTGTGTGTAGGCGTGTCCGCTTCCACCGCACCGGAAGCACAGTCCCTTCCTTTTGCGCTCCTCGAGCTCTTCTTTGGAAACCCACTTGGCCCGGAGTACCTTGCCGTTGGCCCCTTTTGCGTAGCCACCTTTTGGATCGGGGGCTTTTGTGGCGGCTTTGTTCACGTGAGTCGTAGTGGTTGCTTCCCATTCCATGGCATTCTCGGTTGCGTTGGCTGTTGTGCCAGTGGTGGTACTCTTGGGGGGTGTCTTCCGACGCAAGTACTCTTGTTCCGTGGCGAGCCTCCCAACCGATCTTGTCCATGACGTCCATTCGTCGTCTCGTAAGTTCAGGGCATTGGCAGCGATGGTTTCCCTTAACGGATCGGCCAGGGTATCTTTGAACATGCTGACCTTGGCCGCGTCGTCCCAGTCCCAGGCACCGCTCTCCGCTAACAAGTTCTCGTACTTCCGGAGGTGAACGATGTAAGCAGTGTTACCTTGTCTCAATTTCCTCATCTCGTTCAACGCGTCGGTTTGTCGGTGTGGGTTGTCGAAGCATGCACGCAGGTGGTCCAAGAAGTCCTGATGGGTGTAGCCATTGACCTCTTGTTTTTCCACATAAGATGCTACCATATTGGCCGCCTTGCCTCCGAGCCTTGAGTAGATGTATGTAAACTTGTCATTGTCGGTCGGAAGGCAGGTGGCGTCCGTGACCAGCTTCCGCTTCATCTGGTTGATCCAAGTCCTGAACTCTCCTGCCTTTCCATCGAAGGTGGAGACATTGGGCAGTTTGGGCCGTGGCCGACAGACGTCCGGTTCGGTCGTTGGGTCTGAAGGTCCTGACTGGAAGCTTGGCGGCGGGTTGGGTGTCGGCAGCCCTGTTGTGGTTCCGGGTGTGATGTTCGTTGCTGCCGTGAGTCGAGACGTGAGTGTCTGCAGCAATTGTTGTTGAGCGACATTCTGGTCGTTGATGTGGGCGAGTCTGGTGTTGAGATCAGTTTGCAGTTGGTTCCAAATTTGTTCGTAAATCTGTTGGGCCGACTGCTGTCCTTGTGGATCGCGTGTCGGGGACCCTGCTGGTGGCCCTCCTTGCATCTGTTGATCCATTGTTCCGTAGTTCTTTGTGTTTGTGCGAATACTTATGATGGGCAGTATTATGCACCTTTTGAGCTTCTTCCTTTATCGTGCGGGTACTGTTGTGAGTACTGTTGCGCACGCCGTTACTGTGTTTCGAGATGCGAATGCAATCAATATGTAAGGGGCACGGGGCTTATTCAGCCAGAAGCGTGCTATAAACCAACAAATTGATTGCATTGCAGAGAAGAGAGCAGGAAGCTCTCGAGGAGCTGGCTACCTGGCGACATATAGTCGATACTCAGGGGCAGGTTGTGAGACCTCATTTGGTGGCGTTACCAGCATCGGCGTCAGCCGAATGCGCACCAACGGCTCAGCCCGTTACAGTACTGTTGACTTAAGTTTGGCTGTCTGGTTTAGACGAAGCTGAAGCCGAACTGCTAGCCCCAGGTAAGAGTCGCCTACGTTTAACTGCAGCCCTAGCCCTGGCCAGACAAAGTGGAAGGGTTACCTGGGCCGCTGGGGGTTACGTAGCTTACTAAACGCTGGCGCTAGGGTTAAAGAAAGCTTGTTACGAAGGTAAAGACTGCTCTTTTAGGCTTTCGGGTGGGAAAACGCTAGCTGCAGAGAGAAAGAGACGTTGTCAGCTGGGGCTAAACGCTGTTGCAGAAAACGTGTGAGCGCTATTGCCAGACCAGGGGAACTGTAGTACAGCTCGTAGAAGAGCGCCATACAAACTGTGCCCGCGCTAAAAGTTTTGGGGTAGAGCTCGCAGAGGGTTAGGGTTACAGTGAGCCGTACCCCAATGTCGTACAATGAGTCACTGTAGGCAACAGTGCTGTGCCTGCAGGCTGCCCCTGTGCAGCCTGAAGCCATACCGTGTTGTTGGGCTTGGCACCTGAGGGTCGCTTCTTGCAACAGACCGCTCTGCAGGTCAACAAATTGAACAGGCCAAAACTTCCGACAAACGATCATAGACACCCCAGACTGATGTGCAACATATACCAGCTCATTCATGGCACTTTACTTTGTGTAGTGGTTACTTGCCCAACAGTGTGCCTAATGTCGTGGTAGAGCAGCTATGCCAGTTCAGGTCGGGCGCGCTGAACCATGATACGGCGGACCGTTGCCGTCACTGAATCGTTCGCCCAGTTGTGGCACCCTCAGGGCTCATCAGTGGTCATGCCCCGCGAAGGCCGCCACGGTCCACGCCGAGCCACGCGCCCGCTCTCCCATCGCCCCGTGCGGAAACCCGGCCTCTGAGAGTTGCCGAAATTTTTTCTTGCCAACTCCAGGTGTAGAAGCTCACTAATCTAGGTATTTGGACGTGGGATCCTTGCGAGGATGGCGACATTCGCGTTGCCACTGGGAAACTTGACACGGTGATCAATGGCCGTGGACCAGCGAAATGTTGGCCAGCGGGTTGCCGCCCCTGAGAGCCCGTCCTGGCACGGCTTAGAATCTTGCTCCAGTTGGTAGGGTACAAGGCTTGATGTACTACACTGTGTCTCGTTGCAGCCACTAGCCCCTTTTGTCTAATTTCTGGTGCGAATTGGAGTTTTGCGCCAGTGACCTCTATAGGCTGCCGTAGACCGGCCCAACCGCGTGTGTGTGTGTGTGTGTGTGTATTTTTCGTCCAGCGGCCGTGAGGCCGCTCAGGTCCCTTTGGGGCACAGGACGTGCTGGGCTAGTGGGTCCATCCTACGTTATCGATACAGGTTCTGGTGGGTCTCAGAGATTACCTCCAGGTGTCCCCTCCCCTCATCTTCCCATCCCGAAAAGTAAACAAACCACCATCCAGCATTTCAACGGCTCTGAGGCGCTCCAATTCGTGCTCGGTGCCCGTCAGCGGGTCGTCCAAGCGCGGCATCTAAGTGCCGTATTCTACTGGCCTCGAGAGAGGCCGTCGTCGGAGACTGCGAGAGCAGGCTCAATTGACCCGGGCGGGCAAAGGGTGTTGCAACACCCTCCGCCTAGACGGGTCACAGAGTGAGAAGTGACAAAAGAAAGAAAGGGAGCGAGCACCGTCCGCCTAGTGGCGAGGACACGACCATTCGAAGAACGAGCTTGCCTTCGCCAGCTTGACGAACTTGTTGAAGTCTCTGCCTATTGCACGATTGACTGCCGCAGTCGGTGAGGGTGCCAGCCTCATCCGATGTCGCGGCAGAATCTTTCGGCAATAGAAGAGATGACTTGGCTCTTTTCGTCGGCCACATGAGCATAACAGCCGCGCGTCGTCGTGGTTGAATCTCTCGTGGTAGTCGGCAAAGTCTCCGTGACGAGACCGTGCCGCGAGCAGGTGGTGGAGCAGTGGTCGTGGGAGCTCTAGCTCTGGTGGGCAGCCGATGGCAGGCTTGAGATGCAGTGGCTTGTACTGGTCGGGTGCAGAGGCGTCCCACCAGGCTTCAAAAGCGTCTCTGGGCTACTGCCGGGCAGTCCTGCGCAAATGAGCGAGTGTCGGGAGAGCGTCTGCTGGTTCGGGCAAGGAGGTGGCCGCCTTCGCTAAGGCGTCCGCCTGCTCGTTGCCCGCAATGTTGGTGTGGCCGGGGATCCAGCGGACCTCGACGGCGCCATGTGTCGTGGCCAAAGCCTGAAACTCGAGGAACACTTCCTGAGAAGAGTCCGCGGGCATGCCTCTCAGGCAGATTGCGGCCCCCAGATTATCGAGACACACGAAGATGCGTCGTGGGCTAGGGAGGTTCAGTGCAGCACGCAATCCCTCAAGGGCGCCCTTAGCTTCGGAGTCGAAGACCTCCGCTGGGCCAAGGCGGCCGTTGCCAGTCGTCAAGGTATGTCCATCGCGATGGACTACATAGCCGTACCCAGCGGCCTTCTCTGTCGATAAGGATCCGTCTGAGTAGACGACGAGCGTCTCACTCGGGATAGACCGGAGCCATTCCAGGAAGTCTTCTGCAGAGTCGTCTTTCGACGCGGTCTGTAGGGGCGTCGCGTGCTCGTCGAAATGGCGGGGGAGGAGCAGTGGTCGTGTGCTGCGCGGTAGCAGCTGGTCGCTGCGTCTGAGTCTAGTCCGGAAAACCTCGCGAGGCATCTGGTACTTCAGCTTGATTGACCTCTGGATGGTCCGCGGCTTCGGCTGCAGTGTGCGTTTTGCCAGCGGGTGTGCCTCATCCACACGCTTAAGGCGGGCTGCGAAGCGTATCCGGCGAGTTTCGAGCAACTGGGCGATCGGCGGGATGCCACTCTCACGATGCAGCGCGGCGATAGGCGTCGTCCTCCAGACTGGCAGAACGGCACGCATAGAGTTGTGAAGCGACTTGTTCATCTTCCGCAGCAGCTGTTGGATTCCCGAGGGGCCCTCTTTCGTGGGCTGGCGCCAGCGAGGGCTGCTCAATCCAGGGTACCAGGCCTCGACGCCATGGAGCAGCTCCGGCTCGACACAAGCTCGTACGGCTCTTTGCATAGCGCTCGGAAGTGGGCCATGTTTGGTGTTGGCGAGTCCTCGCAAGTGGTGTGCCACGGCTTGCGCCTTAGCTGTCCATTTCTCGACGTGGGTCTTGAACGTCAGAGTGCTGTCGAGCCAGATGCCTAGCCAGCGCATCGCTTTTTCCGGGCGTCTCTCGCCTTCGTGGAATATCGGCGGCGACACCTTGGGTTTGGTTCGGCAGAAGTGCATGACCTCGGTTTTTGCAGGGTCGAAGCTTATTCCGTTGGCGGCGCCCCATGTTACGAGCTCGCTGACATAGCGCGACGCCCGGTCGGCCGTCGTCTCCAGCGAGCCTCCTACGCATAGGATGCCAGTATCGTCGGCGTAGCCGAATCGACCCGTCGGATTGCCCAGGCGATAGATCGGCTCGGTGTACAGCAAGAAAAGGATAGGCGAGACGGGCGAACCCTGCGGCAGCCCGCACTGGAGTGGGGAACTGGGTGTCGTAATGTCCTGATATCGCACGCACGCCGAGCGGTCGGACATGAACGAGCCAGCCCACCGTGCGAGATGCTCAGGCCATCCCTGCTGGCGGAGGCGGAGGATCAGTCGGTTGCGGAGGACGGTATCAAAGGCCCCCTGGATATCCATTGTCACCAGCGTGGCGACCTGTCCGCGAGCGAATGCTTCTTCGATGTCGTGCACGAGAGCAGCCACGAGGTCGACAGCGGACCTCTTCGGCAGGGCCCCAGCTTGTTGCGGATGGAGCACACCATAGTGGATGGACGCCCACGCTAGGCGACGTGCGATGAGCCTCTCAAGACCCTTGCCTAGGCAGGAGAGCAGCGAGATTGGTCGCCAGGCGCGTGGTGTCGACAAATTCCGACGACCCGGCTTCGCTATCATGACCACCTCTGCCTCTCTGAATGGTTGCGGATGGTGACCGAGTCGGAGACATCCCTCGTATAGACTACGGACATGCTCACCGATAATATGCCAGGCCGCTTTGAGCATCTTGACAGTGATGTTGTCAGAGCCGGGGGATGTGTTTCCCGTGCGGATGGTCGCGTCCTGCACCTCGGCTAGTGATACATCTTGAGCGAAAGGTATCGGTCTTGTCGCGGTGACTGGGACCCACGGGTCGGGTATGTCGTCTTCCGCCGTTCGTCTTTCCAGCGTGGCTCGTCGAAGGGCATTCGCTTTGTCGAGCTGCGTTTCGTATACTTCGCCATCTACCTCGAGCGGCGGTGGTTGGAAGGCACCTGGAGACTTCAGCCAGCGGACGGCTTTAAACACAGACGCACTGTCGTTGAAGCTGTCGATGAGTTTGCGCCAGTATAGCCGTTTAGCTTGCCGGACAACCTTCTGGAAGTCCTTCTTGGCGAGCTGAACGTCCCGACAAAATCCAAGGGGATAGACTCTTCTGATCGCGCGGTATTCCGCTGCGGCGAGCCGGCATTCCTCGGTCCACCATGGGGCGCTGCGTCCTTGCTTTCGAACGGGGCGACCGGCGACCTTCGCCGCCGCTTGGAGGAGGCGCACCAGGGCGGATGCAAGAGCATCAAGGTCATGGATAGTTGTCGTCGGGGCTGGAATGTCCACTGACCCATACTGGACGAGATCTACGAACCGCTTGATCTCGTCTTCCGTCGTGACGCGGACTTTTCCAGGTGGTATTGGCGCTACGCCCACCTCCGGAAGCGCTATGCTGAGCGTGAAGTGGTCGGAACTAGTGGCCAGATGGTCCTCCACGACCGCCTCGGAGAGTGGTACATTCGAGAAGGCAAGGTCTATGGTATTCCCATGCGGGTTTGTGGGCACGTCGGTCGGATTGAGCAAGCTGAGGCGATTCTCTGCTGCCCAGTGAGCGATGTCGTCGCCCCGGCCATCGAGACGACCGGTCTGCCAGCTGTAGTGTTTAGCGTTGAAGTCTCCCGCGACCAAGCACCTGCTCGGCGGGCTCCAGGCTAGGAGTATGTCAAGGGCCGCGTCGAAGTCAGGCTGTCGGTAGCAGTTGACTATCGTCGTATTGTTGATGGTGAGCCAGAGAATGTCACGAGTTGTCGCCGGACGTCGTTGGTCGGCCGTTAGGCCGGGGCGTCGCCGGACGTATGTCATGACTCTTGGGCGGGTAGTATTGTTGGTCCAGCTATCGACTGGAGAAAAGGTATCATATGCTGGGTGGGTTTTGGTGAGACAGCGGCCATATTTCGCTTCTGTCCACGGCTCCTGCAATAAGACGACGTCGTACTGTTCGGCGTCGGCCAGGGCGAGGGCACAGTCATGAGCCGGCGGGATCTTGCCCACGTTCGCTTGGAAGATACGCAGGTTCTTCTTGCCGTTTTGTTGAGTACGGGAATATCGCGTCATTGATCGTGCGAGACGGGATCGATGGGGTCGATGCGTCGTTTCTTGGAAGGAGAGGCCGGTCTGCTCACGGGCCGAGGAGTCGTGTCCACGATGATGAATGGCGGAGTTATAGTCATAGTTGGGCTGAGGGTCGAGGTTTCACTCTCCGCTCGTAAGGTTTCGACTTCGGGCTCGTGTTGTTTGTCGTCGGGCTGGGGAGCGCTGGGGGGCGTGCTGCCGGGCGTGCTGCCTGGCGTGCTGCCAGGGGCAGAAGGGCTAAGGCGGTCGTTCGCCTCAGGCGCGGTCAAGGGCGCGGGTCCGGGTGAGGGGCTCACGGCCTGAGGCGGTCCTCCGTCCGATCGGGAGAGCGCCTCCGCCTGTGCCGTGTTTTGCTTTAGCTGGGCGGATAGCTGAGCGCCCATTTCTCGGACGCGGGTTTTCTCTTCCTTGGTCAATCGGCGGAAAGCGCCATGGGACCGTATGGGACGTGCCGGGCATTTCAGGAAATCTGCGGCATGCGGTCCGAGGCAGTTGCCACACTGCTCCGGCGCTGCGCAGGAGGAGTCGTCGTGTCCGGCCTTGCCGCATCGCTTGCAGGACGGTCGGCGGTCGCAGCTATGTCGGGCGTGAAAGTCCCAGCATTTGTCGCATTGGCGGGGCGCTACCGGTTTGTCGATGTATCGGGCCAGTCTGCTGGAGCCGAAAAGCCGCCAGGGTTTCTGCGTGGGTTTGAGGAAAGACACGAGGAGTGTCTTGACAGGAAAATCGTTCGAGTCGTGACGACTAGGGCGGATGTTGACGGCCGTCTGGCCGGTTTGGCAGGTAATTTCGCCTTTGACGGCTTCGTCGTAGTCGGCTTCGTTGCCTTGGAGATCAGTGAGCCTGCGAGGACAATTGGATACCACGTAGGTGTACCATTTCTTGCTGACTTCAACGGATTCCGCGCCGAGATCGTCAGCCCATTCGGATTGGCGCTGGACGAGGAGGTCTCTAGTGGTTGCATCGGCCGTGCGAATAGCCCAGCCCGAGTTCACGGGAAAGGCTGCCGGGATTTGGTGGAGGTCGATGCCGACTTTCGCGGCGACGTGGGTCCGGATCGCGTACGATTCGAACTTCCTCGCCGGTGCTTCGGCGTCAAGTCGCACGAAGACCCGGAGGTCCTCTTTCGGTGGGGCGGGGATTGGTCGTCCCTGGAGACGTATTTCGCCTGTTTGTTGTGGTGCAGATGGCGGGGCCTCTACAGAAGGGGCGGTGGCGTGGCTCGCAGGGGCCTGGAGAGGACTGCGACCGGCGGCGACGCTGCTGTACGTCGGCGCTGTCACGGGCGGCAGTATCGAGAGAGACTGGCGCCAGAAGTCGAGGAAGCTGGTGGCGAATTGATTCGCGAAAGTATGCTCAATCCCAGACGTGAACTGCTTCGCGGCCTGGTCGAATGATTCACAGAATGCATGAAAGACTGCTAGTTTGGCGTTGTAGGCATCCGTTTGCTCTTGTGCGACCCTGTTGGCGCCTTCGACGATAGAGACGGGCTCCAGAATGGGTTCTAGCGAGGGCCTATACGGCGAGAATGCAGGCTGCGCGACTTCCGTAGCAGTAGAGTGGGCGAGTCGGAGTAGAGGCGAAGACGGCGTCTGGGCCGGTCGCCGTGGCGCCGGCGAGACACCGATCGGCCGGTCGACGACCGGAGAACTGTTTCGGAGCTGGGCAGCACGGGCCCGGTCGGCAAAAGTTAAGGGAATGTGATTATCCAGATCAAAGGGATCTGAGCCGGCATGCGAGCCCATGGCAGTTGCCATGGCCGCTGCCAGGGCCAGCGCAGCGCGCGGCTCGCAAAGTTGGTGGTGCAGTTGTTAGTCAAATTGGTGTAAAATACGCTACTTTCTTAACAATTGCATGCCAAGAAAGTATGATGACAAAGGAAGGTGCCGGCCCAACCGCGGAAGCAAACTGGACTGATGCCGGGTAGCGGCATAGCGAACACCCTGTGGGGGGCCGCGTCAGAATTCGGGTGCACAACTAGGGCGGACGTCCGCGCAATCTCCGTTCACACTGACCCGACTCCGCTCCTTTGTCCGACAAAGCTGTGTTGACTTCACTATACGCAGCGCTACTCAACTGAAGGTCCGAGAACCGGTGCCCAGCTTCTGTGCCACCGAGGCGCAAGTGCTGTGGCCTCGCACTCCGTTGCTCCCAGAACCCAAGCTCCCGGAGACTGTCGCGTTAGCCCCAGCGGCGTGCGAAGTGGTAGCTAGGCGTCCCCAAGGTATACTGTGCAAGGCAGCAATATGAACGAACCAGGCACATTGCCCAGCGAAAAGGACAATGGCGCAGAGATCTTCGCCCATAGGTCCAAAGTCCGGAATGAGTCGGAAATCCACCTGAAGAGCGTCTCAAAAATGGTCGACAGCGTCCGCTCCGGCGAGCTCAATAGCAGTTCCCATCCCAAGACGACGCCAAGGATGAAGAAGAAAGCTAGGAGAGCTTGCTGCGCCTGTCGAAGGACACACTCTACCTGTGGTAAGTGATAGCTGATCACACCGATGTGTGGTTTGCCTCGTTGCCTCGACAGACCACTTCTTTGCCACACGCTGCCACTCTTACATTGGCCGCTTGATTGACCACTGATGGTGCAGGGAATGAGCGGCCATGCAGACGGTGTATTGCACGCGGTCTTGCCAACGCCTGTCAAGACGGTACGCCGAAGAAGGCTGAATGCCGCCACTACGCGCTTGTGGCACACTTCGAACCGATCCTGAGTCCAAATCATGCAGTCACAGATATGCAACAGAGCAGCCAGTCAGGCCTTACTTCCTCTCTAATGACGGGGGAGGATGTGCCGTTGCCTGTCTATCCGGGCCCGTATCAGGCTTTGGCTTCCGAGCGTGGTATTGCCTTGGACTACCAAGTGCTACCAAAGTTCCCGGCCTTCTATTGCACCAACAATCCGCCAGGAGAGGTGTCAGATAGCAGCATGGTTTCCAACGCCCAAATTGACTACAGCGATGCCGCATTGTACGATTATGACACGCCGGGGAGCAATGTAGTTATTGTAGAGACCCGTCTCTCGCAGTAGTCACTCGATATTGGCAGGCTCAGAGATATACCTCAGACCGTCGAACATTTATCTCCGCGGATGGAGGCAGGGCGAGTGCCAAAGGCTTAGACTGGCCAACGACCAGGCGGCGGGACAGCCATATGGGAGCCGAGAGCTAACGACGAATGGAATACCCAAAGAATGGCTGATGTTTCTCATTTTGTATAGGACTTGTAGGAGAATTCTAAGAGGATTCCGTCTGGCTGGGGTACCGAGACCTCGCAAGGGGGAGCTGTCGAGGTCGAACCCGGAGGCGGCTTTCCTACCTCCCGCATTAACCGTAACCCGAAGCCTGTTGACGTTGTACTCGATAACCAGACTCGGTGGCTGTCGACCCTCTACATGATCCGGCGTGGCATTATGCTACGACCGTTTCTCGAAGAGATGGCTGAGAATGTCACGCTTGAATTCAACAAGGGCTGTCGCAACTGGGCCAGAAGGAGGGAACAGATGCCCCTCTGTCTCCGAGAGGAGAGTCTTCTCAGTGAGAAAGACTGGAAAGTTGTTGAGTTGATGGACAAGGTACTCCTTGACTTCGAAGAGGCACTCCGCATGCTTGAAGGTGACGCTCAAAGCCGGGTGCGCAAAGAGGAGGCCGGATTGAGGCATATGGGAATATGTGGGACGTCGCCTCGATATACGAGTTCCTGATGGACAACGTGGAGGAGTGGAAAGCAGCGGCAGGGAATTACCCGGACCCGGAGCACTTCAAGATAAACATCAATCTGGGGTGGGACAAGTTGAACGAGTACTATACAGAACTGGACGCGACACCCGCGTACTATGCTTCGGCGATCCTAAATCCCGTCTCGCGTTGGGGATATTTCGAAAATTCATGGACCAATAAAGCACAGCTGCCGTGGCTTCAGGAGGCGAAAAGAATCGTGAGGAGGCTGTGGGAGGAAGTGTATAAAACGCTACCGACTCTCGTGATGCCCGATAAAGAGCCTCCGTTGAAGCGTTTAAAGGTCATGAGCGCACTAGAGAGACATCGGGCGTACCGGACTTCATCGCTATTAGGCAGTCCATCCTCTCGGGAGAGTTCGCTGAATGCAGACCAGGACGAATACGACCGCTGGCTGTCGAACCCTGACGTTAAGAACGATCCTCTGGTCACCGATCCCATTCAGTATTGGTGGGAGAGACGGAAAGAGTATCCTCGGCTGTCACAGATGGCACTCGACTTGCTGTCGGTGCCACCGAAGTCCGCAGAGCGCGAGCGCTTGTTTAGTGTTGCTGGGCAAATGGTGTCGCCGCTGCGGACTCGACTGGAAGCCAGCACGATAGGAGTCACCCAGACACTAAGGTCGTGGGTGCGACATGGCCTAATCAATACGATAGATACGCTGATTGATGTGTTAAGAGAGGTTGGGGAGAGCATCCTGTGGTATGCAGAGGAGGATGGTTGAGACACTTCATAAGCGCAGTTCCTCGAAGACCAGAAAGCAGCGGCCGGGACGAGAAATCAGTACATAGAAGGACCATGTTGTATCAGACCAGATGGAGTCCCATATAGGACACCTTAACCCCCTTCTCCTTTCCCTCGCGGATAAGTGCAGCGTTGTTCGCATTCCTGAGCGTGTGAGGGTGCGTGTTACCGAATACCTCCTGACGCAGCTCGAATGTCTTTTGGTTTACTACCTCGGCCTCCTCGTACTTTCCCTTCATAAGAAGCACTACTGCAAGGTTGCTCATACTCGAAAGCGTGTCGGAGTGCTTGTGACCGAGTACCTCTTGACGCAGTGCTAATGTCTCGCGATTCATCATCTCGGCCTCTTGGTACTTTCCCTGCATGGCAAGCGCGACTGTGAGGTTGTTCATACTTGTGAGGGTACAAGGGTCCTTGTTACCGAGCACCTTTCGCCGAAGCCCTAACGTCTCGCGATTCATCATCTCAGCATCTTTGTACTTCCCCTGCATGAGAAGCACCAGTGCAATGTTTGCCATGCTCCAGAGAGTATCAGGATGCTCATCGCCAAGCAGCTTTTGACGTTTCTGCAACGTCTGGCGGTGCAACGTCGCGGCCTCGTCGTACCTACCCTGCCGAAAAAATATCTGCGCAAGGTTGTTCATATTTGCGAGCGTATGCGGATGTTCGTCGCCGAGCACTTCCTCACGCAGCCTTAACGTATCGCAATTTATCACTTCAGCTTCCCCATACTTCCCCCGGCCGAAAAGGAAAAGAGCTAAGTTGTCCTTACACGTGAGTGTATCGGGATCTTCATCGCCAAACCTCTGTCGACAACGCCTCAGCTTCTCGCGGTACATCAGTTCGGCCTCCTCGAATTTTCCCTCATCACCAAGTGTGGCTGCGGGGCTGTTCATATTCGTGAATGCGTTGCGCTGTGGTACCTGTTGTCGGTATTTGCTGACGAGGCTCAAGCAACGTTAAGTAGAGATGCGCGGTATTTGGGTGGCAAGAGTACAGTCGACTTGAACTCGCCGTCGTCTGAACTCATGAAACTTCAATGATACTAGATGCGGTAATGACTACATGTGGCGTAGGCTTCAGCGGAAGTGATTGTTTCAGGTGGGCGCTTCGTCTCAAAATGAAACGTAGACCTCTACACAACTGTGTGGGTGGTTTATGCGGCTATCAAAGAGCACCTAGGATCGTTTTTAAATCATATTCCCAACACCGCGTTAAGTTTTGCCGTTCAGAACCCTGCTCAGTGCTCAGAGCCCGCTGTCAAAGAGACCGCCGAACGCGGAGGTTTGGTTGCCTACAGGGCAAGAGCGCCCGGGCTACGGCACGCGCCCGCCTCGCCGCGCGGTCCGGGGGAACCCATGGCGTCCTCTGTAAACGGCTGTCTATTGTCAAAGGGACCTTCCCTTCAAAAGTAAAGCCTGGTCTGGTTGTTTACAGTACGTAGCGCAAGTGCAAGGAGAGCGCCGGGAGGATTGTTGCGATTCCCTAAATCCTCCCTGGCGCCGACGAGCTAAATCAACAACAAAGCCAATCGTTGTCTCCATCCTCTCGGTGGCCTGACCTTTCGAGGCCCGTCACGACCATGGACGCCGGAAACCGCCGTAATCACGCAGATGCCGTGAAGGTGTACCTTTACGTTGACGTCCCTGGACTGCAGAATGGCTGTTGGGAGACACGTGGTGTTACGAAAAGCCAAACAGGCGAAGGCCCCGACGGGGGCCACCCCACTGACGTCGGGCACCTCGTGGCCTCCATCATGGGGAAGACTGATCTGGGGACTAATGGAGAGGGCGTGCAAATCAACTTGTACGGAGCTGCTCCATCGACGACAGACACAATCCGGCGGTCCGTTCCTACCATGGCGACTATCAAAACTCACAACGGCAACTCAATAAGCGGCCATGTATCGCGGCCAGGCATATCAATGTTGTGCGACAGTGTAATGTGCGTGTGTGACCATTTCTACAATGGTGGCCGCGCAATGTTTGTCCTCATTTGGGTTTCCCTTTCGATTGACAATCCAGTGCTTGCGGCTCGGTCCGGTCGTCCAGGGTTGCAGGTAGACGTATTCTATGAAACTGTCGACATCACGGGGATCGTCCCTGCCACCGACTTTGACCATGGGGCAATCATCCGCGACCTGTGGGTCTGTATAGTGCCTTTTGCTGAGTTGTAGCCTGATGGTCCGGAATGCACAATAACGAGAAGTGTATCCTTCGAAACGTCTGCAGCAAGGGATACTCCGGGGTCCTGTCCTCACGCGGGGCCACTTGAGAAGGATTCCGCTGGTTCAACGTTCCAAGGATCTTCGTAAGGCCCCTTCACGCATCAAGAGAAACGCCGTGCTTGTCTCGCAGGTACGTAGTGGTGCGGGACCCGTCGGCGGGCAGCGCGTGCTTGCGACAGCAGATGAGAACGTTGGCGCCGGCATCGATTGGAAGTCCCAGAGTTGCCAGGAACTGCGCATCCTGCGCGTTGTGCGCCATCATGGCAGGCAACGGATGATGTCGCACTGCACGTGTGCATGACTGACTGAAGACTGGGCAGAAGGTCCCCAGCGAATTGGGCAACAAAAGACTCTTGATTCTTCTATCTAATGATTGACTTTAGTCGGTGATTTATACCCTTACAGAAACAGTACCCGGAGCTACAGGAAGTCGGTCCGCCGTCCGCATCAGAGCCGCTAGCCTTCCAATCACTCGCTCTGACGTAGGCCTTCAAATTCCATCCAGGAGTCGCTGGAAGATCTTCACAATCCGAGGAACGGTCTCGTCGCCCCTGACACAGACCTGCTTCGCCATCGAATCTCGTGACAGGCTCTCAAACTTCCCGTCCCAATCTTCCTTGCCCTTCGCTTCACATATAACGACATCGCCCAGAAGCCCGTCTCCAACCGTCAGCAATGATGCGACCGTCTGGAGCAACACTTTGGTACCGTCGCTGGCGCAAACACTATCCTCCGCACCAGTACCACCATCGTCCCGCCGGGGAAAGCGACTCACGGCAAGCGGGAATCCGCAACATGGGCAATAGCCCCCAATGCCGCCCGCCGCCCCACGGAGACCCAACCACTGCTTAACCAAGTGCCTTGCTCGCTGCGATTCTGTACGCATGTTGCATCCTTCCATGTCGTGGAGACAGCAAGTCTCGCTCCATTCGTACATAAGACACAACTGACACCCAACTCCACCCTTGTGCCACGCCGTGAGACGCCTTTCTAGCTTCGAGATGTAGAAAGAGTACTCGCCGGACGCGGAGGCTTGCTCTTCCAGGTTCTCGGCAAACCAAGCGCGCCACAAATTGTCGACCGCTGCCACTCTTTTGACTTCCAGACATTCGGGTCGTCGGTTTCCCTGGGCCACAGTATGGGCGGGAGGGCATCGATCCTTCCGGTGGGCAGCGCCGCTCGCCGCTGCGCTATTTCCTTCTCGATCCACATATCCTCGATGGTCATGTCAAGATTGCAGAAAACGCGGAACATCTCTGCTACCTCCTGACGCCCCAATCGCGCCGGCGATAGAAGCCAACCTTCTAGGCCCAGGTGTCGATTGAAGCGGATGACGCTAGAGCCTCGCCAGGTTGCAATCTGATCCCGAAGCGTCTTCGTGCCCGTCGCCGTGTCTTGGTTCGCCGCACGACAGGAAGTATTGTTCGCTTGTATGAAGCAGAGTCGAATGACAGGCAAGGATTTAGCTGTAGGGGGCCGTGCAGAGGTGGCTAGAGAGCGTAAAGGTCTTCCTGAATCGCAGCTTCCTCGGCTACGGATAGATTCCTCTCGTCATGACTGTTCACCCACAAGGGGCTGGTTCATCCTCTCTTCTCCAGTGATGTCGCATCGTACTGTAACCGCCGAATGGTATCTCGGTCTAGCACTCGTCGTCGCGTCGTGAAATGAGCTAACATGGGCAGAATCCTTTGACGTCACTACCTGACTGCCCGTCCCAAGCGTGGACGAGAACCTCGAAACAGTCGCAGTGATTTCAACCACTTCTTCACCCGCAACAGCTTCCATCGGTTATGGGAAGCGTTTCAGAGCGCCAGCCAGCCGCATTACATTTCCCGAGCCGGGCTCGAGACACTCGCTCTTTGTGTTCGTCGCTGCCAATGACTGCCCGGCATCGAGACACACTATGCTGTCCAATATTCGGTCCATGTCAAGCCCGTCGCTGACCCTAACCCACGATGTGTTTATCCATGAATCCCTCGGCTTCCCTACCAAGCCGCGCATTGTCTTCTTCAAAGTCCTCAACGCCAATGCGTTCCCTACCGAGCGCGCCTCCATCCTTGCTCCGGCAGACTGACGGCTGCCTGTCCACAGTGACCCGTGCCGTATGCCATCTAGTTGACGGTGGTGCTTCGACCGTGTGCATGTTGATGCAAGTGCACTTGGCATGCTCTTCCTGCAAGAGCAGCGTCCAAACCGACCTCCAAGTCACGTGGCTGCTGCTCGAGAAGACAAGCCCCGCCCACGAGATGGCCGCGAGCATTCCCGTGTATAGGTAGGGCCGTATGAAGCTTATCACGCCGAGCACGGCGCAGAAACAAGCAGTGACTCTCATATATCCTGCCGCCGATGTTTTGTCGAATGGAACAGATCGGAGATTGGTGCACAGCCCAGTAGAGTGTTGCGTCCGTGTAAATCGAACCATTGGTCTCCTTCGCCGTCCTTTGTGTAGACACTCGCATTGTTGTCTTCGGGGCCCGATCGCGCATGATACTCGCTGTGTAGATAGTCGACCGTACAGGCCTCCATTCCACGCGACTGCGTGTTATATCGGCGACGGATTAGCCATGCTCGGGAAGTACGCAACGGGCAGATTGCCCCTGTCCACTGTACTGTTTCGCACTACCAGCAGGAGGTGTATGCGATTCGGTGGATGACGGAGGTGTTGAGAATGCGTGGGTCATCTCCAGTTTCGAATCCCGTCGTTGCGCATCGGCGTCGGGATAAGTGAGAGAATCTTCCATGAGCGGCGTCAGCGGACATAATGGAAGAAAGTCGGTCTCTTGTTGTGGCCTCTCTTTACGCCCAGAACGTGTACGATCTGGGTTTCGCCTCGGTCGTTCTCCGATCGGTTCGGCAGGCCTGGTGTCGCGCCTTCGTTTGCGGTGACGCGCGAGCACAATCGACTCTCCCTCATGGGGTCGCTTTGCCCGCCGCGACGACGTAACAACAGTTCGTGCCTCGCATTGCGCAGATTTTCTTCTCGCTCCTTGAAATAGCCGTTTGGCATAATCTTCCAGCGACCATGGTGCAGCGTCAGACTCGTCCGAATCGCTGCACGCTCCTTGAACCCGGTCATTGCCAGCCGAAGTTTGCATGCATCTTGGGCCAGGGCCCACTGCCGCAGCCGTAAGCTTGCGATGAAGCTTACGAACGAAGTCCTGATCTGGACCAGCAATGCTCGAAGATACTGTCGGCGTTGGCGGTGCTGTAATCAGATTCGAACCGTGGGTGGCAACGGGATCTGGAAGCGGCTGAACGATTTGTTAGTGCCGGCTGAATCGTCAATGAAAAGCGGCTGGACGCACTCCATGTTCCTTCTCGAAATGATTGGCAAGGCTTTGCCGCCAGGTGCGTGCTCTGCCCAGGTGGCCCATTCGGACTTCAGATTAGGCGGAGTTCGTTTGGATGATGGGTGGAGTTAGGTCAAAGTGTCCGAAAATGGTTGTTTTGATCTCACAATGGGCGGGGCCCGGCAGGATTATTTTCCGGCCCTGACCCCGCTCGCACAGTCCAAAGTCCAGGCAGTGCTGCAAACAAGCACTCGCGTTGCTTCACGGTTCAGTGCTGCACCCACCAAGGCCAAAATGGATGCAGCAGAATGCTCGGATAGTCAAAGCACAAACGAAGACCCCACATTTCCCGGTTCGGATGCCGAAGAAGCAGCCATCATTGTCGTCCCTGAAAATGCGCAGGCGAGGCTCGCGTTCTCGGAAGTGGCAGAATGGCTTGAAGAGCAGAACCAGATGCCCTCCGTGCGCGAGGCCCAGGACATCGCACGAAAATGTATATGGGTAGCCCGATCCCAGAAGAAGGATCCCGAAGTAACAAGGCTGCTGCGTCACTTCGTCTCTGGCGCCTTATCCTCTTCATCGCCAATGTCCTCTCCCCAACAAGAGCATGCATCTCGCAAGACCAACAATCAGCCTGAACCTGACGTGGAACTCTGGCACGGCTTCTACTACTTGACACTCGGTGAGCCGCCTCAACAACCATGGCGAGGGTGGACCGTTGGGAGTCTCCGGGTCCAACAGAGCTTGAATGACGTGGTACTCTGTTTGCGTTCTGATAACCACGCCATGTACGGCGTGCGCCCTCACCAGGCTCTTTTTCAGCTTCACTCGATAGGACGTTTCTGTCTCCAGCACATCTCCAAAAGCTCCGCGACCTACCTGGGTTCGAATCTGGTGTCCAGAGAACAGCACGTTCTGAATGAGCCCTCGATGATGGTGACGTTTGGAGCGCTCTCCTACCGTGTTCAGTACGCTCGATTCTCTCATTCGGAGAATTACCGTAGTCAACTGGTCAACTACCTGAAAGAACATTTGAAGACTCCAATCACTTCTGCTGACCTTTCTCTGACACCCACCCCGTCTGATATGGCAGGCATCAGAGTTGGCCAGTGGCACCTGACTACGGGTACCATCGGTTCAGGGGTTTCCGGAAGGGTGAGCATCGGGACGAACATCAGTGGCACGGTAGTGGCTCTAAAGCGAATGACAGTGGACAAAGGCAAGGTAGAAGTCCGGCCATTTCAGGAGAAGCTCGAAACCTTGTCCTCCTTGGTTGACCGCCACAACGAGAACCGCATCCTACGGCTGGTCGAGGTAATTACAGACGACGCTCGCGGTGTCAACCGCACAGCGGACCTGTGGTTCGTCCTGACACCGGCAGTTGCGGACACTCTCTATTCCATATCTGTGAAAGGCCTGCTGGGAGATGGAAAGGACAGGTAAGGTGGCCTGCCTTAGTAACTGCATACCCTTTGCTGATTTCTTAGGCTTTCTCTAACGAAGGTTCTTGTTGTTGATATTCTTGGCGCGACCGACTTTTTGCATCGACATGGGTGGCTTCATGGGGATCTCAAACCAAACAACGTGGGTATTCGGACATGGAAACCCGAGACGAAAACTATCGTTTTACTTGATTTGGATGGTGCGGAACGACGTCCCTCTCCGGGAGGGCAACATCCAGCCATGCCGGGAACCGGCGGCACGGTTGGGTGGCTATCTCCTGAGCGAGAAATGACGGGGTACACAGAGAAGACCGACGTCTGGAGCATAGGCGTCATGGCTTTGTGGATGATAGAGGGCCACCATCCCTGGCGAACCAATGCGAATCCCTGGCGACCAGGCCCTCGCCACTATGGCTCACAGGCTCTATTTCATGCGATGTATCAGGAGGCATTGACAGGCTTGAATAACTGCACCGACGAAGGTAAGAACCGCCCTATCCTCCTCACTGTGGCAGGTTGCGATTATGGCCCACTGATTCAAGTCTCAAGCCTTGAAACACACTATTCTCGGTATGGTTCGACACCCATTCGCCGAACAGCAAAGTCAACGCCAGACCAGATTGTCAGCAGAAGAAGCCCTAGCAATGTTGTCTTCGCTAAGGGAAGACCAGCCACCGCACAAAAGGAAGAAGTACACTACGGTTTGAACAGAGACCTTGTTGCCTGCAGGCACAGCAATCGTACCTCCGGTTACGTTAGCCGATTGGCACATAGCCGGAAAATTTGTCGCCGTCCGCCTCTGGCCGGTAGAGGTACGGAATCAGCACCGCAGGTATCTCGCATATTCCGAGCCACGCGCAGAACGTCTTCTCGACAAGCGCGGCTATGGCATTCGATATTAAAATGCGATCTGCGCACGACCCGAGCGAGCGAGTTCGGACAGACCCTAGGTATTGTGACTGTGGGGAGGAGCGCGGCGCAGGAAGTCCAGTTCTGCTCAACTCTCACTGCGGCGGGTGGCCGAAGAGATGTCTGGAAGTGAACGGCATGCACTGGACCGTACATGGTCAGCAAGTCCATCCTGGTGCGTGGTCGTCAGCTTCTGATTCATGCAGGAGGGTTCCGGAAGATACCACATTCGCGACTCTCCCCACGCAATGGTGCAACGCTTGGTCGATTACTGGTATGAAGGTGCCTACGATGTGACCGCGCCGAACTTGGAGGATAAAGAGCAGGTTGCCGCCGGGATTCTCTCAGCTCACGCAACCATGTTTGCATTGGCGGACAAGTACCAGGTCGGCGGTTTGATGAAGCTAGCTGCGAACAACTATCAAGCTGCTCTCCAAAAGAACCCGAATGCTCGCGCCTTTCTCCATTCGTTGGACTAAGTGTACAAGTCGACGCCAGATCACGTAAGAGAGCTGCGAAAAATCGCCGTCTGCTTCGCTACACTGTAGAGGGGTGGAGCCTTCTTGGCTCAAGAAGCACCGGCGAGCCTAAGTAAACTGAGGGTGGAGCAATCATTGGGTTCCCGGATGTTGGATCCAAACTCACTGGATACGTCATAACTTGTACGAGGATAGATATACTTGACAAAAGCACTCATAAGCGGCGTGCTGGTTTCGTTGGATTTCAGTGCGTCTAACGTATACCGGGACGCCGTTGGGACGGGAAGAGCACAAGGCGGGCTTCCAGCGTCGAGTAGGTATCTCAGTGGGGGCATCGGCGGAGGCTGGTTCTGCTCAATTTCTCTCTGGGGTTCCCAAAGACATGCAGGATATACCAGCCTCTCGAGGAAGCTCCAGAGGCATCGAACAAGTCGTAACACGAAGGATAAGCACCCGACGTCCGATCCCGATAGACGTGTACTTGGTTGTAGGTTGGGAGGCGAAGAATGGAAGGAATCATCCCGCCTGCCGGCCCGTTCTTGCATATATTCACGTCTCAAGGGCGAGAGCTGAGCTTTTTGCCCCTGTGTTAAAGTCTTGCGATCGACTCGCTCCTTTCCGCTGGAAACCTCCGACCCCCGCTCCTGTCTCTTGGCAAATGAGGCAATGTCTGCCCATTCGCAGACGCGCATGCTCTTTTTCTCTTTCTGCCATTGGAGGTCCGGTCGCCGGGGCGTGGTTTCTGAGCATGTTGCGGGTTTTTGTCGTCGCGCCCGGCTCGATGAGTTCAAATCCGATTGCGCATCTGAGGTTTATATTGCTACCATCTTCTCTGCTAGAGTCTCTTGATCGAGGATGACTCGGAAGTCTTGCACTGAGTGGATGGATAGCTAGTTGCGACTCCCAGGTTAAAGGTGGACGATCGAAGTGTTGCTCCATATCATTGCTGCCCTAGCTCCATTTTGCACAAAGGAACGCCCAGAGACGGCACGACAGGGTCAATTCCCGGGCCCCATATTCCCCCCGTATTCCACGGTAACTGCAACGAACCGGCGGTAGTGCTGACACAGTGCCCAATGTTTCCATATCGTGCCGTCGAGACCCACCACGTGCTCTCGGCAAAACAGAAGGCCTTGATTCTTTTACAACTCTCTGCTCAAGAGACACTTCACGGGACTGGGCCACATGTAATGTGGCAGTTTGTTGTCAGGATGGTAGCCCTGCCTTTGCAGACGCGTTTTGGTGTTGGAAGCACATCGTCTTGCACGTGCGCACCACCTGCACGACATGGCGGCGGCGTGAAGGCGGAGCGATTTGAGCCCACCCAGCGCGATGGCCGACGCCAGCTGTAGAATGGTCGGAGACGCGGAGGCGACCGTGACCGCCAGCCTAGCACGAAGCCTACAGCGTCCGCAGGAGTGACTGGTGCCAAAGTACAGCATTGTACACTGGCACCGCGTTTTGCCGCCTCGCGTACTGCACCCATGCAGAGAGGCGCCAATGGGGGTCCTCATGCCCCGCCACGATCGCGCTCCAAACGCGTTGCGTCCACGGTGAAAAACACAACCCACCAACTTCAAAGCCAGCCATTCGTCTCAGGCTGGATCAGCGGCGGGTCCGGTGTGGACAACCCAGACAATCAGCTACGTGAATCGGTCCTTGGGTTGGACTTTCTGTGACTGCACGATTTGTCCAGGGCACGGGGCGTTCCGTTGTTTAGCTCGGCCCGTACTCCGCCAATCACCAACGCCGGTGTGCGGCAAAGACGGCGCATGCAACCCGAGGGAAAGCAGGTGAGTTGGAGCCCGAACGACAGGCGAGCTGCAATCCCGGGGGAACAGGCGTGGAGCAGAAGATGGTTCCCGGGTTACTGGCCAATCGGGCCACGAGACCCCTGTTGTCCGCGAACAGGCAACGCCAACTGCGTCTGCATGAGTGTCGCTGTGGTGAAAGCATGTGGGTCCGTGCCTTCCGGGCTCCATCGCAGCCCCGCGTCTCCATCAGCCGACGAGGGCCCACCTGCCCCTCCAACAAGCTCCCGCTGTTGCGCTGGCAAAATGGCAAGACATTTCACATTACTCTGCCTACTTCCTCGACCAAGTCAAGCCTTGTTACAAGGGCATAGATAAAATTACTAACAAAACCAGCCAGGATATGCGTTAGGGTGTGAATGCGCGATTGCTGCGCAACGGCTTGCGCGAGAGAAGTTCTCACTGGCGCCAATTGTTGTCACCCTGTGGTGCTGGCTGGGACCTTGTGTGAACTGTGTCGTTGACCAGTCGCTGGCGGTACCTGTATTTTTGGCCCCACCAGCAAGCGCCAACATCGTCCAGTCACACGCGTGAAAGCTACATCATTGGGCGCCACAGAGCCTGCACTTGCCACAGTGGGAGGGGTATATCTACGCCTCCCAACCACACTCGTGCCGCCAATGCCTGCGCCGTGATAGAGCAAAGTGATTCACCTCACCACGACGGATCGCTTCGGCCCCCGCCCCTCATCAGACTCGTCGCAATGGAGCAAACAACGTCGCATGCGAAAGCTGCGGCGGCTGTGAAAACGATATCCGCTCTTGCTAGGTATCACACTCTCCGTGGAGAATGGGACGAAGCCATCTCGGCTCTTGAAGACGGAGTCGAAGCGATGACCAACGTGTTCGGGAAGAGAGACCCATCCACGCTTACCTGCATGGCTAATTTGTCGGCCACACTGGCCAACGCAGGTGCTTTCCAAAGGGCCAAAGATATCGGCACGAAAGCATTGGATATGCGACGCGAAGTTCTGGGTGACGATCATCCCCACACGCTCATTTGCTCCATGAACTTGGCGACGATTTGTCAGAAACTGGCCCAGTATGACACGGCAGAGGCCTTGCAACTGGGAACACTTGGCATAATGCGAACAAGCTTTGGTGGCGACGATGCCCGCACGCTCAGTTGCAAGAGTAATCTGGCCGTCACGTACAGCTGCCAAGGCCGTTACACGGCAGCCGAGGCTCTTATACGAGAGGTGTGGGAGGCCAAGAGTCGAGTTCTCGGCGACGACGATCCGGAATTGCTCACTACCATATTCGACATGTCCTTAGTCCTCGCCGAACAGCATCGATGGCCGGAGGCCAGGGCCTTGACTGTCTCAACGAGGAAGAAACAGCGGACAGCTTTGGGCCCGCGACACAGAGACACACTTCGCTCTACGGCGCACCTGGCTGCAATATACCTCAATCTCGGCTACTGGAAGCAGGGCGAGCAGGTGGCGGCGGCGGTAGTGTATTTGATGACGGCCGAACTGGGCACGGATCATAGCGATACACAATCGGCCATGGGCCACCTAGCCGAAGCTTATTGCGAACAAGGCCTATACAAAAAGCAGAGAAGGTCCAACGTCGTCTAGTGGCGACAGCGAAAAGAGTTCACGGTGACGAGCACCCCAGAACGCTCACAATCATGGCTGCATTAGCCAGAACCTGTTGCAGTCAGGGACGGCTGAGGGAGGCGAAAGAGCTGCAGGCCTATGTGGTCGAAACACGACAGAACGTGTTGGGCGACGAACATCCCGCTACGCTTGCCTCAATGGGCGACATGGCACACACTTTGGACCTCGACGGCAAGTATGCAAAGGCTGCGGAACTTGGCGAGGATGTCGTATTGCGGATGCGTCGTGTGCTGGGGGAACACCACTCTGACACCCTGGCAACGTTCGCCAACTTGGCTCTAACGTATCACTCTCTGGACAAACACGAAAAGGCAGTGGAATACGAAGAGCAAGTCCGGAAGGGTTGTGTTGCACAGCTTGGAGCGGACCATCTCAGATCGATCACGGCAGCAGCCAACCTCGCTTGCGGCTACCAAGAATCAGGCCATTCTGCGCAAGCGCAAGCAATCGCGAGGGAAGTACTAGATCAAGGGCGTCAGCTTTTCGATAATGAGCATCCTGCTACAATCACGTGGATGGCAAATGCTGCGGAAGTCCTAGCCGACACGAATTGCTTCCACGAAGCGGAAGTCTTGAGCAAGCGTGTTCTAGCGGCAAGGCTCGATACATTAGGTGGAGACCACAGAGACACTCTTGTTGCTAAGGCCCAGCTCGCCCTCGTTTACAGAGGTCAGGGCAGGATGGAGGAGGCGGCGGATCTCTTGGCTGAAGCAGTTCAAGGAAGCCGGCAGCAACTAGGCGAACGGCATCCTTCGACGCTTATCCACATCTTCAATCTGGCTCTGATTCGTTTCGAGCAGGGCCAGTTGCAAACAGCCTGCGACGTCTGGGCCAGTATCTCGGAACATATGGAGAAGGCCTTGGGGAAGTCTCACAAGTATACGGTGCGATGCAGAACTTACCTTGATCGGTGCAAGGAAGCCGACGCCTCATCGTCGGCCTAGTGGCGATGGCGGGTGCTTCGAGCGGCGTGGCGGATGCAAGGCCGTTATATATGCACTTTCTGACTACAATGGTCTACAACATGCGCGAGGACAGTCATCGCGTCGTTTGCGCGATGGACTTTCCTGCGGAACGGGAAGGCTCTCGTACCGATGCGCGGAGTTAGGAGGGCGTCCACAAGCACAGGCAGCTTCATCTCGGCGCAGAACGTCCGCAGCTTGTAGGCCACCCGCACCGTCGCCGCGTCCTTGGTCCCGGCGTGTGCGGTCGCCCCTTGGCTGACCGTGTTCGTTTGACCGGTTCCTCCATCCACTTTATGTTCCGAGCTGCGAAGCCGCCACCGCCGACATATCGGAAACATGTCGTAGACCCACAGCCCCGTCACGGCCCGTGTGGGCAACCCACCACCGCCTTGCGTGTGTGCATCACCTCCGCATGAGGGCCGGGTTAAGGGCGCTGTTTAGGGCCAACTCAACACGACCACCTCCGACTGTAAACCAGTCGGAGACTGGGAGTACGACCCTAAGCCCCACCCTAGCAGGAGGCCACCCCGCCACGAACAGTGACTAGATGCAAAAGTACAATACGGTAGAGTACTAGAGTACAGTGCACTGGCTAAGCATAGTAGAAGGGACCCGCTGAGGCTCCGGGAGGTTTGCATGGAGCAACGCGATCGCGCCGACCCAGGTGCATCACAGGCCCACGGCACGAATCCAGGGGGGCCAACGATCCATTTGCTGGTCTGACCGCGGAACGAAACACCGCCGACCGGCCAGCCACTTGTTTCAGGTTGGGTCGACACCTAACCCTGGGACTGCACAGACGTTGATTGGCAATCGGCAACATCAGGTTGGGGACTGGCGCGCCTGCGAGGTCCAGCACCAGGGTGTGGTCTCTCTGTATTTGAGCATAGCCTCTGTGGTCGTCTATGAATCCTCGACCTGTTGGACCAAAAAGGGGACGGCTGTAGCTTCCCCGGCTTCGTCCGGCGGCGCAAGGGCCTCAACCTCATCCGCGGTGGCGTTCGTGGTGACATCGGCCCAGAACCTTGGGTCGGGCCAGGCTTACAGCGCCGTCATAGAGTCAAGGAAGAACAGCAAGACTGCGAAGTCGGGTGTCGTGGCAAACTCGTTCAGTCAATCGGTCCGGTGCCGCCCTTCGTAGCGGAACGCGACATGCACAAAGGCCGACACGGCGTCACGAAACCATCAGGTCTTGATCCCCAGGAAATGCCGTTGAGCGAGACGTTACGCTATCGCAGTACTAGAAGGTTTCTAGCCAGGAACTTGACTCGGCCCCAGTATTGATTACATACCAATTAAA
This sequence comes from Purpureocillium lavendulum, assembly GCA_029168975.1. Classification (NCBI taxonomy): domain Eukaryota; kingdom Fungi; phylum Ascomycota; class Sordariomycetes; order Hypocreales; family Ophiocordycipitaceae; genus Purpureocillium; species Purpureocillium lavendulum. The sequence continues at coordinate 58,316 of JAQHRD010000015.1, forward strand.
ATGGTTGGAGATTGATTCATTGACTTGGACATCGATTCGTGGCGTTGTGTACGCCTCACTCGCCTCTTGGTGATCGAGCCTGAAACACTACAGTACTTGCAAAAAGAATAAGGTGAACAATCCCAGCCGGTGTAATGCAAGCTGCTTATCAAGGTGGAATCTACTCCCAGCTCCGAGGAATCGTGTACCCTATTGCCATATTTGGAGCCACCAATGGGTAAGTTGCTGCTGCATTTGCGGCCGGACAAGTGTACTATGCCGGATATTTTGTGGAGCACTGATACTTGGTCACAGGCGGCGGATAGGGTTAGCCCGCGCCCACCCCCCCCCCCCCCCCCTCTCTTTCTAGTTGAGTATCAAGGGGTGCCATGCTATGGTGCCTACGGTAGTGGACGGGTGAACCTTTCCACAGTATTCCCTAATGGTAACCTCACACGCTGGGTATTGAACGACACCTTGATCTGCTCGATGGTGCGCGCCAGTGGAATGACGTATGCCTGCTCGAGAATATCGGACCCGATGATATGCCCATACACCTCAAAGGTCTCCCGGTCTACTACAATCGACCCACATTCGCCGGGAACGAGGCCTAAACAGCTCGCGTTAATGTATGACTGAACAAGAGTTTTCACAGGGAATTTTATCCTTCCGCCCCTAGGGGAGGTGAGCTCCGAAGTGCCGGACGTGTAAGCTGCCCACCCCCGTCCGGTGCACGAGCTTGCTTTACGCATTAGCATGCAGGCTGTCGCCGTCCGAAGAGACGTTGCGCCTGGTTGATTCGGCGAGCTTGTACTGGAGGGTCGATGGACTTGAAACAAGCTATCCTCTGAAGGGTGGGTGGGACGAACTCTTGTTTGGCAGCAGATATGAGCTAGTTATGGCATCAGCACAGGATGGTAACGATGCGTTGGATGCCGTATTGCTCCCTAACTATGGCTCTGCCCAACTATAACCAAACAGCCCACAACCCTTCGCAACCAGCCCATGCTTCGGTCGGCGGGCTCTCTTCCTTGCCGATCAGTAGTCGCACTGACCGCAATAGCCACACTCTTTATCACAAGCCGTGAGGTCTTTCAACGGCTCGCCATCGCTCCCAGGGCTGAAGTCCAGCAGTCGCCACCCAGTCTCATCATTGCCATCCTCCGACGTCGCGGTACTTTCGTGAGGCTCGCTGACGTGGACAGCTCTAGTTGCGGAGGAGACCGGCACGGATGATTCAGGCTGGTCGAGCCCGACCCGGGGTACCAGGTCAATTTCTCGTGCTGGCCTCGCCAAGTTCGCTCGCCAATGATGCGTGTTTATCGGGTCCTTCTGGTACACATTGAGCTCGAAAAATTTGCTGTGATTGTTGCACTTGTAGTTCTTGTACCTGGTATTTGGTCGTTAAATCTGGGCAGCATAGCCTAGTTGGATGTACCCACGTGTTGAGCTTCTGAAAATTGGCTTGAATCAAGGCGTCTTCGTTGACCTCATCGAAAACAGCAACCGCATCTGTGCACGGGATGAAGTACCTTTTCGACTCGAGTGGTCCGAAATTCACCTGTCGGACAAGCTGTATGGCGAAAGGCGCAGCGATATCACCTGAGACTGGCACATTACCGACGCTGGACTTTCGGGGAAAGGCAGCCCACGCTAAAAAAGAGGTGAACTTGCTCTCATGAGAGAGAGATTGAGGGCGATAGGGCGTGATTTGACCGCAGCAAAAAATTGTTGAAGACATATTGATTCTGTTCTGGGAAAGGTTTTAGAGAAGACGGCTATAGATTGGAGTCGAAGTTATTCAATTAAAAACCGCGAACTCTCCAGCAATTGTATGATATATACGGACGATCGGCTGGTGAAGCATGCCTGTTACTGGTGTCGAAAGTTACTGAACTTGATTTGTCCTTCCCTGCCTGCGGGTTGGTCAGACATGCAGATTTTGTGGCATACCCGCATGTGCGCGGGGCACCAATTACGGAACATGATCGATCCGGGTACAGGGACACCCAGACGCATGACGACCACGGAAAGCTACTGCGTGTATTTAAGCTTCCTCACCCAGTCATGTCACCACCTCCTTCTTCTCTTCCTTCACAGGTGACCCTGGCGGTCCCGTCGCAGACACTCTTTGCATACTTTGCTTACAGCTACTACCCCTCTCGCTCTCCCCATCTGACTCTCCCGCAGCCGTCTCGTTCCTTTCCCAGTTTCGTCCTCCGATTTTCGCCAGGCTCCCCAGACCTCTTTCATTTTTGTAGTCGGGCTTTCACATTTCGAATCGAAATCCCGCGGGACCACTCGGATCCAATCCTCTTCATCTAACACTAAACGAAACCGATTCTTTCCATTATGTGGATCCCCGTTGCCAGTTGGACTTTGTCCGGAGGCGACGGCCCGCTGCCAGAGTATGACCATGCAGTTACTGCACAAGCTACGGAGCCTGCTGGACAGGACGAGCTGGTTGAAGGAGAACCACGGCTTGCGGACACGTTTGAAAACGACCAGCCAGCCAACTACGATGCTCAACAGTTCTCGGATGGTCCAAGCCCGTACCAATGCCCAACGTGCCACAAGTCTCTACACAATCAGGCACATATGACGTTGGTCCTCCGCGAAGCATCCATCTTTCACATGATACTTACGGATGCATACAGTCGCCACCTTAATCAGCACAGCCGTCCATTCAAGTGCGATGCGGGAGACTGTTCCGCCGCTTTTGCTCTGAAGACAGGCCTGGAGGATCATATCAATGCGATCCATACCCCTAAGCAACATCAAAGGAGGTGGTATTGCCTAGTTCCGGGATGAACCGGAAGTTAGCCAGTGATGGCACCGCGCATAAAGACGCCTGGCAGAGGCATATGAGACAGAGGCATGGGTGGACATCCCAGGACATGGCAAGCTACGTGTAGCTCACGATGCATCAATTTCATTCATTATTCCTGGCAAGTTCTACGAGGCGATAGAGAGAAAATCGATGGATCTGCTGACTGCTACAGGTCAACTTTGTAGGAAATATATACCGCGCACAAAGTGGCGGAAGGGCTGCTGTTGCGGCACGACCACGCGGCTCTTGCTGTGGGACGGTGCTGCTGCACCAGGCCATTGCTAGATATCCAGGCTCTTTCATTCACGCGAGCCTGCTTGTCCCTGTCCGCTCGGTGTGCACCTCATCAGCATGTGAGGTTTTCGCATCGGCTCGTGCGGGGGTTATGGTGCCCGGCCGCGCGATCCGGTGACGATTGGGGCAGCGGCACGCAAGGCGGGGGCAACACGGTCCGTAGATGGAAAGCTCTCCGCGTCGTCGGCGTTCGTTGGTCGTCGTGCTCGAAGCCCACATCAGGGGCGGAGCAGAAATCACATATGCGAAAGGCGCCGAAGCGACCAGGGCAGGCCTCGAACATGTGAATGACAGTTTTCGGGCGTTTAAACGGGCGGCGTTGGGGTGCGAGTGCCCTGCGCACCACGCGGTCCATCGGGTATGTGCTTGTCGGGGCTGGCTTGTCGCGCTTGCTCCACGGACTGCAAGTGCTCTGTGAGTATGTCGATCATGTAATGGTCAGCAAGTAAGAAGTCCTCAGCCGTGGCCTCTTCGTTCTTTTCGGAATAGACACCGGAATAGCAAAAGCCCCCAAACACTCTCCTCACGGCTTCGGCCGAGAAATCGTCCATTAGCTTGATGTTTGGCGTGGCATCATTATCTTTTGTCCATCGATCTGGTGGACGGGCCTTAAAGTAGCCAGACCAGAACGAGAGGACGTCAGAGTGTGCCCGAAGTGAAGTGGCTCCTTTACGGAGACAAACGAGCAAGTCATCTGCCTGGGGATCGTGCAAACTTTCTGACAGCGATGTCCGGAAGGTTACCGGCATATTCGGATTAACAAGGAGCTGCTTTCAGCCCATCCAAGCAGATAGCCAAAAATGGCAGAAACGACAGGCCCACTAAAATCGGTACCTGATCACAGTGCGAAACCCTTGACTCTTTTTACTGTAACACCCCAGAAAGCATTGCGCACCTTCCTTCCTAAACTCGGCATGCCTACCATCTGCGGCGATAAGGACCGAGACCGAACGCCAGAACGAACGCTCCATCACTGCTGAGCTAGCTCGGGAGGCAAATTTTTCGATAGTGTAGCCTCAACTCGCCCACGCTTGAGTAGCCGTATGTACTTCCGAATTCGGGAAAGAATTGCGTGGGGGGCTCAAAGACGGTTGCAGCAACCCTTTTGGCGCTAAATAGCGCGCCGCCATCCAGACACCAGCGGCCCACGGTGCTCCTCTTCCTCCTCCTCATCTCTCGAAAGCACTGTTCCGCACCTACTGTTCGCCACTTTTCGTCGCCATATCGTCGTGCAAGTGCTGCGTCGCGACCTGCCGCAGCGCGAGGCCAAGTATCCCATCTCTATGTCCGCTTCGAAACAAACCCACGGGGCGATAGACGTGGCTGCCTAAGGTCCTGATACGTTCATCGGTGTCTCTCATCACACGTTCGAACCTCGACGGCACCGTGGCCAGGCATCCCTTCCTGCAGCACGCCATGTTTGCCAAGCGGATACGCACCGTCGCTTTCACTGTCCTCGCCCTTCTCGCCATTGCTTTCTTCTTCCGTGACCTGCTCTACACAACTTGGTCACTTGCCGCACTGCGTGTCACCTGGCATGGCGGTGCGGACGACTTCATACTGTCCAAGGCGCACGACGATTTTGACATCACTTTCCTCGACTACGATAAATACCAGGTGTCCGCGGCGCCGTACGAAAATTTGGTGCCACCATTGCTGCATCACATCGCCTTGGGCCAGCGTGGCAGCCGCTGGAGGGATCACTGGGAGACGACAGTGCAGAGCTGCATTGACATGCACCACGGGTGGGAGGCGCACATGTGGACAGACGAGACGGCGGCCAACTTCGTTGCTGAGAAGTTTCCGGACGTGTTTGAGACGTGGGAGAATTATTCGTACCTGGTCGAACGCGTCGACGCTCTGCGGTACATGGTGCTATACGAGTACGGCGGTGTGATCCTCGACATGGACCTCAAATGCAGGCGGACACTGGGTCCTTTGCGCCGATTCGAATTCGTGGCGGCAGAGGCGCAACCCACGGGCTTCAGCATCGGATTCATGATGGCCAGCCAGCATAACGCCTTCGTTGGCGACATCGTGCGGAACCTGACCGCATATGACCACCATTGGCTGGGACTCCCGTACCCGACCGTCATGTTCAGCACGGGCTGCCACTTCGCGTCCGTAATCCACGCGCGGCAGGCGAACCGTACCGCTCTCAAGATCTTGCCTGGTCCTATGCATAGCCTCAACGGCCGGGTAACGACCCCCATCTTTGATCACCTGGGCAGCTCGTCCTGGCATTCGTACGACGGTCGCCTCATGATTACACTGGGCCGCCACTCCAACCTGTTCTTCTTCGCCGCCGTCGGCGTGGCCCTCACATTGTCATTTTGCAGGCGGACAATTTTGCGGTGGCTGTGAGCCATACGCAATAATCGAGGATAACTACCCTTTGCTTCATCTCTCAAATCATTGTCTTGCCTGTTACAATACTTGAGCAACTGCAAGCCATCGACTTGTTCAACTCGTTTTCTGCCGGATGGATGGCGTGCCGGGCAGAAGGGTAGTACAGGGTGCGCTGGTCTTCCCGATCTTGGGTAGTGTTGGCCCATTTGGCCGCGCGTCTTTGCACAACCCCCCCCCCCCCCCCAAAAATAGTGTCAACAGTGTAATGGTATTTTTGAGTCGCCTGCTCCTGATCTGAACTTCCCTTGTGTTGCCTGTGTGCTGAGTGTTTTCTGCCTTCGCCGGCCTTACCGGTGGCGGGCGCGGCTGGCGCAATCACGGAACGGCGACAATAAGCAACGGCGGACATGCTTCGACTGGTCCGATCAAGTTTCTCACACTACTTGAAGTTGGTAAAATATGCTGACACCCTCACCGGAGGTGGGGAGGGTGTAATACAGTCCGAAGGATGTATCTCTATGACATGATATTCGTACTACTGACTCTGGCTGTGCGCTGGCGAACCATGGAGCGGTGTGTGCATGATGATGATGAGTTTTGGCCCTCGCCGTGCACTATAGCGACGTCATCAAGAAAGCGAGGTTGGAACAGTGGTTGGCCAAGTTGTTGTTGGTTGCGCCGATGCTCGTCGCGAACTGTCATTATCCAGGGGCAATTTGGCAATACATGTGAAGGGTTCTAATAGTGTAAATTCCAGCTATGTCGTCCTCATTCGTTTTACATTCGAGCCGAGGAAAGAAAGAAAGAAAAGAAAAGAGAAGGACAGAAATCTTTCAACAAATAGACTAAGTCCTCGCCGCGGCAACAGCGCTTGGGCCGGCAAGCACTGCCTTGTCCAGCGGGGCCTAGCCCGTTGCAAGCAGGTTTATTGGAAGTCGTCCTGCCTGAAACTCCGTCCCTTCTCTGATTCGGTCGATAACTTCGTAGATAGACAAGGAGACGGGGCTTTTGTTCGTAGTACTAGAGTCTTAGACGTCCACGGTGCCTCCTCCAAAATGATCGGCTAGAGTCTCTAATTACTGGTCCAGTCCCTGGCCTCGTTGTCTTAGTTGGCCTGATCTCACCGCCGTGGGTCTCTGCAAGATCGAAGCCTTGGTCCATGAGGTTCTCTGTCATCTTCTCTAGTATACCAAACGCCTGCGTCGTCGGCCACCGTTGATATGGGTCCGATTCGTGCGATCGGCATGTCGCGATCAGGAGGGACGATCCGGTTTAGGAGTGCCAAGCTATCATCCCACCTTGTGTGGCTGGGCTGGGAACCTTTTGAGTTCCGGCATTGTCGAAGCAAATCTTGAATCAGGGAACCATACTTGTTGCGCATTTGGGCAGTCTCAATGCTCTCGCGAGGCATTGTGGCTCGTATGTCCTCTGTGTCGATCTCTCCGCAACAGCACCTGGCTGCTCCCGGTCAAGCAAAGGAACCACCATGTAAGAGGCGTATTTAGTGCGGTGCTCGTGCTCTTTCTTGCCGATGGAGATGAATATTCGACCGCACTCGATGCACATAGTGTTCTGATTTGTGATGTCTTTTCATCCTGTCACGTTGGAGAGTCGACCCGCACCCGCGCTCGCACTCTACGTTCTCGCGATAACGAGATTGTCTCTTTGTCCATGTGCTAACTGTCAAAATGTGAGATTTACTGGTTGTATTGGCCTTGATCACTGCTCAGGTTAAGAGGACGAAGGTCCGGGTAATATATACACGACAGCGGTGCCCAAGTGGGTCGGGACACACCGTCGGCCTGGAACGGAATATTGTTCGACACTAACCTCTTCACCGTTATGGCCTGTTGTGTTGTGGTGGTACGAAGATAGTTTCGCAGCAAAGTGCGCCTTCTTTCGATGACTTCTGTGGCCACTTGCTGTGTAGAATTGCCCACAAATGCAGAGCACGGGTTCCATGATAGCAAGCCCCGATCTCGTATCCGTGGTCGAGAGGAGACTCGCAAGTGCTGGACGGGGTCGCTAGTCGCGCGAGGGTGCTGAGAGTATGTGTGATTGACTGAGCGTAGCGTCGCGTTGACGGGATCCGTCGCGTTGATTGAGCGTCGCATCGAAGAGGCTCGATCGTTGCGCGGAAGGGAAAGCGTTGCTTTGACGGGGGAGCGTTGTGTGGAAGGGAAAGCGTTGCGCGGAAGGGAAAATGTTGCGCGGAAGGGAAAATGTTACTTTGACGGGGGGAGCGTTGCGTGGAAGGGAACGCGTTGCGTGGAAGGGAAAACGTTGCGTGGAAGGGAAAGCGTTGCGTGGAAGGGAAAGCGTTTCATGGAAGGGAAAGCGTTGCGCGGAAGGGAAAATGTTACTTTGACGGGGGGAGCGTTGCGTGGAAGGGAACGCGTTGCGTGGAAGGGAAAACGTTGCGTGGAAGGGAAAGCGTTGCGTGGAAGGGAAAGCGTTTCATGGAAGGGAAAGCGTTGCGTGGACGGGGAAATGTTGCACGGAAGAGAAACCGTTGCGTTGCCTGGGAAGTGGGTCCTGGCCGCCTCTTTGACTCTGGCCCGTCGCTTGTGAGCTTCAGCGGGCGGCAATTCTGCGAAATTGACGGAGCTAGAAGAAAAGACGATTGTCGAGTATGTCCTCGACCTAGATGCGCGATCTTACCCTCCCCGGCTGGGTGAGGTTGGAGACATGGCGAATCGCCTGCTCCGAGACCGTGGCGCGCCACGCGTGGGACCACGATGGGCTTCAAACTTCGTCAAGCGCCAACCAGAGCTCCGGACGCGTTTCTCTCGCAGATATGACTATAAGAGAGCCCAATGCGAAGATCCGGACGCGATAAACGCGTGGTTTTGCCTCGTGCGGAATGTGGTCGCGAAGTACGGGATTGCCGACGCGGACATTTACAACTTTGACGAGACCGGCTTTCAGATGGGCGTTATCGCCAACGGGATTGTTGTCACTAGCTCGGAAAGACGCTCCAACGTGAAGATGAGGCAACCAGGCAATCGGGAATGGGTCACGGTGATCCAGGGCGTCGGCGCGTTGGGTTTCTGCGTCCCGCCGTTTATCGTCGTTTCGGGCAAATACCATCTCTCGACCTGGTATCAAGACGACGCGATTTCTCGCGACTGGAGAATCGCAACGTCTCCAAACGGCTGGACGACAAATGAGATTGGTCTGGATTGGATTCGGCATTTCAACGAGCATACCAAGTCCCGGACTTCGGGCGCATTTCGCCTACTCGTCCTGGACGGCCATGAAAGTCACCTCTCAGTCGACTTTGAGCTCTACTGCAAGGACAACAAGATCATTACGCTCTGTATGCCCCCTCATTCGTCCCATCTACTCCAGCCTCTTGATGTTGGTTGCTTTGGCCCGCTGAAGAAAGCGTACGGTCGGCAAGTTGAGATCAAGATGAAGGCAGGTACAACACACATTACCAAGGAAGACTTCTTCCCGGCGTTTCTGGCAGCATTCCAGCTAGCAATGACCCCCGAAAACATTCGGGGGGGCTTCCGAGGAGCTGGACTTGTGCCACATGACCCTGCAGCAGTCCTGTCGAAGCTTGATGTGAAATTGAAGACTTCAACGCCTCCCGGGACGTCACACGGCGGGGCCGAGACTTGGGTCTCCAAGACGCCCACAACCGCCAGAGAAGCCAATTCACAATCTGATTTCATTAAAGGCCGCATCTCTCGCCATCAGGGAAGCTCTCCGACGTCAATTATCGAAGCCGTGGAGCATTTTGCTAAGGGGGCGAAGGGAATTATGCACCGGTTCGTCCTAATGGAAGCGAGGATGAGGATGCTCGAAGGGGAGAGAGAATGCGACACTTAGCAAGCGTCGGAGGGCAAAGAAAATACGTCTTCGCCGGCCTCCAACTGCGCACTGTCAGCTTGATTCTGGCTGTCTTTGCGCAGTACATGTATGTCGGAGCGCAAGAGATTAACATCGTCTATTTCCGCAGCCTCCTCACCTCCACACTTCCCACCCAAGACACACCCGGCGCCGCAGATAACGAGTCACATCAATCTCCCAACACCGGCAACTCGGATATGCCGCTGGGATTTGCAATATCAACTTCGGATTATCTGGTCATAGGCCATGCTGCATTTACTACCTCTCGGTTCTTGGTGGGCTACCTAACGTATCTTTCTGCTACTCGTCCTCGACTTCCACAGCCGCGCACCTACCTCACGTTCAGTGTCGCCTTCTGCTTCCTCTTTGCTCTGCTCGCTGTGGTGCTTCGTCCCCCAAATTCCGAGCTGCTAGCCATTCCACTGATTCTGTGCTTCTTTGCTGAGGGGCCGATCTGGCCGTTGTTGTTTGCAATTGGCTTGCGGGGCCAAGGGGCGCGGACCAAACGTGCTGCCGCCTTCATTACTATGGGGGGATCTGGGGGAGCAATTTTCCCCGTTGTGATGTACGGAATTATTGTTCATGGTGGCACCGTGCAAACAGCATTCATCGTCGCGGTGACACTGCCGGTCGCGATGGCGATTTACCCACTGTTCCTTCTATCGGAGCATGGTAAGCAACTTGCTAGTCCATGCCTCGTTGTGAGAGCTGCGTCAGAGCCTGTTGTGATAGGAAGTTCCTGTTGTCGGGACCATCCTTAGTTATTTAGTCCGTTCGAGCAGAGAATCCAATACCTTGATCAAAGTATGAGCCCGCTTTGGAGTCGCCTCCCATGTCGACCGCAGAACTGGAACTTCTCCAAGGGGAGCCGGGTCGTCTTGCCATTGGGGCTGCTCGCTGGGTTGATGTTCGTAAGGGCCATCTGCAGCGTCTGAAGCTGGCTAATGAACTCAAACACCTTGACTGGCCAAGGTACGTGACGTTGGAGGCATCGCGGCCATCGGGGAAGGGTTGGGCTTCAAGTTAAGAGACAGTCCACTTCGTATAAATTGATCCATGAAATGGATAAAGCCTGCAATATTTGGATGTAAACGTGCACTGGTAGAGCGCAACCACGTAGGTGAAGTGCACAATGTGAACGCAGATCCATTAAATCCAATAAACGTTCACACGCGGCCGAAATAAGCACAACTATCACGGGGCGAATCTAGGGTGCGGGCAATAACGTAGTTGTGCCTTAAGGAGGATGGAAGAGGAAGCTATCCAGACTACCGCTTTATGGTGCGCTAATGGTCTGTGCTCACGTGAGTGTCTTAGACAAAGTCGCGATGGTGCTGTGACAACAACGACGGGACGGATCATGGGAGAGGTACCGTAGCCAACAAACCCAAACGTCCCACCAGCCGATCGGCATCCCGTAAGTTAATTCCCTACTGTTTCGCCCGCTGCCCGCCCATGGCTGGGCGAGGATCGTCATTGTAAATGACGTGAGCAGAAGGCGGGACGTGAGCAGAGAGGATCATCAGGCGCCATGGCGGCGCCATAGTCCAGCTAACCCGCCCACACGCTCACCGGTGAACTGCGGCGTTGCAATGTGACTGGTCGCTCAGCCGCGGCCCCCAGTACTGGGACACAGGTCAGCTACGAATTCCATGCAGTGTCTTAACGCCAGCATCCCCGTTCCTCAAAGCCACGGGAGCAGAGGTTCCTGATTCCCCCACTAGCCCCGGCACGGCCGTCGGTGAGTAGGTTCGCGTACCTATTCCGTGATGACGGCTTGTGGAGAAAACATCCAACTTTGAGGTGTACCATCGGTTACCCGCTGGCTCCGGAGTGTCCCAGGCACAACGAGGTTGTGCGCAGGTGAAAGCTGCCACTGACGTGTGTCGTTGGCTCTGACATTCTCTGTAAGGCGCACAATCACGACGAAACAGAGATTGAAGAACAGGACGCAATTGATACCATCGTTGATCTCTGCCTCTCTCCTACAGTCCTACTGAGGTTGGAGAGGAGTGCTTCCTTAATACATCGGCATCCTCCGATATGTCTCGGAGATATGTCTCAGAGGATTGCTTCCCTCTGAGGCCCTGGGCGCGTGACATTCTCTTCTCACTTCTGGCCTGTCGATATGTAAGACAACCCCCCTTTCTGCCGGGGCCAGTAGCGCTAGCAATTGGTAGATTTGGAGGGGTCAGCCACACGGCGCCCGTACCGCGGCTCCGTAGTGTCCATGCCTTCCAAGGACCGTTCTCGTCACAGATATGCTCCAGCCGCGAATACGCTTAGGTTGCCACAATCCAGATTGAAGTCGGCCAAAGCTCACATTCAAGCGAGCGATATTCCACAGGGAGGTTGGAGACAGAGCGGTATCTGGCATGGAGCAGCAAGCAAAACGTTTGTCAATTACATCCCCGTGGGCACTAGCTTTGGAGTTCGTATTAGCCACCCAGTTGTCAGTTCTGCACTGATCTATTCAAGTCTGCGGAGGATCTTGAAATGAATCTGCCCCAACTGTAGTATATTCTCGAGACCATGGGATCGGGGTGTCATTCCATCCTCACACTGCCTCGGCAAGTTTCGTTCTTTAAGCATGCTGTTAGAATGCTTTGACCGAGCAGTAACGCATTTGCTTCGTACCGGGTGGACTGTTGGAATATAGAACAGGCAAGGGTGATGATGGCGGTAAAAAACTTAAACACTCCTAAGTTTTCGTTGGTACGCGCTGGATCCTGAATACATCATTGGCACATTTGCACAAAGGAGCTATTGTGGGAGTCGTACTGTTGTGGCAGTTCTGCCGTAAACCAGCCTGGGGTCAAGGTTGCCTCCAGCAGACGGAGGAGCTGCGTAGCCTTCCATGGGCAGAGCACATTAGGTAAAGAGGACACAACAAACTGATCAATGCAGTTCCCCCTCCGTTGATGGCGTTCCCCCAATATATGTGCCGCGAAATCGGGGCCAAACCTGCAAGCAATCTGGTGCGCAAAATCTGACGGCCTTGAGCATCCTGGAGTCGTTGGCGCCCAGTTGGCTGCTTTTCGCAGGTACAGGCCAATCAAGTGGGTCCGGAAGTACATCGTATGCCCATCGTTCTTGCAGCTGAGGCCATCCTTGAAGGAAACCTGGGGATCCAATAGATCCGCGCCCGGGCGCGGATTTAATCTCTCGCGCCCGGGCGCCCACCGAGGAACGTGTACTTATATCTTAACAAACGACCACACAAACATCATGGAAGCTGTTAGATTGGTCTAATAACGGGTGACGATGAAAAAACAAAGCCTTATTGCAACCAAGGCATGAAATCAGAATGTGTGATCGTGAAACATGTTTTTTGCCGTGCACATCATTGCTTGCGGGGACGGAGCTCATGATCATATTATGGCGGGCCTTGCCCAGCGCATGCGAAACCACAAGTGATGAACACCAGCACAGAGTGTGCACGCTGCTTGGTCATATTCCTGGCCTTCCGTTTAAAATTGCTCCTCCATCTTGGCGGCTCAATTGCGTACGACGCCAACCCCAAATATCGATAACCATGTTGCCACTACGACGATGTTGCAACCATGTGCAGCGACTGTTTGTTAGTGCCCTGGTCCCTGATGTCCAACCCGCTACGAGTCAGGCAGGCTAGCAGACGCGCTGTTCTGTTGTCAGTCTTGGGGGTTTTTCAGCCAATAGTATAGCGTGCATTCCTCGTGGGCGCCCGGGCGCGAGAGATTAAATCCGCGCCCGGGCGCGGATCTATTGGATCCCGGAAACCTGTCCGAGATTAGTAATACCAACAGCTAACCCGACGTAGCGGGCGTAAAGCTGACCCAGCGATTGGGGGCTCCAATCTGACGGTGGGTCTTGTGGCGGACCAAAACCGGTCACCGGTTTTGTGGCGGCGGGCCACAGTAGTTTGCGTAAAGTGCCGACGGTTCCTTCTGCCGGCCGCCCCCCCTTGATTGGCCCCTGTGTGGCTCGAAAGATCGCGGCGCCGTACCAGAGCAATCGGCAACAGTACGGAACGGAGTACGTCGCTGTCGTCTGGTCACGAGCAGATCTCCGCAGCTTGTATAACCCTTGTCTTAACTCAGGGCGACGAGGGTCATGCGGCAGCTTCGATCGCCATCCACCGCCTTCTGATAGCCTACTAGCGGCTCGAGAGAGTTGCTTTTCCGCATCCATCACCCTGAAAATCCACTGCCCCAGGCTTCGAAATCGATCGTATCGATCGATTCCGAGCCTTAATCGATCGATTGGTATCCTGTTGATATCGATCGTCACCATCCATCGATCGAGCGGCCGTCGCTGTCCATCGATATCGATCGATCACTAGTGCGATCGACATCGATCGATATGATCGATATCGATCAGCGGACAAATCCATCAAATACTAGTCCTCCTCGCCTCTACCCTCCTTAATCCGGCCCACCAGTTGAAGAACCTGCCTCCAATTGTCCCCTTCGAGGAGACTAAGAGGGAGAGTTGGCTGATAAATGCCAGCCTTACTCCAGGAACGAAGGCACTGGGCCATCGCTACTATGTGTCGCCGCAGGCGGGATCTAGGTGGTGATACCATCCTCCCGCAACTGCTGAAATCTCTCTCCGTTTCGGCCGAGGACGACGGTATAGTGAGAAAGTCAACAGCCATATGAGACAGCCGAGGAAATCGCACAACGCCGACGTCTCTCCACCAGGCAATGGGGTCAGCTTTGTACGCCATGTTATCCACTGGTGGTTCTGATAGGTACTGATCCAGCTCGTCCTGTGCCGGCAGCACAGCTGGCTGCTTTGGTCGTTGGTTTGGCCGACCTTGCGGGGCGGAGCCGGCCATTGATCGGCTAAATGCCAATCGGCGCTCAATATAGTCCAAGGAACCTTGGCTCCCACCTGCTAAACAGCCATGACCGGCATCCTCAAGACCCATGTTCTTATACCTCTCTTCCCAGGCCTTTGTTAAGCTTCGTTCATACGCCCTCTTCCACTCCGAGGTCTGACGGGACGGCAGCTGGTTCCAAAGTTGCTCTAGAGTCCGCCATTTCTTACAAGGGTGGAATACAACTGCGGCAACATAAGCAGTAGATGTCAGCTTGCCATAGTAGTCGTTTAGTTTCTTCCACCCGAGCTTGATGTAGATCTTCAGAAGCCTCCGGGTCTTCGCGTCCATACCGTCGAATAGGCGAACCTCTCTCATTACCTTGTCGTCATCCTCTTCGATGATCACTCCCTGCACGGCCAGTTCGAGGTGGTCAAGCAGCATCTCCACCACTTGGAAATACTCGTCAAAGCCGCCTGACGTGGAGCGTTTACCAGGAATACCTTCGCCCTGGAGTTGCTTCGAGGCGACTTTGAATGGCTGCAGGATCTTCTGAAGGGCAGAAACAACTTTCCATTCCTCGATAGAAAGCCTTTCTGTAAGTATCGTCGGCTTATCCTGCTCTTTGCCTCCTTGGTGGATCCATCGTTCCTCGATGATGGAAATCATCCTGTTCAAAGCCGAGCGTTTGAGCAGAGCCCGTGAGGCCATTGCTTCATCGGATTGCCAACGAGTACAGCCGTTTTGAACCCACGAGAGAACAGGCTCAGCAGGGGTGGCTTGCCGTTGAGCCTCGTGAAAGTCTTCGACAAGTTGGCTGCTCATTCGAAAGGCCACGCCAATATTGTGTAGCTTGCCAAAGGGCCCAAACTTGCGATATTTGTCCAGCTCCTCTGCGTTGATGACCTTGGGTATTGGGAACTGGCCCTGGCTCTCCTCGGCGACCGTCTCAACCTCGCAGTATTCATCATTGTCATCTGCGCTTTGCTCAGAGAAATCCTCGTCCGCCGCTAGCTCATTGATAGCCTCGGACAGCTGCTTCTGATCCTCTTCGTCAGAAATGAAGTCCTTGTCACCCCAATGAGCAAGCAACTCGTCAAAGTTATCCCTCTTGGTCCCGTACATCATGGCTCGCACAGCCAGGTTCAGAAAATGTGGCGCGCAGCGAATGCGACGCTCAACCCAGTCGAAATCGAACTCTGCGGCGAGTGCTTCCATTGCCGTATCATTATTCGTAGCGTTATCTAGCGTACAGTACCCGATTCTGGAGCCGAACAACAATTAGCGTGCAACCTGGCCGGCTCCCGAATTCCTTCGGGCATGGTGTCTCGTACCTCTCTTGAACATCAAAGGCGCATATCGTATCTGCAACCTCGTCTGCAAGCGCCGCCCCAGTATGGCGCTTCCTGAGAGCTGGCAATGCTAGGAGGAGCCTCCATTGTTTCCAATCTCGGTCGATGAAGTGCGCGTTGATGCCGAGAAATGATACCTTCTGTCGCGAAGTCCAGCCGTCGAATGTAAAATGAATCATGCTTCTCGCTCTTTCAAGGAGCGCGTGAACTGGGCCCAGAGCTCGATTGTACTCGCTTGTTAGAAGGCTCACGAGGGTGTTGTCGCTTGGTATCTGCCCTTCCCGGAGGGACGGGTTATTGTAGAGCAGCAGACGCTTGAAGCGCTCCGAGTTGACGAGATTGAATGGGAGGTTATGGTATGTAAGCCAGTCGAGCATGAGCAGTTGGTTCATCTTCGGATCGAATAGTGTATGCAGATTGCTTAGAAGGCTTTGGTCCCGAGGGTTCGTCAGATCGGCGCGCAGCATATCAACCAGATTCCGTTGCGTGCCTCCGCCACCGCCCTGCCTTGAAGACTGCTGACAAGTTCGCATGTCATTGGCCACGCACTAGAGACAGGGCAGGGAGATGGTACAAACCACGATCCTGTGTTCTTTTCTCAGGTGTCTAATAATGCTTCCAGCAGTTGAAGCGATGAAGGCGTAATTTGTAGTGTTCAGCTTGTTACGAAGCAAACATCTCTCGCAGACCCAGATAGTTCTGTGTGGGTCAGAATTGTGATCCTTCATTCTGAAACCAAATTGCCACCACCATGTCCGCTCGCGGGAAGGCTCATGGCAGGACGTAAAACCAGGAAACCGCTTGAACTTGTCCATCGTCCAAGCTTCGTAATCTGGAAACCTGCTGGATGCATGACTAGTCGAGGTTGAGGAGCTGACTGACAGCTCCGAGGGTGGCGGCGTGAGGGAGGCATCCTCTATGTCTTCATCGAACAAGTCCATGGTAAATATGGCACATAATGAAGGTTTGGAGGCATGTCGGGGGGGGGCACGCGCCGAAATGTGGCGACACTATATATATTCAAAGCCGCGGGATTACAATAGCCTGGTGAAAGCTCTACCTTATTGGCTGGGGGTACCTCTGCCGCGTCGTTGTGGAATGTACGCATGTTTTGGAAGACGCGTTTGGCAACCGTATCCTCCCAGGGAACTACCCTACGCTACCTTACCAAGAACGCCGTCACTATACTCGGCAATCGATATCGATGTCGATCGATCGGCCTCCCGATCGACATCGATATCGATCGTGAGAATATTAAATCGATCGATATCGATCGATTGAAAACCGGACGAAATCGATCGATTTCGATTTCGATATCGACTAATCGATATCGATCATATCGATTGGTCGATCGATTTCGAAGCCTGCACTGCCCAACTTCCCACCAAGGGTTGATAACCTGCACGCACTGGAGCTTTTCCACGAGGCGTTCGAGCGGCTGGTGAATAAGTAGCTGCAACAGAGAGCTCTGGGCCGCGATAACATGACGTCCCCCGCTGCTCCAACACTCTCAAGCACGCCAGCAGTGGCAGCCATGCACGCAGGATCTCCGAGGTTTTGGGTGCTGTCTCGAAACAGCGCTTCGTAAGTGGCCTTCGTTAGGCAACCAGTGACGCAGTATTTACCGCCGCCATGTCCAACGACGGCGGCGATCATTTTTCACGCACACAATGTGCGCGGGGACGAAGGAGATTTAACCCAGACCGCGGTTGATAATTGACGGGGGGATGTGGGCGTGGCATCGCGAGTGGTGAGTAAACTTCAGCGCCAGTGAAATCGTTGCAAGCTGTGGAATCACTATGGGTACCATACCTGCATGGCTGAGGTTGTGGGAACTCTCTAGGCCGACTTCGCTACTTTTCGGGGCAGGTCCTGAGGGGTGGCATTGGGTCAAGTGGCTTCGGTCTGCTAAATTCTGTGCAGCAAGCGCAAATTACACTCCCGGAACACTCCCACATTGTAAGACACCACTACAGCGTGCGGGCGCCCCATGACCTCGTGTGGAAACATTGCCATAATCCAATTCCTCAAGCAGCTGTACACTCCAAAGCGTAATATATTCGAAACTCCCACCTCCTATGGAGTCTTTGGCGTTCCTCACTTTCAGCTGCCGAGCTTGGTTGCCAGGGACGTCCAAATTCGCCTTCTCACCCTTCTCGGCCGGACTTGCATTATCGGCGGGTGCTGCTGCATGAGACCAACAATACCCTCGTCGGCTCGGGCGGGGAATTTGCCTTGCGCGTCAAGCATCTGTGGCACGACAATATGCTGATGATGATCCTCTGATTGTCGGCCTGGATTTTCTCGCAACCTGGGTTTAGTTGGTCTCCCGCTGCCTTCGCCACCAAGACTGCCGTTCCGGCTACAATCCATGCTCCTATTCACAGCGTCGTCATGGATTTGTCGCCAATGGCCCTCCACTTGTGCCCACTTTGCCTCGGTGAGAGCGTAGATCCTGCTGGTAGGTCCATAGTGTTCTTCTATTCGAACCAGGTGACTTGCGTAGTTGGCTCGCGCCGTATTCCAGTCATCCCGGAATTTGTTGACCGTATTGGGGGCAACAGAATCCAAATTGTATGGCAGAGGAAAGATGGTAAAATTCGCATGGCCAAGGCAACTGCGCCACTCATCGTCCTCAGCATAGTCTAGCAGTGCACGCGGATATCCATTGTTCGTGTGGTCGCCTTGTCGTGGCGTTGCAAACGTCTTTGAGTTGCAACTAGGGCCAATGTCAGTTGGCGCCGTTGGCACCTCTGCCAGTACGCTACGTACGATTGATGGTGATGCCAATGTCGACGTCTGGAGGAGACGCTCTTGGCCTGCCGTCCTCCGGATGTTGGCAGGAGGGGGAGGTAGAAGTGGCGTTGTTGCCGATGCACGGTCTCGTTCAAGGCTAGTTGCTTTCTCAGGCGATATCTCGATCATGCCTGGCCTGTCGCTGGTGTCGGCTATGTCCCAACCAAAGTGCTCTGCTGCTGGGCTGGGGCATGTTGAGGCAGGTCCGTGGAACAGCTCAACCCGATGGTGGTGGGATCTGGATTTGGATGATGAGCGGCTGGAGGAGCAGCTGGAGCCTGGGTGTGTACGACCACACTCGGATATGAGCCACGTTTCCTGCAAGGATCTTTGGTCAATGCGTCAGCACGATGGCCGAATCTTACGATGATTGCACACCAGTGGTATCTGCGGTGCAGGATGGAGAATCGAACTTCTCTCCCACGCCAATGCCATGAGGGTACCAGCCGAGAAACCATCCGCCGCGACGTGCTCGACAGTTCCACCCATACGTACCCGTGCGGAGGCCGGCTATCTGTGCGCATTTGCGGACGATGCTGATAATCCCGGCAGGGCAAGCCGTCGTGGCCAGGGTGGCTCGACTTGTCCTTTAATTGTTCCAGGAAGTGAACCCAAATGTCTGCCGTTCGGGATCCGTCGGCGTTGCCAATAGCTGGTCCGATACAAGGTACAGGTGGTTCCCCAAGTGACCTTGCTGAAGAGATGTCAGTGGTGAACTGTGTAGTAGCCATCGCTAAAATTGGACTGTGTAATGCCATTAAATTTGTGACCGGCCGCAAATTGGTTCTCAGAATGGTCCGCACATATTATGGTGCAACAAAACATGTGGATGGAGTTAACGAGAAAGGATCACATGGAGCCAGCAGCTGTGACCAGTAGCAGCAAGACCGACAGGGTGCATGCTACTAAAATGCCACAACCCGACAACTGTTTTTTTTGGCTCGCCACGCGAAGGCAATTAATCATGTTAGACCCGATCCCATGTTGGTGGCAGTGCCGGAAGTATAGACATCTAGGGATGGGTTTTTGACGTCATAAACCCCAAGTGACCAATTGACGTCACAAACACCAACTGACTGGTAAATTACCGTCATAAACTTCCTTCCTAATTGAGTTTAGTGGATTTAATATAAGGGGTTAGCGTTTGCGGTCATCAGTTGTTCCAGCCCAGAGCCTTGAGTCTGGGTACGTACCACAAGGCGAAGTCCTCACCTGGCCAGCGACTCCACTCAGCCAGAGCTCGACAATGCTCGTGTAGTAATGTATTCAAGGGTTTGGGAAGCATTGGACTTTTTCATGGGTCTTCGAGTTGGCATTCTGGCAATTTTACACTGGTAAGAGTCACGTGATAAATGACCGGTCATAAACCTCGAATTTATGACCGTCATTTACCTCGGGGTTTTGGTAATTTACCTCTAGGTAATTTACCTCGGGGCAACCCTAACATGGACATCCCCGACGATCGGCTTCCGAGCAAGCTCTTTTCAGCACAAGTGGCGCTACAGCTTTCAACTATTGTTGCACAGCCCCTGGAAATGATGTGATCCCTCGCAGGCTTCGTGGAAACAGTGGCTAGTCCTGCTGAATCCCGGGTTCGAAAATCTGACAAGTTGGTACTGTAGCTACTGCCGTATTCTGGCATATGAATTGGTCCCGGAAAGCACGGCCGTATTGAGGACGTCAAAAGGTGTTTATTGACCAAGGCCAGGAAGCAAGAGGAATTGTCCATGGCGGGCAGCTGCCGACACCACGATCATGTCTGGGGGATACCGACACATTGGTTGGCCTGCAGACGTGGTTAAATGGCACTCTACCCGTAGCCCAGTTATCCTCGAGTAATTGTTCTGACTGTGAATGGATTGTGAATGGCCTTCCAGGCAAAAATTGAAAATCCGCATGACAATTGACACAACCTCGCACGTCCTGTGGCCCGGCGGGAGACCACACCGGCTGCCGCGAGTCAGGAGAATTTCATAGCATCCAAGCAAAACGCAAAGCAGCCGGGATAATACGATCCTCCTCGGCAGCGCCACGTTGACAACTGAAACACTGGGTCCGGGGCAACCCGCTAGCCGCCAGAGTGATCCACCTTACATGATTATGGTGGTCGGAGTCGACAACGACTCGACCGAAGCTGACAGGGGCGCCGAGGAGCCTGGCTGAGAACCATCCTGCCCCTGTCGTCAAACGGCGTGAATCCTTATTGCCACCCTTGACATCTTCTTGAGGGCATGGCGAGCACCACTGCAGCGTGAATTGAGGCGAAACTTTTTCACTGCAGCACTCTTGTAGGACCCCGTTCACCGAGTTCACGGTTATACCAATACATTATGTAGACCTCACCATGCTCGGCCATTTGGGAGCCGGCTCGCGGCCGAGGATGGAAGCCGGGGGTATCGACCAGTGATCCTCCGGATTTGGTTTCTGACGTGGTTAGGGATACCCGTTAGGCGGGGCATAGTCCAGGCGCCAATTCGTATCTGTTTAGGAGCATCGGGAATCTCTCTGCATGGCACAAATGTCATGTTGTTGTTGCCTGTTGCGTCGCAAGCTTAGGCCGAATTGGCAAGAACCGCCCGTGCATAGGAGCTGTGAGGGTATGACCAAACAACTTTCATACTTTTATGAAATGTCTCACTTTATGAACGTTGTACATTAATATTAGCGAGAGTTTTCCCTACGAACCTCTCCTTCTCTCCTTTTCGCTCTTTGTAAACAATCGTTTTACCCAAGTCGCACTCGACCTCGTTCGTGCCCTTGTCCCGTCACAGGAGCAGACCGAAATGCTGTTCCCAGTTGTCCCCGCGACCAGGATACTTCCCCAACCATCGCCCTCGGGGTTCGGCGATCATGTTTCACGAACTGAATGACCCGATGCCAGCAAGAGCATCGAACAGTTGCTGCACAAGAAGAGAGAGAGGGGGGGGGGGGGGCATGACGGTAATTGCCCCACCCCTGGTCACTCTCCCATAGCAACCCACCAGAAGATTGTTTGACCCCATTGAGGTAGGCGCCACCAACTCCTCCCCGGCTACATGACCAGCCGACGGTACTACAGATTGAAACTCAACCCAAATCGAAGACGGGTACATTCTGCGAATTAGTCGACGAATTAGAACTTGTACGCGAAGCGCCACCAACTGAAGCTCATAGCCCATATGGTGTTTGTGGCCACTGGTTGTAAGCAATCTGCACATCGGTCCCGACAAGTTTACGTAGGCAGTGCATAGGCGGCTGACAAACACTTGTGACCCAGCTGCGCCGGCGGCAATAGTGATACTAGAAGCCTAGAATCTCTCACCTCCACGACGAATGTGTACAAACTATGATGGGTTAAAATACTTGATTTTACTATTGAGCTGAAGCGAAAGAAGACGAACCAGGATCTAGAAGGGATATGCTGCGGCAGACAAACGGCTTACTCCATCGGTCACGCAGAACTTCCTTGTCCTTGTCAAAGGATATTCCGCTCCAGGCCGAGGATGTGTCCCGACCCACTTGGGCACCGCTGTCGTGTATATATTACTGGGACCTTCGTCCTCTTGACTTGAGCAGTGGTCAAGACCAATACAACCAATCAATCTCACATTTTGACAGTCCTCACAATACCCTCCAGTCGTTGCGCGGCAGTCATCACCATGTCAGTGGTAGACCCACTCGCATTCTATTAACTAAGTAGATAAGCATCCGATGGCTATAGCTCTCCTCCGGGTGTGCGGCGGGTCGCTGTGTGGAACGCCTGCAAGCTGGTCGGCGATTATCATGGACTTAGTCCAGGCCATCCAGTATTTTAGGGATTAGTATATCAGCATACCGCCACAATGCCGTCTGAAAGTTAACCCTCCATGCCCCGCCTGTCCACCATGTCGATCGCCGGCCCTGCAGTTGATACATCTTCTGGAAGAAGCCACCTTGGATATGTGCAACCGACACTCGCGCATGCATTGGTCCGTGAGCTGGAAAATGCTACCCAGTGCACCCTCTCATTTGTCGGGTATTGACATCCCAGGATGCCCGCGCGCTGGAGATTCTTAAAGTCTCTCTGAACCAAGTCCCTGGCACCTTGGGCGTCGAACTTGCTGTCCCCAATAATGGTCACCCGAAAGTAGTGGCGCAGTCCATGTAGTCAATGCGTGCTGTGAAAGGAGCTTCAGGGTAGGAGAGGTAGTTTTGTGGCGCGGCATTGGGTGGCAACTTGCAAGTTGAAGTAAGTGGTGTTAGCAACGAGGATTTCGTTATCAATAATGCCTGTGTACTCTTGGGTGTATGTGAACTTGGAGAGCATCTCCCTCTCCTGTTCGTCGAGGTGAAAAGGCGCGGTATTCGTCTCCGTAGGCTCGATTGCGACAAGGAGACGCTTTGCTTGGATCGTGGTATGTAATCCCGATTTCGACTTTCGGGTGGTAATTTTGACGCCGTGGTCGTTGCGGGTAGCGCTGACGACAGTGCACGAATACAAAACGCCGGAGCCCAGGAGCCGGCCAATCGCATCATATAAGTCCCGGTTCCGCCCCGAGGCAGGAACAACCGAGCCCTGCAGGCCGAGGGTCGAGCGCGCCATTGACGGACTGAACGCTTGCAGGGCAAACAGAGTGATAGCGTTAGTGAGGTTGCCGAGGCCGAGACCTGTGGTTTGGTAAATGAACGGCATGGCACCCTCGAGGCTGTGCATAGCGATGAATTGGCCAAATTGAATCAGTAAATCGTTCGGTATATCTCGCGGCTCTGGAAAGTCAAAGTAGCCGGGCTGTATCAACTGTTCCCAAGGTTCGACGATGCTGAGAAACTTGCGCAGGACGTCTAATTGGGCGGGAACCGTCGGCGGAGTGTAGGCAACGACGTTGCCAGTCTTGAAGTCGATGTATGTGGTATTAACTGCCGGGTTCGTCCCACGGTCGCGCTTGATGCTTAGGCGGTCAAAGAAGCCTGTGGCATTACCGGCATCGATGAACGACTTGACGCCGTAGTTGTATGGTGTAACGGTCCCAACTGAGTGTGTTGACAACTAGCTGAGCGACTGCAACGAGTATCCTAAAGCTGGAGAAGAAAGGAAGAAAAAGAGAAATCCAGGAAAGGGGCGAGAGCTTCTGAGCGGAGCTGAGGAGCTCGTGTGGGTCCAGGTCGAGAGCGACTGCCGAGACCCACACGGGCCCAGCCCGTTACATATTGTGTCAGACAATTGGCTCCACAGGGATCACGGTTGGCATCGCGTTAATTGATGAGAATTATCTTCAAGAGATCTGTGTAAGCGCACGACAGTGCGCTGCTCTTTATACACAAATGAAAGGTTTTGCTTGTTTAGGCAGTCGTAGCTGCCTCGCAGGCAGCTACAGCCACTGAAGGCAGGTGAGACATGAGGCTCGTCTGAACCGGCAGTCCCCTCTGTGCGACAATATGGGATGCCGGTCTTGGAGTCCACAGAATCGACGTGCCCACCCTTTGTATCTCTCGTAAGTCTGCGGAGCTTTGTACCCTTCCGGACACACCAAGTGAGAACAGCACGTACAAGGATCTCCTCCCGCTCAATGAGGGCAACTCGCTTGCCATAGTCTTCTCGAAGGCGGACGGCAGCGTATGATCCCGACGCGCCGCCGCCAACAATAACGACGTCCCTTTCAAGCAACTCATGCGCGGCGGTAGTGACGCCAAAGCCAATCGCCACGATCAGCAGCATTCGCAGCATGTCGATTTGGAATTGAGGGATTGTTTGCGGATGATTGTCGTGACCCCGATGTGTTGGTACACGGCCAGCGATGTACCGCTGAACGGCTGGTGGTCACAGGGATGGGTACAATATTTGTAGTTACCGTGTCTCTAAACAGACGGTTACGGCGGCACGGTCCTGAACCACAGCCGGAAATTGCAAGACGTGGAGGCGCTGACCAGGATGGGGAGCAGGGTGCGCTAGCGACCCGGGTTCACCACCACGCCAGCCACTCGGGCAAAGGCATCCGAACAAACTTGTGGCGTCAACAGGGCAAGGCTCAGCCCACTCTGAGTTTGGGGAGTCCGGTTCTGGGCTCGGAATCAAACTCCATGGTTGTCCCCGATCTGACCTCAATTGTCTTCGATGGCGTGCTTTTCACTATTATCCTCACGCTTCCAAACCGCCAAGCAAGTTACCTATTGGAATGAAGCCCCTCAATCCCATGCTCTGTGGCGGGTTGAGCGGACTGTTGTAAATCGTCCTTGCTTCCCAATGGCTGCAGCCCATACTCGTCTAGGCGATTCATTCGCCCCGAAGCGCGGCGAGCGCCCCGTCCGCCAATCGTCTTGAGGCTGCTAGAATTATTGTCTGCGCTGTGTGAATACTGAGAAAGTTGAAGGGCCTTGTTCAACAGCGGCTTGAGCGACGGTATGCTGCCGGCGATAATACCGATATTGAGTTGGACACTTAGTCGCGATTAGCTCATGCGGGCATGTAATGCGACAATGGCGCCCTACCCTGCCCAAAACAATATCCAATTGTCGAACGTGGTGTCCTTGATATCGTTGTATGCCAGCTGATACGCAGCTTTGACACCGCCCACTCCAACGGCACTGATTCGCGTCAGGTACCCCTTAAGCACGCTGTGAACAAGAAGGATCTCACAAGTAGCCCAAGCTTAGTACACCAATGAGGTACAATCTAGTTCTCCGCCTCATCTGCAGCTTGAGAATAATCGGTATAGGGATTGTGGCAAAGAGGACATCTGTGAAGATATTGAATGCTGAGCAGCGTGCGCGAGTCAGCAACAAAGCAGCGACGAGTTTAACTATCCTCGGGATCGACTTACCAGTGTTAACCACCGCAAAGGTGATGAAGAGCTTCACAGGATAACATGTTTTCTCCCGAATCCGAAAGTCCCAATGTGCTTGCATGGGCCTGCAGTGCAGGAAGAAGGTCATCGCCCCCATGAAGCTGTACGCGCAGACGAACGCTGTAGCGTGACACTGTCAGTCCCGTATATCCAACTGCGCCTAGCTCAAGAGCCGTACCGATGCTCGCCCGCAAGGACCAAACATACCAGCGGCTAGGTATTAACCGCAGTAGGTTCAAGGCAATAGATATCTTTAGCAATGCGATGCCGAGGCATGATGAGATTATGGACTGCCAGAATGTCGCCTGTTTGATCTTCACAATGTTCGTCATGTCGAGGGTGTCTTGGTGGTGGCCGAGTCCGTGGGAGCCCTGATACACAAAGACGACCCATCCGCCGAAGGCACAAAGCTGGACTAACGTCAGCGGTGCGCGACAGTCCCGAAGGTCCATGATAGATATAGAGAACCGAGCTTTTGACTCACAGTAGTCCCAGCCATGATCCAATCATCCTGTCCAGGACTCTTGACCAGCTGGATGCGAATATACAGCCGTAACGCGACGATGATGAGAGCCAGCATATGAAACACCGTTTCAACTGCTAGAATTCGGGCAGGTGGCTCTCCGTCGCCCGCTGGGAGCCGACCTGTGTCTGTTCTGTTGTAGCCATGATACTGTGCCAGTTGCACCGCAATCAGCGAAAATTTCAGTGCAGTATGTCCATGGGTTGAGAAAGGTTTGTGAACTTCTTCAGAACACGAAGGGATGACGGCAGGCTTGCAAACAAATAAATCAAATCAAATCCGGGGTCCAATTTGATTTGATTTGGATAGGGAAATCCTCGATCTGATTTGATTTGATTTGATTTGAGTCCATTTGGATCTCATTTGGATATCTGGATAGCCCCACTTTTCTCCCACGACGAAAGACATTGAGCAGCTCCTATAAGGTCCGCTTTGAGCCGGCCTCTCTGAGCTGTGACCATCTGTCCGGCAAGGCTAAATATTCGCTCTGGCTCCGAAGACATAGCCGGGATGGAAAAAAGATCAATTGCCATTCGCGATAAGCGTGGATACTGGCGTCTGCGGAGCAGCCAGTATTGGATCGGATCGTCAACCAAACAATCGCCTGGATCGGTACTCGCCACCCATTCTGCATACTCGTCACGCACGGAACACACTGAAGGCGCGGGTTGGGCGCCGAGCTTCCTAATTGAAGCCATGAAGTCATCAAGATCCGTTGTCATCCTCGACACAGTCGGCTGTTCCGGGATAGTATCTTGCTCGATCGGGAGACTTCGATACTCCTCCCAGAGCTCTTGCACCGCGGTCCTTCCTCTGGTCAACCAGTCCGGATGATCAGACCATTGCGACTCGACTGTCGACCAGCGGAATGCAGGGTGGAGGACGAGGCTCGCGAGGTACGCAGGGCTGTCCTCGGTGAGGGCGTAGTATTGGTCAAGCTTCATCCAGCCGAGATTGCAGCCAATTCGCAGGTAAGGCTCCTCGTCTCGTTCATGTTGCAACTTTGCCTCTTCCAGGTGCTTCAAAAGCCACTCCATTGTCAACAAAACCTCCCAAATCGCGCCGAATTTGCCTTCCCGCGGTCGGCCCTCTAGGCGTTTTGTCGCGATCTTCAATGGCTTCAGAATCGCCAAATACTCTGCAATAACGGACCAGTCCTCAGCGGCCATCCGATCATCCACAATTGTAGGCTTCTTGCGACACTTCTTCGGCATCGGTTTTGCCCCATTCTGTGTCCTTCTCGCCACGTATTGGCTCCACTCTGTCACTTCCGCTTGGACCAGCGAATCAAGTGCATTGCGAAGCGTGTAAGCGCGCTCCATCATCGCTTCGGACGAGTTCCAGCGAGTAGCGTTATCCATGACGACATCGTAGGTTGTTTTGTCTTCGAGGCCGAGGGCCGTGTTCTCAATGGATTGGAGCTTGTGGAGCCTTTCAATGCGCTGGCCAGACCTTTCCACCCAGTGAACAGTATTGTGCAGCTTGCCAATGGGGCCCTTTGATCTCCAGAGTTTGACCTCGTCTTGAATCTCTTTGTCGGCTTGACAATCCTCTTCGAACGCGTCGGCATCCGTACCGAAAAGAATGGATCGGGCGACGAGATTGATGATGTGGCCACAGCAACGGAGCCGACGATGTTGCTTTTTGAACCCCAACTCACGGCCCAAGTCTTCAAGGCACGTGTCGTTGCTCTCCGCATTGTCTGTGACAAAGTATCCGACGCGGTCCTCGAGCCCATACTCGTGAAGTATCTCGCTGACACGATCGGCGAGATTTTCCCCGCAGTGACGACCTTCAATCCGGGGCAAACCGAGGAGAAACGTACGGAAGTTCCCTTCGTCGTCAAGAAAGTGTACGGTAAGGCCAAGTAAGGACATAAATTTTCGAGAGGACCACGCGTCAAAGGAGACGTTGATGCGGCTCAGCGACCGACGAAGCAATTCCGTCACGACGCCCTTATGACGATTGAAGGATCGTACAATCCAGTCGCGGATGGTGCTATGGGTTGGGACGCTGCCCGAATCCACAATGGCGCTATTCGCGTAAGCCATAAGATCACGAAAGTATGGACTCTCCAGCTTGTGAAATGGGATGTTGTCGCACGACACCCAGCGTATGAGGAGATGCTGAAAGCGAAGCGGATCAAAGGACGAGATAAAGGCGTTCATCAAAGCCTGGTCCTTGGGTTGGTGGGTGTCGAGGTCAACCATGTTCAGAAGAGTGCGCTGCTTCTTCCTCTGTGGAAGCATTGGTCCGCCCTTGCAAACGTGGTGAACTTCTTCCATATGGCTGTTTGCCTGACTGGTGGAGGCAGCGTCGTACATGTGCGTTATGGTAGTCTTCTTGCGATGGCACAATTTGCAAAGCCAGTATCGATGACCGGAATCGGTGTTCTCGATGTCGAAGCCATGCTCCCATACCCATCCCGTCCGCGCTCGTTTTCTATGCTTGCGTATGGAGAACCCCGCGAGACGATTCCAATCAATGCCTTCATACCCAGCGTAGTCGATCGAGGGCGACGTGTCGCCCGTTCCGTCCACGTCGGGCTCTAATGGGTCAAAGTCGGGGGAGCTCTCGGGAACGCTAAAAGAGGTCGATGGGGCGCTGGAAAGGTTGCTTGACAGCATTTCGCCTCTTGTTGTTTGGGCCATTTTTGAGTAGGCTGAAGGTGGCTATTGTTGGCCATCTGCCACAAATAACTGGCTCCCACATGACAAGCACGCCCATGATATATCCTGTAGCCGAACGCGTCGCGTCAAGTGTAAAAAGAAATCTTGGTGACGAGGCTCGTCAAAAGCAAATGCGCGTGCGGCCACTTCCTGGCTACGCAGGCTCTCGACACTGATTGGTCGCAGTTACGGATATGGGGCTTATCCAAATAATCAAATATCCAAATGAATCTGGGCCATCCGATTTGATTTGATTTGAATCGCCGCAGGGGCGATTTGATTTGATTTGATTTGGATAAATTTGATTTGATTTGGTTAGATTTGATTACGATTTATCTGTTTGCAAGCCTGATTCCGCGTGGTTCCGCGGAGGCTACGCCAGCAAGTCACAGCAGGTCGTCTTGGCGGCAGCAGTGTTTGATAGCAAGGGCAGAATCATGGTCAATCAAGCGGGACTGCTCCCCACAGAGGTTATAACGGACACTTTCGTACCAAGAGTAGGTTTTCACCGTAAAGGGTCATCCCGCCAGCTAACCTCGTCTCAACCAGTCCAAAGACGACATATTCAGCACCTGTCACCGCCTCTACCACTGGATGTTCCGAGCGTCTCGCAACTGGAGCACGATCGGCATAGTTCTCAACGAGATGGAGGCACATGTTGGCCGGCTGTCGCGGGGCGCCAACACAAGCGACAGGACTGGGGTCAAGCTAGTTGGCGACGATGGTCTGCTGGTCGAAAACTGCGACACTATCCTGCGAGAGCTCTTTTGCCTTACCGCCGCAGCGCTGGAGTCACGTATGAAAACGACGCTGGCCAATGTCGGCCTGCTCTGGGACGAAATCTTCGTCACTGGCGACAGCTCCAAGCTCAGTGGCAAGCAACAGCCTGGTCGTGGCAACGACAGCGCCAGAACCTTGCATCAACCGCCGCACACCAAGGATAAATCCATACTGCAATGTTCGGCGGAGAATGGACTATCCGAGGCAAATCTCCAGGAGTACGGACGCGGTTCTCTCATGTTTCTCGTCCGGAACATCGAGAGGAAGCGCGACATTGAGAACCTCGAAGCGTTGGGGTACCGCTTCGCAGAGATTCGCCATGTAGTCGGTAGCATCTACTCAAGCATGCAGATTAAGACGCCTGGCCTCGAGGCTCGACTGCGGACCATGTCAATTCCAGACGAAAATAAAGCCATGCTTGAGCCAGGGGTCCACCTGGGCATGTTCGCCGTCCGCTCGAGGCTGGACCGCCGTGGGTTCGACGTCTTGGTGCAAAAACCCGCGAGGAAATACCCCGGGCCTTGACGTGTACACTTGTTGCTTTCCAACTGGTGCTCCCCATCCATGCGACTGTCCAATCTACACGGTGCGAATTTACGCCGCTGAACTTCTTTCGGTTGCGACAGTTCCTGTACGACTGCTCGCCAGACCACCTCGAGTTCTCGCACTCCGTGCACCGCAGCCTGTCCCACGCGCCGCGGCAGGACAAGGGCAATAGCACAAACACGGCCAGGTGCGGGACACACAAGGTCAACTCTTCGCTGGCCCGAGCCGTGGATATCATTGGCCACCCGTTGCCTGTCGCTGTGCGCAGGGAAACCCAAACGCCTTGGCAAAAGTCCACCAGGAGTCAGGAGCAGCTCGCACCGGTAGTCTCCAATCCCCGTTCTATGTGCCATGCGAGAGACGATGGCAGCTTCGAATATGAGCACACCCCGTCAGTGATCGGCTCGTTCACGGAAGAGGAGAGAGGCGAACGCGATTTGCATCAGAATCGCACGAACCAGCCGTTCGGCGGGATCATCGTTTTGCAAGAAGTCACAATCGATATCCACAACGTGAGTGCCCGTGACGTGTCCTGTTTATGGATCCATCAATCCGTACTGATACTTGCAATACCTAGACGCTTCAGCAGCCGATGCGTGACGATACCGTGGTTTGGAGTGGCTTGGATCCCCCCAGCTTGTCATCCAGGACAGAATACACGACGCAGCCGGACAAGGGTTATAGCGCCATGGCGACAGGAGTATCCGGCGTGTGGATGACGAGCGAACGACATAATTATGTAGACGATCTATTGTCCATGAGCATGTTGGGACGAGTCGGTGCGTCGTATGGTACAGGGCTTCCGATGGCGACAGTCCTCTAGCGCCAATGTTCTTGATACACCCACTGTTGGGATTGGGGTAAATATGTAGGCAATTGCTAGACGGGCCGAACCACTTTGCTACACGGGCCGCGTTACACGGGCCGTGTGGCTGAACTCCCAAATCGGGCAGTCGTACATTCCAGCGGGGGGCCGGCCTGCCTCCTGCCTGATGGCTGCTCCTGTGGCAGTAATGAATAGTTATCTGCTCCCAGCCGTTTGTATTAACCGCCATCTGTAACTATCGTAGCAATTAAATTTCATCGTCGACACCAACGAGACAACTGCCTTTGCCGGTGCCGAACTGATAGAGCAGACAGCTCCTATTGCCAGCTCGGCACCCACCACAGCGACTCCAGCGACATGACTATCGCGGCTCTCGCACCGCACGCTGCGTTTGGCCCTGAGCCTCACTACGGTGATGGCGACGACAACGCCTTGTACAATCTGTTTGCGACATGGCCAGAGAACTATTTCAGCAGCCTTCCTAAGCCACACGGTAATCGAGGAATTGATGAGCCCTATTGGGAATTGCGGCAGTCACAAATCTTCCTAGACGACTGGTTCCGCGGCCGTGGCGCACGGCGGTTGTTCACTTCGTTCATTCCTGGTCCCGACAATCTTGAGAGAGCCCGCATACGAGAGCAGGTAAAGCAGGCAAATTTAGACGATGTGGAGCAGCGCACGAGAACACCGGTCTATTTTCGATCTGCCTTAGATTTTGCCCAAGAGCAAGCCAAGTTGGACAAAGCAGTCGCGCTCGAACTGGCCCATCATTGCCCGACGCTTGCTGTGGAGCGGGTTGCTCCGGGCGCCAAAGACTCGTTATTAGCGGCCGTGCCAATATCACCGTTGACACCGCCAACGCCGCAGGAGGAATACGAGGAGTGGGATGGTCTATCCGACACGGGGTCTCCCAGTCAAGATGCCTTGATACCTATCCCCAACCCGCCAATTCCTGGCCCTGCCGCGGTATCGATCGAGGCCCTGCAATCCCACGTCAACGAATTCGCGAAAGAGAATGGATTTGGCATTATCAGGCGCAACGGTTCCGGCAGTCGAGTGCGGAAGACCAGATATGTATTCCAGTGCGATCGATATGGCGAGCCCCGTACATCAGGTGGCGCAGGTCTCCGCCAAAGGCGGTCGCGCAAGTGTGGTTGTAAGTGGAAAATTATTGCCGAGGCCCTGGAACAGAACGACTACATGTGGACTCTGCGGGCGTTTGCCGACCCTCAGCACAGCCAACACAACCACGACCGTACCATGAGTCTCTCGGCGCACCCAGTCCACCGGCGACTTACTGGCTGTGTCAAAGCAACAATTGAAGCGACAAGCCGACGGGTTGGGATCAGGGCGCGCGATGTGCGTGGCATCGTTCAACAAAAGCATCTCGGAACGCACTACACGAGAAAGGACATATACAACGCCCGGGCACTCTTGCGTCGTGAAAAGCTCGGAGGATTGAGTCCGACGGCCGCCTTGATCAAGCTGTTTGACGAGAGGAGCATTCCATACATCGTCAAGTGGTCGACGACGGAGCCCGACCGCCTTGTTGGTCTGCTGTGGACCTTCCCATATTGTCTCCGAATGTGGAAGCGATTTCCGGAAACAATGAGCTTCGACAACACGTACAATACAAACCGCTTCAAGCTGCCGCTCTTCCAGGTGACCGGGCAGACCTGCCTGAAGTCCGTCTACAACGCCGCATTCGGTTTGATTGACAACGAGAGACGGGAAGGGTTCCAATTCCTCACGGAAGGGGCCAGAGAAATAACCGAGAGGCATGGGATTCCGCCACCAGATGTTGTTATCACCGACTACGATCAGGCAATGAAGGACGCACTGGATAGCCAGTATCCTGACAGCCAGCAACAGCTATGCATCCACCATATCAACGCAAACATTCTTCTCAATGCGAAACGGAAGTGGAAGGACGCAAAGGAAGATGGCGAAAGCGACGGTGATGGTAGCTCTGGCAGTGAACAGACGCGGGTAGCGTTGACTCCGAGGGATATGGAAGCTGTGCTCGCGGCTGGGAGACAGGAGGGCCCCGTGCCCAAGAGAAACGAGGCTGCGCCTGTGCCGCACAACTACCGTGGTGTCCTCGAGCTGTGGAAGTTTGTTGCGTTTGCCGAGACAAAAGAAGGGCACGAAAAGGCCTGGGCGCGGCTATGTGACGAGTTCAACGAACAGCAAGGCATACTCATGTACCTTTACAGGACATACCTGCCCATACGAGCGCAGTGGGCACAATGCTTTATCAAGAAGTACCGCAATTTCGGGGTTCGGGTGACTTCTGGCACCGAGGCCAGCAACAACAATGTCAAGAGTTACCTGCTCAATGGGATGAGCAACTTGTACTCGCTGGTCGAGGCCATCGAGGCTATGCTGAGTGATCAGGAGCGAGATTTCGTTGATGCCTGTGCGCAAGACGAGGTGCTGACCTCTGGTATGTATTCTGGGTCCGGTTCAGAGTATCTGGGAGAGCTTCGCACCGTGATGTCAGAGCCGGGACTCAAGCTTGTTACCAAAGAACACCGTCGCGCTTTGAGATCGATACCAAGCAGGTCACGACCTTGGCCAGATCCGATCGGGGATTGCAGCGACAATTGTTCGGTCTCGTGGCAGCTGGGGATTCCTTGCTGCCATACAATCTACAATAAGTTAGAAGCCGGTACGCCCTTGACGAAATGGGACGTTCACCCTCGGTGGCACCTTAGGGAGCCAATTTCGCACAATCCATACCGGCGAATCCTCGACCCGAAGATCGCAACATGTCTCCGAGGCCGACCGAAGAATGCAGCACAGACTGTCCCTATGAGCATGGAGATTCGGCCACCGAGCCGTACCGGAGCAACAGTGGGCAGAAGTATGGCAGGCAGGAAGCCCACTCGCAAGTCAGTCGTACTTGGGTCCGGCAAGCAGACAGGCGTGAGGCAATCTGGCTGCAGGAGGCAACCGAGCGTACGGAGACAACGGTCAGAATGGGAGACTGTCTCGGATGAAGAAAAGGAGGAGGCTCTGCTGAAGCGCAGACGGCAAAGCTCACGTCAGCGGCTAGCCAGTTCAGGGACTCCGGCCCCTTCAGGTTCTGGAGAAGACAATCGCGAGGATTGTATCCATGTGCGGCCATAGCGTGGACATGATAGGGTATTCGCGAGAAATTATTAGTTAACTAGTTAGTTCGCTTAAGGTGGCGTGTTCTCCATTTGAGAAGCCAGCTTGAACCGATCCAACTCGGTCTGGCCCTTCGTGTGTCTTTTCGGACCCCGTCCAACAGGAAATTCTGGGTGTGGCTAGAGTGCCAGATGGAATGTACGACTGCCCGATTTGGGAGTTCAGCCACACGGCCCGTGTAACGCGGCCCGTGTAGCAAAGTGGTTCGGCCCGTCTAGCAATTGCCAATATGTATGACCAAGGCCATGTTCTGGCTCAACGAGGCCCCGCTGGCAGTACGAGAGACCCCAGAGAATCGTGACAACGAACCAGAGATGACTGGATCATCGGACACAGTGATTTCACCGTCACGATGGCTTCGTATGTCACCTTGCACCTCAAGATCTGAATTCAGCCAACCCACAAAATGCTTTTGGACAACGCCTGAAGCGCGTTGCCGCATCCGACGGCTTTTTCACACTCAAAATACGCCAAATAGCCTGTCCCACTATTTCGTCCGTGTCCCACCATTTTGGCACCAACCAAATGCTCGCAATCAGGTTGCGCTGCGCCTCGGGCCCCAAGCGGCTAGTTCGCGTTGTCTGACAGTGTGGGGAGAACATGTTGGGAATCGTTCGTCCCGCTGAACGTGGTCAGAGCGTGCGTCCTAGGTCCTAGGCGTTGAGAGGTCGCGCTTGCCGACAGCTTGTGCAGGAATCTTTCATTTCCACGGAGAAGGCAAAAGGAAGTAGTAGTTCGTGGTGTGACGGTACAAGGCACGAATGAGGCCGAGTGCGACCGGGGCCGAGGTTTAGAGCAGGAGGGGATGTCGACCCCCGTAACATGATGAACAGGGTGGCAGATGCACACGACCTTATCCATGGGTCTTGACAGGGGGGATTTAACGGCAGGACACCTCCCCTCCACTGGCCTGATTTCCAGGTTGCTAGCCTGGGGCGCCTCCAGGCGAGCGTCCACCGCGTTCGGGCAGCTCCACGAGTTGGACTGATCCAAGAAGACCCAGCTGCAGGCCCTGTTGCATGCACGCCCCTCTGGATGACCAGCAGCCACTGTAGACCCCACACCGCGATGGCGTTGTAGCCGACCAGTCACCCAGCGACTGCAAGGCGCCACAACCTTGGCTGTCTTTCTGGGCGTCCCCGGCTGTCCTCAGAGACATCCTGACTGGTTTCGCTGGCCCCATCGCCATTGCCCAGACGGTCAAGGCATCTGGACGTTTTATACTGCCTCATTCCCCGTTCCTGTCCCCCCTCACGCCCGCCATTCCTTCCTGGTTTCACACGTTGTCCATGCTTTGCTTGCAGCGGCTCCTCGCCGTGCACCAAGGCAGTCAATCTGACCTTGTCACGACCTACATCACCATCACCCCGTCTCTGTCATACATTCTTGGGTGCCGTTGCCGCTGCTCCTGCACGTTTCCTGGGCAATCTTGTGACACGCATGGTACATCATCGTAATCGCTACCATTGGCCGTCCCAGCAATCCCCTCAGCCCGGCCCTTCTTCCGCACCTTGCCCCCGCCAGTTCCTTGAAGCTGGTTGCTCGGAGACTTGTGTGATCCAGTCTTGAGCCCTTGAGGCCCTGGGGTCACTCGACAATGCAGCAATCGACCAACGAGCATCACCCCTGACGTCGCCAAAGTATGAAATACGGTCAACAGCTGGAACAGGAGTCCGTTCCCGAATGGAGCTTGCGTATGCCGTCTTGCCCTGTCCTGTCCATTGTGTCCGCGCCTTGTGTCGCCGCCCTGCCGTGTGACGTCGGAAACGTTGCTGGTGGCGGCGGTTGGAGGCGGGACCGGTGCAAACGAAACACTAGAAAAAAGCAATGGTCGCTAACGACAGGCTGCCATTCCAGATAACGTCGACTACAACTCCCTCAAACATGAGATAAAGGTCCACACGACCCGCGACCAGGCGTCAGCCATTGCTATCCCTGGCCACCAGGGCACGTCTCTGCGAATATTCGAGGATGGGTTGTTCGACGAGCTCTCCAAGCAGCACGACCGCGTTGATCTATTTGTCACGAGCAAAGCCGACGAGATCTCGAGGCGGCTAGGTACGACCATAGCCATGGCTCGGTATAAGGAGACGGGGCGCTGACATGAGTGGCCAGAACGCCTCTACACCAACATCCAACGGTGCACTGCCAAGCACTCCACCGGCCAGGACCAGTCGTTTTCGGTTAAGCGCCAGCGACGATTCGCCAAGTATGAGATGGAGCTGATGCGATGCGGCGACGACATCCAGGTGTTGTCGCGTTTCGTAAACGCGCAGATAGTGGCCTTCCGAAAGATTCTTAAGAAGTACAGGGTGCGTATGAACGGACTGGAACATCACCCAGCTTCCATGGTGCTGACGGCTTCAAGAAATGGACAGGCTCCACTACCCTGACTTCGCGCTTCAACAACATCGTCCTGGGGAGCCCCAAGAGCTTCACCAGGCGTGATTTCTCGCCCCTCCCAAACGCGGTACGATAAGCTTCTCTCGGAGCTTCGGTCCGCCGCGCCGATCCTCAGCGACCCAGGCTCGCCATCGTCGGACGAGCAGCCACTGCCCGAGCCATCGAGTCCCGGGACCGCGCGCGTCAGCTTCGACACGTTGCCGCCGACGCAGATGGGCCCCCAGGTCAAGTATTGGAACGAGTACGACGATGGGAGTGATGCTGGAAGCCCGGAAGATGACTACACCATCTATATCAACCCCGACGAGGACACCAGCTTTCCAGGCATGGCCTACGTTCATGCCATCGTCTCGATGCCCTACGAGAAGGCCAAGCAATGGTTCTGCGGTCGGCATAGTGGCGAGAGACGGCCACTCTTCTCGAGCGCAAATCCCAGTCAGAGCTACTCTACGACGGCGGTCGATTCAGAAGAAGAGGGCTACGCCAACTCGGATCTGCTCCCAAACCAGGGATACATGACGCACTATGCCCTGCCCAGTGTCAGTGAGCAGAGGGCCATACTGTATAGGGAAAAGGAATTGCTGTGGGGCACGGTCGGTTCCTTCATCGCATCCTTCGTCCTCCTGTGTATCGCGGGCATTCTCATCTCGACTGGTAAGGGCAAGCGGCGGGTCGTGGTAGTCGCCGGCGTCACTGTCGGCATCATGGTCAGCCTTTTCTGCGCTTGCACCGGTCTGGGCATGACCTTGTACCGCCAAGATCGGCTGTCTCTGGTATATCGACTCATAGTGTGGGGTGCGTTTGTCGCTTCATGCTTGCTCAATGGGATGCTTCTTGTGGTCGTGCTGGGCAAAACGCCTTGAAGTCAGGCAATCATCCGTGGCGTTCCCGGCTGCCTAACTCAAAGGGACGGGCGTCGCAGGGAATCAGATCTCAGGCACCACTTTGCACTCGCTGCTTTACCTCCCGATCAACAAGGATTTCAGGCCGCTCTCCGCCATCGACAAGGCCCAGCTCCAGAAAAAGCTGAAGGATATTCAGTACCTAATCATCGACGAGAAATGCATGCTGGGACTGCGCATGCTATCGTGGATTGACGACCGCCTCCGCGAAGCATTTCCGCACAGGAACGAGGAGTTCTTTGGCGGACTCAATTTCGTTTTGGTGGGCGATTTCTTCCAGCTTCCTCCTGTTCTACAGGAGCCGCTTTGCTACGACAAGGAGGTGCAGGGAGTGGAGATCAAGGGAAGGAACGCGTATATTGCGCTTCGATAAGACTGTCTTCCTGACCGTTGTTCAGCGGCAGCGCGGCGTTGATCAGGCGGCCTTTCGCAAGGCTCTCGGAGAACTGCGACTGCTCCAATTATCCCACGAGTCCTGGAAACTTCTCTCTGGCCGGGTGCAGGCAAAGCTAGACGATCAAGAGGTCGCCACGTTCGCCGACGCCTTACGGGTATACGCAACGAAAGACAGGGTGAACGAATATAACCATTACCATCTTGACCGCCTCAACCGACCAGTCCTCCAGTTCATCGCTACGAACGTTGGGCCCGGTGCGGCTGCCGCTCCGGACGACAAGGCAGGCAACCTTGCGAAACAGGTCCCCGTGTGCATTGGTGCCCGCCTGATGCTGACGTGCAACCTCTGGCAACAAGTTGGCCTCTGCAACGGCGCTCGTGGCACAGTGTTTGACATCGGCTGGGCACCAGGCTCTGACCCCATCCGAGACCAACCGTGTGTAATCATGATAGAGTTTGACAAATACACCGGACCGGCATTCCTGACCACCGCGGATGGTAGGAAGGTTGTTCCGATTCTGGCAGTAAAGAGGGACTTCCTCGTTGGAGCCACACTCTGCACTCGCACGCAGTTTCCCCTGGTCGTATGCTATGCCATTACGGTTCATAAGTCGCAGAGCATCACCGAAGACAGCATCGTGACAGATCTGTCCTGCCGTGACTTCCAGACAGGTTTGAGCTATGTGGCCGTCTCACGTGTGAAAACGCTGCAGGGTTTGATGCTCGATGCCCCGTTCGACCGAAATCATCTGACATACGCGTCACCCCGGAGGGTATCAAGATGAAGATGAGGGACCAAAAGTTTAGGAGTTGGCAGGCTCTCACTCAGAATCCGTATAGGAATGGCTGCAGGGCTACGTAACTCCACTTGATGGTACCAAGACGTCGATGACGCTTGACTCGTGGTCTCCACGTTGCCAAGTCTTGGTGCCCCGCTGGAGGAGGCTGGTGAAGGCGAATTCGTTCATGAGGTCAATGATCTCGTCCGCTTCACCCTGTCTTTCCAGCCTTACGTCATCCCCTCCCCAGAGGTGGTCGTGGCGATTGAAGTCCATGAATGTACACTCACTAGTTGATTACGCCCGGTGGCAGCTTGGCCAATAGGGCTACTATCTGCTTATTTGACATTCTTGTTAGGCAGTCCTTCCCTGACTGCCTGAGAATCCTTGTCATGTCCAATTTCTCCTTTGCTCTTTTGCCTTTCTGGTAGCATTTCCATCATACTACGGGTTCTCGTGGGGTTGTGTTATTAGCAAGCAAGCTTGAAGGCTATTCTTCAAGTGTTCAGAGTCCTATCTACGGCGACTGAAGCGGTGCCTGCTGTTTGTGGCACGAGGTGTTGGGGTGTGGGTTAAGTTAGCAAAAAGGGTGGGTTGGTGGCCATGGCCTGGTCAGTCTCGTTTGTTGTCAAGCCGTCCTGTGGCTAACGTAAATCGAATTGTCGCTCGAACTGCTGTCATGTGTGGTGTCCATTTTGCGTCGTCCGATAATGACTTTCCTCCGAGGCAGAAAGAGAGATTCCCCCTTCGTGCCTCATTGCTCCGTAGGATTTTAGCACGCTGTTCTGTCCATTTTGCGCAGTGGAACAGGAAATGCTCCACCGTCTCCTTGGCGGATCCGCATGCGCATTGCTGCGACGGTGCTGCTGCGATCTTGTTGAGATAGCCATTTAGCCTCGACATGCCCGTCCTAAGCTGTGCTAGTACGTTTGCTTCTCTCCATGACAATCCGTCGTACAGCTGCAACGTGTGCTTGCCTGGAAGTGCAGCGTCAACTTTCTTTGAGAACCTTCCGACATCATCTGGTATGTCCCTGACGATGCAGTGAACCGATCGAGCGACGCCGAGCGTCGTCGATCGCATTCTTGGGAATTTCAGCGGCGCGTTGGCGCCTTCCTTGGCGGCATCGCGCGCCTGTGCCTTGGCACTCTGCAGAAGCCTGTTTTCAGCACTGGCGGGAATCCACAGGACAGCCACCATGTTTCCCTTGCGCTTGAGTGCTTCGATAGAGTCATAAATGCACCCAACGTACTCTTGGCCGGACTGCTGGCGAGGGTTGCGAAGGGTGAGGACGGCTGCTTTGTTGCTCGTCAAGAGTGCAATGCTGCGGTATCGCAGCTCCGGCAGACGCCGAAGTGCACATGCCATGGCTGCTAATTCTCCGGAAAACGGATTCTGCTCCGTCCTCATGCCGAGTGTAAAGGAGAATGGTTCAACCTTCGGTCCTCCTGGTACCGATGCTGGGAGGTCGACGGCCCCGCCAACTCCTACTAGTCCGTTCCGTGCTGAGCTGCTCGCCGCGACGCGAACTGCCCAACCTAGGTCTGCCCGCGCCGCCGTGGCCGCGTCTCCTTCGTCCATGATGGCTTGTAGTCGCTCCGCCCACGGAGCC
The DNA here is from genome assembly GCA_029168975.1 of Purpureocillium lavendulum. Taxonomy (NCBI): domain Eukaryota; kingdom Fungi; phylum Ascomycota; class Sordariomycetes; order Hypocreales; family Ophiocordycipitaceae; genus Purpureocillium; species Purpureocillium lavendulum. Next base: position 97,985 of record JAQHRD010000015.1, read on the forward strand.
AGTGTGAATGGATTGATCGTTTCCAATTCTTCCATGGGGATCTCATTGAGCACAGTCGCCACTTGGTAAAACGGCGAGCGTCCGTATCGTCTGAACTTCTTGACTCTGGACGCCGCGTTGCGAAGTGGGTTCGTTGGTGGCAAGGTGTGTAGGTTAGTCCACATCTTGATCGCCCGCCTCCAGAACCGTTCTTGCACGCTGGAAATGCTCGCTTCCGCTTCCGCTACGCTCGTTGCCACCGTGAGAAACGTGCCGACAATGGCCTGTGCCCCGACTCTCTGGATTCGATGGATGGGACCGGCCCGCTTGTAAACGCATCTGTGCATCCAGACGTTGGAGGCATAGTCAACCACTGGGGCCACCATGGCTGCAAACAATTGCCTGGCGGTCGCTGGAGTGAGACCCCTTAGTCGCTGTAGCTCCATGGCTGCCTCCAATCCTTTTGTCGCTGCCCAGGCAATGTGTTCTTTGTACTTGAGGTGAGAGTCTATGATTACACCGAGAACCTTGGCGTGAGTTTTGGGGTGGACAAGCTGGCCCTTAATCACGTAGGGCTGCGCGTCCAACTTGGACGCCTTCCGAGTGAAGTGTATGATGCACGTCTTGTGTGCCTCAAAGGTTGCGCCGCTTCTCCTTTCCCAGTCCAATGCCTCCTCGATAATCGCTTTGATGCCATTGCGGTTGCTTTGCGCCGTTGGGCCTGTGACCCAGGCGGAGAAGTCATCCACGAAGGCAATCGCCCCGCCGTAACAGTCAATCCGGCGTTGCACCAGGTCTGCATTGAAGAAGAGGAACAAAACCGGCGATAGAGGGGAGCCTTGCGGCAACCCAGCCTGTGGCAAGCTCCGCACCTCCGACACTTGTCCGTTGATCTGCATGGTCGCTGTGCGGTCTGAGCAGAAGGCTTCCACCCAGCGGAGCAGAACCTCTGGGATGCCTCTCGCCCGCAGTCGTTGAATGAGCCTCTCCTTGCACACTCCATTGTAAGCGCCCTTGACGTCGAATGTCACGAGGCTGAGGATTCGTCGACCACGCCACGCTGCGTAGATCTGTTCTTGCAGCAACATTAGTGCTTGCTCGGCGGATCGTCGTTTGCGGGCCCCAAAATCGTTGGTGGGCAGAAGTCCATATGTCTCGACAGCATGTGAGATCCTTTCTGCAATGACTGACTCTAGGACCTTCCCCAGCGTGGAAAGGAGCGAAATGGGCCTCCAGGCCTTCGCGACCGAGTAGTCCGCTTTGTCTGCCTTCTTGAGCGGAACCATCCTCGCGTGCCGCCACTGGGCGGGTAGTTCGCCGGCGTCAAGTGACGCCCTGAACAAGGATAGAATTCGTAGCTTAACCGCTGGCCAAACCTGTTTCCAAACCATGGCAGGAAGCCCGTCTTCGCCGGGAGCCTTCCACGACTTGGCGGCAAAGAGCTGCCGCTCGATCTCTTCTAGCGTAAGTTCTGGCATAACAACGGCAGCGCCCCGCTGGGGCCGGGGGCCCTCCTCCTCGATGACTCCGGGCAGGGGAGGGAAGAATGTCGACAGCATTTCCTCGGCCTGGTCCTTCGTGCTAGCAGTTCGCGTGCCGTCGGCTCTTGCGAGCTGCGGGACCTTGCCAAACGCGGAGTTGTCTCCAGACTTCAGATACTTTGCAGCATTCCAGATATTGTCATTATCAGCGAGAAACTCGTTCCAGTGTGCCTTCTTCTGCTGTCTGACAGCGTCATGATACTGCTTCGCCGCCCCCTTGGCCGTGGCCTCGAGTTCGGCGCACGGCTGTCCTGCTCGTCTTGAAGCCCTGGCGCGATTCCGCCAGAACGTGTGGATACGCCGGAGCTGGGTGAGATCGGACGTCCACCACCGCTAGTTGGATCCCAGGATCACGTGCCCTGCTACTGCCTGGTAGGCAGGAACGCCACTGAGAAGACTGCCTAGCAGGCAGTCTCCGGCGTTAGGCAGCAGGAAGACATCAGTCGCAGCTACAAATAGCTTGCGCCTGCCGCAGTAGATAGATTGAAGCATCATCACTTGTTCTCCTAGTTCAGAGCTTCAACTGAAAGTAACAAATGGAGGTGGTTATACGGCCGTGGAAGTCATCCTTGACAAGGCCTATCCGGGGCATCGGATCGCTGCCGACATGACGATCCACTTCGGGCCACCAGCGGGCTTGATATTGGAATCGGAAACAACCAGAGAGTTCCACTTCGTCGGGATGCCGCCCGGCACCGTGCTGCTCACGCCCATGAGCGTCAGTATACCGTGTCAGCGTAAACGACCGTGGCAGCAGAACGATGTCAGCCGAAAAGGCTTGCCGTGCGCGGCAGCATTTGCGTGTACGGACTACAAGGTGCAGGGCGGGACGTTCGATCGCGTGGCGCTGGAGCTGCGTGGCACGAGGACGACCAGCATCGGCGGGCGCGCCGTCCCGTCGCAGTGCGACCCCTACAGCCTGTACGTGCAGCTTTCACGATGCCGGACACTGGACGGCATCATGCTCGTGTCAAAGGTGCGTGAAAGAGACCTAGTTGGGAACCGGGTTCCCGAAGAAATGACCGCCGCACAGGCCAGGTTGGAGGAACTAGACAAGAGGACCGTCGAAGACGCGCTGCGCTGGTTGGAATGAACACTTTGAGGAGTTGAGACGGCAGAGGTGAGGGGACGCGGCGGACGACAGGAGGCCGTGAGGGACGAAAAGAAACGGTGAAGGCAGAAGCAACAAGTGCCAAGAACCAATCAGACGAACTGTCGCACAGAGGGGACTGGGGACTCAGACGAGCCTCATGTCTCACCTGCCTTCAGTGGCTGTAGCTGCCTGCGAGGCAGCTACGACTGCCTAAACAAGCAAAACCTCTCATTTGTGTATAAGAACTGCACGAAGGCTTGCAATATGGGAGTTGAGGCCTCAAAAGATAATTCTCATCAATTAACACGATGCCAACAGTGATCCCTGTGGAGCCAATTGTCTGACACGAACGCTTCAAAGTTGACGACCCCTGAAGGCGGGCTAAGACGAAAGAGGGCAAAATTCTCTGGGCCCATCGTTTTCCGGGGTGGGTTGGATTGGAGGCGGGGCAGAATCCTTTCGTCTCTTCGTTCGTTCCTCACTTCGTTCCTCAAGGCACTTATCCGATTAATGTTAAGTCAGCCTACGGCTGAATTACCCCAACCTGGGCAAATGGCTGTGGATATACCGTCGGTTCCTGCAATGTTGGCTGGGCCTGAAAGACTCTTCTCTGGGGCGAAGATCACCGTCACGGATCGTCGAAATCGGTTGGGGAGGGATGTGATTGAAGCGCTGGAGTGTTTAAAGTCATCGCATGGGGTACGACATATTGCGAGGGAGTGAGATGATGGTATTTCCATGTGGACTATGGGATTGTGACTGTCACGTGCAATATATGGCATATATTGTCATACTGGCAATACAATACAATATTGACAAACCTCATAGTGTAGCAATTCCTATCTATTGTACCGATTGCGCTACGAGCGCCGCGCCCAGGCTTGAACCATCTTTAGCGAGTCCTATTGTAATCCGCCTCTCCCCGTCTGGCCCAATTTTCGGCACTCGCTGCAACGCCCATCGCATTTCTTTCTCAAAGGCTGGATGGTGCTCGACAAGAGAACCTTCGATGCCGATGTCGATGTTAGCCCATCCAACTACCTGCTGATGTCCATGCTCCGACACGGACGCCGCATAGGGATCTCGCCCTGTAAAGCAACGGAAGATGTAGTTGACAGCTCGTCGGACCAGGGACCAGACAGAGTTACGAGTCCAAGACCAGGAAGACTTCGATTCAGTACCCTCTCGCTCTCGGTAGACGCTATCCATGCCCTTGTCGGTGTGGTCGACATATTCGAGACGGCCAGATTGAAGAATAATGGCGGCCGTGGCGGCGCCAGCCAAGCGCGCGGCACGTCGGACGATAGCTGCGGCAATCAAGCGCACGGCGGTTGCGTCACTGACGGACACGCCCTGCGCCTCCAGAGCTTCTGAGATGTGGCGCCTCGACTGCGTGAGCGACTCGTCACCATCTGCAGCGATGAGAGAAAGGAGGGAACTATCCACCGCTTCCACTGTGCATAGAGGAGACCCGTCTTGAACAACCATGTCGAACTGTTTCGCCTGGTACAACTGGAGCATTGCCAGTCGTGCCAGCTCACCGAGGTACATGCCCGAGGTTAGCTTCTCCAAAATCTGCCTATTGGGGTTTGTAGATGCCGTATCCAACTGGACGTCGTAGGTCGTCGTTGGCACAACCGTGTTGTCATCGTCCAGCCATGCCCCCCACTCCGTGTTCATGATCATGACATTTCCTGAACGGCGGTTACGGAACTCATTCCGGGCGTGGAGCACTCGAACATTCTCCAGGCATTCGACGTACGCAGCGTTGGTGCCCGTGCCAAATACGGCGCCAACGAGTGTCGCCGAGCTCCGCGGCGATGTGTAAGCTCTTGCCATAAACGTGCCGACACTGTCGCTGGTCATGGCGCAGACGAGCACGGGTAATTCAAGGTCGTCGATGGCGGTCTGCAGCATCTCGCACGGGTCTCTGCCCAAGGCATCCGCGATGTCCCATCCCTTATCCCACTGCAGCGTCGTCCCGCTGGAGAGTGAGTGGCTCTCGTACGTGAAGCTGAAGGTGAAGCCCAGCCGGCGGTAGTCGTCTCTTTTTACTGCCTCTCCCTTGACGCTCTCCGCGTCCGCTTCTGGATGCTGACTGAGAAAGTCGGCGATCTTGTCTGCGACAAAACCGAACAAGGGTTTATAGCTGGGGTTGACCTTCAAGGCTCGGGGGATTACATGCTTGGTTTGGATCAGCGTGTACGTCGAGTCCCCGTGTAAGTCTACCAAGCAGACTCGGCAATGCGTGCCGCCAAGGTCGACGGTCAGGAACATGCCCCTTTCGGAGCCATTTGGCACCTTGGTCACAAAAGATGGCAGTTGCGTTGCGCCATTGTGCTCGAGCGAGTGCTCTATCGCTGTGTTAACCGCGATGACGGACCTGTTAGGGAGAGGTGGTATCAAGACGTACGAATCTGCTGGAGGCAGTGGTCTGCTGCCCGGGCGACATCATCAGGCTTCAGGTCGAATTGTTGGGCAATTCTCCTAGCCTCTGCGAGCAAACCAGTATCAGGACTTGGCTTACTGGTAGTCATTTCGTCGCCAATGAGACAACAGCGCTCCGTGGCTCAACTGCCCATTCATTTTGGGATAAGCCAGACATGATAAGTGAGGACTGGATTGGGCCCAATGGTGGCGGAGAGAGAATCAGCGAAGAAACAAGTTGCAATGTCGCACCGGCGAATCCGGTCGTCGGACACGGCAACTCGACGCGAAGGGAATCGCTGCAGCCCTTGACTCACCGAAGAAGTCCAGCACTAGGGTGGGAGACTCGCCTGGCAAACATGCCGGAGTATGCCGGCGATGGCCGATGATTGCCGATCTCTGCAGCGGGAGGCGGCTGGAGATGCAGCGTGAGCCCGGGCCGGCTGAAGTTCACCAGAAAGACGTGTGTATCGGCCGACGCATGAGGGCGAATCTCGGTTTGCAGGGGACAGAGCGCTCGCGAACAAGCGCTCACTACGTCGAGCATCCAGGGTGGCTGGAAAGCGACCGGTCTGTGGCCGGTGCCGATGGCGAAGCCACTTTTGAGACCTCTTCTGCTGGAGAACAGCAACCACGTAAGAAGCACGCCAAAAATCGACGCAATAAAAAGTCCTTTTTCTACGCGTGACTGGCAGTCAGATGCAACACAGATTGCATGTCGACTCCGAGTCGTCCCCATGATCTGAAGGTTCAGGTGGTCCAATTTAACCAGTTGGACGACGACGCGCCAACGAAGAGATTGCCGTTCAGGAAAATGACAAAAGGGTTTGATGAAAAGGATGGCCTTCTGGCAAAAGCCCAAGTGCAGATTCAGGCCCTAGGAAACACAATTGGCGGCCGTCCAGCCGAAAAAGAGGAAGAGGGTGGATACGAGCCCGAATTCGAGGTTCGCCGACATTGAGGCAATACGGCGGGCGAAGGAGGATGTCAAGGCAGCGGTGAATGATGAGTCTGATGGAACTGAGACCGAAGTACCCGAAATTGGTGATGATTGTATCCTGGTGCACGTTGGTTGCGAGTAAATGATGATTTAATTGATGGCCATGAATTCCGACGAGTTCTTTTTAAGGTGCCCAAAACCGGGGGGGGGGGGGGGGGGGGCATTTCTATGTGCAGGGACTTAGTAGGGGTCGGCGGCGCGGTCGACATCTCAGCGTCGGTGCGGGGAGGACCGAAGGTAGAGCCGTTCTCCTTCACACTCGGCATGAGGATGGAGCAGAATCCGCTCTCCGGGGAGCTAGCAGCTATGGCATGTGCGCTTCGCCGCCTGCCAGAGCTGCGGTACCGCAGCATTGCACTCTTGACGAGCAACAGAGCGGCCGCGCTCACACTTCGCAACCCTCGCCAGCAGTCCGGCCAAGACCATGCTGGATGCACATATGACTCCATCGAAGCACTCAGACGCAACGGAAACATGATGGCAGTCCTGTGGATACCCACCAGCGCCGAAAACAGGCTTCTGCAGAGTGCCAAGGCACAGGCGCGCGATGCCGCCAAGGAAGGCGCCAATCCGACGCTCAAATTCCCAAGAATGCGATCGACGACGCTCGGCCTGGCCCGATCGGTTCACTGCGTCGTTCGTGACATACCAGATGATGTCGGAAGGTTCTCAAAGAAAGTTGACGCTGCACTTCCAGGCAAGCACACGTTGCAGCTGTACGACGGATTGTCATGGAGAGAGCAAACGCAGTAGCACAGCTCAGGACGGGCATGTGGAGGCTAAATGGCTATCTACACTACATCACGGCAACGTCGCAGCAATGCGGATGCGGATACGCCAAGGAGACTGTGGAGCATTTCCTGTTCCACTGAACAAAATGGACAGATCAGCGCGCTGAAATCTTCGGAGCGGTGAAGTCGCGACGATTGCCATTGTGAGGTTTGGCTCTCGTCCTGGTCACAATTCGGCCGGCCGGTTAGATCCGAAGCGTCATCCGATATTGACGCAGCATCTCGTTTTCTCTGGACAAAGGCAAGCCGCTGCTGTGGCATTGAGGCTGTGCGTGACAGTCTCCACTAAGCATATCGCCATTTAGCAGAGCGACTGCAACGAGTATCCAGAAGTTAAGGAGGAAAGGTAGGACAGACAAGAAGAATAGGGGGAAATGAAGCTCGAAATCCTAAGCTACTGCGGTTCTCAATGCTGGACGTGATTGGTTAGTCGAGGGTGCAAGCTGAGACATACCGGTCAGCCGTGACACTGGCTGCGTGGTTGTGACAGGTCACCCTAGAGGCTCGGTCCAATACTGTTGCCAACGCGTTTTTGGTCCGGGTGCTCGCATGTCAATAGGACAAATTGTCAACAAAAATGCCAAAATATTTGCCAAAAGGCGACCAAGCAATATAAATAATATACTGGCAATATGGACGTGCTGATATTGTATTGTCTCAATATGGGGGCGCCCATATCATATTGTCACAACACAACAGACGTCCATATTGTATTGGCACAATATCGAGGGTGTCCATATTATATCGTATGTATTGCAATATATTGTTTTGTTGCCATATTATTAGCAACACTGGACGTTGGCCTACCCAATATCACATCTCATTCTCCTTGGCTAGGGCCTTACGGCTCTCCGTCAGTATGGTAACGCGGCTCGACGGGGGGCAAAGGCAGGGACCACCGCGACGGGTTATCCGCTTCGAAGACACATATGTCCGTCGGTTAATACTGCACGTCCCAGTGGAGGCGTCCCAACACCACGAGGCTCCGAGGTTGGTGGCGCAGGGGCTTGGTTGTCGCCTCTCAGGTGCTACCGAAGCGCCCCCTTTACCCAACGGCCGGAACCATGTTGTCGGTGGGTCGGTCTTGGCTTTGGTCACAGGTTATTCTCCCTAGCCATATTTGGCCCGAGTTCGGTCCGTCGGCCCACCCGGCGCCCCAGCCGGCTTGTACCGGACCTAGTAATGAGCCCCGCGCACTAAGCTCGCCATCAACTGATCCTGGCTGGTGATCTCACCGGAAGGAGTAGCCCCTAGCCGATTCAGGTGCTTGCGTATCGGGTGACGTCGGACACATCGCACCGCTGATGCTGGCTGCTTGTCCAGTTCTAGGCCTGTCCCGGGAGGCGGTTGGTACAGTACTGTAATGAAAATACACCACGAAACCCGTCGGGATGGACGCCGTGTCTTATTTCTGCCAAGTGGAGCACTTGCGCACTGGGGGCGACCTGTCGGTTGACGGTCGGTTGTCTCCCGATACGTGGCGTTGGGAGTGGCGCCAGGGGGCGGGCGGCACAAGCCCGTTTCGACCACTTAGCGCAAGGTTGGTGGCAAGCTTCCCTAACGCTGCTATGGAAGCATTCGGGGACCGGTTGCTCAGTGTGGCAGAAGGGTCGGGGGAGTGGCCGGTGATTGCCGGTGCAACCGGTGTGGCTAACAGCCAGACAGTCTGACAGACCGACTGATTGCCAGACCGACAGTACAGTACAGTACAGGTACTGTACACTGTAAGGCGCAATGGGTGTCGCACTGTAGTATACTTAACTCTTTTAGTGGGGCTACCGCCTCTGCCACTTTTGGCTCTGTGGCCATGGAAGCCAGTAACGGCGAATGGCTGAAGTGGCAGGCCCACTAAAATTGGTAAGTACTTACGGTGCGACACCCATAGCGCCTTTTACTGTAGTACTGTAGTATGTATTGTATTTTTCGTCCAGCGACCTGATACCACATGCAAAGCCACGCAAAGGCGAGCTGTCAGGCTCGATCCCCGGAGGCGGCTCTCCTACACCCGACTGCAGGTGTCGCTGAGCACAGCAGTACAAGTGCCCAGGGCCCAGGCCCCGCGACCAGTCGTCCCACATGTCCACCCAGCATATCATCGGCTCGAAGGCGCTGCGCCTCGAAGCCTGTTGCCCGTCAGCGGGACGTCCAGGCACGTGACGACGGCCACAATATGGTCTACCCCTGGTTTTCACCAGTCAGTGTTCTCTCGCTCATTCAGCCAACGCTGCTGCCGCGTGTGGGCAATCGCCTGAGACGGCGGCCCATTTTCTATTCCATTACAGACAATGGGCAACGCACCGACACGAGGTGACGCAATGCACCGGGATAGTGCGAGGAAATCTTTCGTTCCGTTTGGGCGGGAAGTCACCCTCGGACGACGCGAAGTGGTCACCTAACATGGAGGCTGTTCGTGCAACAATACTCTTTGCGATAGTGACAAGACGGTTCGCCAGTACACGACATTGAGAACGGATTGAAACCATCCCCCGATTTCCTTCTATTCTTACTAGCTCTCCCGCTCTGGGCTCGGCCACAGGTCGCAGGCACCGCTTCAGCCGCCGAAGATAGGACCCTGAACACTTGAAAACGGCCTTCAAGCTCGCCTGCCCGGAACAGCATTAACCATCCGAACCCTGTGAGGGAACCATCAAGTGACTCTCATACTTTATGAATGTCTCACTTTATGAAAATTGTACAACTAGCCAAAGTGAGAAGTTTCCTTACGAAACTCTCACTCTCTCCCCTTTCTCTCCTTGTAGACAATCACTTTGCTCAAGTCGCAGTCGACCTCGTTGGTGCCTTGTCCCGTCACAAACCCTAGGAGAGTGATGGAACTTCGTCGAGCCTACACTGTTGAAATGGTGTGCTTTATGGGCTTTCAGGATACCATGCCAAAGATTGAGAAACGTACTGTACTTGTCCATAAGCAAATAGATGCCTTGTTGGCCCGTGGTCACCAGGCGAAATAAACATACAGTACATACATAACTACACACACTGGCCGTGGCGTCCACTGGGTTGTTCTAGGCCATGAGTGGCGTTACGCCAGTACCGTAAGATCCGGTAAAGGAAACATGACCAGATTCGCATGCCTCGGGGTTCACGCGCCCGTACCCCGCATTACATATATTGCCCGGCAGCAGCCCCCTGCATGCCTCGATGTTGCCTGCAACCTACCCCACAGATGCGGGCTCGACCATGGCACCTCCCTTCTTATCCACGCCGGCGCCAGGCAGTGGTTGGGTCCTGCAGGATTTATTAAGTGGGAAAGCGAGACTGGCGGACCTCTCATCAGGAGACAAGGCTGATAACACGGGCAAACTGTTTTCCAAGAAGGCATCTTACGAAGCCCCGCCATACGGCCCGCACGCATTCGGAGCTTCACCCTGGCCGAGTCAGGAATCATATATTCGACACAAAGCTTTACGTCACCGCATTTTGCCTCCCAAAAGATCCACGTCAGCAATCGACAAACGCAACGATCTACCAGCCGGCATGTTCCAACCGAGCCCTCGAGGCCATCAACAAGAAATCCTGTGTTTAGAGCATGAGCATGTAAGTAGAAAACAGGATGCAAGAATTATTATAAGCTTTCTTGGTGCCATGTAGAGTCAGCCTTCAGCTGAATTATAAGCTTGCTCAATGCCCGCTAAATTCCTACGACATAAGGTCAACCAACTCCAATTAGACGAAGGCCGAATGGCTGAGCAGGGGAGTAATGAGCACTATGTGCCTAGGGACGATGAAACGCCAAGCCGGGTCAGCGAGCATCCTAATCTACAGGTGGGATCCAGGGAGCTTTCAACGGTGCTCACTGGTCAGATGTACACATTCGTCGGATCCAATGCCAGTAGGTAGTCGTCTCTAAACCATGGTTTTGGCAGGCAAAGTCGCTGATATACTTCTAAGTGAACGCCCCACCTGCGTCATTCGCTAACGAGGATGACCGACGTCGAGCCGCATCATCACAGCCAGCTTCTCTCGGCCCAGACATGGTTGTGGTGGATCATAGCTTTGCCTCAGTGGCAAAGCCGACTTTCCCAGCAACCGAACTCTTTCGCACCTGTGCAAAATTGCTTATCACGCCATTAGGCTACAATTTTGCTTTAGACCCCACCAAACTAAACGCGTCCGAACTACTGTTTAGCCCTATTGCGTGGAGAAGGCGTGTGAATACACATCCCATGAGGATCCTGGACGTCGGTGGCGAACAAAAAGGTAGCTTGTTCTTCGCGGAGAACTGCGCGCGGCTCACATTTTATTAGATTCCTATACCGCTTTCCTTGCTAGGGAACCTGGCATCATAGTCCACAAAGCAATTTTACGAGGGTGCAACAGAGAAATGATTTGTTGTGGACAAAAAGTAGGTGTCGCGCCGGGAACAGGGGACCCATCGGATTCCTCAGTTGATCCATATACACTACTTCGAACAGACGACTTCAGTCGGCTCTCTTACCCGGATGCAAGTGTGGATGTTCTCTCCGCACGAGCGTTGCATAAAGGAATACGAGCCAAACCTGCGGCATCTATACACGATTTACGTTCCTGCTTAACAGAATTCCACCGCATATTGGCTCCGGGAGGTTGTTTGGAATATATCTATTTCGAGAGAGAACTGTCCAATCCAGGGCGTTTGACAGCGGAGCTTGAATACTACCTCTTGGAAAGGTGGCTTAGCGCTGGGGCAGAGGCTAACATCGTACGTCGCCATGGGAGCGTTAACGTTATCACTCGTCAGTTTCTCGTGTCATGCTTGGCTGACAATTGTATAGGACGCTGCGGATAGTGAAGCACATGGACTGCCAAGTTTCCACCCGCAAGTGTCAGCAGGAGATTTTCTCCGGGCTTTGTCACAGACAGGTTTTGATAATGGTAACCACACGACAATCAAATTTAGCCTGTTCACGCTATCGCAACTGTTCGACCACAAAGGGGCGAGAAGGCCACCGTTGAGCGAACGTTTGGCTGCATCTGACAATGCCTTTGAGGAGTACTGGGGGTCCCGACTGGGGTGGGCAAAAGGTACCCAACATCGGATTCGAGCCCTGAAGCTCCTGGGTCGGATATTCACAGAGTGTGAGTCTGGGCAAACAGGGTGGACCTGCGTTGTTGGTTGGGCGACCAAGCGATGTTGACGGGGGTTGTCCGGGCCAGTGTTGCTAATAATATGGCAACAATAACACGATATGGCAATGTAATGTAGTGTACTTTATTTACGCCCGGAGGAGTTATTCCTAAAGGGCCATAACGGCGCGCTATTTGCTCATTCTACCTTGAAGACCGTACACTTAAAGCCCAACAATGGTATCCTTCCTTGGCAACTGCAGCCTCATTTCGCCAACTGACGGGGCTGTAGCCGATTCGACATCGAATCGAACGCCAAGAAATTCGATTCGATATTCGTAAGACTTGGCATCGAACGAATCTATCGATTCGATTCCCGTTCGTAAGATGTCCATCCCTGGTCAAGTCCGCTCGTTTGGATTCTGTGACTAAAAGTATGCAGTCGGAACGCTGAGGCGGATCGAGCCGCGCCAATGGCACCTCGCTGCAGGAAGATAGAGCCAATGGTGGCAAGCAGCACGAACGTAATATTGTGCGCACCAATCGTCTCCCCCAGGTTGTTGGTCAACCTCTGAATTAGTCCGACCGCTGTATCCGCCACAGTCACAGTCTACCACAGGTGCAACTGCGTTGCGCGACACCCAAGGCAACACGACGATACAACACCACGTGCAACATATACGTGTAGTCTGAATGCTGATTTCAATGCTACTTCTACCCATTTTTGGTGCGTACCTTAACCGACTGGTATCTAATTCAAAAGCCGTGAAGACATGATGTTTGTTTCTACGTGTAGCCAGGGTTGAAAGCCACTCCACTCAATCCACTGATTGCCTGAGTGGAGTGGGTAGATTATAATCCACTGAGTATCTCGATATAGTGGATCCACTGGGGCCGTCGTGGATTATAGTGGATTAACGTAGATTGGGTGGATTAGCAAATGCCCCTATTCGGAACGGTGAGGGGATTCCCTTGCACAACGTCATGTTCCAACATCCAAGAGAGACCTAATATTTCCCGTTGGCTTCCAACTCTTCATAAACGTTCGCCACAGGAGTGAGCCACTTTGTTGCCCACCCCTCAAGCTGCTGATCCGACATCTGAGCCAGTTCGACATCGGTCCTTTCCTCGATTACCGAGATGAACAAGGGATCTAAATCATGAATAATACCCGCCCGCAGCCATGATCGTAATACCTGGCACATTCCGACGATCTGGGCTTCAAGTTGGTGGCGCAGAGGGCTCACCATCCGACCCGCTGCAGAGAAAAGGCGCTCACATTCGGCCGACATGGGCTGTATCGTGAGAAAATCAAGCGCCATTCGCGACAGGTTTGGATACTTGAATCGCCTGTCGTGCCAGTAGGTAAGAGGGTCATCCACGGAACTGTCGCCAGTTTCACAGTGCGTTATCCAATGGAGGTATTCATCCTCGCCTGGCGTGAGGCCATCGCGACCTGTGTCCGGCGCTGTGTAGCGGTTGCGTCTAAGGTAATCTTGGAACGGATTATCGGAAGACTTGCGGTGCTTGAAAGCCGGCTCGGCTGCTGATGGCTCTTCTGACTCCTCTCCAGGTAAAGTATCCCCCCGATACTCAAATCGCCAAACGTCGTGAACGATCTTTTTCGCCTCGTCAACCCACTCAGGGCGGTCCGCCCAGTTGCGCTCAAACCATTTCCACCGGTACGCTGGATGGAGTGCAAGGCCCGTGTAGTAGATGGGCGTGTCGCTCAATGTCTCGTAAAACTCATTCAACTTCTGCCAGCCCAAATTTATGTTGATCCTGAAGTGTTCGGGGTCAGGGAATTCTTTAGCGATCTCCTTAAATCGTTCGAGCTGCTCGAGAAGGAATTCGAAGCCTTGAACAACGTCCCATATGTTACCATATGACCCAGTCCACCCACGCTTCCGCTTGCGGATTTGGCCGTCTCCTTCGAGCATTTTGATCGTGGCCTCGTAGTAGCCGAGGATCTCTGCGAACAATTCGATGACCTCCCAGTCCTTGTCGGATAGCTGGTTCTCTGGCTGACATATAAAGGGCAACGTGAGTGATTTCCTACAGCCGCCCCTTTTGCTCTTGTTTTGTTGCTCAAACTCTATCCGGTGATGGGCAATGAGCCGCTCGATGTAGTCGCGAAGCAATAGAGCTCGTCGTATCATATATAACTGTGAGAGCCATCTGGTATCGTTGTCCAAAATGACGTCCAGTGGCTTTCTGCCATTCGGTTTGGGGTCAGATAACTTAACCGAAGCCTCTCGTTGAATGCCACGAAGCATGTTCGTCAACAAGTCTGATCTGTGGATGGCCACCACGAGATTGTGCAATTTGCCCGCTGGCCCCTTCTTGCGCCAAATCAAGTGCTCTGCTTCCGTGAGGGGTTCTGCCCCAGATAAGTGCCGCTCGAAAGCATCAGCGTCATGGCCAAATAGGATCGCCTTGGCGGAGAGGTTCAAGATATGCCCAAAGCAGCGTCCTCGCCTGCGCGACCCTACGAATCCGAGCTCTCCGCCAATAATCTCCATGGCGGTGTCATTGTTTTTCGCATTATCGAGCGTGAAGTAGCCAATTTTGTCCTGTATCTGATACGATTCAATCACGTCGAGAATCTCGGCGGCGATATTGGGCCCGGTGTGCCTCGCGCTAACTTCAGGAAGCCCCAGCGTAATCTTACAGGGCTTGTTACATTCGTCCCTAAAGAAGCAGCAGATGCCGTATAAGGCGTGTCGATTTCCAGACCGCCAGCCGTCGAAGGACATATGGATAAGTCCAGGCGCCTTGCGCAAGACTTCCATCACCTGTTGCTTGTGTTGTTCGAACGCGGCGACAATTTTGTCTCGAACCGTTGTGTGGGTCACATTGGCTTTTCGTGCCGACACGGACGGGTTCAAGTAGTCGAAGATGGCTTGTAGCTCTGCCTCTTCGGCAATGGAAAAGGAGTGATTCCTGGCCACGATCCAGTCAATCAGAAGCCTCCGGAAGTGTTCCTTGTCGAACCGTCTGATAAAGTCATTCGCAATTGCCTGTTCGCGCGGATCGTGTAGATCGAGCTTCATAGATTCAGCGAGGGTCCGCTGTCCCGTCGGCCGTTTGCCCCTGCCATTCGCCTTCTTTTCGGCAGATCCTTGCGTCATTCCAGCCGGAGCGCGAATCCCGTGGTCGTTGAACAGATGATTGTACGCGTTGTGAATGCCATCAGCCTCGAAATGGCGTGGATGCGGCTTGTTTTTCTGAATGCACGCTCGGCAAATCCATCTGCGTTCGTTTCCTTTTTGGACGTCGTATCCAAATTGCCAGGCCCAACAACGCGTCTCTCTGGCTCGCTCAGAGAAGGCCCAGCCAGGGAAATGCTTCCAGAGTGTACGCTCGTATTGCCCATCGCTTTCGGTAGGGGTCGTCCGCCGCGAGACAGACGTCGAGGTTGAACTGGCCGGATACGGCGTTGGGCAGGGTGTTGACGCGGGGGCTGACCCGAAGCCGCAGTTGGAGATGTCGATGCAAGAGTCAGGCGAGGCCATGGCGGAACAACCTCTCTATCGCCTCATTATCGCAGAGCATGATGCAGTGTGGTGCGTCAACAACAGGTCGTCAGGAAACCGCGAATCGCGGATCGCGGGCATCGAACGCGGCCAGCTAGGAATAGTACACCCTTATCTTCCCGGTGCTGCAAGTACTTCCTTTCCACCTAATTTGTGTGGGCAAGCCGTGTAGCGAGTGTCATATTGCAGGGGGGCCAAGATAAGCCTCAACCAGCCATCAAATCACGAACTTGACACGAGTATTGTCGCTTGCGTGCCATTTCGCGCCATATTGAGATATTGAGGGGTATGAGCGCGTTTTCCGAATGTATTTGCCATAGGCAGCTTGGTGTACAAGCATTGTATCATTATCCGAAGCAACGGGCTGTGGAGCTAAGTGCATGCTTCAAATATAGTTTGGCAACGGCGAAGAGTATGAACCATTCATGGCTTTCTTGCCAACCTAGCACTCATTAAGCAAGGCCTCAAGTACGCCCCCGGAGAGTTGCAGTATCCCAATTAGAAAGTCTGTGAAATTCGAGTGTGATCTCGTTGCTGGCATACTTCTTCATTGAATGTGCTGTTGCTGTATTCCATTGAATGTGCGGTTCAGACTGGCGTTTTGGCTTAGGGTAGCGACATTGCTGAAATAGACGGCACCTCAATCTCTGTTAGAGGCGTACTGCCAAAATTTATAGGATGCCTTAACAGCCCCACTTTCAATCCACCTAATCCACCCAGTCCACCCACGGCCTCCTCGAGTGCAGTCGGTGGATTAGCCAATCCACTGAGATTTTGCCAGTGGAGTGGACGGTGGAATCCACGAGTGGATCCACTACGTGGATCGGGTGGAGTGGCTTTCAACCCTGCCGTGTAGCAGCCCTGATTCTGAAGAAAGGTAGATAGGTAAACAGCAAAAACACAATCCGAACAAGAAGCAAACTCCAAAAAAAAAGCCCCGTTTAGTTCAGATGCTTTGTAATAAAGATTACAAAGGCCAGAAACCCTTTGCTGTCGTGAATCCGCCTTAGGCGATAATGGCGTTTTGCCGGGCAGCCTGCTGCTCAGGGTTGGGCGTCAGGCGTTTGTGCATGTTCGGCTCGGGAATGCGAGACGCCATGCGGTCCGGGACCAGGTCCGGCGAGACGGAGCGGATGGGGTACTCGGCCGCCGGGGTCGCGCGCAGGAGGCGCGATGTGGTGAGCTGCGGGGAGTGGATGGTGGGGGCGTTGACCTCTTCGACCTTGGTCAGGGGGATTGGGCCGCTGCTGGTGCGGAGCTTGGAAGGCAGGACCTGCTCGAAACCGGCCTCGCGCGCAACTTTTTCAATGCTCTTGAAGTACTGGGGCCGTGTGTCAGTAGACATGCAGAGGCACGACGTGTAAGTGAGCGCGGGGCGTGTAAGTGGAGGTCTCACCTTGACAGTCTTGACCTGGAGCTCCAGGGTCGCATCCTCATCGGCCACAATCATGGGGTGAGGGTGGAGTTGGAGGCTGGACAGGGTCCACATGTGGTTGACGCCCTGCTCGATGCAGCGCTGGAGGGCGAGCGACTTGCGCTGGCCGAGGATGATGACGACAACCTCCCGGGCCTCGAGGATGGTCTGGACACCGACGGTGAGGGCCATGCGGGGGACCTTGTCGATGTCGCCGTCGAAGAAGCGCGAGTTGGCAAGGATCGTGTCATAGGCCAGCGTCTTGACGCGGGTGCGGCTGGCGAGGGAGGAGCCGGGCTCGTTGAAGGCGATGTGGCCGTCCTCGCCGATGCCGGCCAGGAACAGGTCGATACCGCCGTGGCGCTTGATGGCCTCCTCATAGGCAACGCAATTGGCCTCGAGGTTGGGGGCGTTGCCATTGAGCATGTAGACGTTGGAGGGGTGGATATTGACGTGGGAGAAGAAGTGCTTCCACATGAACGAGTGGTACGACTCCGGGTGGTCGCGGGGAATGCCGACATACTCGTCCATGTTGAACGTCACGACATTCTCAAACGAGATCTGTAGAGGTCAGCATGACGAAACTCGACTAGGGACACGGGCCAGCAGTGACCTCGCCGGCCTTGTACTTCTCGACAAGGATCTTGTAGACGCCCTGCGGGGTGGAGCCGGTAGGCAGGCCGAGGACGAAGGGGTTCTCGGGAGTCGGGTTGAAGGCACGGATGCGGTCGACGATGTAGCTAGCCACGTAGGCGCTCGCCCTGGAGGCGTTGTCGCGGATAATCAGGCGCATTGTGATGGGGGCGTGTGTGGTGTGATGGTTGTGGTGGTAAAGATGATGATGTAAGTGAGCGTGGGTGAGGCCGTTGGGGATGCTGCGTGGAAGAAGACGACGAGGCACGGGGAATGCGGGAGGAAGAGTTGCTAGACGGCCGCCGCAATAGGAAGGTTGCAAGATATGTTGACAGAGGGAGAGAGTGTATGGGACAAATGTTTTCGACCCGACCGGCAAAGTATGGCAAAGCCGGCCGGAGCTTCCACTTGGGTGCGGGACACTCACTAGTCAGTTACGCCCGCTGGCAACCTGGCCAATAGGGCTACTATCTGCTTATTTGACATTCTTGTTACCCAGCCTTGATATGGCCGCCTGAACATCCCTGTCATGTCCAATTTCTCCTTTGATCTTCTGCCTTTCTGGGTGCATTACCGTCGCACTACGGGGTCTCGTGGTATTGTATTATTAGCAAGCAAACTTGAAAGCTATTCTTCAAGTGTTCAGAGTCCTATCTACGGCGACTGAAGCGGTGCCTGCTGTTTATGGCACGAGGCGCTAGGTGTGGGTTAAGTTAGAAAAGGAGGGTGGGTGGTGGCCGCGGCCTGGTCAGTCTCGTTTGTTGTCAAGCCGTCCTGTGGCTAACGTAAATCGAATTGTCGCTCGAACTGCCGTCATGTTTGGTGTCCATTTTGCGTTGTCCGACAGTGACTTTCCTCCGAGGCAGAAAGATAGATTACCCCTTTGCGCCTCACTGCTCCGTAGGATTTCAGCGCGCTGATCCTGTCCATTTATTCAGTGGAACAGGAAATGCTCCACAGGCTCCTTGGCGTATCCGCATCCGCATTGCTGCGACGTTGCTGTGATGTAGTGTAGATACCCTTTTAGCCTCCACATGCCCGTCCTGAGCTGTGCTACTGCGTTTGCCTCTCTCCATGTTAATTTGTCGTACAGCTGCAAGGTATGCTTGCCTGGAACCGCGCGTCAACTTGTCTCGAGAACCTCCCGACATCATCTGGTATGTCACGAACGACGCAGTGAACCGATCGGGCCAGGCCGAGCGTCGTCGATCGCATTCTTGGGAATTTGAGTGTCAGATTGGCGCCTTCCTTGGCGGCATCGCGCTCCTGTGCCTTGGCACTCTGCAGAAGCCTGTTTTCAGCGCTGGTGGGTATCCACAGGACTGCCACCATGTTTCCGTTGCGTCTGAGTGCTTCGATGGAGTCATATGTGCATCCAGCATGGTCTTGGCCGGACTGCTGGCGAGGGTTGCGAAGTGTGAGCGCGGCCGCTCTGTTGCTCGTCAAGAGTGCAATGCTGCGGTACCGCAGCTCTGGCAGGCGGCGAAGCGCACATGCCATAGCTGCTAGCTCCCCGGAGAGCGGATTCTGCTCCGTCCTCATGCCGAGTGTGAAGGAGAACGGCTCTACCTTCGGTCCTCCCCGCACCGACGCTGAGATGTCGACCGCGCCGCCGACCCCTACTAAGTCCCTGGGGGAGCCGACCTTAACCCCCACCCGCATCTGATCCCCGAAGTGTCGGCCGTGTTTACGATGGACGTCCTCCACAAGCACTACCAGCAAGGATTCAACAAGTACAGGACGAACCAACAGTTACTCGGCACCCCAGACGACCATAGTGATCTATGACGCCATTTTCCGTATGGCCATAGTTATATGATTTAGCTGATCATACGGGGATGAAACCATACGCCATAAACCATAGAGGTTCGTATGGCGTATGGCGTATGATTGGAAAGCCTGGTGGGACGCAACCCTGCCGCCTCCGTATCTCCCAAATTCCGGGGACATGTGGTCGCAAACGCGAATACTACCACACCTGCAAACGTTGGGGGGCCTGTTCCCTGGTGATAGGTTATAGCCTGGGGCGTGGCGTGTGGAGAAACGCCTGCGGGGGCAGAGTCGTCTCTGTGGAGGCGTTCGGGGCGTGATGCTCACCGGGGCCGGCGCCGGTAATGACCGGTGATTTCCGGTGCCATTAGCCAGGGTCCCGGAAGGGCTGCAACAGCTGTGCTGAAATGGGTCCCCCGCTCGCCTATCCATCCTTCGGGTACCGCCCCCCCGGACTTTTGGGTTGCTCACCAGAGAGGAGCCATGCGAAGGGGTAGCTGGCACGCTCAGGTCACGGCTGCAAGTGGCAGCCCCAAAGTATTGACGTGGTAACTAGCGCCTGCTTGATCTGGCTATATATACGCTTGCCGCCGGTCTCTGACAGCTGGAAGCGTTCACCGTGGTTGTGAACCGTATTCCCCCCGGTGTAAGTCCGCCAAGCGACCGATATTACGACATGGCACCAGATGAGCACCATCACCAACACAGCGTGGGCGACCACCCGCAGCCGTCCGACGAGAAACATGCCGTGGCCGCCCACGCGGAGCTCGTCGAAGCCATCCACGCCGAGAGCCAGCTCACCTTTGGAGAGGCCCTGCGCCTCTACCCCAAGGCCATCGGCTGGTCGGCCTTCGTGAGCATGGGCGTCATCATGCTGGCCTTTGATCCCCAGCTCATCGGCAACCTCTACTCTACGCCCAAGTTCCAGCGTGACTTTGGTTACGAATTTGAGGGCAAGGTAACTTGTTGTCCATGGATCGTCACCTAAAAATGACAAGCCTCGGCTTTGATTCGGCGCTGACTGGGTGTCTACTGCAGTACGTGATCGATGCCTCCTGGCAGACGGGCCTCAGTATGGGTAACCCCATCGGCCAGGTCGTCGGCGCCCTCTTCGCTACCTATCCCATGGAATGGTTCGGTCGCAAGCGCACTTTTGCGGCCTGCGTCATTCTCACTGCCGGTCTCATCTTTGTCCAGTTCTTCGCCCGCTCCCTCAATGTCCTGCTCGCGGGCGAGCTTGTTGCGGGTCTTGTCCTCGGCCAATTCGTCGTCATTGCACCCGCCTATGCCTCAGAAGTCTGCCCGACCGCCGTTCGGGGTCATCTCACGGCCTACGTCAACTTGTGCTTCGTCATGGGCCAGCTGCTCGGCAACGGCGTCACTGCCGGCACGCAGAAGCTCGACACCCACTGGGCCTACTCGATTCCCTTCGCACTGCAGTGGTTCTGGTGTGCCGTCATCATTCCCGGCATGTTTTTCGTTCCTGAGAGTCCTTGGTGGCTCGTGCGCAAGGGTCGCATGGAGGATGCCGAGGCATCGCTCAAGAGGCTCGCTTCGAGTAAAGTGAACGTCGCTGCCAGTCTCGCATTCATTGTCGAGACCGATCGTCTGGAGCAGGAACTCGAAGCCGGTAGCACCTTCATGGATTGCTTCCGCAAGGTGAATCTGCGCCGTACTGAGATTTCGATTGGAGTCTATTGCTCCCAAGTTTTGAGTGGAATCTACCTCATCAACTACGGCACCTACTTCTTCGAACAAGCTGGCCTACCTACGGACCAAGCCTTTAACATGGCGGTAGGCTTTTTGGGTGAGCGACAATTCGTCTCCATCGTTTGCGGCATGCCGCTGATTAACGCTTGTAGCTGTTGGTTTCGTGGGAACGCTCGTCTCTTGGGGCCTGATGGTCCGCGTTGGCCGTCGAGTCCTTTTCGTTTGCGGTCTCGCCATGCTCACGTTTCTCCAATTGCTCATAGGCGTCTTAGATTGTGTACCAAATCGTCCTTCTGGTGCGATCTGGGCTGAGTCAGTCCTGATGCTGGTGTGGAACTTCTTCTACAACATCTCCATCGGTCCGATCTGCTTTGTGCTCCTTTCAGAGTGCTCTGCCACACGTGTGCGCTCCAAGTCTATCGCAATTGCTACTGCTGCACAAGCTATCTTGGGAATAGGTATGTTGCATTGCTCCTAGTTGTCAGAAGTTTGGAGCAGCCCGCCTGTCATGACCTCTACAGCCCGCTGACAAGAGGGCAGTTATGACCGTCGCTATTCCGTATCTTGTGAACCCCGCCAAAGCCAATATACAAGGGAAATTGGGCTTCTTCTTCGGAGGTCTGGCGGCTTTGTGCCTCGTGTGGTCTTCCTTCCGAGTCCCGGAGACCATGGGCAGAACCTACAAGGAACTGGATTTGTTATTCGACAATAACGTGCCCGCGAGGAAGTTCAAGGGTTACAGCTTGGAAGGAGTTATTTCTTCTGCGAACAACGAGGAGGAGAGAGTGACGAAGGGTGCGTAACAATGGTGGCCATGAGTGGTGGGAACACTGTACATGTACCATTGCGCGGCAGCTGGAGATATACCACGTATGAAATTAATACTCTCGCCAAATTCCACAACGAAGTTGACATCTTTCCCAATCTACATACACCGCTTCCTTACGAATGGTCTTGCGTATAACTGCCCGCTCATCCTACAGACCTTTGGAGTTGTGACCGGCACCGCAACATGGATAGTTGTGTAAAATTACAAAAGTTCACAATGCCACTCGTTCGTCAGTCATTCGTGCATGATCCGAGCTCGAACCAGGTGCATTTTACCGTTCGAGGTGATTTTAGCAAGACAGTCTCTATTAATACGCACCCAACTCTCAATTCGTACGCACCCCCCCACATTCAGCCACAATGCCTCCGACATCGCCCTGCGACACAATGCGTGGGGAGTTCATCGTAATCACGGCTACGCTTGGTGCCAAGGCAGTGTTGAATGACCTTGTCAACCTCTTGCATCGCACCTCTCCTAGTCTGTTGAAACTTTGATGCAATCCCCCACCTTTTCTTTTCCCGATTCCGGCGGGGAACATTGCGCAAGTCGCTCAAGTCGCTCGTCGGTTTCTTTACGTCTCTTTGCCTGTTGATGAGTGGCTCGAGTTGCTGCCGACACGGCACCTTTACTCCGTCTGCGCCGAAGTAGAGAGGTTCGTATGTCGGCTGCATCTTCGTCGTCAAGGGTTGGTCCCAGCTCGAATTCAGAATAAAGTCGGCACGCTGAGCTCTGCACACCACTTCGTGTTGACCCTCGAGGCGCAAGTTGCTGCTCTGGGATTGATGGTTCGCCACCGAATGGTTCGCCATTTCGTGGCCGACCCTTAGATACCGCCATTGGAGGGCATCGAATTTGGAGAAGAGGGTCGCGAATGCCTCGTGATTGCTTTATATGCCAGAATGGGCCCAAGTCTTCCGTTGTCAGAGGCTCGGACCGACTAGCCAACTGCAGGAGCCTGTGGGCACAAGGCAAGCCGTATTGAGCTTTCGTAGACCCGGTACACGATGTCAACTTCTTCTTGGAAGCTTGGCTCGATTCCGCAAGCCTGTGTATCTCGTCCAGTAAATCCAATGCCCAACGAGTGACGTTCAGAGGCAGGTTCCTAAGCCATTCTCTCCCGGAGAACTTGTTCCGAATGGTGGTATTTGTCACGGGCCAGGCCCGGTGATGTGGATCCGGCTGCGCCGGCCCCGCAGCTCTGGACCCCCGTCGCTCCCCTGTTTGCAATTTGACAGACCCCCTGAGTACAAGCTCGCAGCCCAGGGCTGCGAGCTTTCCATTTCTTCTCCTTTTCCCCTTAGCTTTAGATAGACAACACGAAGGCACCTGCTTGTTGAACAAACTCCAGTCCAGCCTGTTACATCGACACGGCATATTTGCCACCGGTAAACGGCGGACCGGCTTATCATTTCGCAGAAGTCGTTCAAACGTCCACATGGCCTCGCTGTTCGGCGGGATTCATCGACGTGGCAATGACAGTTATATCTGCACAATAGCGCGAAGTGAACACCATGGCTAGCTGATGAAAGAATGACTTGAGATAGGCCTTCAGCCGTTTCAGTCAGCGAATCCTTCTGCTTGGCCAAGCAGAGCCTGGTCGTGGTCCTGGGGACTGCCTAGCAATGTGACATGGCTATTGCCCTGTCAGCTGTACATCCGCAAGATCCTCACGTAATGCACTGACTCTCAACAAGGCCAACGCGCCGGCATATAACTTGTGACGAAATTCCCACCATTCTGAGTTGATCGGGTTTTTACATGCTGGCAAAGAGGCCAGATATGGTGACGTCGCTGACTTGTTGCCCGACATCCGGCTGATCTCGTCCGTGGCTACATGGGTTGCAGCTCGGCCGGTCGAGACCAAAACGGATCCATGGCCTGTTCCATGATGGCTTGGTCAAAGATCTGCCAGGAGCAGTCAAACTCTGTCTCTGCTGCCGCCTGGGTCATGTGGCCCATCGCTGCGGGGCTCGGAGTATTGACAGTCTGAAGACTCTGCTCCAGTCGGGACGCCAGCTTGTCGCGAAAACTAGTCTTGGGTTCGTTCGACTCCCGCAGCATGTCCAGATGCATGCGGATGCTTGCAAGATCTACTAACCGTAAGCAGAGCGTTACAGCATGCGCGTATTACTGTGAACACCGTACCGTCCGGTTCGCCAACACCAACCTCAATGCCCTGGGTGACAATCAAGGCTGCCCACGTTATCATGATAATATCCCAGTTTGACCAGATCGACTTGTCATGCAGGGATAGCTTGAGGGTGGCGCGAGCAGATAGCAGCAGCTCATATTGCTCATTCAGGGTGATGCTGTTAGAGTGCAGGTTGCAGCCACGGGCGGGATGGTAAATGGAGAGAACGAGCAGACGGTGCAGCACATACTGGCGAAACACCACCATACGCTGCTGAGGGTCCGAGTCGTCGCCCGAGTTGGTAAACTCGACAAGCCAGTCATCCAAGTGTCGCGCCCAGTCCCGTATGACGGCTGCATCGACTGGCGTGAAGGGATACGACGGGGCCTGCCCGGCGTCGATGGGGCTGTTCGAGAAGCACGACCAGATGGTGGGTAGGCCACGACCGGTGAACCGGGTCAGCCCAGTGTTCATCATACGTGATAGCCGATATAGTTGATCCCTGTGTGATATTTGCAGCGCCGGCAGTGGAGACTCGATCGGTATGACGGGGCAGAGAGGTGAAGCGAGGCGTGCTCCAAGTCCACGATTTGCACTCCGTTGAAGATCCGTTGCCAGTCTCGGCATCGCTCGTCCATGTGCGGCGGACAATGCTCGAGGATCAGGCGATATGCAATAGAGATCCATATGCCCGTCTCACGAACATTCGCCTCGTTCAACAGTCCCGCCAGGACGATGCCTAGGACGGTCTGGAATGCCCAGTCCTCAACGGCTGCCGGGTCGTCCTCATCAGACGGCGCACTTCCGATCTCGCTCCCGGGGATGCTCAGCTGCGCAATCGCAGAACACAAGACGTTCAGGTATTGCGACGCAAAGGCCGCATCTTCCGGCGCTCCCCGGACGCTCGAGCAGTAGAGCATGGCCGCCAGGAGGAGCGGTCGCGGGGCAGAGAAGGTCTGCTTGTTGGGGAGAAAATGGAGGCCCGGCATCTTGTCATGGAAACTGGACAGCGCTTTGTCAGATTGTTTCCCACGTTCAGGCTGGATGATGTCAAATAGGGGCCCAAACGTTTGCCACAGATACTTGACCCGGCTTCTTGCCCACAGCGCAGCATCCCGTGGCCCTGGTGTGCATCGCTCCAAGCATGCGGCGGCCTCCCACAAGCTCGCAAATGCTGCGTCTTGATCGAGAGGCTGTGTCTTGTCGCATATGACTTCGTGAGCCACGCGATGCCCGACCTCTGTGACAGACAACCCGAGATGGTCCTCGATGGCCTGAACCCGCCGAAGCAAGTCCTTGGTCACTTCGGAGGAGCCTGTCAGCTCATCCAAGGGCATCGACGCGGGTACCACGAAGGCCGGTGCATTCGCGCGAGGCACAAAGATGCAAGGCAGCCCTGCTCGCTGGCATCGACGACATGTGGTGCCATTGTCGAGCCTGCATTTCATCTTTTGCCGCCTACAGTTGACTGTCGCACACGGACATGGTAAGCAGGCGCACGTCAATCTCACGCACGCACGACCTGGAATGAGCACCACTGACTGCAGGCCTTGCGAGCCTTGGGCTCTGTGGAGTCTTCGTCCATCGCCGAGCCGCTCCCCGTGGGTGACATGATTGCCGGTGAATCGCTGTGTTGGAAGTGGACCACTGCAGCTTCGTGCCGGCCGTGTTGTCAACTGTTGTTATCCGGCGGTCATATTCCAAGAGATTAAACTGAACGCGGCGAGGACAGAACAAGTCCGGATCGTCTCGCTCGCATGACGAAGGGCAATTGGTCGAGAGTCGCTAGTCGCTTGCAATGCGACAGTCTGGAGTAGCAGATGGCGGCAGAGGTCAGGGTAAAAGCCCAGTTGCTCCCTGTCGAGATAACAGGGTTCCGCCAGTGCCTTCGGAACGGAAGGTTCCGAAGGTTCTTCCTTCCGCGCCCTCTTTCCTCCAACGCACGGGCCAGGAGACGATCCGTGCCTTCTAAGCCACCCGTCTGCGCCCACCCTTGCGCCACAGCCTTTTCGTCCATTCTCACCCCTTACCCTTCACCGCTCCTGCTTCATCATCATCGCCTCGCCCACATGCTCAGACCGCCAGATCTCCCTACCGCAGCGAAATGTGCCGTGGGGAATCCCTGAGAGTGACACTAACCACACCGATGTGAAGTCTGATTCTCGTACGTGGCTGCCGAGCCAGCGAAGGGGGGGGGGGGGGGGGGGGGGGGGGGGCCGCCATGACTATTGTAGACGACCCGTTGGGACGACGGCCGCCGCGATGCGATGCGATGGTGGTTTCTGAACCCTGAGACAGCATCGGAGTGTCGCGGCGCCCGCGAAGTGGCCTGCGTCAAAGCCATCTTCTAGCCAGCCCTCGTGTGACCATGCTCGGTACCACCCACGGCCGCTTCGTTTCCGTCCATCACTACGTCCCTCTTTCCATTCCCCCCTTCCCAGGTCCTTCAACGACAATCCTCGACGATGCCCGCCGGGAGCAGGTCAGGGTTCCGATCGAGGAAATCCGCCGCACGCTGGAGGATCTTGATAGCCAACGCATCCAGAACAGAGCCCGCCGAGAGCCGATCAGAGTCTCCCCTGATGAAGTACGACGTACTTTAGAAGACCTAGAACGCCGGAACAGCCGACGACGTCCACCTCAACAACATCCGGTTACGGTTCCGGAGGATGAACTCAGGCGTACGATTGCGACCATCGATCGGCAACATGCGGAGGAACGTTCGCGGGTGCGAGCCGCAAGACTACGAGCTGAAGAGGCCGGTGAGCTGGGCCGACAAGGACTCCAGGACACGGCGCTGACCCTGCCACTGGCAACTCCCGACAGGCACTCCGATGCATCAACGAGCTCCGCTGCCGGTGTCGCCAGTCCCACGCACCCCACCCTCCCGGAAACGCGTCACGGAGCAGCAGCCGGAAGGACTTCTCACTCCGCCGCCAACGAGGCCGGACCGACACCGGAAGAGACCGAGGCTGTCGCAGGAGACCGCCGCGCTCCAACGGGAGTCCCTCGAGGCCATTCTACGATACCATGAGTTGCGTTTTCGCGACAAGGAGAAGGAATCGGTAACAAGATCTTGGTGCAAAGAGATCCCGCTGGCCCTCCAGGTAGAGACCGCGAAGTCCTTTCACCAGGCATTCACAGATGAATGGGCCTTGCCGATTTCGCACTGCAGCTTTTGCTACAGGAAGCAGGCCCCGTCCGAGCTCACCACGATCCGCTGGAGGACGCGCCTGGCTCCCTCCTTACTGCGGGCCACGACGGCGCTCCAGAAGTGCACAGAATGTTTCCCCGCTGGCGACGACGCCGAGGCTAGGGTTTGCCACGAGTGCTCCGCTGCTTTGAAGAAGGGCAGGCTGCCGAAGGCCTGTGCCGTCAACAACATGCACATTGGATGCGAGCACCGGTATCCCGAAGAACTCGACGGCCTCTCCCCTCTTGAGGAGAGACTGATTGCTCTACAGGTACCTTTCGGCTACATCACAAAGTTCACCGTCGACAACAAGACCCCGTCTGGTCTCAGCTACAGGAAGCACGTCAAGGGCCACATTGTCGTCTTTCCGAACAAGGTCGAGGACCTCGTTGCCACGGTCCTCCCTCATCCCCTTTTGGAAACCATCGAGAACATCCACGTCTCTTGGAGCGGCTCCAGCAAACCCGGCGCTGCCGACGTTGGCCACCTTCTCCAAGTGCGCAAGTCCCGCGTGAGGGCCGCCCTGACATGGCTCCAGAAGAACAATCCGCTCTACGAGCACATCACGATCGACCACGGCGAGATAGATGGATGGCAGTACGCAGACGGCTCCCATGTCCCTATCCCCGTCATGGCCAGCATGCAGCGGGAAGAGCCGTCCGTTGCCGAGAAGGCGCAGACAGACCACATAGTCCCAGATACTGATCGAGGCTTGGAAGAAAATCGCTTCACGAGCATCGAAGAGATTGTGGCCTCGGCGCAAGCTCAGGCCGATCACAACTCCAACCTTCCCGACGATGGCACTCTGCCGAGCGAACTAGGCCCGCCTTTGTCGGATGACCCTCGCACAAGCATCCCAGGTCCAGAGGATGCCGGCGGCGAAAGTGAAGTTATTCTCGAGACAACGTCATCCGGAATGTTCCCCCTTGATGGGCCGGCGGCTTTCGAGGAGGCCGACAAGCTTTCATTCCTAGTAGGCGCTATCGGGACGAATCGGACCCGAGGTGCCGATGAGGCCGAGCGCTGCGCCATGCGCCTCCAAGGAGCTGGAGGGCAGCCGTTCATACTCGTAGAACGAGGCGCCGACTTCGCGGACAGTCTGCATGAGGACTTCTTCCCGCGCACCTTTCCGAAGCTTTTCCCCTGGGGAAGAGGCGGCCCAAAGGCGCCGCACGTGCCGCACGGCGAGCAACAGCAAGCTCCTGCGGCCGTCGAGTGCCGCTCAAACCACTCGCTCAGCTACTGGGCCAGATACGTGCTGCAGCGCCATGGAGGGCGGTTTGCCACCCATCCCGTCTTTTGTTTCCTGGTCTTCAACATCCTCCTCCGCTCTTCTAACCGCCGCATCAGTATGGTGCGCACGACCAAGGGCTCCTTCGAGAGGGTTGAACAGGTTTACGGAACCATGACTGAGGACCGGCTGAAGAAAGCCGAAGACGAGATGCGCGAAACTAGAAAGACGCAGGACGCCGATGTGGCCTTCCTGCTCCGCGAATTGTCCATCTTCGGCCACGCACAGCCGCTCTCCAACGAAACGCGACTGCTCATGCGCAGGAAGATACAGGCAATCGACATCTGGGCTGGTACGCCTGTGATTTGGATCACCATCAACCCCAACGACATCAACAATCCAGTCAAGATGAAGCTCGCCATCCATAGGCTGCACGACTACGAAACGGCGAAGGACCTGTTGGCGGACCTACGGGCAAGGTACGATGGGATCGCCCTCAGCACCATGGACCCGGTCAGCTCCGCCATCTTCTTCCACAGAAAAATCAGTCTTTTCTTCGAAAAGTACGTCAGAGCAGGCAATCAGTCAGTCTTTGGCAAGGTCAGCCATTACTATGCGACAGTGGAGACGAACGATCGTGGCAGCCTGCACCTGCACGGACTCCTGTGGTTGCACGGCAACATGGAGTTGCCGTCGCTGGTCGACGACATCGCCGACCCTCGAGAAGAAGAATACCGCGACCGGGTGGTGCGCTACGTGGACTCGGTCTTCCATGAGTGCTTGGATGAGGACGCTGGAAAGGCTATTCGCCAAGAGCGGAAGCCAATCCACCCCGTCGAAGGGATGATGAACGACACTGAGGCCCTGTCTGCGGCCTTTGACGCTGAGGCCAACTTCATCGCACATTGTTGCCAGGTCCATTCCCATACCTACACATGCATCAAGTATTCCCTGAAGGGCCTCACCGACCACGACGCGGACAATTACAGGCGAACGGCCTGCCGGTTCAAAGCGCCTTGGAAGATTGTCGATGCGACTGGGCTGAGCGACGACGGCCTGCTCGCCATCCGTCGCAACCATCCGCTCGTCAACCGGTATAACAAAGCGATGGCGGTCGGCCTCCGGCACAACCACGACGTATCGATGATCTTGACGAGGACCAAGGGACTGGCCATGGTGTTTTACATCACCAACTACGCCACGAAGTTGGACACGCCAATGTGGAGACGAATCGCCCACGCGGCCGAGGTCTTCCGACAGCTTCGCGAAGATGCCGAGTCGAGGCGTGACGCATCAGCACCAGCCAACCCGGCCGCCCAGAGGCCTGCTGTCCTGAACCAGAGTCGTCAGTTTCTGATGAGGGTGGCGAATCGGATATTTTCTGAGAGACAGCTGTCGGCCGTGGAGGTATGCTACCACATGCTCGGCTACGAGACGGACTTCACCAACGTCCCGCACTGGTCCTTCCTAAACCTGAACGCACTGTACTGGGCGATCTTTCGGAGATGGAAACACCTCCGCTCCGAGGCCGGCGCGGAAACGGAGGGCGAGGAGCCACGGAGACGGTGCAGCTGAGGGAGGGGGGCAGGACCCTATTGTGTTTGGATGCTTACGCCTACAGAGGCCGGGTCCTGCGAGACATTTGCCTCTACGACTACATGTCCATGGTTACTCTCGTCCGCAACCGTGGCCGGGACGAGGATGGCAACCACATCTCCCTCGAGGTGCCCTCTCCAGAGTCCTGCAACTGGTTTCAGAAGCTCCGCCGACCTCACGAGTACGCCGTGCCGATCTTCCAAGGTTTCATCAGTGACGACCACCGAGACGAGCACCCGGTATATTCCAGACGGTATGCTGCTCGTCCGCACTGGTGAATCCAAGCCTCCCCTCTCACATGCACAGCAGAAACTCCGTTCTCCATCTGGCTCTGTTCGTGCCGTGGGAGCGCTTCCTTCCCACCATGCAAGGCGATATCGCCGATTTATGGCTCGGGCACGAAGCGTCTCTCTGTCGTAGGCTGCGCTTTCACGTGTCGAACATCTCCCTTCTTACCAAGTCCGCCGAGGACGCGCGCAAAGACGCAAAGCTCTGGGCCAGCCGATCAGAGGGCGATGACACGGTCGACGTAGACTTTCCCCTTGATGAGGAGGACGACGGCGAACAGCGTGCAACAGTCGCTGAGCATCACCAAAATTTTGCGGCTCTGCTCCGCACTCTGCACAACGCGGTGAGAGACACCGACGTCACGAGAGGCTCGCCAGTCTTGACGAATTTCATTCGCGACCTGCGCGAAGAGTATTCGGCGTTGGGTGATAATCCATTTCTGCAGCGTCCCGAAGGCTTCTATCGACAGATCCGCCGCGCTCAGGGCGCTCCCCTATGCCAATGTGAGACCCTTTCTGTAGAGGATGTTCAGGCTGCCGCAAAGGCTCAGGAGATGCTTCACCTCCGCATGCTAGACGAGATGGAGACAGGTCCACAAGGTGGCACACGTCACTCGCCCAATGCCGACATCGATGATATGCTTGCCCAGCACTACGACACGGACATTCCGCTGCTGCATCGAGGAAGTCAAGACATAGTTACACAGGGTCCACGAATGCTTGTCGATATTGACATGGCAAGTTGCTTCACGGAATTAGGCCGTCTTGCCGCCTCGCAGCATACCCTCAACTCTCTGCAGACCATGGCCCTTCAGCTAGTGTGCAGATTCCTGGACAAGTCTTCCGCAGATCCGGACCGGGCCGGTCAACATCTCCAATACACCGGAGGCCCTGGCGGGACAGGCAAATCGAGGGTGATCGAGGCCCTGAAATGGGTCTTTTCGGCGAGGGGCCAAGCACATCTTCTCCAGATCACCGGAACCTTGGGGAGCGCAGTGGCATAGATTGGCGGTACGACCTTGCATTCCGCCTGTGGACTGGATACCCACCGCGCCCCGGACAAACGAATACCACTTTTCTCGGAGGCCAAGAAGTTTGTGTGGAAGGAGAAGCTGGTACTTGTGATCGACGAAGTTAGCATGCTCGGAGGCACTACTCTGTACGAGGCCAGCTGTCGTCTCCAGTCGCTCCGCGACTGCCCAGACAAACCCTTTGGCGGTATTCCTGTGGTCCTCTTAATGGGCGACTTTTATCAATTCGCCCCAGTACGTGAGACGAGTCTTCTCGTAGACCGGGTGGCGAATCCTGCCTCCGCCCGTCTGAGCCAAGCCACCGTTGCCCATCACCGCGGCTTCAGCCTCTGGCTGATGTTCAAGACTGTGGTTCTTCTCGACGAACAGATCCGTGCACGAGACGACCCTGAGCTAGGCGCTCTTCTGGACCGAGTGCGACACGGCACCCAGACATGGCAGGATCTTGATCTGCTGAATACAAAACTGGTCGACCGCTCTGATATTACCTTCAGTAACGGCCTGCGCGCCATAACGCCCCTCAACCGAAATCGGTGGAGCCTCAATATGCAAGCCGTTGTCGACTGGGCGCGCTTCAATGGGAGGCACATCTCCGTCTTCGTCTCAACCCACACCTGGAGGAGAGCCGGCCTGTCCCAATATGAGATCGCACAGGCGATCGAGCAAGGGGATGACTCCAAATGCAAAGTCCCTGGCATCTTCTTCTATGCTCAAGGGATGCCTGTTGTTGTCAACAAGAATATATACACTGGGTTGAAAGTTGTCAATGGGGCGGAATTTGCCGCGGCAGACATCATCACCGACCCGAAATACCCAGGATACCATCTCGCGGACGACGTCACCATACACTTCGGTCCACCGCTAGCCATCTTATTACACTCGAACGACACGGCGACCTTGGCAGTCCCCGTCCTCCCTCCGAAAATGGTGCTCGTCCGCCCTATCTCGCACGTTCTTGAACCCAGTGATTCCCGCTTCAAGTTCTTGTCAACAAAGTGCGCTCGACGAGGCCTCCCGGTTGTTCCGGCCTTTGTTCTCACCGATTATAAATCGCAGTCGAAAACGTTTCCCGAGGTACTCTTGGAACTGCGAGGAAATCGCGTGACCAATGGCGACCCCTCCAAGTGCGATTTTACCAGTCTTTACGTGCAGTTGTCCAGGGCTACGACCCTTCGAGGCATCTCAGCCCTGTGCGGCCCCAGGACTTCATTGGTAACAAACTGGACCAGAATATGGTAAATGCGATGCAGAGGCTCAACAAGCTGGCCTTCGAAACGAAACGGATTTACGAGATCCAAGATCTGTGTCGCACAGAGAACCAGCCTTATGTTGCATAACATCTGCACTCAGAATATTTGTCCGCGGAAGCCGATGCTATAATCCGTGTATTAAGGTCGAGCGCCTGCATGCGTTGTGCTTTGACTTCGTTGAGGTCAAAGCTCAAACACTGGTTGCATATGTCGGAACACCAGCTTCAATTACAGGTACTCTGCACCACAAAGCCAGGCATGTAATTAATCAATTAATCTGAATCGGGCCAAGGATTCAGATTAATTACTGAATCGGGAGTAGGATTCAATGATTAATTAATGATTCAGCGATTAATTAACTTTGGGCTGTCGTACGCTTCTTTGCCTGTTCACAGTGGTATTGCTGCTTCCTGGGCTGGGTCGTTGAGGACTCTTCGACCACCTCTGTCCCGATACACCTCAGTTGTGTCAGGGGACATGAAGGCGCGGTCCAGCAAGCCACTCTTCATCCAGTGCTTTAAGCACTCTGTTTGCTCTATAGTTTTCACGGACAACCGACTTCTGTCCCAGGTTATCGTCCGGTGCGCTCCGCTAAACACTCGTTCCGCCTCGGCAGACATTGCTGGTATCGAGAAAATGTTGACAGCAAGGCGGTACAGGTTTGGAAATGAAGTTGCTTGGGTTGGCTCAAGCCACCAAGAAAGAGCAGATGACGAGCCAATGGGCAATGTTGGGCCATCTATAAATCGATTGAATTCGTCATGGGAAGACGGCGGTTGATAGATACGCTGTTTGTACGCCTCGTATGCAGAAAGGTCCTCGTTGATTGTCGGCACTTGCCGCGGCTTGTAATCTTCCCACAACTTGCGAACGGCCTCCACTGCTGGGCCGATATACTGTGACTGATCTTTCCACGCCTCATGCAGATGTGCTCGTCGGAGGCTCGGATGAAGCAAGATTGCAGCGGCGTAGACTGGGGAGTCATCTGTGCGCCTGTAATAGTCGTCGAACTTGTACCAACTGGTCATGATGCGATCAGTCATGGTAAGGCTGTGTCGAAACTTCTCTGTGGAGGCCTTGTAATGCGTGATAAGAAAATCCATAGAGCAAATCACCTCATCTAGAGATGAATTGTCCCATTGGGTGTCTTTGGTGATCTCGTGGAATGGCTGCAGAAAGTCGTGGATCTCCTGAAGCTCCTGCCAGTGCTCGGGGTGGAGATAATCGAGGCTGATGTCGCCTTCCGTGTAGTGGTCATCGATAAAGCTGTTCACTTCTTTGCGGGCTTTTATCGCAACGTGAATCATCAGATACCAGGAGTTCCATCTGGTGGAGTTGTCCTGGGGAATCATGCGACCGGCAGCTTTGGAAAACGCTTGATAGCGCTGGCCAGATGAGCGTACCCATACCACAAGGTTGTGAAGCATCCCAAGTGCGCCATGGCGCCGCCATGCAGTTGCCGTGTCTCGCCTGTCAGCAACACCCTCCTGTTCGTCCTTGGATAGCTGTGACACCTGGCGCAATGCTTCATCGGAGGCATCCTTATTCCTGCCAAACAAGAACGCCTGCACAGCTAGATTAATGATGTGTCCGTTACAGCGGAGTCGGCGATGAGCGGTGTCGAAGTCGCAGGCCTTCGCAATGGCTTGCAGCATTGTGTCGTTGTTATAAGCGTTGTCAAGCGTAAAGTACCCAACCTGGCCATGCAGTCCATAAGAATCAATGACCGTGAGGAAGGTCTCTGCAATTGCTTCCCCGCTATGCGCGCCCTCAAGCTCCCGGAGCGCAAGCAAGGCCTTGCGCAACTGCCGGCACTCCCGATCAATGAAGTGGGCCACGATCCCGAGGAGGCTGTGGTGGTTGGGAGAGGACCAGATGTCAATGCTGAAGTGCACCTGTGTAAGTGAGGACTTTAACTTTGATCTCAGTTTCTCGCGATGCGTGATAAAGCTGGCTTCCAGCAGCTTGGGAACTTGGCCCCGACTTTGCGTAACGACTCCTGGGGCCATGTAGTTGACTGTGTGGAGCATGGCGTACCACTCAGGCCACTCGACCAGGCTGTGTGGCAGGCTATGAGCCGTCAAAAGGTTGACCAGGGCTTGGTTGTACAACTCGTCATCCACCGCCGCAAGAAGATGATGCTCCTGCTCAATATCATGCCCTTCCTGTCTCGCAGCTTGTTGCTCAAATAGCCTGTCGATTGCGTTTTGTTGACCAATCATTTTTGCGGTCCTTGTTTCGGAAATTCGTATGCAGTGTTTGTCCCGGAGGTGATCGCGAACTCTGTTGTGGGCTGTTTGAGTGTAGGCACACCGTTTGCAATACCATATTCTTTGGCCGTGCCGGTTCCGCTCTGGTTCGCTTTTCGCTGGCTGTCGGCTTTCAGCCCAGACATCGATTGCTGTTGGGGTGCGAAAGCGCTTCCTTGATGCTGCAGTATCAGAGGCCTCGGAGGACGGTGCAGGTTCTCCAGCGACGCCGAAGTCCTCACGAGGCCTCTTGGTCCCGGCCCGACTGTCGAGATCCTCGGCAAGGGCACACGACTGATCCGCAGAAACCATGATATTTGAGAGCGGCGACGTGGCTCGGTGCTTCAGCACCTCATTGCAGAATTGAAGGAAAGCTGCTGTTGGCATCCTTTAATCTAGGTTACGGGTACAGATTGGAGCAACACTCTATGCCGACGTGCTACCTCCGTCTCTCCGTGTGGCAACGGCCAAGCAAATGTGCCAAACGGAGCCAATGAATTAGGAGCAAGTCCGCTGTATCCACTTTAATTAATCACTGAAACTTAATTAATCCTGCAGAGCTACGATTCAGATAAATAATCCAACCTCAGATTCAGATTCATTGAATCGCTAATTAATCGCCGGGATTAATTACATCACTGCGGCGGCTGACCACAGCACAGCCGGGTACGAGAACAGGACAAATGGCCGGAACATGACCTTGAGCCACCTGTCGCTGTTCAGCCGGCCGTGGTATGGACGCAAATGCTGTGCAAATGTCTGGGCGGGCTGCTGTCGGAGAATATGCGTGTACGCCTTGACCTTTGGCGGGGCTTGGAGGGCTGAGGCCGGGATTCTCTCGTTGTCCAGGTTCGGACCGCGCATGAAGTAATCCGCGTTTACATCGCTCCCGGTAATGCTGTGAGTGTAAGGAGACTGCACGAGGTAGCTATTTGGAGTGCGCGCCAAGATTGGCCTCGGAGACTGCACACCGTCTCCTGCTGGATTGACGTCCTGAAGCTCGTGGGGTATGTTAGCCGCCTGCGCCCCGCCCAGAGGAGATGGATCACCGGCCACGCCGCTGTCACAGGGCTGGCTCGTTTCTCCTGGCTTGCGGGTGTCTGCCGGTTGCGTTTCTTGTATCCGACCTGGGTCTGGTGCATCGAGTCCCGGTGCAGCCTTGTTGACCCCCACGGAACTGGTCACATCGGAACTATGGGTAGCAAACTCCACATGAAGCTGTCCCCCGCGAGCAGTTAAGGGCTCAAGCCGTTCTGGTGTCTTGGTTGGACCTGAAGCGTCAGGAATCGCATGCAGCCTGGGAACACTGCGGCGAGAGGACATGCGGCGGAGGAAGCTGGGCCTTTTGGAAGGGCGCCTTGTCGGGGTTCGGTCCCAGAATGTTTCGGGAACAAACAAAAACAAGAGCGCGAAGCCCAACCCAGCGACCATCGCAACTATGCTGTTTTGCGATCCGTCAGATGGGGCACCAGAAGCCATGTGGCAAGATCGAGAGCACTTACAAGAACACCCATCGCCACCCAAACCGCTCTATAATCGCTGCACTCACAAGCGGGATCAAGTTCTTGCCACCCAGCAAAAGCAACGTGTATATGCCGATGCGGTATGCTCGCTCGTGGAGGAAAAAGATCTCGGCGATCGTTGCTGACGGGAGACACTCGACGGGGCTCATGGCCATGCCCTGGAATACCCGGGCGGCCAGAAGAGATGGAAAGCTGGGCGAGTGGCCGGCCCAGGCACAGGTAGCGATGAAAACTAACGCGCTTGCAAGGTATAGAGGCCGCTTCCCAAACAGAATGGCCGTCGGCGATGCAAACACGGACCCAATGCCCAGCCCCATCATGTACAAGCCGACAACCAGAGACACGTTCTCGACACTTACATCGTACTCGCGAGAAATATCAGTAAATCCGGCCGCAATGAGTGGGCCAATACCACCACCGATCATACAGTAAAACCCGAGAGAAATGAGGGCCGTGTCACGCCGCCAGCCTGGCCAATTCAGTGGATCGTTGGCGGAGTCTTCCGGCTGTGGTTCGAGGATAATGGCTCCGTCCTCGGTCTTCTTTTTACCCTCACCGGGGTCGCTAGCCTGGACGTTTTGGTCGGTCGGTCGGTGACCCATTGACGAACGCCTGGGCGTCGACGATTGATCTACGGGAAACCCGGCTGGGATTGACGAATGCGACGTCCAAGCATGGACATTTCGCAGGCCCAGAGGCTCGTTGCGATTGGCAGCGAGAAGCAACACAGAGCCTTGACAACTGATGTCAGTCCGTGGATTTCCCCGGTGGTTACTTGTACGCTTCGACTACAACTAAATGCAGGAACATACCTGGCACTTCGATAGTTTCGTGGTTATTTAGAACGCCAAAGCTCCACCGTGGATGCGACGGCATCTTCTCGCGCCGGGTATCTGGGGTCGAGCGGCGTACAAAGAAGCGGCGAAATCGCGTCGGCCACTCTTTGACAGGTTTTGACGAGGACGACAACTGTGAAGAAGCCATGACTGCGAGCAGAATTGAAGATGCTGCACGCGAGAGAAGGCCGCTAACATGGACGACTACGACCGCACGGGTTCGTGGACGAAGGAATTGTCGAAAATAAGTCGTGTGGCGTGGAGGAGATGCTCCTGAATGCGAGCGTACTGCTCGAGTGACTTACACTCGGGCAAGTATATACATGTTGATATATTTAGATACGGGTCGCCTTGACAGATCTTGCAACCGAGCACACTTCAGTTGGTAGACAGTGAGATGCAAAGGCACTCATCGCAGCCAGGTCTGCCATCACTCTCTCGTCGGGAATCGTCCGCTGTACGTGGACCTGGATAATCTGCGATCCACAATGGGGCCTACGCAGAAGCGATTGCCTCAAGGGAGGTCGGTTGGCTCTGCCAGCACACCACATCTCGCGCATCGACATGGCGAACCGCTGTGGAGCGAGGTGATTGAGCCACACGACAGGGGGCGGTATTGCAAAGACAGATATTGGTTGCGGGCGGCTCTTGATCACAAGTGGAGGCAAAATGTGGTTTGTTAGATGTGCATCTGACAACGTCAGGGGGATGCTATTCCCAGTCCGTATCAGAGGCTCGGCGCGTTGGCAGCTCAGCACACCCCTCTCAGCCTTGTATTAGGCTAGTCAAATAACGGTCAAACGGCTAGCACGTGGACGCAGGCGCACGCTGGAGCAGGGTGTCTTCCCTGCCGTAGAGTGGCCAGCGTTTGCTGGCGATCTGGCAAGTGAGCTGCACAAGTTGCACACTGAGGACGTGTCAATCGCACAACCTGATGACGGATGCACACCCGTCTCCAGTTTGTGTCTTGCCCAATGTGCTCTGGGCGGTTCGTTGTTGCCTCGATCCCCCAATGCCCATGGAAGGTATCACAGGCGGACCAACAGTGGCTCACATGGACCCCGCAAGATGACGAGTCAGGGCTCGCCTCTGCATGATGACGATGCGGCTTGTGAACAGTGCAACTGCCTGGTGCACTTGTTCCTCATGTTTACTGGCCAGTTGCAGTGTCCCACGTCCAGCTGAGCATGTCAGGTGCATCGCCATGGCAGATGCATGCCCCAATGCCATAGGGAACGGCTGGGGGCCTTCGATGCAGAAAGTGGCCATCGCTTACAGATGCTTGTTCTGGCGTCAAGCCAAGTGAGACTTGTGGAGGGAAACGCGGCGACCAGGGAGTTGTGTCGCGACCAGTAGCGCGCGGATCCCGGCGGTGGGACTCGCTTGTGGCATTGGATATGTGGGTTGAAACGCGGCCTCAAAATTTCTCGTTGACCTTGTGTTACCGTTGCCTGCTGATTCTGGGGTATGTCGGTTACCCCGCGACGCATGTTATGTCAAATGCCTTTAGGAATTCGCATGTCTGCCAAGTCAGGGTTCGAGCCTCCGAAGGCCAGGATGGAAGACGTAATGCGGGATGTCTGCATGGTGGTGGATGGCGTGGTACCGATCCGGCTACCCTCCGTATTTTGCTTCGACTAGCCCAAGTTGATGCAAGGCGTGTATGCGTCGCAGCAGCATGCCTCGCTCCACTGGATCGAAGGGGTGTGGTACTCTATACCCAATGCAGGTGACGCGGATGCGGGACGGCCCGATGTTGTGGGACTCATCGAGAAGGGCCTGTCAACGCAGAGTGCGAGGAGCTTGCACTTCATTCAAGTACATGAGAGCCTACGCTAAAATTTGAGTATGGCTCGCTGCCGGAATCTGGACATTTGCATTAGGGGTGTTCGCTCTGTTTCCGCATGAGCTTTCGGCGATCGCGAGTATCTCAAAAGCCTTGTA
Source organism: Purpureocillium lavendulum (assembly GCA_029168975.1). Lineage (NCBI taxonomy): Eukaryota > Fungi > Ascomycota > Sordariomycetes > Hypocreales > Ophiocordycipitaceae > Purpureocillium > Purpureocillium lavendulum. The sequence continues at coordinate 137,043 of JAQHRD010000015.1, forward strand.
TTGTGTCGCTTCCCTGACTCCTGACTGCGGGGACATTGCCTGCAGTAGAGGAGGGAAAAGCTGAGATGTGATTCTGTGGGACACTTCCACACCCACTCATGCCTTGCGGGAGACGGCTCTGACCAGACATTCGGTCCCCAACGCAGGAAGACATCAACAAGCAATTGACATTGCTTCCACAGTCACGGCGACGAAAATGTGCAGCAGTGGCAGCCACAAAGCACATGTCAACATGTGGCATTTGTCGCCCAATGCCAAAGTGGGGAGACGGGCCGCCCATGGGTGGCCTTCATGATCCCATGGTCGGTCCATTACCTTCCGCATTTTCCAGTGCTCAAAGTGTTCAAACAATACAGTAGCTTCCGTGAGAGTGGGAGCGAGATCAAAGTCCAGTCCCCAGTCACGCCGCCAAGGTAGAGTTGGCAACCCGCCGTAGCCAAACGCCCCGCGCTGTTCGGACTACAGTCGCACTCCCCTTTCTTGGCAGGGAGGACCGCGCTTCGTACTTCCTTCCCGCCGCCTCGAAATTTTTGAAACACGCATGCTGTAGCCGGGACACGTGGCAGCGAAAGGTTGCTGCCTAAGGCATGTGAGCGAAAGATCTGATGTACTAGGAATTATCGTACGTTGCACATCGCGATCAATTGGATAACTGGTCAACGATCGGGAAGAAGATCTCCTGTGGCTCGGGCAACGACAGACTCTTCCATTTCTAACTCCTATAGGGCTGACTTCCAGATTGTTATTATTGACTGCAAGCTTGCGGTTGGCTGCAAGTGAGGTGTTTGTGCGAATGAAGTAGTCAGTTGTTGTGTAGATGACACAATCGTGCTACGATCAGGTACATGGCGCGCAGCATCCGCAGGGGTTGACATGCGCACTGGACCGTACTGCCTGCTTGTTATGAAAGAGCAACTTGAGGTTGACATCGTACATCGCTTATAATTGTCTCGTTCGCAGCATCCCGTCCTGGTCCACCTCGTCTTTACTCCCCAAAAGCGCCCGATGCCTGCCGCCCATGGGGATGTCGTGCTCTGGGCTGGCCCGTTGGCGCAGCACACGCTGCTGCAGCCGCCCTGCACGACGAACGACGAGGGGTGAGCACTAACGTCGGATTGGCCCCGTGCCAAAAGACGCGTGCGACACTGCGAAAGGAGAGGGGAAATTTCCTTATCTCTCTCGTTGTGGCATCCTGTCTTCGAGTTTTTGTCATGCTCCCGCCCTCATCAAGCCTCGGAAACCGCACCATTGTGGTCGCCGTTGCGCCGCCAGCTCCACCCGCCCGATACGGCACACTTGAACTTTGAGAGCTGCTGGCCGCCAGTAGCCCCCCGTCACTTCATCATGGCCCGCTCCGACGAGTGGCCCATTAAAGACGTACGTCGTCCCTTGATACGCGGATTACCAGCTCTATTGCACCCGGAGAATGAATTCCCTGGATCCTGACGAGGCGCAAACAGAGTGTCTACACTTCCATTGTTAGCATCGTCCTGTTAATGGCCTGCCCAGAGTGGTGCCTGTGGCTTGCTGTCTTCTTGTACTGCCTATACAAGATCTTTCGGAAAGCCGAACATTGGTCAATACGCGTGCTGTGTTTCGAGGTCGGCCTTGCGTTCTCCCTGCTTCGGTACGTCTTTCGCGGCTGCACCGTCATGGAAAGCTGCCACCCGACTCACAGCTTCAGCTTCCTGCCTATCATAGTAGTGACATTGCCGCTGCCGAGTCAGATCACCAAGATCTGGCCACCTGCCGTGGTCTCCTTCCGACAGTGGTTCGCCTTCTGGAGTTTCGCAATCCTCCTCATCGTTCCTTGGCTCTTCTGCGTATACCAGCTCGTCACTAACCAGCTCGGCCGCACAAAGCGCATCAAGAGATACCTCGACGATGTCACAGCTCCGAAGGTGGTTAATGTCATGCCCTGCTCCAAGTCCCAGAGACGTGCTTGTTATCCCCTACCACCAGTCAACGGCGTTAAACATGTCTTGGCTGATGACCTCAAGACCCCCGATTGCCACGTTGAGAGAGACCCCAGGCTCATTCGGCTTACCGGAGTGCACCCTTTCAACGTTGAGCCTCCACTGAGCGACCTGTACGATGAGGGCTTCCTCACCAGTGAAGACCTTCACTACGTACGAAACCACGGGCCGGTCCCAAAATGCGATGACCAGGACATATACAAATGGACTTTCACAGTCGAAGGCATGGTCGCCAAGCCCTTCAGCATCAGCGTGAGAGACTTGATCGACAACTATGAGCAGGCGACATACCCCATCACCCTAGTTTGCGCAGGCAATCGACGAAAGGAGCAGAACCTTGTCCGCAAGTCGAAGGGTTTCTCCTGGGGTCCCGCCGGCCTGTCCACAGCTCTGTGGACCGGTGTTCCCATAGGAGACCTGATTGCTCGGGCTCTGCCCAACCGAGGCGCTACGTACGTCTGCTTCGAGGGCGCCGATAAACTGCCCAACGGCTCATATGGCACATCCGTCAAGCTCAATTGGTGTCGGGATGCGAACAAAGGCATCCTCGTGGCGCACAAAATGAACGGCAGCACGCTTCACCCGGACCATGGCAAGCCTGTACGCGTCGTTGTTCCGGGCCAGATTGGCGGTCGCAGCGTCAAGTGGCTCAAGCGCATCATCGTCACTGCCGAGCCCAGCGACAACTGGTACCACATTTACGACAACCGCGTTCTGCCCACCTCCATAACTCCAGAGGCCAGTGCCGACTTGCCAGACACATGGAAGGACGAGAGCTACGCCATATACGACCTGAACGCCAACAGCGTCATCTGCTACCCAGCACATGACGAGATGGTCTCGCTGGCAAGCAGTGTCGACACGTATAAAGTGCGCGGCTATGCGTACGGGGGGGGCGGCCGGCGGATCACTCGAATTGAGGTTACCCTCGACAAGGGCAAGTCTTGGAGACTAGCGGACATGCGCTACCCTGAGCATGACTATCGGTTGGCGCCTGAGGGCGAAATGCTCTACGGCGGCCGGCTGGATATGTGGTGGCGAGAAACATCATTCTGCTGGTGCTTTTGGGAGCTCGACATTGCCTTGACGGAGCTCGAGACGGCCCAAGACGTCATGGTTCGTGCCATGGACGAGGGGTTGATGGTTCAACCCCGAGATATGTACTGGAGCGTGCTCGGGATGATGAACAACCCGTGGTTCCGCGTTGTTATTCACAAGGGGAGCAACTCCCTGAGATTTGAGCACCCGACCCAGCCAGCACTCATGCCGGGAGGGTGGATGGGTCGAGTCAAGAAGTCCGGAGGAAACCTGACCAACGGCTTTTGGGGCGAGAAGGTCGCCGGCGAAGACGAGGAGGCCGTCGAGGAGGGCCCGGCCACAGACTTGGGCATGACCAACCCCAAGGTCAACAGGCTCATCAACTTGGACGAGTTCAAACAACATGGGGGCGACACGGAACCCTGGTTCGCCGTGAATGGTCACGTCTATAACGGCACGCCGTTCCTAGAAGGCCATCCAGGCGGCGCAGCTTCAATCTTTGGAGCGGCCGGACAAGACGCGACCGAGGAATTTGTCACGATTCGTACGTCGAATTACCTGTTATTGCAATAACGGTGTGCACGAAAACTAACGGCCTATTTCTTGATACAGACAGCGAAAATGCCAAGGCAATGATGCCGGACTACCCATCATCGGGACACTCGACCAGGACGCACAGGCCGCCTTTTCAGGGGACGTAGAAGAGACGAATCCCTCCCGCGAAGTCTTCCTCGACCCCAAGGCATGGACTAAGGCTGTCCTACAGGACAAGATCAAGGTCTCGGGAGATAGCAAAATATTCCGCTTCAAGCTCGACCACGAGGCCCAGCAGATCGGCCTACCGGTCGTCCAACACCTGATGATGCGGTTGCGCGATCCGGCCACGGGCGATGCAATCATTCGGACGTACACGCCGATATCGGAGGGCACCGACAACCGCGTCCTGGATGTGCTCGTCAAGATATACTACGATACGCCTAGGCGCAAGGGTGGCAAGTTCACACAGGCACTTGACGCCTTCCCCGTCGGCCACTCTGTCGACTTCAAGGGCCCCATGGGAAAGTTCGAATATCTGGGCAACGGCCTCTGCAGCTTGAGCGGCAAGCAGCGCGGTGTGAGCCGCTTCAACATGGTGTGCGGCGGTTCCGGCATCACGCCGATCTTCCAGCTGCTCAGGGCCCTGACCAAGGACCCCCGCGATCCCACCGAATGCGTCCTGCTCGATGGCAACAGGTCCGAGGAGGACATCCTGTGCCGCACGCAGCTCGATGCCTCCCTTAACGCTGCCAAGCATCGGTGCCGGTTAATCCACACCCTGACGCGGCCCTCGGATACGTGGACAGGCCGCTGGGGTCGCATTGACAGGGCCCTCGTTCAAACCGAGATCGGCCCGTGCGAACAGCCTGGGAAGGACATGGTACTCATCTGCGGGCCCGATGCGATGGAAAAGAACGTCTACGAGATCCTCACGAGCTTGGGCTGGACGGAAGACGACATCGTCTCCTTCTAGCTGTGGGAACGGGTTTGCTATAATAAGCCTCACTCGATAACTACTAAAATACACTTCAACGGGCCCATAATCTCAGTGTCGCGGCCTGCCCCGCCGGGTTTGGCGTCCCGCGCCAGGCCCGCTTGGCGCCATGCTGCTTTTGCCGCCACCTATAAATCCCACCTCCCCCGACCACTCGTCTTCTGCCCTCAACTCTCTCCCTTCTTCATTCACACGCCCTACCACACTGTCCTGTGCGCCCGTCCATCCCCTCTTGCCGCATATCTGCGTGCGCGATTTTCTTGCTGACCTCGTACGACAGGACCACCGTCGTCACCCCGGCCGGTGCCATCCTGCGCTTCGTGTTCGATCGGCCGCTTCTTACGACCGCCGACCGTGCGTTTCTGGCGACCATGGATTACGTGACCGCCTTTCGCCCTGGATGGGACCGATGAGCGCTGCCCACATGCTCGCCCGGGCTGTCTGAGGCGGCTCTGGCCACCATACCAGGTACCTGCTTAGGAACCTCGTTTGGATTGCACATCAACCGCGAAGGAAGCGAGACCGCCTTTCTCAGCAGTGCGTCTCACGAACGACGCCGTTCGCGACCGATGCATGCAGCTCGGGAGGCCTCCAACGGCATCCTTCTCGACTAGTGGCATCATTTCGAGTCGAGCTGAAACCGGTTGTGGAGTGGGCGGATGCATGGGATCCCTGGCTGGTGCTCAGGCAGGCCGAGCGCATGGGCTTGCTGACGGGCTCGGACAATGCGCAAGGCATTTTGTTGCCGCGCCTGCCAAGGATTCATCTCCTGCGATCCAATCATGATATCGCCACGCAATCAGGTGGCTCAGCTCAGCGCTGATGTCGGCCGACAAGACATGAGGACACGATGCAGCACGGCTCCCGATGCTCCCTCGACTCGAACCCGACAAGCCGAAGCGACGATTCGGACATCTAGCGTGCCCGAAATGGCATCGCTCCTCCGTTTCGCCATTGCATTACATCGGACGTTGCCCGACACTGAACTCGGAACGAAGACGGTGGAAGGGTGAAGGGCGCAGCGGAACTTCTTCAGTATGCGCTCTGTCGCTGGCGCGGCGTCAGCCGCTTACCATCGCCCGACAGAGTGCGGCGGGAAGGGCAAATGGACAACTGGCTGGGTATAAAAGGAGTCTGGCCGTCTGGCTGCCAATGACCAAGGTTGATTCCGCATACCTTTCAGCAGCACATGCTTGTGAAGCGCTTGTCGAACAATCACACCTGCTATCTCCTCTTTGCCTCCGTACCAACGTGTCCCTCTGCGCCTATCGCACCGTTCCTGTGCCAAGCGATGCGCCGGAATATGGCACCTGTCAACCTTGACTATCAGGTGCCTTGGACGCCTCAATTCGCATTGAACGGCCGTAGTATGGCGGCAAGGCAACAAGTGCCCGGCTCGGCGCGACCAACGCCGTTATCCGATGCAAGAGGCACATACGATGAGGCGGTTGCAGTGCAACCTGGCTTGCCCGCTGTCACTGTTGCTTCGCTGTCCCCCAATAAGCCGCCTCGCATATCTTCTGACCCCGACTTGAGTCTGTGTGTCATTAGCGGGCGAGATGAAAGACCCAACGTCGATCTAGATGTGTCGGAATCGGACAACACACTGCCACCTCTGGGTCGGCTCATCGAATCTATCAACCAGGAACAGCCGAAAAGCAAGAGTAGTCCTGGTAAGCTACCCCGCCGGCGCCGACTGGATGTAGGCTAATAAGGCCATAGAAGCTGTCGAGACCCTACCGGCTGGTGATGGGACACGTGCGGACAAGGGCTGTGGTCTGCTCGCATCATCGACGGAGCAGACTTGCGACGGAGACGACGTTGCTAGTGCGAACTGCTTAAGCTCGTCAACAAACGGCCTGTACCATGTCTCCCCAACATCACCAACAACCCCGCCTTTATCACACACCCCTCACGAGAGCCGTGTGTCGCATGATTACGGTTGCACCTCGTATCCGGTCGATCCTGCCCTCATGGCTTGCCATCGACGGGAAACAGATACACCGACAGAGGTACCTAGGGCATGCGGCTCGAATCAGAGCATCTGCTCTTTGGAGACGTTTGGCGGTGGGCTGTATGGCTGTGAGATCGATGTCGCAGCCAGCAACCTCTCATTGGCGACGGCGGCTGAAGAGAAGCGTTGCCAAATTGATATAGAGACGAGCGGGCAGCATTTACCTGGAGAAGAGTGGGCTGGCAATAGTCCTCCATACTTCGGGACCTCAGGCCATCAGCACGGAAGTACGACACGCAGCGACGATGCATCATCCGGCATTTTGTCTGGTCAAACACCGCGCGATGTCCACCGCTGGACCGAGGAACACGCAGACACCTTGCAACCGCGCCGCGAGCGCCGCAGAGTGGAACCGCCCACTAGAACTTTGCCCTCTCCGCCAGCATCAACCTCCACAGAAAATGATCCAGATTACGTCGCCAACGTTGCAGAGTTTGAGGAGTGGGCATTGGAGAATGTCCTCCTCAAGCGCATTATGGTGGATGGCAGGGCGACTTTCCAGTTGCAGTTTGACTGGAGCCTATGCACCACACATTGTGGCCTCAAGCCAGAAAAACACAAACGGGTCCAGCGCGGCGCCAACCGTTCTGCTCCACAGAGACGGCGTAGCGGTGCGCAGGGAAAATTCTCCTCGGACGAAGACGATTCGATCATCCACTTAAAGGAAGAGCTGCGGCTTTCGTGGGCGGAGATCCATCGACGGCACACAAAGCAATATCCAGGGAGATCCGAAGGTTCGCTTCAGGTGCGGTACTGTACAAAACTGAAGGGCAGAGAAAGGCGTTAAATGAATTTGGCGTAACACTACGAAGTTGATACCATGAGCATCAAATCATGCAGCCACCACATCCAAGGGTGCCCCTTCGTGCGCGGCACTTGGTCCGCAGCGCATATGGCATCCCACACCTTCCCGGACTGCTTCTCAACCTCGTCGGAGTATCTCGTTGGTGCTCGCACAGTGTCGCTGCCCCTGGTCGCATGTAGTCATGGCAGGGCGTCGAGCTGTCTGATAGAGCGTGGCTAGGGCGAAGACATATAACATTACATGGATATTGGTTGGAGCGACTAGGTCAGCAAACTGCAAACCTAGCACCTGAACACCCGACTAAAATATGTGGTGCCAAGGGGCAAGAGGCAGGATTTCTGGGGTAAGGTATGTGGCCTTCTAGGGCACTCCCTTCAGGCGTGAGGACAGCGTTAGTGTCGACACCCACGAGTTGTGGAGCATTGAGACAGTGGAACGAATGGCGTCAGAGGCATGGAACAGCTAGCCCGCGAGCCCAGAGCTGCAAAACGTCCCTGTGCCTTTCAAGAACAAGCCAAACTATAAATTAGTCGCCACCCCTCTGACCCGCATGACGGCAAAGTGTGAAAGAACGTATTATGTAGGTGAACGTGCTTCGTGATCCTCTCCCTTACAACTATCCCACAGCATGTAGGGAACACTCCAGTGCTGGCGGTGTTGTCTAACTGCGTCCCGGAATTGGTTGGACCTGGGATGCTCGAAGGAACCCGTTCGAAGTCCAGTCGATTGGTTGATGACGCAGGAGTCGTCATCAATATACAGACTAGATTGTTCCCGAAAACTGCGCCATAGCAAACTCTCATATAACGATTCCAGAAATTCAGGATTGCGAATCGTACAGCCAGTGGTCTCACCCTGTCTTTCGGGCTCCAGCAGTAAGCCGATGGCCTTGAGGACTGCGTCTAGAAGGTTCGACTGGCGTCCTAAAGCCTCGGCGGCGCGGGAGCGAACCTGCTGGTGCTCGTCCTGGAGCAGCGCCGCCAGCGCCGCCAGAGTCCCCTCCGGTAGGTTCGACTGGCGTCCCAAGGCTTGGGCGGCGCTGACGCGAACGAGCCCGTGCTCGTCCTGGAGCAGCGCCGCCAGCGCCGCCAGCGTCCCCTCTGGTAGGTTCGACTGGCGTCCCAAGGCTTGGGCGGCGCTAGAGCGAACGTGCCAGTGCTCGTGCTTGAGCAGCGCTGCCAGCGCCGCCAGCGTCGCCTGTGGTAGGTTCGGCTGTCCTGCCAAGGCCTTGGCGGCGCTAGAGCGAACGTGCCCGCGCTCGTCCTTGAGCAGCGCCGCCAGCGTCGCCTGTGGTAGGTTCGACTGTCCTGCCAAGGCCTCGGCGGTGTTGTAGCGAACGAGCCCATCCTCGTCCTTGAGCAGCGCCGCCAGCGCCGCCAGCGTCCCCTCTGGTAGGTTCGACTGGCGTCCCAAGGCCTCGGCGGCGCTGGCGCGAACGTCCCCGTCCTCGTGCTTAAGCAGCGCCGCCAGCGCCGCCAGCGTCCCCTCTGGTAGGTTCGACTGGCCTCCCAAGGCGTTGGCGGCGCTGTAGCGAACGACAAAGTCCTCGTCCTTGAGCAGCGCCGCCAGTGCCGCCACCGTTGTCTCTGATAAGTGTCTGCCACGATGTCCTAGTGCTTCCAGAATCGTCACTCTTCCGCGGCCAGAAGCACGTTTCAGGGCATTCTGCAGGGCTCGGTCTGGAAGCTCCGATTCCGTTGCCAATAATGAGGACCCTGTCAAGCCACATTCGAAGAGCAGCCACTGCGATAGCCTTTCTTCTAGGCTCGATCGAATTGGCAACTCCGCTACTTCGCTCAGACAGTGCATGACCAGCCGCTGATGTGTTGGACCCAAAAGATCGAACGGTTCCTTTTCGATCGTGTGGAAGAAGCCGAGAATCTCCTTCTCTCCTTCGACTTCGAGCAGGCCGGCCACGAAACGCCAAAAGACGTCGTAGTGTGCCGAATATTTATACCTTCGAAGAAATTCGGCAGGGTCTGTTGGTAAATTTGCCTCGTCGCCTTTTCGCCTCTTGAAGATAAAGTCGAGCGGTTTGCGATGTTCGCCATCCCTCCACTGTTGTACGAAATATCGCGCCGCAAAGTACTCCTGAAAGGTCAGGTGTAGAAAGTGGTAGGTTCGGCCGTCAAGTTTTGATGATGGGTCCGTCGTCCGCATGAATGACAGTCTCGCGAGTGTCTCATCGAGTGGCAGATCCAACTTGAACCTCTCGACGATCTTGTCTCGATGCGCAGGCGTGAAGCCTATTACGTTGTCGTACAGGCCGTTAAATGAAAGGCATTCAAGAAGCGCAATCTCGGTGTTAACACAGCGCTCGATCTCGGCTGGTCGGGCCGTTTGGGCTTGCGCCTCAGACATCTTGCCCAATCGCACGGCATCTTTCTTCCACAACTTCTGCACGATAGCTGTGTATATGCCAGTCATAGTGTTTGGCACGGCTTTTGGATCCAAGTCTTCCCAGGTGTAGCAAAGCGCATCCAGCTGGATTGGAATGCGCACAAGACCTTGAATGAGCCAATGTTTTTGAAGGAAGGACTGGACCGCATCGGCCTTTGGCTTTATTTTGGAGTCGGCGTCGAGATAGGCTTTCACCTGGTCTGGGTAGAATCCGATCGTTTCCAATTCGAGATCGAGACTAGGGATGTCGGCTGGAAGGCTGGCATTCGGCCGCGATGTAATAATGACGTTTTGCTGACCTAAAAGGAGCTTGAGGAAGCGGGACATGTCGTCGTCGCGGTTCCATTCCCCGGATACTTCATCTAGGCCATCTAGAATAAATAGCGTTCTGCCGCCGTTTTGGGGTGTTGCGTCCGACATGGCGTCGGCGAGACGTTCTCCGTCTTTATCCTTGAGATGAGAGAAATACTCGTCATGAAACAGCTTGCCGAGGTTGTACGGTCCATCTCTCCCTTTCAGCCTCCGCAACGGCACCCAAAGCACGCGATCGAACAGCCTGCTCCATTCGTTCCATGTGCCTCGGGTAAACTCGTGGACAATCTTTTTGCACAAGGTTGTCTTGCCCATTCCCGCGCGCCCGCGGATCAAGATGCGCTTTGGTTCGATCATGCCACCGTTGCGTCCTTTGCGATGGCTGAAGATGGTCGCTAAATCGACCATCGTCTTGTCGGGCACCTCAATCTTCTGTCGAGAGAGCAGAGTATGCTGTGAAAGCGCTGTGCCTTCCTCATTTGAGTGGCCGGCGTCCTGGTCAGCCTGTTCCACGACGGCTAGGTTTATGTAGCACTGATCCATCGGCAGCCGGACGCCCGAGAGTCGGTCAATCTGGAGCTTGTCTTCCTTGTAATGTTCGTCACGAATAAGTTTGTCGGCTTGCTCGAGTCGAGATGGGGCCCTCAGGCGGCCTATCGCGTCCTTCAGAATCTGGTACAGCTTATCATCCCGTCCCGCACATTTATTAAGCCCGGAATGATCGGTGTCGATACCGTGCTCTTCGTTCGGGTCCGCGTCGAGAACTGCTGAGTACCGCGGGACCACCTGGAGATAGATTAGACGATGATTGACCCTGAACGGGGCACTCTTACCCGGCCTATAGTCAGCCATCCAAACAAATACATGGGCTTCGTCTCGTAGAAGGATATTATCCTGGTCTTCTGCCCTCGTCTTTCATTTGGGGCCAGGCACGACCGAAATCTGGCCGCGAGGTTGCTGAGATGGGCGTCATGACTCTTCAGAGACAGGACCAACGTCATATCCGACCCCAAGAGTCCAGTCGCGAAACCCAAGATGGCACCGGCGACCGACGCGGACGAGCCAAGATGAGGAGTGCCCAGGAAGATGATACCAGAGGTATCGTCAACGACCTCTTCAGAATCTTGCGCGCATAAAGCCTGGCAAATGTTATAGACTGAAGCTATGGACTATGGCGAGCTGGCATACCTGCTTGACGATGATGCCACCCAAACTGTGTCCAATGAAGATGATGGGGAGATGCTAGGACGAGTGTCAGCGCCGCCCGACGAAAGGCATGATCAATTCGTACAGGTACCGATCGCTTATCCTTTATCTCTCGTAGCAGGCTGTTGCCGATCTCCTCGGATGTCTTGACGGGCGCATCCGTCAACCAGTTGGAGTCGTGCTCAAAACTCAGGACTCTGGCTTCTGGGAAGTCCGGGCCGAGTAAATCTCGAAGTAGGTGAATCCTCGGATTATGTGCGGGTTCATACGCGGCCTCTCTGGGCTCTTGGGCTCTACCGACAGACGAGCTTGGGGCGGCGTGAGTCCACGTGTGCTCTGGATCGGCGCCGAGGCCATGGACGGCAACGATCCTACAAATGGGTCAATGAGGCCGTGGCTCGAGGGAGCGGGATCAACAAACTCGAACTTGGCACCATCTGGGTCCGACAGAATTTTGAGCGTCCCAGAACGCGGGCTGTTCTTGCGTCGACGGACCTTGACGATGAGGGGACGGAGTGCGGCAGCAAGCAGCACGACAGCCACCGCAACCGTGGCACCCCATTTGCCCGCCCCGCCGATGATAAATCTCCACGTAAAGGCCATGACACGCTGAGAGCACGCACCCGTGGAAGGCACGGAACGATGCTTCCTCCAGCGCTCAAGCCGTGCAACTGCTTGGGCAAGGTTGTGTGAAAGCGAATGCCTTCCACGCGGTGAAGGAGGTGACGCCACCTGCCTTAACCAAAGAAACAGGGGCGGAATCGCAGGGCTGCGCGCATGCAAGGCAACTCTTTAGGCCAGCTCGCTCAGGCATTTGCCACGCTTGTCCCTCCGAAAATGACCTGTTCTGGCCCTTGTCACCAGGGTGGTTAGACATGGGCAAGGAACCATTCGAGCTAGGATGAGGGTCGATATTGGCTGCACCTCTCGGAACGGCACGCTGCGCGGCACCTTGGCGGCCACTAAACGTTCCCGCTGCTGCGCCACGGCGCTTCTGCACAGCCCACGTAACCAACCATGCTGGCCGCTGGCGCTGGCGGCAATATGCAGTCAGCCTGGCGTTTCGGACATGACACCTTGCTCAGCAAATTTGTCGCTCTGAAGATGGCAGACGACGCTGCGAGCGGAGGCAGCAGAGGTCGCTGGTCGCATGTTGCAACAAGAGCGGCCGAGGTCGTCAGGCACTGATGTGAGTGGTCCCCTTGGTCCAGATGCAACGTCTTGCAGTTCCACCGTCTTTCCACCGTCGTTGTCGTCCAACGGATCCTTGGACAGGATGCGCCCCGACGCCTCGACGCTGCAACATTGCGCAGTTTTTGCTCACACCCTGTTGTCGTGTCCCTCCTATCGCTACGTGGAACGGCAACAGTGAGCTGACTGTGATGGACGGTTCTGTATCCCTCACGCCGACGCCGCCACAGGCTCAGGAGCAGCTCCTAGGTCAATAGACGATGACGGACAATCTGCAATGTGGTTGCGAAACTGGGAGCCGCCAGTGCTTGGTATGCGCTCGTCGTACCTTCGTCGGACCCCGTCTCAGCTAAGGCGTCTACTACTAGGTACCACCATTCTACATTCGGCTCCTCTACCACGGCAACGAACACGATGCCGACGCGTCCCGACGCGATCGCGACCAGCTCCTGTCGCTGTTACCCGCGTCGTACCGCAAAGAGTCCGGTGACTTGGCCGCTGTTGGCAGGCATGTCACGGCCTGTGTTGAGAAGGAGCTCGACCTTGAGCGGCTTACCAGCATCCACGACTGGCTCTGGGTCGCGGGTTTGCCCCTGCCGCCACGGGCGTTGCACAACCAGCTCTTGCTAGGCCGGGGAATCTTTATCACGGAGCGGATGGACATGCATCTCGTCTGGACGACGGGTAAGATGCTCCTCAAGCCGATCCCGCGCTTCCTTCTAGAGCCCAGCTTCTGGGCCGAATATCTCTGCTGCAAAGGTAGCTGCGGATTGCGTGACGAGGATGTTGCCGTGTGCGGCGCCACAACGAAATGCGAGTGCCAAGACCTCCGACGGCGCGCACTTGGCTTCCTCTTCTCCTACGCAGCGCTCATATCCCATGAGAGCGACTTCCACATCGCTCAGGACAAGCACCTACTTCCGCCGGAGGTGTCATGGCCCGCATGGAGGATATTCGTCGAGCAGCTGGATACGGAGCACATGTATACACATGTTGACCCCCGCTTCCAGTACGGCGAGCTGCGTCTTAGCCGTCTGAACACGATATACGCCTTCACGCGGACGCCGCTGCGTGGCTACGTGCGCCACTGGAATCAGTATGGCACTTTCTTTCATGACAACTTTGCCTGGCTGGCCAGTGCATCGCTCTACATCGTTATTGTCTTGACCGCAATGCAGGTCGGGCTCGCAACAGAGTCCCTTGGCCGCAATGATGCCTTCCAGGCTGCATCGTACGGCTTCACGGTCTTTTCTATTCTGGGGCCCCTCATTGCTGTCTCGCTTATCGTTATAGCATTCTGCTGTATTTTTGTTTGGAACTGGACCAAGGCTATTCGGTACAGGAATAGGCGTCTTGAATAGGCTTGCTGGTGGTGCAGGGCGCGGCGATGATGAAGCCGATCCAGCATGAGAGGCGTGCAGCGCTCCCGCTTGGGCTCCGAAATGTCGATTCAACTTGTCGAACATCTGTTCTAACTGGCGCCCTGAAGCCATTATTCCGATGATCAGCGTAAGACCTCGCAGTTGGACGAAATAGATGGCTTTTGTGCAGCGCATTCGGGGCCCAAACATTCGCCTGCCATGCCAAATGCCATGGACGCAAGCGGGCAACTTTCGCCAGGAGATAAATAGTCTAGCAATGGGCTTCTGTACTTCGTGGCGTCTGACCATCAGCACGAAAGTACGATACGCAGCGACAATGCATCATCCAGTGTTTGTTGGTCAAATACCGCATCTTGACCACATGCCCGAGGACCACACGGATCTCATGCAGGCGGCCCCGCAGGTGCAACAGGGTGGAACGGCCAACCCTCTCCGCCAGCATCGACGTCTACTGATAACGATGCAGATGACGCCTCCAAACTTGAAGTATCAGACTTGTTAGTGCGACTGTGGCCGGCAAGCAGGTAAATGCAATAGGTACTTCATCGGCTCTGTTGCGCTGCCTGTTCTTGTTCCCCCGGGCGGCAATGCCACCGCCAGTGCTGAGGATGGAGCACGGCGATGCTGCGACTCTCGCCTCGGCGGGGAGGGATGCACCACGCAGAGCTGTACGATAGGTCATGCAGGGCTGTGCTGATGCACCTGCACACAGAGTTAGCATGGCATTTGATGCGTCACAGTGAGTCCACGTTGGTCTCTGCATCAGTTGAAACCCCGCAGCGCAGCAACCATCGGGACACTGGGCCTCTCCATTACCACCTGAATCCAAGTGTTCAGGTGGCATGACCACTCGCAAAAGTAGCAGGCTGAATTTTGGCCATTCTTGGTGGTGGGGGGCAGTGCCTGGCGTTGGCCCCGCAAAGGCTCCAGGGCGGAACGGGCCGGCGAGCGCTCGGCCCGCAATGGTACCACGCGACAGTTGAATGCGTCTGGTCTGGTCTGATTTCCTGGTCAAACCCGGCAGAGTCGTCAAGGTATAATTCGCTGGTGCAAGTTTGCGTTCATGGGCTGGCATTTCGCAACTGACAAAGCTCAGCGTCTCTGACTGGTTGGATGGCAAGCAAGAGACCTGCCTGTCCCAAGTCGACCTCAGCGCGTCTGGCCGGAGCACTGGCTGAAAGCACTGTACCTCAATCCAGTGGCTGCATCTCAACAATCACCTGATATGTCACGGCAAGCTGGGCGCCTACCAGCATACACCCATCGCGCTGATGCGAGACAAGGCATATACTCGCGCTGTGAGGGAACGAACCCCAAGCAATGGATGGGTTGATACTCGAACAGACGAATTGTCGGGCCAGTTTCATCAACTCTCCCTATGAGCCACATGTCAAATGCCAATGACGAAGCTTTGCGACCGTTTTTGCTTGTTGGTTGCAACCTTGAAACGAGGCTAGAATTCGTACGCTCTTCCAAGGCAAATGGAAGCTGCGGTATTGGTGTTGATGGCTTCCTGAACTAACACCTGAAATGGCTCTGGGTCCTCTGCATTCTTAACGGCTGAACTGAGCCTTTACTGAAGCGAGAACTCGTTTCGTTTCTTACTGACGCGTCATATATCGACGAAGTCGAGATGTTCATACGTTGTCGCTCCACGTCTCGACCGTGGACCATCCTTCCGGTCTTGCCGTGGATGGGGGCATGCACCTGCCGGGCGCCTCATCTTCATTCAGCCGCGTTTGCGTCGCGTCGGCATTTGGGATCTTCACGCCCTGCTCTGTCTTTGCAGCACTCGCGCTAGAATGCGAAGCAAAAGGTAGAGCCTTGCACACCGTGTGGAGATGCGACCTGCGGAGATATCAGAACATACTTAGGGTTGCTATATCCCGAAACCCCAATCTGGCGAGAGTCAATGGTATTGATCCTGTGGGTGGCCAGCCTATCGTAAATTACGCCATGCTGACTTGCTAGAGGGCCTTGGCACAGCATCCCAGGGGATAGGAGACGCTGTGTGGATGCACAGCTACTCGTGGATGGCAAACGGCGGGCATCCGTCCGTTCTCTCTTGTCTTGCTGGCATTCGTGTTGCGATGCAGCGACAACATAACGTGTAAATAAGCACTGTGGTGAGGCTGGTTGCCTCATGCTCGGAAACGAACGGGCATGTTCAGGGACGGTCTACCGCCAATATGGAGACGAGGGACCGTAAGAGGCACCCCAACAACCTCTCTAGAGGCCGGTGTTACCGTGGTAGCTGGTGGTGGCATTCGTTTCCACAGTCACTAACGAATATTCAGACATCACGACGTTAGCGATCGGATCACCAGTGCTGCCTCTCTCGTCTTGGCCGAAGGGTTGCTAGGTCTTGCTGCACCCAGCCCGCCTGCGTACCCCTCAAAAAGCACGCATTGTGTCGCCGCTGGTTCTTCTGCCGATGGATCCTCTCCGGTAAGGCTGCGATGCCGTCTTATGTGGTTCGCGAGATGCGCCACGCCCTATACTGACAGGAATTCAGGCACTGTGGCGTGGTAACAGGTTCAGGCACCTATGAGCTGTTAGTGAGGGTCGAGCGACGCTCTATCTCAACCTGGGCGGAGGATCTTGTTCCTCGGGAGCAGCGTTCCGGCCTTTTTAGCCGCAGTCAATGTCGTGCCTGGCATTTAGAATGTTGCTGGGACGCGATAAAGAACGATGTGGACGTCTGGGTAAAGTCTCTGGAGGAGACGTTTGAGAGGATAGGCTTTGGCGACAAAGGATTGGTTTGCAACTTAATAGACGATGTAAGAGCAGTAGGACAGCAGATGAATCAAATTTGATGGACTGTACCCAGCGGTAGGCTTCAGGTTGACATCCAACGATTGGCGGCGCTTTCGAGGCGCAAGCAGTCTAGATTACCCAAGAAGTTGTCTGATTTGCACCACCATGACCTATCGCTTATCAAATGGGTCGCCAGATCCGACAGCCCATTCCGCAGTATCGGTGAGGCGAGCACGGATACGTATAACCCTATCTGGACACTCCCGGATAATTGCCGACATTAGCTTTGATGTTACGCTGGCTTTCCTTGTGATTCCCTGCCTATCGAAAAATCAGCAATAAATCTTTGAAGACCATCCCACACAGACACGTCACACATGAATATGTTCCTGGGGACGCGATCAAGGTTGTCATACCGGACGGAAATTGGATCGGCTGACAGAGCCCAGAGGTAAACTAACAATCATCTTCGGCGTCTGCGACTTTGACCGCTACCAGGCTGGCAGCGCTCCGCGCAAGGGTAATGACAACAACTCTCCTCATGGTATGGTGTCACGGGCAGGCAAGGTAGGCAACACAATTCTGCCTAGAAGGCAACAGCTGCTGCCTGCAAGGCAGCAGCAGTAGCTGGAGTCTTATATGGCCATCTCTCTTCCAGTGAGAAGGGAGGGGGAGCCAGAGATCAACGATTGTATCAATTGCTTCCCGTTCTTCACTCTCTGTTTCGTCGTGATTGTGCGCCTTACAGTTTGATCTCTCTCCCCATTAGGGCACAGAGACCGTTGAACGGGACCGGCTCAGATCATGGACTTATCGCAACTTCCCCGAGACCTGGCTACAGCCGTCGGTCAATATCTCGGTCAAACCCAAGCGGAAGTCTCGTCTCCGCCGCAGGCGACTCTCCCACCCTCGGCGCAGGCAGCTGCCGTCGAGGACTTTAGAGATACAGTCTCCATCTCGGAAAGCGAAGAGGCTGACGCAGGACCTCCGCGAATTGATAAGCGGAAAATACTGACGCAGAGACGTCTCGACCAACTTGCCGCCGCCAGGGCAGCAAAGAAAAGTAAAGGGTCGCTAGCGACGCGACAAGAATCCCGGCACCTCGACCAGGCCAGGCCCGACACAGACGCCCCGTCGAACTGCCGAACCACTGCCACCTTTGGTAGAACTCAGGAAACGCAACAAGAACTAGGCGAAATCCAGGAACAGCTGCGGCAGCAGACGGAGCGGACACAGCGACAGGGAGAACAGATACAGCAGCTCCTTGACGCCATCTTGGCCGCATCAGGAAACCGCAACGCAAGGCAGCGGCGGCGATCTGGGTCCCCCGAATCTAGCCCTTGCCCACGGGAGAGGATTAGGGAACGCTCTCCTGCCTATGAGCCCAAGAACAAAAACCAAGTCCAGATCCAGCAATTCCGCGGGAACTCGGCAGCCGAGCTCTCCACCTTCTTGGGAACCCTCCAGTGGGTATTCCGAGAACACCCCAGTCACTACCGGAGCGAACAAAGGAGAATCAGACTAGCGGCCGGCCATCTTAGCCAGACGCTGAGGAGAGACTTCCTCGATAACTTGCACCTAAAATATGACGGAAGCGAAGAGAACATGTCGTGGGGAGACATGGAGGATTGGCTCTGGAGCAATATCAACAATCCCCGAGGGCGGACACGAACTGCTTACGCTAGCCTAACCCAACTCAAGCAAAAGCCAACGCAGTCATTCCGAGATTTTTTCCGCCAGTATAGAACGATTGAGAGCGAGTTCCCCCATACTGTCCCGGATTGGCTGCGCATCGAGATGTTCTTGTTCTGCTGCAAGAAGAGTATCAGGGATCTTTTCCGATCCCAAAACTATCCCCAATCGTGGAACGACTTGGTGGAGAAAGGGTATGAGTATGATGACGATGTTCATGAGAAACAGCGTCATCACGACCCGACGAGGGGATCTAGCGCCATGGGGACAGCGGGTGAGAATGATAAAACCACTCCGAGAGAGACGCAGCAAACCGCTGTCTGCTACAAATGTGGGAAACCTGGCCACATCCGGCCTAGATGCACCGAACCCGATTGCAAGCAATGTGGTGAAAGCGGGCATACCACAGCCCGGCACTCTAGCCCAGCTAGCCCAGCTACAGGTGCAAACAAGGTTCGCAGAATCGAACCGCACGACGAAGGGGAATAGGGACCGCACCGGCTCCTGTCCGAGCGCGGCGAGAACTGGGTACCTTACCAGCTGCGACAGGATGGCCGGTGGTTGAAGACACAGATGGCCCTACTGGATCAGGGCAGCGCCTACAACCTCATCTCCCCAAGGCTGCTCACCCAACGCGACTGGGAGCGTGTGGAAACGACATCGGAGCAACCGGAGACAGCAGATCACACGAAGATCGAGACACGAGGGACGATCCACATCCTACTCAAGGCCACAGACAGCTGGGGAACAGAAAAGATTGTTCGAGTCTCCTTCCTTGTCTCACCAATAGCTGATGAGGAAGGGGTCTGGCTGGGCAAACCATGGCTTAAGCACGTCAGCCTCTTGCTGGAAAGAGCAGACCAACTTACATGGACTTTTGCGGCTCCTCCGCAGAAGGCATCCTTCGTTCGCGGTGCAAAACAAATACGACGCCTCACGAAAACCCACTTCCCAATACCCATCGCCAGCGAGGTTAACGATGAAACAGCGACTCACGGGGAAGACACACCCCTGCAGGAAATTCCCTCCGCGTACCGAGGCTGGGCAGACGTCTTCTCGGAGGAAGAGGCCGCCAAATTACCACCCCTTTCGGGGCGCTCACACCCAATCGACCTCGAAGAGGGCCGAATACCGCCTTCGGGACCCATCTACAACCTCTCGGAACACGAACTCATGGTTCTGCGCGAATATATCGCTTCGGCCCAGAAGAAGGGATGGATCAGGCGATCAATCAGCCCCGCGGGCTCCCCCATCCTCTTTGTTCCCAAGAAAGGGGGGAAGCTACGGTTATGTGTAGACTATCGGGGCCTGAACAAGATAACGAAGAAGAACCGAACGGCCTTGCCGTTAATCTCGGCTATTTTGGATCGACTTGGCAGGGCCAAGCTTTTCACCAAGCTCGACCTGAAGGATGCATATCACCGACTCAGAATCCGCCAGGGAGATGAGTGGAAGACCGCGTTCAGATGCCATTATGGTCACTACGAATACCAGGTCATGCCGTTTGGGCTGGTAAACGCTCCTGCTTCATTCCAGCAGTACATTAACTATGCGCTGGAAGGATTGGTGGACATTACATGTGTGGTCTACCTGGACGATATCCTGATCTTCAGCGAAAACGCGGAACAACACGAAGACGATGTCAAAGAGGTCTTAAGCCGGCTGCGGAAAGCAGGGCTCTATGCGAACCTTAGCAAGTGCGAATTCTCAGTACGGGAGGTCTCCTTCCTTGGCTTCGTCGTCGACCAGGAAGGAATCCACATGGAGAGGGAACGGGTTTGCGCCATCGCACAGTGGCCAGTACCACGATCCGTCAAGGACGTTCAGGTCTTCCTGGGCTTTACGGGGTTCTATCGACGCTTCATAAAGAACTACAGCAAGATCGTTTCCCCACTCTCAGATTGCCTCCGCAAGAAAGCACCGGGCCCCTCAATACTTGGACCAAAGGCAATGCAAGCCTTCGAGTGCTTGAAGACGGCCTTTCAAAATGGTCCAATCCTAAAGCACTTTGATCCGTCCAGACCGATACGAGTCGAAACGGACGCGTCCCAGTTCGCGATCGGCGCGATCATCTCTCAGTTGCATGATGACCGATGGCACCCGGTCGCATTCCTCTCGAGGAAGCTCCAGGATGCAGAAACGCGATATGCCGTCCCCGACTGCGAACTCTTGGCAATCACGGAAGCATTCCGCTAGTGGCGACATTACCTCGCGTACACAAGCCAGAAGATCACTGTTTTAACGGATCACCTGAACCATAAGTATTTCCTGTCCAAGCCTAAGCTGACAAACAGGCAGGTTAATGCACTAGATCAACTATGCTCATTTGACTTTGAGATTGTGTATCGTCCGGGCTTGAAGAATCCAGCGGATGGATTATCGAGACGGCCAGATCATGAGTCAATGGGAATGGCCGCACTGCGAGATCCGTGCGTTCCGTTCTTTCTTGAAAAGTTTGCCCAGCTGCCTTCCTGTGAACCGGCGGAGGGGGGCCGCGCGAGTTCTGAAAGAGGCGCTGGATTTGGCGATCAGACCGGTTCGCGACCGGCTGCCCCTGCCGCTCCAGAGAAGACTGACCGGCCGTTTCCCTGTGAACCTACGGAAGGGGACCGTGTGTGTTCTAGACAGGCGGTCGGGTTTGGCGATCGGACCGGTTCGCTACCGGCTGCCCCCGTCGCTGATGGAAGAGGTACGCTCGACCATCTCAGGCGTGTTGCTCGGGTCTTGAGGACGTCGAGGACGACGTCTCAGGAGGAGGGCACCGCTGTAACGGCACCAGCACTGCAGGAGACGTTGCAAGAGGCGCTACTGGCGGCACAGCGAGGGGACGCCTTCGTTGCCCAGCAGAAGCAGCTTGTGAGCATCTCTTGTAGCGCTACCGCCGGTAAACTCTCATCAGGGGTCTGGAGTACCGATGATGAGGGGTTTCTGTGTTACTGCGAAAGGATCTTCGTGCCCGCGGGCCTGAGAAACGAGATCCTGATGCTTTTTCATGACGATGAGGTTGCCGGCCATCAAGGCGCAACCAAGACTTGCAAACGGATTCAGGCGCAGTACTACTGGCCCGGATTACGCCGAGACGTGCGTCGATACGTCTCTACCTGCCGCGAATGCCAGCTTGCGAAGCCAAGGCATCACAAGCCTTACGGGTTGTTGGCGCCACTGCCA
Source organism: Purpureocillium lavendulum (assembly GCA_029168975.1). Taxonomy (NCBI): domain Eukaryota; kingdom Fungi; phylum Ascomycota; class Sordariomycetes; order Hypocreales; family Ophiocordycipitaceae; genus Purpureocillium; species Purpureocillium lavendulum. Next base: position 158,515 of record JAQHRD010000015.1, read on the forward strand.
GCGCCAGAACACCCGTGGCAAGAGATTTCCATGGATTTTATTACGGACCTTCCAACGGTCCGCTGCGAGAAAAAGACGTACTCCGGTATCTTGGTCGTGGTAGACCGATTGACTCGATACAGTCGCTTCATTCCTGTCTCAGCGCGTATCACGAGCGATGGCCTGGCGACAGTATTCTTGAGGGAAATCTTCAGGTATTATGGGATGCCCGATGGAATCGTCAGCGACCGGGGAAGCCTATTCACAGGCCACTTTTGGGCCACATTTTGCCACTTACTTCAATGCAAAAGACGCCTCAGCACCGCCTTCCACCCTCAGACTGATGGGCAGACCGAGCGGATCAACCAAACGATCGAGCAGTATTTGCGGACTTTCTGCAACAAAGAACAATCAGACTGGATGGATAAGCTACCGTTGGCGGAGTTCGCCTACAATACCTCACACCACGATACTGTCAAGGCGGCGCCTGCCGAAGTTTTGATGGGCTATCAGCCGCGGTCTAAGGGGCACGTTAAGGGACGACTAGAAACCTTCAGCCCCCACGCGATGGAGCGGGTCAGAGGCCTCAGAGAGCTTCACGAACGCACAGCGTTGCTCATCGCGAGCGCCCAGAAGCGCCAGGCGCACTACTATAACAAGGGACGGGAACCCAAATCATTCCAGGAGGGCGATTGGGTGCTTATATCTACTAAGCACCTTCCATTGCGGCGCCCAACGAGGAAGTTGACCGAGAAGTATGTCGGCCCGTATCAGGTCGAACAAGTTATTGGGGGACATAAACTGGCCTATCGTCTCCGGCTGCCGTCAACCGTCAAAATCCACAACGTGCTACCTGTCAGCAGCCTGGAACCCTACAGTTGTCGAGACAAAGAGCCTGCCGAGCCTGAAGATAATCCGTTTATGGCGGAGAGCACGTACGAGGTTGAGCGAGTTCTCGATCACCGTGGGCCGAAAAGTCGTCGGAGATATTTGGTGAAATGGAAAGGGCATGGTGAGGAAGAGAACTCCTGGGTGCCCCGAAGTGACTTCGTGGACGCAGCCTTTCTGGCGAACTATGATCAATCTGCGGATTCAGGACCCTAGGAGCTCGGGACTAGCTCCTCAGGGAGAGGGGGCAACCTGTCACGGGCAGGCAAGGTAGGCAACACAATTCTGCCTAGAAGGCAACAGCTGCTGCCTGCAAGGCAGCAGCAGTAGCTGGAGTCTTATATGGCCATCTCTCTTCCAGTGAGAAGGGAGGGGGAGCCAGAGATCAACGATTGTATCAATTGCTTCCCGTTCTTCACTCTCTGTTTCGTCGTGATTGTGCGCCTTACAGCTTTATTGTCCTTATAAGAGTGTTCTTGTGCCATTTGCATGTAGCGTTGTTGCAGCGGTATATGATCTCCGCGGAGAGCAGGCATCGGCTGGAAAAGTGGTATAATATTGTGGCATAGTTATCCTGCTAGCTAGCGTACAGCAAAGTAGCGCTCCACGTGGGTCTCTCTCATACTACATGCTTCGCGTTCGTGGCCAACCAGACAGAACGCCCACCCAGACAAGACTGAGCAAGGTTGCCGTTACACCGCCCTCGCGCGTCACAACCATGAGCTCACAGCAGGAGCTGGACGGCCAGGATGACGGCGCCGGCCAGCAGAACGCTGCCGACAGCGACGACACCGCGGGCGGCAACTGACGGAAGGATCGTGGGCGCGGTAGAGCCCACGGCGCGCGAGGTGCTGGAGCCAGCCACGGTAGAGGCAGTGGAGTTGCCGGAGCCGGAGCCAGAGCGGGTGCTGGAGGCGGAGGAGGTGGCGGTAACCAGTGTCGTCTTTGACTCGGCGCTGGTAGTCCTGAGCACTGCAGACACGGTCGATGAGGTAGACGAAGCCGGGAAGGTCTGGGGACCTATCGTGGACGCGGTGGAGTTAGCGGCGCGCGAGGTGCTGGAGCCAGCCACGGTAGAGGCAGTGGAGTTGCCCGAGCCGGAGTCAGAGCGGGTACTGGAGGCAGAGGAGGTGGTGGAAGCAAAGGTCGTCTTTGACTCGACGCTAGTAGTTTTGGACACCACAGCCTCGGTCGACGCGGTCGACGAAGCCTGGAAGGTCTTGGAGCCGATCGTAGGCGTGGCGGAGCTAGCGGCGCTTGAGGTGCTGGTATCATCGCCGCTGCCAACAACAACCTTGATGCTCTGCCAAGAACCCGAGTTGTCGGAGTAGATGTACTGCTTGATACCACCGTTGGCGGGCTTGTCCTTGCCGGCATAATCGGTGATGGTGATGCTCTTGTAGTAGGCGAGGAAGGGGCCCTTGGAGTAGTCAGCATAGCCGCCAGCCCACTGAACGACGCCCTTAGGGGCGTCCTTGCGACCGCCAATCCAGGTGCCGAGCTTGACCTGCATTGGCGTCTGGGGGAACGCAGCGCCACCTTTGGCAGAAGCGGCGGTCAGGGTGCGGACAACAGCGCCGTCGATAGACCAAGTGACAGCCTGCGAAGTCCACTCGAGCGTGTAGGTGTGGAACTGCGCCGTGGGGTTGGCGACGTTGTGGAAGGCACCACGGTCGTAGGTGCTGGTGTCACCCTTGCTGAAGTAGTTGGTCTGAACCTGGGCGTTGTCGCCGCCAACCCACTCCCAGTCGATCTGGGCACAGAGTTAGCCACGGATTATCACAGGCGATTATGCCTGCAGCGTCCAATCTTGCCTCGTCGAGATCGTCGGACAGGAGAACAGCGCTGGTCACGATTCCCACACCGGGAGCGGCCTGGACCACCACCTCGACCTTGCCGAAGAAAATGTACTTGTCGGTGTGAATGGTGGGGGCATCGCTGTCCTTCGTGATGGTGAAGACGGCACCCTGGCTGTCGTACTTGAGGTTGGTGCCGTCAGCCAAGTCGAACGTGCTGCAGGCTCCCTTGGTGAAGTCGCAAGTCGTCGTACCGCCGAAGGCAGTGTCGGCAGGGCACGCTGAGCGAGCCGGTCAGCTTGTCATAAGACGACACTCAAGCAGCGAATCTTACCTTTCTTCAGCGGGTTGCAGAGGGTAGAGGTCTGCGCGGAGACGAGAGACGAGGCGGCGAGGACCACCGCGGCCGCGGAGAACACCTTGGACATCATGTTTGCTGGGGTGCCAGACGTAAGTACGAAGGAGTATTGATCTGTACTCAGAGGCTGATGGGACCCTAATGAGCGGCCACGTGGCCGTTGACAAGAATCGGAGGATAAACGATGGATAGTATTTTGCAAAACGAGACATGAAGAGATGTTACAGGAGAGCCGTCGGTGACAGAAAACGAGGCCAGCCCTTGAGTTATAGCTAGCACAGTGTGTTTTCCCGGGGCGCCCCGGGGAAAAAAAGGGGGGGGGGGGGGGGGGGGGGGGGGGGGTTGTTCGTGCTGGGTGTGCTTCAGGTCGTCGGTCGCTGTCGCACAAACACCGTAACAGGGAGAGGGTCCCCGCTGCTGATCATCACAGCAAAAGTCGTAGCTGCGCCCCAACTAGGGCCAGAGTGTCCAGACCTTGGCGAAACAGCCGATTACAACCGCAGTCGCGCGGTTGCCCAGAATGGGGCTCCTGAAGATGTGAGCCGCCACCATTTGGGGAAGTGTCAGACGTTCGGTGTGGGTACCAGCACAATAGGCGTCACGGTAAATGAATGGATGTGTAGGCAAACGCCCATGTGTATTCATCGTGATCATCTTCTGCTGGCTCTCTGCCTATTTCTCGCTCCCACTTTCCTCTTGTGGACATGTGAGATATGCAGCTCGCTTCGCGCCCCCTATACGCACGTATCCAGTACGACTTGAGTTATGCATGTCCAGAAGTGCAGCAGGCATGCTGATTATCCCATGACCCACGCTAAGTTACATGTTGGTCGGATTTGTGGGTCGAGATTCGAGTCCCAAGCAGTCTTCGACGAGCCGAAATCAGGCCTGATTAGCCGTTGGTCAAGGGTAGGCAAGCCGCGCACACCCAACTAAGTGGGCCTCCAACTTAGTCGGTGCCAAAATGCACGAAACTGCGGGACAGTCCTCGACGCGTATGACAGTGACAAACGCGAAAACACCACCAAAAACGCGTACAACCGTGTCTCAATATGGAGATTCATTTCCTCCAGCCCGACGGGGCCGCAGAGCTGGTTTTGAGGGATCGTGATGTCGAGGCCTGCCGGCTACAGCGCAATCTTGTCAAGTCCTCCAAATCAGCAACTTCACGGCGCACGCCTATGACCCTTCGCAGAGCGGCAGATCAGTTCAAGGTCTCAAAGTGTTGGAAGAGACAGGTGGTCTCTAGAAGGTTCTATGATCGTGATGACACTTGTCAGCTCCGTCTATATGAGACGGTGCCTTCCGCTCCTTTCTGTAGCTGGAGATCATGATCAGTAGATCATTCACTCATTCTGTCCCAGTCCGGGTGCGGACGACACAACTCGCTAGAGGCTCTTCACATTTAGCTTGTCGTGTCGAAACGATATCGTTGCAAAAGGAAGCGGTTCTTATACGAGGGCTGCGGCGGCCTCGATCTTGATCTTTGCGGACTCGCGGCATATAGTCGGTAGTCTCGGCAGGCTGAATGCCGTCTCGTGCCGCTAATTATCCAATATGAGCTTGGCGGCCCACTAGAATCAACAATTGACTGTCGCGAGCCGGGGCTGGCAAGACCATGTCTTGACAATTTGCATGTCACGCGCCCAGGGCCTCAGGTGTTTGACAGAAGCAATATTCTGAGACATATCTCCGAGACATATTGGAGGATGCCGATGTATTAAGGAAGCAGCCCTCTTCAGGCTCGGAGGAAGAGAGGGCAAGCTGTTGACCGGGAGACGCCTCAGTCGCCAGAAACAGCGCAATGCTTGGTCCAGCCGCGACTGAGTAGATACCGACAGGTGGTTTGTAGCTGTACCCAAAGGCTGGATGCGGCGTCCTATCGCCCAGAATGGAGCCATCTTTCTGGCTGCATGTGTCTAACCCCCGGCAAACGCGCCGGGCCCTGGCTTACGACTTTGCTGGTTGGCAATTCCGAAGCCCTAGTCGCCCCCAGGCGTCTGAGCAGATTCCACATGGGGGATCCCAGACAAGTCTGCCGAATGAAGCGTTGAGAGATCGTTCGATGACGTCTTGGCGTCTGTGCGCAGCCAGGATGACGAAGCAGCTGGCCCCTGGGCCAAAGATTGCAGCCGCAATGGGGAGGCCCATGGGGAGGCCCAAACAAGGGGCGGTTACATGAATAGTCGGCTTGACCGGCGGCTGCCGTGTTTCTGGTCCGGCCCAATCTCCGCACATTCAGACGGCCGTTCCATCAGCAGTCGGCACTCGCAGACTGCAGGGGAAATTGTTGGCGATCCCTGACGCGTGCAGCGGCGGCGGATGTTCAATACGTCCCATCATGCCACAGCAAAGCCATGGGCGATAGATGTTCCTGCAGGCCTCGCCATGGGTTATCTCGCTATCGGGGGCTCCGCATGACAGAGTATTTGTCGGCTTGGGGCCGGAAAAGGGGGAGGAGCACTGATTTTGATCCATACGCCCGATCCGTCACCATGAAAGGAACGAATTCGTAAATGCATCCCGCCACCCCTGCCGGTGTGCCATGCGTGGGGACATTGCTCCTGCCGAATGGGTGCACCGTCGACCACGGTCAGATCTTCAATCCATTGGCTGCCTCGAAGGTGAAGACTTGGTAACAGGGCAGTGTCGGAGTAGTGACGACACCCCAGTCTCTGGCTGGCAGCGGGCCTAGTTTAACTCCATATGGGTGCACTTTCAGTTGCTGGGCATCTCTATATAAGTTAAGGCAAGGCTGCTATACGGATGCTTCACCAGAGTATGGCATAATCATCCCTAAAGGGGATCTCGAAAGTCGGTGAACAGCACAACCCGACATCAAAGAACAGGGCACAGCCGCAGAATTCGGGCCACGATGCCCATGCAACAGCCGGCAGAGCAATATAAGGTGCCCAAACGAAAACGCAAGTTCCTTCCCGTACCCGGGGTAAATTCCTACCATATTGCTGCTAACTTGAGGTCGTTCCGCATTGTAGGAAAGAGAGCTGCTTCTAGCTTGACTCCTTCCCAGCTTGCGCGCAAGCGAGCTAACGACCGCGAAGCACAGCGGGCAATTAGGGCGAGAACCAAGGAGTACATAGCCTGGCTTGAGCGAGAGGTAGAGATGCTCAAGAACAGCCAGAGCAGGGACCATTTAGTACAGGGGCTGCTCTGTACTAACAAGATGCTCGAGGACGAGCTCGTCCATCTGCGGGAGGCGGTAGCTGACTTCGTCTCGACGCATACCGCACCACTTCGGCCAACGCCCGCCTGTACCCACATGATCAACTTCGCGAGTCACCCGTACATTGGAACAATAACAAATGACTCGTCCTATTACGGCTGCAATTTGAGAATCTGGACTGGGACTGCATCGAATTCGACTTTCCAACACGTGGCAGGGGACCTAAGGTCCATTGCAGGCGACTGCGTTGGACCTGTTGCTCGCACAGAGAGCTGCGAGTTTTGGACCGACCCAGCGTCCCCCCCAGGCGATTCTAACCAGATCACCATCCCGCCCTATGCTCATGGGGCAGGCTCAACTGAGTGTATTGACAACTAGCTGAGCAGCTACAACGAGTATCCTAAGGTGAGGAGGAAACGGGAAAGTGGAGAGGGACGGCAGCGCATAACGCGCAGGTTGAAGGTTTGAGTCCAGTAGGAAGGTTGGCTTTTGGCCGGGATGTGATGACCACGTTTGGTTGGTCCAGAGATGTTTCGAGGAAGCGGGACATATCGTGGTCGCTATTCCACTCAGACGGAATTCGGGCCTGTTCCATCAACTCTCCCTATGCGCCATATGTCAAGTTCCAATGGCGAAGCCTTGCGACCCTCTTTGTGAGGGAACCATCTGGTGCTTGCATATTTTATGCATGTCTCACTTTATGACAATTGTACTACTAGACAAAGTGAGAGCTTTCCTTACGAAACTCTTGCTCTCCACTTTCTCTCCTTGTAGACAATCACTTTGCTCAAGTCGCACTCGACCTTGTTCGTGCCTTGTCCCGTCACACTCTTTTGCTAGCTGGTTGCAGCCTTTAAACGGGGCCAGAATTCGTGCAGTCTCCCAGGGCAAACGGAAGCTGCCGTACCCGTGTTGATGGCTTCCTCAACTACCCCTGAAATGGCTCGAGGTCCTCTGCGTTCTTAACTCAACTGAGATTTTACTGACGCGAGAACCCGTTTCGTTTCCTACTGATGCGTCACATTATATAAATCAACGAAATCGAGATGCTCATGCGCTGTCACTCCTCCACTTCTCGAACCTGGGCTGCAATTCCGGTATTGCCGTGGATGGGGTCATCCGCCTGCCGAGCGCCCCATCTTCGTTTAGCCGTGTTTGCGTTGCGTCGGCATTGGGTATCTTCACGCCCTTTCTCCGTCTTTCCAACTCTCGCGCCTAGGATGCGTAGCTAAAAGTAGATGTCGCCCGCACACACGGACTGGGAAAGAATGAGTGGATGATCTACTGAGGATGATGCCTAGCTACAGGCCGAGTGGACGGCGACGCCCTATAGAGACTGAACTGACAAATGTCGCCACGGCCATCGAACCTTCTAGAGACAACCAGTCTCTTCCAAGAGCTACACTACCCCAGGCGCGTCGAAGGAGGATGTAATCCTGACCATCTTTGTACTGGTAGGCGCCGATCTGGCTGCTTTGCCCTGTCTCCTCTTTCCATCTTTGGCCTTCTTTCCCCTGGCATTCTTCTTTCCTTTAGCCTTGTTGCACTTTGCCTTTTTCTTGCTAGCTCGGGCCTCAATTTCGTCGCCCGTCGTTTCGAACTCACTGCCAGGCGGGTCGCGTTGATCGAAAGTCACTGCGTCGTTGAACTCACCGGGACAACCAATCCAGTTTCGGTGGCACCGCACAAATAGTGGGCGACCACAACAACTTCCTCCCGACGCATCGAGCCAAGTGGTCCCTTGCAGAGAAGTCAGCAATTTGGAAACATATTATCAACAAATGCAGCGTGAAAAGCTTTGCTGGGAGGCAGTTGTCGCATAGTCAAGAGGAGGTGCGAAAAGGGATACGAAATGTTCTTGTCAGGCTGGCGGTGGGCCTGTCTTCTGATGGAGCTCTTTCTCCTTCGATAATTCTCATCAATTCACTGATGGCAAAAATGGACGCCGTGAGCCCAGTTAGCTGACAGAAGGCCTATAAACAGACATACGGCGTGGAGCTGCAGAGCTCGTCTTTCCGAGATGAACCACGGACCGTCGTGAAAGCATGTGGCAATGCGCAATGACCAGGGCTAGTTCCCGCCGGCACTGGGCCACCCGCAAGTTGACGCCAGCGCCGGTGCCATTCAGTGTCGAAAACAGTTGGAAGGGACAGCGGCAGCGGCGACGCGCAAAGGACTTGAACGTAGTATGGCCAGATCCTGGCTGAGCCGCGGCACGCGACTGTGAGAGGCAGCCAAGTACAATTCGGGGCTCTTCGACCCTGTCGACGAAAGCGAGCAGCCAACATATTGCTTCAAGGTCCTGTTCGAGAACCACACTCGATACTCATAACACGTTAGCTGCGATGCACGGACCGTTTTGTAGCTAGCAAGATGCAAGAAACTAGTTTAGGCTCCCATCCCGTAGCGGCGAAACGAATGTGAGACGGTATTGAGACCAAGTCTGGTTCAAAGCCGCGTCATCTGAGGTCTGCGTGTGCCAGACTCCTCCAGAGCGGCAAATAGAGTGTAGAGGTAGTTGCCATGCCTAACTGTGCAGATTTGCTATGTAGATGGCCCCCATTCCCTAGTTCAAGTCTTCGGGCACCGGCAGCATTTTAGCGGCTGATCAAACATAAATGCCTTCACTGCTAGGCAGCCCTCTGGGTAACAACCCCAATTCTCCAGTCAATTAGCAATCCGCTACTACAGCCGCTAGCAGTCCGGTCTATTCTCTCGTCGTGGCTCTCTAAACGCTTCACGTTGCTTGCCGCTCCGACTCCGCCAACACGATGGGCTCCTGCAATCTTGTCTTTATCACTCTCGCGGCGTTTGCCGCCGCTGGCGTCTCTGGTCATGGCTTTATGTCGAAGCCTTTCTGCCGCGGCTGCGAGAAGGCGAGCTTCAGAGTTGACGACCTCAAGTCGCCTAACGTCGGTGGCCAGATCTGCCGCGGCGAACCGGCGGGTAAAGTGATCACCGTCGGCCGGCAAGTCACGCTCGGCCTCACCATCACAGCGCCGCACATCGGCCCGTGTGATGTGTACATCCTCAGACCGGACCTTAGCGACGCAAACACAGCCAAGCCTGTTACTTCGAAGTCAGACTGTGCTGCACCAGACAAGGTCGGCCCGATGACGGTCAACATCCCGGGCAACATCTCCGGCCACAGGGTCCTCCGCTGGAAGTGGCAGGGCTGCCAGGTCACGCCATGCGAGTTGTACGAGAACTGTGCCGACATCAATGTTGGCGGTGGTGGCAGTCCCGCAGACGAATAAATTCGGATTATTCTCTCCCGGAATGAAGGTTGCACATATGGTGCGCAACTCGACATACGGTCTGGAAAAGGATCGGGGCTCCATGGTTGAGACCCTAGATGGACTTGGACAGCTGGCGAAGAAAATATGCTCCAAAATGTTGTTGCAGGAGTCTATTACCTTACTCGCAAGATGACTCGACCAGGGTCAGCACAAAGGTGGAGCCTTCAAACTGCATGGGCTGGGTTGCCGAACAGCTGCAGCTCCAAACTGGTACACAATACTGTTGAATACATGTTGGATTCACCAATTACAGTCCCGAGGGGGTCAATGTGGTCACTGATTGTGTCTTCTGTGGGATTCCCACAGACAGGGGGTCATATACAGTACAGTAATTTGGTGAGCGCCCAAAATGCAACACAACGAGCTCTCGCCGAGGCCATAGCGCAAGACAAGCGAGATTGGCACCTCTAACGGCCCACCAGGGGGCAGAGGAAGCTGCATTGAGCGGAGGGCCGCTGTAAGCGTTAACGTTAGTGGATGCCAGAGCCAAGACAATAGGTCCGACACAGGAAGACTGCGGACGCCCACCCAACTGCGTGAGGAGTCGGGGCCACGTGCTGCCTCAGATGCTGTGAAGCCTGTAAGGTCAAGGTGTACTGTACTGTACCCAGAGGCTCATCACACGCTGATCGGCAGGGAGTGGTATACTACTGTACATTGTCCTCCAGTCATCCGCTGCAAGCCGGCCGCCTCCCGAAGATGTCAGCCACTGAACCATGAAAACGTCCCTAACTATCACATACGCCTGGGACAAATCATGTCACGGACGCGTAAGTGACTGACAACCGGACACAAGGTCCCCTGTGATCTGGCAGCGTGTCACGGGCCAGGCCCCCGTGATGTGGATCCGGCTGAGCCGGCCCCGCAGCTCCGGACCCCCGTCGCTCGCTATTTGACGGACCCATGAGTACAAGCTCGCAGCCCCGAGCTTTGCATTTGTTCTCCTTTCCTCCGTAGCTTTAGATACATAGACAACTCGAAAGTATCTGATTGTTGAACAAACTCCAGTCCAGCCCTCTTACACAACGAAAGCTTCTCCTCTCTAGTGATTGAATTGAGGTTGGTATTTTGTACCGATCCAGTTGAGGCAGGCATTTGTCATATGGCAGGCATTCAGATGCCTGCCTCGATTATGTCGGTATAAATTACCAACCTCAATTCAGTCACTAGATAAAAAAATCAAGAGTCTTTTGTTGCCCAATTCGCTGGGGACCTTCTGCTCAGTCGTCAGTTAGTCATGCACACGTGCAGTGCGACACATGACCAGGAGTGCTCTTCGTTCCAGTCAGGGTAGGCACTCGGACGACGTAGGTGGTGGCGTTTCGAGGTCTTTGCCGGGGTATATGGCCCGCTGAGAGGCATCTCCCGGTTCCAAAGGCGATAGCCGAGCCGCATTGCACATGGCTGGAAGGGACGCGTATGGTCGTCGTGCATATACGGCTGGCCTGCTATTGGAACGCTTACCAGGTGTCCATAGCAGGTATGGTGGGTCCCTGAGTCATGCCCCGTCGGATGCACGAGACAAACCCCGTTATCTTGTTCCTCATTTGCGAAACAGGACCATCACAGACAGTGAATATGTACTGCACGAGGACGCTAGTAAGAACTTACACAGGCCGCAAGAGCTACATACGGGAAGTAACGCAGATCCCCACAGAGGGTGGGCGCCAAGAATTTGCAAGTGCTAGCCAGAGCGATGCAACCGGCCTGAATATGTTCACGGACGGCTCCAACACGCAGACACTTGGCGGACTACCCTTATTCGCACAGTCCATACTTTTGGAGAAGGACCTGGGCGATAGATTAAGCATAGGCAAGCGCGATCGTCTCGCTTCTTGTTGCGAGGTGACCGCTTCGGAAACGTTGTCCCTTAATTAACCAAAGCTGCCATATCATCATGGGGAAAACTTGCAACATGGGAGACAGCGGCCTACTTGATGGTCTACCCAGGAACTCCGAATTGGCGCAGGCACGGTATGAGACGTTGCTATCAAATTCACCCATCAGCAAACTGGAAATCCCCACGGTCGTGCCCAGTTAAGCATTAAACGCAGACATGACTCACAAACCCATCTGGCGCCGCTGAGTCGGACACCCACGCTCTCAATATCCACGAAGTGAAGGCACGGTGAGCCAAAGTAATCAATCGATCATCGCAATAGGATCCAGTCTGGTCCCTGAAGCCATTGGGACCCTTCCAGGCGCAAACTTCGAGGAACCCCTCTACTGACTTCTCGCGAAAGCGTATTCGCACCACAACGCAACTGCCACTTAACCTCGTAATTCCGTTTAGGACTGCAGCTATGACACATTGTTTGACATACGATAACGCCTGGCGAACAGCTATTCTTTCTGCAACTCTTCGTTGCCATGAAATGCCCCAATCACAGGCTCGAGCAACACAGGTAGACAGTCGGCAACATCCCGCCCGAACGCAAAGTCTCCAGGCTCAAGCTTCTGCAGCTCTGCTTGGGTCTCGGCATCTGGCTTAATGACAACGAGTCGCGCGCCGAGGCGCTTCGCCTTCATAATGTAGCTTGCCGCGGGCCACGTGGCAGCGGACGTGCCGATGACAAACATGAGGTCCTGGATTGTCGATCAGAAGGTCAATCTTGATCAACATGTGTGAGAGGCAGAAGCCAGGGGGCTACAGACGTACCACATTCCCTTTGTTCATCCAATCATCAACGCCCTCGAGCACAGTTTTGTCCAGATCTTCTCCGTACCACACTACCGCCGGCCGCTGTATGCCGGCTGTGCACTTGGGGCACTTTGGTAAGTCCGCCTCGGGAATGTTCTTGACGCGATGATAAGGGTCCAGCAGCCGCAAATTCTCACCTGGTGGACAGTCCTCAGATGCGGGTGATAGCGCAGGGCAGAATGGGTCGTCGTAGTTATCTCGCTGGAGCCAGTCGCACCCATCCTTAGAACACTTGATATCGAACATGGAGCCGTGTAAACTACAAAGTTGCTCCGGAGGATGGCCTGCTCGTGATAAGAGGTCTTAAACCGAGACAGTGACCATTGATCAGTATGATGCATTTACGGCGACAATTGTCCAAGCTGGACCGAGCAGGCGAATAGCAGGGCTGACTCACTGTCGACATTCTGTGTTAGGCAGAAGAAGTTCTCGTTTGCCTTGGCTAATGCTGCTAACGCCCAATGCGCTGCGTTAGGATCCGCCTGAAGGCATTTGTGGCGCTTATAGCCAAAGTAGAGCCAAACAACACCCGGGTCCATCACGAAAGCCCGCTTGGTGGCCAGATTGGCAATTCGGTAGCTCCGCCAGAAACCGCCGAGGCTACTGGAGGTTGGGAGGCCGGACGCGGCGGACAAGCCAGAACCGCAGAGAGCAAGTATTCGTGTGCTTGATCGAAGGACGTCGTAGAACGCCACTAGATCATTGTGGGCTGTATCGACACACATCGGGAACTGTGGTCTGGTGATGCGACTCGTTTACCGCCTTCGTATTGAGCAGTGTTATGTACTAAACGACACGCCGAATGTGGGGTACATCTGCTGGGAAGGAGCGTGCAAGGCGTAACGAAACGGTAGAGCGCTGTGAGCGAATCCAGCGGATGAATTCCATTATATTCGACAGAACCAGCAGAAATGAGGTTGGTCACTTACCCCTTGCATGAAAGGATTGCGAGCGTTAGTCACACTCACTGGGAATACCTGTTGCCGTGCGTTTTGTAGCTGCTTCACGCCTGCCGCAATCAGTGTGCGCCAATGTGTGGTTACATTACAGCGAGGGACAGGCATGACGAATGCGTCTACGATATTTGGCGGAACTATTGCCCCTGTGCTACATTAGTACCTGTAATATGATCTTCCATGATGCTAGTAGTGGAAAGGCCTGTGCATAATTGTACCCGGCATGTCCCGACACAATGATATCCCATAGGTAGATCAAATTTTTTGCAGGTTCCAGGGACTCAGCCGCCTTTCATACGACGTTTTGGCATTATGGTATCCAGATGCGGTTTGCTGACTGGATTCTCTTGTGGCGTGCACGGCCGTTGGTGACGCCTTGCCGGAGACGCTGTCACGGGAAGACCGGTCGGGTAGGCAACACAATCCTGCCTAGAAGGCAACAGTTGCTGCCGGCAGCAGCACTAGCTGGAGTATTATATGGCCATCCCTCTCCCAGCGAGAAGGGAGGGAGGGCCAGAGATCAACGATTGCATCAATTGCTTCCCGTTCTTCACTCTCTGTTTCGTCGTGATTGTGCGCCTTACACCACGGCCATCGCAAAGGAGCTCCCAGAAATGCGATCATCGGCGTCGAGAAAGTGAATCACGCTCGCAGGAACGTTGAGGCCCTGAAGAAGGTATTTGCAACTGTCTTCTATCATCTCCCGATACAGCGTATCACATTCGTAGCACACCGTCACGGCAAAGATCACCGACAATGTGGCCGGCCACCCGACCAATATCGCTCGCTCGACCCTATTCAGGGGGTGTATCATAGGGCTCGGAATCAGAAGAGCTGTCGTCGGTATCATATACGTACCCCAATGCGCGCAGGCGGTCCCGTCGTGTTATCCGTTCCTTGTGGTCACACGCCGGTCGGCTTGCCCACGCTGCGATCCCATTCGTGTCAAATGGCGGCTCAATGGCTGCGCAGTTCAGCAGCGCGCACAAGACACACTGCTTGCTGTTCACTCCTGCGGGACAGAAAGGCGAGGGTGTGGCCTCTCCCACAGCGCCGATATCGTGGACTCTCTCCCTTAAGTGGAGCTCGCCGTCGTTGACGATAATCCTCCGATGGCTCTGGGTGGAGGAATCAGCCTCGCCTTCGTCCCGTATGGCATTGGCATGAGACCGGATATCCGCTCCACTAGACATCGTGCTGGGTTGTCCTTCCTGTTCATTGAATGGTCCAACGCGAGATCCAGTCTTTGCATTTGCCGATGCACCCAGACTCCACTTGACCTCAAAGGCCTCCATAAACGGAGTAATCTCGGTCCTGATTCCGGACCTGCCACTGTGGACGGGCGTCCCCATCCCGCTGACGGTCGTTTGCTTGCCAGGTGATGACGTTCCGAGGGAGCTGCTAGCGGTTTGGCCGACTTGAGCGTGGCGGAGCGCGTTGCTCCGTGGGTGGATTTCACGCAGCCTTGTCCGGGGGGCTGGGCACGACAAACTTCGAGCAGGTGCGTAGGTGATGAGGTCGTCACGGTGGCTGTGATTGAGCGACGAGGCACGGCCCCGCGAGCGGTAGTATGTGTTTGGTGACTTCGGTCGACGAGACCGTTCGACTAGATTCAAATTCGGGCAACGTGTCTGGCTACCTGAAGAGCTTTTCAACTGCACTCCTGACTGCGCTCGAGCAGGGACGCGGGACCTGGAACTTGTATTATGTAGGGTGCCGACGCCTAGATAACTGATCAGGAGGCCGTCTTGCAAGCAGAGTGACATTCAGGAGTAGCTGAGACTTACACGCCGCGTGCAAAAAGCAACATCGGCCCTGCTCATTAGAGCTATCGCACTCTAGCGACGGGGAAGGGATTGGCTTGTTTGCCCTACCAACCAAGTTTCCGCCTCGAGAAGGTGACTGATATTCTAGACGTTCTACCCTCCCGATCGATGTGGGTGACAATGACACATAATCATTGGCGTCCTCGCTGGGGATGCTGATATCGCCTCGGAATCTATACCTGGAGATGGCGGGAGGCGTTGCCGAGCGGCTGCTAGGCCTCGACTCGAATGGCTGCGTGGCGATCAAGTCCGGTTTCCACGGCAGACCGTTCGGAGGACTCTCTGAATGACGCCTCTCTATGGTGATCCGGCCATAGTGGATCGCTGATGCCGCCTGTTCAACCGAACCGGTGCCATTCCTTCTCTGGGCCGTGCTCACACTTCGACTCATGTCGCCAGTGGCGGCTGCGGGTTGGAGACCGCTCTGGGATTCACGACGCAATGATGGGGTCCCCATGGTAGCCGGGTGACGAAGGGACAATGGCGCCGTTGCCTCGGGGTCCTGTGCTCGTTCGCGTGACCAGCGGCCCTCGCCCAGCTCTAAGCCTGATGTCACGGCTGAGGTACCTTGCGTCTGTGTCGAGCTGCTCCGCGACTTTGCCTGATCTCCCATGTCAGGCTGAGCAATGCTTCGCATCAATGCAATGGGGAGACTCCAGTCCGGAACATATTCTGGCGTCGCCGTCCTGCAGTCCTGTGCGGTCGCGACCGTTACGGCCATCGATGCGCACAGCCTCTGCACCCCAGCGGTTAACGAATACACCTTGTGCGGAACCATATTTCTGTCTGCAACTTCCTCGCTGTAGTCTTTCACCCCCACGGCTTGCACCCTCATTTTGAAGTCGTACGACTTGATCTTGCTTCCTGCGTCCAAAATGTCGAGATGATGCATCGTATTCCGCACATCGTCTGCTGATCTGTCCACTGGATTCGTTAGTGCTGTTGTGGCGGTCGAAGATGTGAACGGAGTGGGGCGTGTCCCTCCCTGGTCAATGGCTGCTCCACCTTGCCACGTCCACTATAGCTTTGATGGTTCAGTAGAGCGAGGAGAATGAGTCTGCGGAGGGCATGCCTCGGATTCCGGCTTGGAAACTTTGGTATCCATGAGCATGCCTCGCCGACAAGTATGCCGGAGGAGGGTAAGTGGTCGCCTCGGGAAGGGGCTTCGTCGGGGATAGGAATAGCCATTTGCAACTGACTCCATCTCCACAATACATACAGCTGGCGGCAGTTAGTCCATCAATCCTTCACACGTCATAGACCGCTGGTCGATCCTTGCGAAGTGAGAAAGAGAGATATTGTATTCGGTGCAAGCATGGCGCAGCAAGTTCATGTTCCTCGCGAGCTCCCGCAGTCGTTACACGAGTGGCAAGACCCGCCCAGCCTACTGTACCTCTGTCGGTCGCGACTTCTGGCCAAGGTAGGGTAGCAGAAGCTCATGAGTCATGACGAAATCCTTGTCATTATACCTATCAGTATTACAGAATAGTACTGTACCGTACATCATCTTGCTGCAAAACAAAGACCCAAAAAGTGTGGGATCATGCCACCAGTTGTGGCTCATCGCCCGCAGCATGCGCAGCTACCCACACCCCAGAACACGCTAAAGGTTGCTAGACGATCGTGTTGGCCATTGGGCTTAACGTACCCCACAAGCGAGTGAAACATGTGAAGGGTTCTAATAGTGTAAATTACAGCTATGTAGTCCTCATGCGTTTTACATTCGAGCTGAGGAAAGAAAGAAGGGAAGGAAATGAGGAGGGCAGAAATCCTCCAACAAATAGGGTAAGTCGTCGCCACAGCAACAGCGCTTGGACCGACATGGCCCTGTAAGGGGCACGGGGCTTATTCAGCCAGAAGCGTGCTAGAAACCAACAAATTGATTGCATTGCAGAGAAGAGAACAGGAAGCTCTCGAGGAGCTGGCTACCTGGCGACATATAGTCGATACTCAGGGGCAGGTTGTGAGACCTCATTTGGTGGCGTTACCAGCATCGGCGTCAGCCGAATGCGCACCAACGGCTCAGCCCGTTACAGGGATTTTGAGGTGGTTCACTCGCTTGGGTGGGTCACTCGGTTGTGGAGTACGTTAAATAAAGTACATTACATTACATTCCCTTTCCAAGGAACTCTCCCCTGTAAAAACCCCGCTCTTCTTGCAGCTGTTAGCAGCTTGTTAGAGAAGCGGGGTAATTGCAGGCCAAGCGACCATGCTTTGGCTTGGTAGGCCTTGACTAGGCGCTAACAAGCACGAATGAAGGACTTTGGAGAGTTCGACTTCATTTGGAAAGCTGGTCTCGACAGCGGCGGCCCGGGGGTGATGCCACGGGCAGCAAGAGCGATACCGCGGGTATCGATAGCGACATTGCGAACAACAAGAGCGATGCTATGAACAGCAAGAGCGATGTCACGAACCGCAAGAGTGATGGCACGAGCAGCAATAGCGACGGCACCGAGCAGGAGCGATGCCACAGACAGCCAGAGCAATGCCACGAGCAATAAGAGCAATACGCGCGAATAACGATACGAAACGACAATATGGCCTGCCGAGGTGGCAGGTATGCAGGACGCAACAACTACGACGCACGCGATCGTCTCCCTCGGCCTGGGCCGAGGGCCTGGGCCGAGGCGGGGAACGAGCGCATGAAGCTACAGACTCGGTTTGCCCGGCGTGCACCGGGACCTCGCCATTTCACGACCGTCGACATACTGACAGCATACCCTTCATCTCAACCTTTCTTTTCAGCACAATCCCTCTACCTATACCTGTGGTTGCCCCACAGTTGGTAGGTAAGCCTCCACCGGACGGCTATAGGCAGGTGGACTCTTCGTCAATCGCGGCGGAGGAGAGTGGTCTGTGCATCGTCGGACAGACGCCAGAGTTAGGAAGAGACAGGTCAATTTACGGAGAACAGATCGAAAGGTATGAGAGAACTTTGGAGCGCAAAGTGGAGAGACGAGAACTGTTGAGCAGCAGTGATGAGACGACAAACCGTGGGGCTTGGGGTGTTAAGTACCAAATGTATGGAAATGTAACTAGCAAGCGTCAAGGCCCTATAGGGACTTCCCTCCGGGCGTAATACAATCATTCATTCATTCGTTCCCTTTCCAAACGACGGACTGCAAAAATCATTGACCAAGAAAACGCAATCGACAGGCTATTTGAGCAACAAGCTGCGAGACAGGAAGGGCATGATATTGAGCAGGAGCATCATCTTCTTGCGGCGGTGGATGACGAGTTGTACAATCAAGCCCTGGTCAACCTTTTGACGGCGCATAGCCTGCCGCACAGCCTGGTCGAGTGGCCTGAGTGGTACGCCATGCTCCACACAGTCAACTACATGGCTCCAGGAGTCGTTACGCAAAGTCGGGGACAAGTCCCCAAGCTACTGGAAGCCAGCTTTATCACGCATCGCGAAAAATTGAGATCAAAGCTGAAGTCCTCACTTACAAAGGTGCACTTTAGCATTGACATCTGGTCCTCTCCCAACCACCACAGCCTCCTCGGGATCGTGACCCACTTCATTGATCGAGAGTACCGGCAGTTGCGCAAGGCCTTGCTTGCGCTCCGGGAGCTTGAGGGCGCGCATAGTGGGGAAGCAATTGCAGAGACCTTCCTCACGGTCATTGACTCCTACGGACTGCATGACCAGGTTGGGTACTTTACGTTTGACAACGCTTATAGCAACGACACAATGCTGCAAGCCGTTGCAAAGGCCTGCGACTTCGACACCGCCCATCGCCGACTCCGCTGTAACGGACACATCATCAATCTAGCTGTACAGGCGTTCTTGTTCGGCAGGAATAAGGATGCGTCGGATGAAGCATTGCGCCAGGTGTCACAGCTATCCAAGAACGAACAGGAGGGTATTGCTGAAAGGCGAGACGCGGCAACTGCATGGCGGCGCCATGGCGCACTTGGGATGCTTCACAACCTTGTGGTATGGATACCCTCATCTTCCCAACGCTATCAAGCGTTCTCCAAAGCTGCCGGTCGCATTATTCCCCAGGACAACTCCACCAGGTGGAACTCCTGGTATTTGATGATTCACGTTGCGATAAAAGTCCGCAAAGAAGTGAACAACTTTTTATCGACGGCCACTAAGTTACACGGAAGGCGACATCAGCCTCGATTATCTTCACCCCGAGCACTGGCAGGAGCTTCAGGAGATCCATGACTTTCTGCAGCCATTCCACGAGATCACTACTGGCAATTCCTGCCATGTCTGTGGATCCTGAACGAACTTTCAGTGTCACAAAGTTGACAGTAAGCTCGCAGAGGCACAGCTTAAGCCCAGAGATCATCGAGGAAATACAGTGCCTACGGGATTGGCTGGCCCATCGAGCGATCACTGTGGGCGAAGTCGTTAGCTTTGGTGGGGAACGGATCAGTTGTGATGAACAGGTGGCGTAATAGTGTGCCGGGCCTGGCCCTGGCGTCAGATATTCAAGTATTTCAATTTAACTTAAGTTAGTTAATTCAAGTTAAGTAAGTTGACGGACGAATTTATTTCAAGTAATCAAGTTCGAACCCCGAACTTGACTTACTTGAATTGATGTCAGCGCTCCTGGATGGTCCGCCAAGCAGTAAATAGCAGCGTGGCCCCGGGCCAGGGCACAAGGCATCCGACCGGGTGTTTCATGCAGCAGCAACGCAGCTCGGCTAACCCCGTCGTGGATGAGCGCTGGAGATGAATTACCAGCCCGCGAGCTCGTGCAGGAAGTGGGCGTGGCGACGTCACGCTCAGAAGAAAGAGAGCTGGACTCGGATGGGGCTGGCGTGTGGTGAAACTTTCACAGTGAAAGGGGACAACTGTGAGGTACACTTTACCTTACGGCTCCCCCTTGTTCAGAGAATTGACCAATGATTCGCAATACGGGTGCCCGAACCCCTGCCAGACAACGCTATCGTAGCGGATCCATCGGCTGCACTGCCTCGACAAATATACGCTCCAATTTAGAGCGTTGTGGTTTGGAGCCGCGGCACGGAACTTCGCCGAACGGAGTAGTAAAGGTACCTACAAAGAGGCATCGCTGTCGAGCAGGGCACACCCAACCGAGTTGGCCCTGCGACACCAAAACAGTGGCACTTCAACATTTCCAATGATCTTTTGGCAAGATGTCAACCACAGATTCAACCATTAAATTTGTTGCCATGAGTCTTATCTCCATCGCCGTCCTATCTTTACTGGTTACTGTTTTCCGAGTAACGAGAAGCAGAGTGTGCCCGAGAAAGGCGGCGACCGGCAATGACCAAGTCTATACCATGGGTCCATCTGCTCATCCTGGCCAAAAAAGGTAGCAGGACTGGGCATCTCACTGATAATGGATTTAACGGCAGTAAGCCTCTTCAAAGCACACGACTCTTATCTGGCATGTCGCACTGCACGTGTGCATAACTGAGCGACGACCGGGAACAAGGTCCCCAGCGAATTGGGCAACAAAGACTCTTGCATTTTCTATCTAATGACTGAATTGAGGTTGGTATTTTATACCGATGCAATCGAGGCAGGCATCTGAGACACGGCAGGCAGAAGCCAGGTTCCCTGAAGCTATCGTCACCGATGGTAGGCAGCAGTGCTGTTGACGGTCTACGTGAATGAGCGACTTGATATTGACATATAACGATCCCCCCGGATCTCTAGTATTGTGTCCGGATACTGAAACATCGCAGGCAGCAACTGGGTTGCTTGAAGCCATTCCCAATCCCGGATCTTGACGTGTGTCCTTGGATAGTTGACCAACGCCCGGCACAGTGGTGGCCAGGAGCCGGGTCTGAGTGGATGTAATAGCTACAAGGGTACCTGCGAGCCCCTGTCCATCAAAGCCAGCCACTTCGAAGCTTGCCGAAACGCAGTCGCCTGCAGGCGCCCAGGGAAGCGACATCTATGACCCAGTCCTGATGAAACAGATCCATGGGCTTGTGCCCGGTTCTAGGGAATCTCCACATCCAGGTACAGGACTCCAGGTGTCCACGGAGAATGAACCGGACCCAGCGTTGGCTATTACAAGATGGTCCAAGGGAACGCGCCATGTCTACGATGGCCTTTCCAAGCGAGGTTGAACTTTGAGAATGTCCGAACAGTATGGGATATCCGTGATCTGAGGTCGAATGTGTCTGGCGGCGATCATACCTGGACCGACAACGTGAACTGCTTGGTGTGCGGTTCTATCATCCCGTAGATCCCGAAGGCCTCGTTCGGTCGCCAACTAGCTCTATTCATAGCTGCTAACCTGCCCCCTCAGAAGGCTTTGTGGGATGGTAAACTGAAACTTACAAAGACAGTGCTAGTGTTCGCCTTGGAAAGAAGATGTCGACGAACGAAGCTGCAGTTTCTGGCTGCGCTCAAGCGTGCAGACGACGGCGTTAAGCTCGTCTCCGAGCACTCACCCCCCCGACTGCACCTCGACAACTCTTGTTGTACAGACCCTTAAAAAAATTCTATAATCGCGTCGCGCACATTCCTTGTACACTTGCTCGCGTGACTTATGGTTAAAGCTTGCTGGCCATGGTGGAAGCCATTGCAGAGAACATAATTTCGCACCAGATCCGTTGCAGTTATGCCGTTCGACCGAGACACCTGCGGACATAGCAAAATCTGGGAGAAAGCAGGACGGAAGGGCGAATACAACTTGGATTTGCAGGGTCACAAGGCGGCAAACCACCACCGAGCTCTGACGCAGTCACGCAGGTCACGCCGTCATGATAGATCCGAGGCGGCAGATCAGCGCTGCTCGTGCGATAATACGCTTGCTAAGGTTCTGTTGATAGGATTGTGCTGAATCTGTGTGTAACAGGCCCGCATGGTCCTGTCGTGCTGGGATTGTGTCCAGACGGGGCGGTGCTGCATCTAGGTCCAGGCTCTCCCGAGACTGGATGCGTCCACTACGCAACATGCGCCAATCACGGAGCTGACCTCGCATGTACGGGTTCGGCCAGGTCCAGGACATGCCTTCACGCGAAGCACCGGCCATGTTAGGCAGAGAACGTGCTGCCTCTAATGGGTCGTGGACAGGCCCCTGCTGGCGTGGTGGCATACGGCGCACTAAACAGCACTTGTTACCCGCTGAAGCTAACAGGGGCACAGCCCAAGATGCACGAAGTGGCTTGGACTGGCTTCTCCCGGGCAACGCAGCGCTCCTGTCAGACAACCACTACGCCACAGCAAAAGTGTAGGCCCACACCTCGTGTGGAATAATAGCGCCCTATACGTTGTGCGACACACCCCCAAGGAATTGCAGAGCTCCTTCTGACATTCCTGTTATTGCGCTACGGTTCGTTATCACGCAGGCAGGACTCTGTGGTGGGATCTCGGCATATTTTAGTTCCTTCGAGAAGCTGGAACGGAATCGAACTCGCGACCTTCCGGGAGCGGTGTGTCGGGCTAGCTCGAAGAGCTGACGGGCTCATAACTGTCAGACAACCAGTACGCCACAGCAAAAGTGTAGGCCCACACCTCGTGTGGAATAATAGCGCCCTATACGTTGTGCGACAGCTCCCCCTTCCACGCAACGCTTTCCACGCAACATTTTCCCTTCCGCGCAACGCTTTCCCTTCCGCGCAACGCTTTCCCTTCCACGCAACATTTTCCCTTCCACTCAACGCTCAGTCAATCACACTCTCCAGCACCGTCGCGCGACCAGCGACCTCCTCCAGCACGTGCGAGTCTCCTCTCGACACGGATACGGGATCGGAGCTTGCATCCGTGGTCTGCATTTGTGGGCATAGCTACACAGAGAGTGGCCACAGAAGTCATCAGAAGAAGGCGCACTTTGATTGCTGCGAAACTATTTTTTTTGGCGAGGAGTGGCTTAACCACCGCAACACAACAGGCCACACCGGTGAAGAGGTTCACGCATGGACAAAGAAAAAGAAGTCTTATTGTGAGAAGGTAGAGTGCGAGCTCGGGTGCGGGTTGACTCCAACGCGACAGGATGAAAAAATATCGCAAATCAGAGCACTATAGGTGCATCGAGTGCGATCGAATATTCATCTCCACCGGCAAGAAAGAGCACGAGCACAGCACTAAGCATGTTTCTTACATGGTGGTTCCTTCACTTGACCGGGAGCACCCAGGTGCTGTTGCGGCGACATCGACACTGAGGACATTCGGGCCCAGAATGCCTCGCGAGAGTATTGAGACTGCCCAAATGCGCAGCAAGTATGGTTCCCTGATTCAAGATTTGCTTCGAGAATGCCGGAACTCAAAACGTTCCCAGGCCAGCCCCACAAGGTGGGATGATAGCCTGGCACTCCTAAACCGGATCTTCCCTTCTGATCGCGACATACCGATCGCGCGGATCGGGCCCATATCAGCGATGGCCGACGACCCAGATGTTTGGTATACTACAGAAGACGAGATAGAGAAAGTCATGGACGAAGACTTCATCTTGCACAAACCCACGGTGGTGAATCACGTCGCCCGAGACAACGGGGCCATGGACTGGACCACTTCTTAGAGACTCTATACGATCATTTTGGCGATGGCACGGTGGACGTACAAGAAAGACCCAAGTACTACAGAGAAAGCCGCCGTCTCCTCGCCTGTCTGCGAAGTGTCGGTGTTTGAGGGTAATGGGGATATTTGTGGGCTTGGCATCACGGAGCTCCCGCTCGCGTTGGAGTGGTTGACGTCGAATCCTAAGAAGTTGCAAGTTAGCTGGTAAGTTTGAGAAAGCACGCGGCCATCGGCCTTGATGCGGCCGGAAACTGGGATCCAGCTGTAACGGCTACCTTACCAGTAGGTGTTGAGTATGGCGAGGAAGTTGTAGAAACAGCGTCAATCTGCGTCTTCCGTAGCAGCTGAAGTTCAACCCCTAGGACCTTGTTCTGGCGCAACAGCTCTTGGAGCTTCCAGGAACCACCGATACCAGCATAACGAAGCCACCTGCTTCACGGCGTATTTGTTGCCAGCGAGACTCACGAACCACTCCTCAAGAGAGAATGAGAGTCAACAACAGGCTTGATCAGCACGCGGTACTCAACATATTCCTCTCCGTCAATGGTGATGATGGTGCCCTGCGATACCAGCCGACCGGCAAATGGCCCTTGCGTCTTTCGCTCATACTTCATGCCTCGCCATACTTTAGCATCTTGGAGTACACCCGACCTGTGCAGAGGCCCCTGGCTGGCCCGTGCCTCATCCACTAAACGTAAGGGCACCCGACCTGCGCTCCACTCCGTCTGTTCATCAGTGGCAACGCTTGACCTGCTATGCTGATCTTCGACGCAATGCTCAGCGCGTCCTCGGATGAGCCGCGTATCGTCAGGATCAGGGTCGTGAGACGGAACTCCCACAAACCGGACCCTTTTTGGAACCTGCTGGCCTGGGGAAAGCGGATGCTTGCTGCGTAAACGCTGGGCATTCGGACAGGTTTGACGCAACCCGCCTCGGTAAGACGGGCGCAACGCATGTTGCCCAGGACGGGATCGAGGTGTCACGCGCTCCGATTCCATGGCCGAGGAAGCCGTCTTGACAGTCCGTACCTGTGCCTCATTCGCTTCGCGGACATGGTTCGTATGGTCCAGATTCAGCGACGCTTGCTGACGTGCAGCTGCACGTGCGTCCATGACGAGCCCTGTGTTTTAATCACATTTTAGTGTGTCTTGTCAGACTCTCTCGCTTGCTTTTTTCACTTCCGTTCCGCCCTAATTTTCTGCGGGGGATTTGCCTCACAGTTTGATCATCTGGCCAGGTTGCACTGCTCGAGACCCGTGGCCCATCTGCACAGGTGTCGCGCATGATGACCTTGCGGCCAACATTCCCCCGCCCGGCACATGCATTTCACGGCGGAGACATCTCTCAACGTGGCTTGGGCCGACTTTCGCTCCTCCGGAGGAGCGGCTGCTCTGTCAACTCAAGATGGAGCATTGGATGAAGCGAAGTGCATTTGCCAATTTTCGTCAACTTCTTTATTGGCTATAAATCGAGTGGGTGTGACAGGAGGCTACGCAGTAGCCGTCAAATTCCGGAGAGCCTCCAATGCTCGCACGCCGCCCTCGACACCTAAATGGCCTCAGGGCTGGTGTGCTCCCACCGGCAGGCTCGACTACGTCCAGGTCTCGAACCATCCGCGACATGAGAGCCACCTGTCGTTCATCAGCCTGTTCAGACACCGCGGGCCTGTGCTTATAAGTCGACCGGCGACGACTGGAAACTCCGCTGTATACGATATGGTGCAGGCTGTCTTTCCGTGGAAGGCTACGACGGAAGAACCTCTGTCAAATCGTCGCTTCAAGGACGGCGTCGTCTAGGGGCTTGATGTGCTCGAACTTCTCCTGACGTATCATGTCCGCGTTATCGGCTGCCGTCGCATTTCTCGTGGGCGCGAACATGGGAGACACCTCTTCTTTCTCTGCTGCAGCAACATCGGTATCGTCAACCGTCATTTTCGAGCCCTCCTGGAGATGGCTGCTGCCGGATCGCAGCTCACAGTCGATCGTCATACCGTCTGATGCCTGGCTTTGACCGTCGAGCCGATGGGCGGTAGCGCATGTTGCCGGTGATGGGTTCATGTTCGAGGCTTCGACTCTGATCGGACTGATATGTCGCTGATGACCGTGTTCGGGATGGCGATGGAGGAAGGAAAAGGCCTTGAGCAGGGTGGTCCTGGGAACGAAGCCAACAAAGGAGCTACGAAGAAGCGGGGGGGACAGAGTTCGATGCAAGGTGTTTTATTATGCCTTGACTCCGTTGCAGGAGGCTGGGAACATCAGCTGACTTTGGCTGCATCAACGAGCCGTGCTAGATGTGCATCCTTGGAGCCCGCGAGCCCATCATCGGGCAAGGCAGGGGCTCATCATTGGCAATGCCGAGCGGCAGGCCATGCACGAGACATGTTGGAGGTGCAGGACCAGTTATCACGGGGCGAATCTAGGGTGCGGGCAATAACGTAGTTGTGCCTTAAGGAGGATGGAAGAGGAAGCTATCTAGACTACCGCTTTATGGTGCGCTAATGGTCTGTGCTCACGTGAGTGTCTTAGACAAAGTCGCGATGGTGCTGTGACACCAGTCACGAGCACGGGAGGGACCAACGGCATCTTCATGAAGATGGCTGGACCTGTTTCATCTGGCTCTTAATCGGCTCGGAAGCTTAGAATGGCCAGAGGATAGGCGATCTCGATGGGACCTGTTCAACGCGGCACGCGATGGCTCGGCAGCTGGATCTTCCGTCGAGCGACACTGCCTCTTCTCAATCCGAGATCAACTGCGGCGGGCGCGCGGTGTCCACCTACGATGCCATGCGTGTGCCAGGCCTCTGTTAGCTGCCATTCTTACAGAAGTGGATTTCTGCCACGATCAAAAACAGAAGCCAATTTGTATTCGTTTTGAAAGGAGCTCAATCAATGATGATCGGGTCTTCCGCCGAGCCTGAGCCACCATGAAAAATCGACTTTCTCCTTCTCAAGTCTTGGGCACATTCATCACAAGGCATACACACAAGAAAATCAACTCGCCTGCTCCACGAACACCTCTTGGACAGGTCGACGTAGATGACTGTTCCGCCCTGAGCAGATACAGCGCTCGCCAGGGTGCTGGCGAGTCCCCTCGGACCGTGAACCTGAAGACTTGTACCCAGAACGAGAAGGAGGTCGGGCACTGCGGCCACATCGTTGGCGATGATGCTTCCAATTGCCTCATCGTCCCGATGTGCCCCGCCTAGC
Organism: Purpureocillium lavendulum; assembly: GCA_029168975.1. Taxonomy (NCBI): domain Eukaryota; kingdom Fungi; phylum Ascomycota; class Sordariomycetes; order Hypocreales; family Ophiocordycipitaceae; genus Purpureocillium; species Purpureocillium lavendulum. The sequence continues at coordinate 185,166 of JAQHRD010000015.1, forward strand.
AGCGCAATATCTGGCATGAGGAGCCCGACATGACTGCGTCTTTTCCCGGCATCCACTCTAGCCTGACAAGTGGCAGCGCAGAGTAGACACGACACAGCATCTCCAGCTGCAATGGACGGGCCATAGTCGGCCGAATTATCGAACTGGCCGCAGCACGAAGGCCATCGTAGATAGCGCAGGGAGCTGTCAATATCAAGCCGCTCATTCACGTAGACCGTTAACAGCACTGCTGCCTACCACCGGTGGCGATAGCTTCAGGCAACCCAGCTTCTGCCTGCCGTGTCTCAGGTGCCTGCCTCAATCAGGACGGGTATAAATCACCGACTAAAGTCAATCATTAGATAGAAGAATCAAGAGTCTTTTGTTGCCCAAATTCACTGGGGACCTTCTGCCCGGTCGTCAGTCAGTTATGCACACGTGCAGTGCGACAGGAGCCGTGCAGCGGAATACCGTCATGGTCTGGGTCGATCCAGATAGACAGACCTGCTCTTCCCACGAGCATGTCGATATTCTGTGTGTAACGCCGAAGAAGTTGGCCTCGGATGCGCAAGGTATGGACCAAGCGATGTGTTAGCGTCGGTCTCGCATCTCTCGTAAGGCAACCGCTACCAACTCCAAGGTGGCAACAATTTGCATGACAAATATGATGGAAGGTGACGGAGAACCATGATAATTGTAACCGCAGTTATTTAACGTCCGGAGAGCTTGTAGCTGATGCCCCTTCCACTCAGGTATAGCAGCAAATAACGACGGAGATGATTGAGGGGACCGCAGCAAAGGCTTAGGTCTATTGTCCGCTCACCATCGGTGAATGCAGACCCGGCATCGTGTTGCTGGTGTGTCAACTTGCTCCGTGCTGCCATTGGCAAGGTGTGGAAAGCACATCCAACCAGCACTGCCCGTCAAAATATCCGTCCAGTTCCTGCATCGCAAATACCTCACCCAAGGGTGAAGCGATCGCGACCCCATCAGGGATCCGTTCTAACGCACAGTCGAAGTCCAAGAAGCTGTTCCAGCTTTGATGATAAGCCTGGCCATCGTCTGACAGCACAAAGCCGTCTCCGTTTACGTCTCGTAGGTCATAGTAGCTCCAGCCCATTGATTCAGAATCTGACATTAGCGTTGGGTCGACAATGTCCACAGTGGCATTGTCAGGATATGATGTGTTTCCCGGCTGAAGGTTGCCAGCCGGTTGAGGAAATCCGGGGATGCACGCGTCGGCATGCTCCCTTTCAGATGTGGCTATGCCCTGTTGACGGGTGCCAGCAGCACTATTGCAATGGCAGATATCTGTGCGTGAATTTTAAGGGCCAGCGCAATTGGAAGGAGGGCTATGCATCGTAACTAACCTTCGGGATCAACGCCTGTCTGTTTGGAATGTGCAGATTGGCTCGGCTTCTTGCATTGGTCCATCTTCCCGTAGCCAGAGCGTGACCCCCGCATTGAGCGGCAGTGTAAGCATCGGGCCTCCGGCGAGCACGCCGGATGCTGCTTGAAAGAGCAGTAGGACGAAGCAGCAGACCTTCTCGTGGTGTCCGGTGTCAGTAGCTGCGGTGCGCAGCGGTCGGTGCTGAGGGCGGCGTTGTGTGGTGCGCGGGGTTGTCGCGATGATTCGCGTCGCCTCGGCCCGCAGACAAATCCCTCACCTGGTCGGCTACCTGCGCATCGTTGGCGAAGCGAACAAGCTGCAAGAGGGATATCGCGTACGAAAACCATCCGACTCGAAACCGTTCTGGCAACGAGACAGGACACCCTCGAACCGGTCTGGCTCTGGGTGGTCGGCGCGTGAGGTGGCCCAAAGGGGTTGAAGCGATGCCGGCCCGAGGGCTCAGAACAAGCCTAAGTGCTCTATTCGGACGGGACAACAGCAGATGACACTGACGGGAGCAGGAGGTTGTCGGATCTGTTAAGGAAGCAACCACAGAAAGCCCGAACCACCCGCGTATGCGCCGGACGTACGGCGCGAGGAGCAAAGCCCGTCACCGACGATGCGCCCCCGAGGACATATCGACCGAATATCATATGGCGGAACCTGGTTAGGTTAGTGGACGGAGTGCAGGCGGCTGTGCCGGCGTGGCAGTTGCACGGCGTCTCCGGTCTGCAAGACATGGTCGGCCGCGTCTCGGAGACGAGTCGTGGTAACGGGAAGTCGGTCCCGGGGTCGCGCCCGGGGTAGCCGGTGGGCCGTAGCGCTGTGGCATGACCAGAGGCAAGTCTGAGGAGTGGTCTCTACTCGCACTAGGGCCGGCACGGTCACCGTGCTGTGGTGTCGCCGCTGCTCCAAGACGACACCGAGACCGCGGAGATGCCACAGTGGCTCGAGAGGACGGATGCGCATGTCGGTCGGCTCAGAGACGGGAAAGACGCCCGTTGCGGCCGGCTTAAGGTGCAAACTTGGATTACACGACCGCATGGCCCGTACCGGATACGGGGCGGCACCGTTACAGCTCTTGGCCGGGCTGTTGTACTCCTGTGGGAAGGTCTCCAGAAGGAGCATGAGGTTGACGGGGTCGTTAAGGCTTAGCCACGGCCGGCCGGGCGGCTTCCCGGGAAGGAGTAGGTTTTCCAAGGCCGGCCACGGCGAGACAGCTGTTCACGGCTATGGTCACGCCGGTGGTGGATTACGCCTCGAACGTATGGATGCACGCGTGCCGATACAAAAGAGTTGGCCCAATCAACCGGGTGCAAAGGGTTGGGGCGCAAGCAATTGTCGGAACGTTTATGACGGTGGCCACCAGCATAGCCGAAGTGTCGCACAGAGGAGACTGGGGTTTCAGACGAGCCTCATGTCTCACCTACCTTCAGTGGCTGTAGCTGCCTGCGAGGCAGCTACGACTGCCTAAACAAGCAAAACCTCTCATTTGTGTATAAGAACTGCACGAAGGCTTGCAATATGGGAGTTGAGGCCTCTCAAGATAATTCTCATCAAAAATACTTCGTCACACCTTGCACTTTAGAACAGTGGTGCAAGGCGTATAGTCAGCCGAAGGCTGCGAGGCCGTCATCAGCGGCAAGGCAGGCCCGAAAAATCAAGAATCTACAGTTAACTTAGATATTCATTTCATAATCTACTTCCTGGTTGCATCAAGTGGAGTTAACACGTAGCCCCGCAACCATATACGGATTCCGAGTGAGAACTTGCCGACTCCTAAACCATTGGTCCCTCATCTTCATCATGATACCTTCCGGGGGGGATGTGTATGTCAAGTTATTGCGGTCGAACGGGGCATCGAGCATCAAACCCTGTAGCGTTTTCACACGCGAGACGGCCACATAGCTCAAACCGGTCTGAAAGTCACGGCACGACAAATCTGTCACGATCTTGTCTTCGGTGATGCTCTGCGACTCAGGCTTCGAAATCGATCGTATCGATCGATTCCGAGCCTTAATCGATCGATTGGTATCCTGTTGATATCGATCGTCACCATCCATCGATCGAGCGGCCGTCGCTGTCCATCGATATCGATCGATCACTAGTGCGATCGACATCGATCGATATGATCGATATCGATCAGCGGACAAATCCATCAAATACTAGTCCTCCTCGCCTCTACTCTCCTTAATCCGGCCCACCAGTTGAAGAACCTGCCTCCAATTGTCCCCTTCGAGGAGACTAAGAGGGAGAGTTGGCTGATAAATGCCAGCCTTACTCCAGGAACGAAGGCACTGGGCCATCGCTACTATGTGTCGCCGCAGGCGGGATCTAAGTGGTGATACCATCCTCCCGCAACTGCTGAAATCTCTCTCCGTTTCGGCCGAGGACGACGGTATAGTGAGAAAGTCAACAGCCATATGAGACAGCCGAGGAAATCGCACAACGCCGACGTCTCTCCACCAGGCAATGGGGTCAGCTTTGTACGCCATGTTATCCACTGGTGGTTCTGATAGGTACTGATCCAGCTCGTCCTGTGCCGGCAGCACAGCTGGCTGCTTTGGTCGTTGGTTTGGCCGACCTTGCGGGGCGGAGCCGGCCATTGATCGGCTAAATGCCAATCGGCGCTCAATATAGTCCAAGGAACCTTGGCTCCCACCTGCTAAACAGCCATGACCGGCATCCTCAAGACCCATGTTCTTATACCTCTCTTCCCAGGCCTTTGTTAAGCTTCGTTCATACGCCCTCTTCCACTCCGAGGTCTGACGGGACGGCAGCTGGTTCCAAAGTTGCTCTAGAGTCCGCCATTTCTTACAAGGGTGGAATACAACTGCGGCAACATAAGCAGTAGATGTCAGCTTGCCATAGTAGTCGTTTAGTTTCTTCCACCCGAGCTTGATGTAGATCTTCAGAAGCCTCCGGGTCTTCGCGTCCATACCGTCGAATAGGCGAACCTCTCTCATTACCTTGTCGTCATCCTCTTCGATGATCACTCCCTGCACGGCCAGTTCGAGGTGGTCAAGCAGCATCTCCACCACTTGGAAATACTCGTCAAAGCCGCCTGACGTGGAGCGTTTACCAGGAATACCTTCGCCCTGGAGTTGCTTCGAGGCGACTTTGAATGGCTGCAGGATCTTCTGAAGGGCAGAAACAACTTTCCATTCCTCGATAGAAAGCCTTTCTGTAAGTATCGTCGGCTTATCCTGCTCTTTGCCTCCTTGGTGGATCCATCGTTCCTCGATGATGGAAATCATCCTGTTCAAAGCCGAGCGTTTGAGCAGAGCCCGTGAGGCCATTGCTTCATCGGATTGCCAACGAGTACAGCCGTTTTGAACCCACGAGAGAACAGGCTCAGCAGGGGTGGCTTGCCGTTGAGCCTCGTGAAAGTCTTCGACAAGTTGGCTGCTCATTCGAAAGGCCACGCCAATATTGTGTAGCTTGCCAAAGGGCCCAAACTTGCGATATTTGTCCAGCTCCTCTGCGTTGATGACCTTGGGTATTGGGAACTGGCCCTGGCTCTCCTCGGCGACCGTCTCAACCTCGCAGTATTCATCATTGTCATCTGCGCTTTGCTCAGAGAAATCCTCGTCCGCCGCTAGCTCATTGATAGCCTCGGACAGCTGCTTCTGATCCTCTTCGTCAGAAATGAAGTCCTTGTCACCCCAATGAGCAAGCAACTCGTCAAAGTTATCCCTCTTGGTCCCGTACATCATGGCTCGCACAGCCAGGTTCAGAAAATGTGGCGCGCAGCGAATGCGACGCTCAACCCAGTCGAAATCGAACTCTGCGGCGAGTGCTTCCATTGCCGTATCATTATTCGTAGCGTTATCTAGCGTACAGTACCCGATTCTGGAGCCGAACAACAATTAGCGTGCAACCTGGCCGGCTCCCGAATTCCTTCGGGCATGGTGTCTCGTACCTCTCTTGAACATCAAAGGCGCATATCGTATCTGCAACCTCGTCTGCAAGCGCCGCCCCAGTATGGCGCTTCCTGAGAGCTGGCAATGCTAGGAGGAGCCTCCATTGTTTCCAATCTCGGTCGATGAAGTGCGCGTTGATGCCGAGAAATGATACCTTCTGTCGCGAAGTCCAGCCGTCGAATGTAAAATGAATCATGCTTCTCGCTCTTTCAAGGAGCGCGTGAACTGGGCCCAGAGCTCGATTGTACTCGCTTGTTAGAAGGCTCACGAGGGTGTTGTCGCTTGGTATCTGCCCTTCCCGGAGGGACGGGTTATTGTAGAGCAGCAGACGCTTGAAGCGCTCCGAGTTGACGAGATTGAATGGGAGGTTATGGTATGTAAGCCAGTCGAGCATGAGCAGTTGGTTCATCTTCGGATCGAATAGTGTATGCAGATTGCTTAGAAGGCTTTGGTCCCGAGGGTTCGTCAGATCGGCGCGCAGCATATCAACCAGATTCCGTTGCGTGCCTCCGCCACCGCCCTGCCTTGAAGACTGCTGACAAGTTCGCATGTCATTGGCCACGCACTAGAGACAGGGCAGGGAGATGGTACAAACCACGATCCTGTGTTCTTTTCTCAGGTGTCTAATAATGCTTCCAGCAGTTGAAGCGATGAAGGCGTAATTTGTAGTGTTCAGCTTGTTACGAAGCAAACATCTCTCGCAGACCCAGATAGTTCTGTGTGGGTCAGAATTGTGATCCTTCATTCTGAAACCAAATTGCCACCACCATGTCCGCTCGCGGGAAGGCTCATGGCAGGACGTAAAACCAGGAAACCGCTTGAACTTGTCCATCGTCCAAGCTTCGTAATCTGGAAACCTGCTGGATGCATGACTAGTCGAGGTTGAGGAGCTGACTGACAGCTCCGAGGGTGGCGGCGTGAGGGAGGCATCCTCTATGTCTTCATCGAACAAGTCCATGGTAAATATGGCACATAATGAAGGTTTGGAGGCATGTCGGGGGGGGCACGCGCCGAAATGTGGCGACACTATATATATTCAAAGCCGCGGGATTACAATAGCCTGGTGAAAGCTCTACCTTATTGGCTGGGGGTACCTCTGCCGCGTCGTTGTGGAATGTACGCATGTTTTGGAAGACGCGTTTGGCAACCGTATCCTCCCAGGGAACTACCCTACGCTACCTTACCAAGAACGCCGTCACTATACTCGGCAATCGATATCGATGTCGATCGATCGGCCTCCCGATCGACATCGATATCGATCGTGAGAATATTAAATCGATCGATATCGATCGATTGAAAACCGGACGAAATCGATCGATTTCGATTTCGATATCGACTAATCGATATCGATCATATCGATTGGTCGATCGATTTCGAAGCCTGTTCCACCTTCACTCGCTTTGTTTGAGTCAAGATGTTTCGGTAATTCCGTCGCGCCTCTTCCCTCATTTCGTTGGCGGTTGGTGCAAGGCTTGACTTTAGCTCGCGGACAATGACGCGGAGATTGGACTTTGAGGACGCATTGTTAAGGTAGGACCTATCGACGGTCGAGCGGACCCAGGCGGCGAGGTCGGCGTATGCCTTCTGGTGGGTGGCGTACGTAACCATCTGGACCTTGTATTCCGCCTGGAGGCGTGTGAGATGAGTCCATTGCTTTTCAGACAGGTCGCTGATTGTGTCGGGCTTAGGTCCCACTGCTTCAGCATTCTCCTGTCTGCCTTGCTCCCACGCCTCAAAGGCCTCCTTGTTCAGCTTGTGCAGCATCTCACTGGACGTCGATGGCGGCATTGGCTCGTCCAGTTCTGGTCCATCCTTGTCCATGTCGACGTACTTAAGGATCTTGGATGTCTCTGCTCTTGCGACAAAGTCCTCGTACCAATCATTCCAGTCGGAAGACTTGGCGAGTCTGACCTCGTCGATGGTCATCTTAGCCTTGGTGCATACATCAGATTGGACCCAGTGGTATTGGGCAAGTCAATTCGGCCAGTTTGCTGTGGCCGTGTAGCTGCCTTGGTCGGGTCTGCGCCGTGTCGGCTGAGGTACATGTACGGCGGTCGGAGTCAGTTGTTTGGAGCGCTGAAGTCGCTACCGGGCTCATAACTGTCAGACAATTGGGTCCACTGGGTCCATCTTTGGTATCAGTCAATTGATGAGAATTATCTTGAAGAACTAGCCAAATGCATGGCAATGCGCGCAGCTCTTTTATACACAAAGGAGATCCTGCTTTGTGGTGCAGAGTCCTTGTAAACGCGGCTATTGGCGACCCGTGACACAGCCTATGTTTGAGCTTTGACCGACGCCAGGGTCCAAAACACCACACATGCAAGTGCTCGGTCTCAACATGCCTTTTACAGCATCCGGCGTCTGAGCATGTATGAGATACGGTGCAGTGCTGGCTCTCTGTGCGACAGGATGGTAAGGATCGGGAAGCAAACGATCACAATGTACGCCCATTTTTGACCTCCAAAATTGTGGCAAACCCATCCAATCCGAAGTAGGGCATGCTCGATGTAACACTCTGGTGAGTCGCACGCCCTATAGTGGGGAATGGTGACTGTTGTTGATGGTGGTGGCCCGACGCTACGGAGTGACCGCTGCTTGGTTGGGCGGTCGACGAGCCTAGCAACATGCAACAGTCGTCTTATGTTCTCCGGTCCCCAAGTGGAGGCTCCGACTTGATGGCCACATATGCATTGTGGACGTGCTTTCGGCACGTTGCAGGGGATGTATGCCTGAGACGTTGGGTGACGAAGGCATGTCCAGAGTCGTCATTATTTAATCTCGTGCCATTGCCGCCAAGTTTTTACTGATGTTTCTGCGTGCACCCCTAGACACGAAACACTGAGGGTCGGGTTGGCGCGGCGGTTCGAGTGTTGATTGGGTGGGTTTCGTCGCCAACCTGCCGGGCACCAACTCGCTACAGTCACAGAACCACGTCAGGTCGTTGAGTCGTCAGCGACCAACAGTTTAGGTGATTCATCATTGGGTTGCTGGAGACCGCCTTTCCAATCGGAGAAGGTTACCAGTCTTCAGCGTACCAAGTGATTGTGGTGATCGCTGCTGGATGGGCTACCCACTCACCCCGGCCCCTGCGCCCCTAGCAGCTGCGCCAACAGATGAAGCGTTGAAAAAGCAATAACTTGGCGGCGCGCTGAACCTTTCCGCGCGTCTCACATTGGTGGTTGTGGAAACGCAACGTGGAAGCCCCGGCATCGTGGTCTGTGTGTGGCTGCGCTAGACTGCTACACCCAAGCTACTGGGACGTGGCAAAAGCACCAATTCCAGCTCCCAACCAAGTGATTTGTTGCATCCCCATTTCATCTTCCCGTTCCTTGGAAGCGCCCGTGGCCCTGATATTTTGTGGGCTCGTCTTTGAACTCTCCAGAGCTTCTTTCACCCGCCGCCGATTATGATTGTGACAAGCCATCGTCCAAACTCGAACCCTTGCATCTAGGCGTCGCCGGGGCGAGCTTCTTTGGCTCTGCGCAGCGTTGTTTGCATCAGCTGCGCCTTCGAAGTATAGAAGTAACTGGTTGCTGTATTGGACTGTCCAAAGCTTGCAGCCAACAACGAAAACGAGTGAACGGGACTAACAGATGCGGAGGTTGACGTTGGAGGGCCTTCATCGACTCCGGTAGTCCTGCAGGTGTTCACCCATGATTGACGACGACGAGGACCACCCGGCAAAGCGGCCCAAGTATGATGCACCACCGCAGGCGTCGCAGGGCAGTGACTTCACAAGTCGTACAACCCTCGGCCAGTGCCTGCAGCCGCGCCTTGGTTTCGAGGTGTCAGTGCAAGGGCCTCCATCAACGCGACACCCTCCGCATCAGCGAAGACAGACGAACAAGCATCACGCCGCCCCGACTATAGCCGGCATCTCCATAGCACAGTTAGGAAGCATCGCCAAGGACCGGGCAATACGAGACGACTTTGCAAAACGCAGGTGGGAGTCGTCGTTGCCTTCACCCTCGACCTCTGAGGATGAGCGGACCGGTTAGTTGTCCCCAATGAGCGCCGCTCCCTCTCGTCCTTCAACCATCACAACGCCAACAGCCGACTGGCTCCGGGACCGTGGCCCCGTCCTCAAGGATCCAGCTGACTCTCTCCCCATCCGCAGTTTCCTGCGATGACTACAGCACAGCACCTCAATCCGAACCACATCCCTATCCCGCACCCGGAAATGCGATGCCAGGACTTTTTGCGCCTCAGGCGCAAAGAAGAAAGTTTTGCAGTTCTATCAACATGCCGATACTTACAAGCCCATTCAAAGATTGTCTGGGTACATTCGGGAGGTGCAACCAACGCAGTTTTGACCGGCCCCCAGATGGCAAGATCAATGGCTACATAAAGTTCAACTGGCCCGAAGGCAATCCGGGCGGCCGCCGCGCGTCAATACAAGGACTCGTATCACAACAGAGCCATATTCTAGCCTGCCTCGCGTCCGCTGCAAATGATTCACCGCCATTGTCGATGGTCCGCTCGACCTCAATAACGGCGCCCTCAACCGTTTCAGATCTCGTTCCTCGATCTAAACCTGAAGTCAACGCCACTGGCTTCGAGAAACCCCCAGGGAACCACCGCCTGGCTAGGCATCGAGCCGTCGTGGCCCTGTCTTGCCCTAATGAGGCCGCTGACGTCCCCATGGAGTCCCCACGGATGGTGCCGGAGTTATTCGGGTATGAGGCAAGGATGGACGCGACGGACAGAAAGTTCTGGATATTCTGTAAGTTCCCCTGATTCAACCCACGATTCTCTTAGTCTGCTCATAATGTGCTCCACAGATACGAACAACTGGTGCCCGGGCCGGTGCGTGCTCCCGGAAACAAACCTGTGGCTGAAAGACTTTGCTCGGATGCACAAGAGTGATGGAGTTCGAGCTGCTATTCAAAGCCTTGCCGGGATCTACATCTACGACTATCTGCCCGTTGACGATGTGAAAATTCGAGTTAATCAGAGGTTTTCGGAAGCGGAATCATGCTACAGCCAGCTCCTAGCCGATCCTGGAACGGCCCAAAATCCAGTTCGGGCAGGCGAGGCCATAACGATTGCGGCTATCTTGTCCATGCAGGATGTGAGTTGCGGTGCTTCTGGTTCCTCCAGGCCAAGTGCTGACTTTACAACTTCGACTCAGATTGTGCTCACGGAGCGTCGGCTCAAAGGGCTGCGCGATCCCCGGTGGCTCTTGGGTTTCCAACAGGCGGAGCTCTTTCTCCAAGCAACAGACCAGGGGTTGCGGTTCTGGAAACGTTCAAACGTACAACTGCCATCGCTGAGCATTTCACAGTCTGTCATCATTGGTCGAACTTTAATATTGGCGCAACCGATGGCGCCCTTGCCAGAGATACATGACCCTCAAGTTGAGGTGTCTCGTTTCGGCTGGTTGCTCTATGGGTCTCAACAGGACTTGTATGAAATCCATGGGGGTTGCGGCTTCTCGAGAAGGTTGTTGCACTTGATGAGCCAGATCACCTATTGCGCGGCGCGCCTGCAGCAAGAGCCAGACAATATTGTGATGCCGATGACCGCACAATATTTATTAAAAGAGCTGCTTGAGATGAGACAATGGAGCAGGGAGTTCGAGGATTGGGAGGCTGCGAAGACCGGTCTTCCAGTATCAGACAACTTGCGCAGTGCGCCAGAGGGTTGCAAAATCGATTCATCTGCGGACATGACTAAGATAACAGCGGAGGCATGGAGACTAGCTGCGATAGTCTACCTGCAATACCGTGTGCTCAGGTTGGTGACATGGTGCTAGACAGACCCAACTGCTCTAACGATTCCGCTAGACTTCCTCGAAACCACGCAAGCGTTGTGTTGACTCTGAAGGATTTGGCAATGTGTGTCAAATTGATGCCAACATCTGGCTTCCACTTTACAGCACAGGCACCCCTGTTCCCGGTGTTCCTGCTCGGGATGCTAGCAACGTCTCAAGACCATAGGATGGTATCGAACACCTGGTTTGACGAGGTTGTTTCAACTCCAGTCAGGAGTGTATGCCTCAACTTTCTTGCTGTTCAGGACCGGTATGCTAATTATGCTGCTTCAGAGCGTCCCTCCCCTGTATCAATCCCTTCAACGCATTTGGCTATGGATGGATGTGGACATAGAGCCGTCCCCAACCTGGTTTGTCGACGCGATGCCCATCGGTCGTCGGACCTCTTGGTGGGAGCGCCTTGTCGATCAAGTCTACAAGCGCGAGAAAGAGTTGCTATGCTTGACATGATTGCTAGCCAAGGGTAGGCAGCAACAAAACAGATCGTCACATGGGGAAAAAGGAAGGGCCGGCCCAGCCTCTGACTGGGAGTTGCAGGGCACTCGCGTGCGCCTCAAGACGCGAGAGCGCTGCGTCGCAAGACGGCGTGGTTGGATTTCTGGAGGCCATGCCAGAAGTGTCAGACAATTGGGTCCATCGGGCCATCGTTGGCACCAGTCAACTGATGAGAATTATCTTAAAGAACCAGAGCTAGATGCACCTCATGCGGGCATGGCCTCGGGCTTTCAGCACCAACACTTCACGCAACAAGTCTCTGCCGGCTTTTGCTGAGAGATATGGCCGAAACAGCAATGTATTTGGCCACAACCAAATTGAACTCTCCAGCGTCGGCGGCTCGTTGTTGCAGCTACAGTGACGGGCGTCTTCATGGGCTTCGCGACTGTGGATCATCGGCGCCGTGGCCGTGCTGGACAAAAAGGACGCCCGGAAAAAGGCCAGGCCGATCGCCACGACCGAGTCGCCCGCACCAGCCAAGGACAAGGAGGACAAGCAATCATGATCTAAAGTATCTTATTTCCCTTTGGAACAACAGGCCGCGTGGGCGGTCTCGTCTTTGCCCGGAATTCGTCACTACGCCGCATGGCTTGCACCTCCATGGTATCTGGAATGTCACGCATAAACCGACCAGACATGGGATAGGAAACAGACAACGTGCAAGAGAATTCTGGACTGGGCGGGGTTCTTTCCCGCGGACGGGAATGCCCCTTCGCAGACACAGCGCCTTCGTGCCGTTGAGATGCTGGATAGAAAGGCGGGTTCTTCCTGTACCTTAGCTAGCCCAACACGTCCTTTGCCCTAATAGGGGCTTTAGCTATCACTATAGCTCCCGGACGTTAAATAATTATCGTATCGTATCGTATCAACATCAACACTTAGGGAGGAAACCCGTGGGATAAGGAATGCTTGATTTCCTATCTGATACTGGCATGAAGCTGCTGTTCTTTTACCTGTGCCATTGAGGCCACAGGCATGACTCACCGTAGGCAACAGTGCTGTGCCTGCAGGTTGCACCTGTGCAGCCTGCAGCCATACAAGGTTGTTGGCTTTGGCACCTGAGGCTCGTCTCTTGCAGCAGACCGCTTCACAAGTCAACAAAATGAAGAGGCCAAAACTTCCGACGAACGATCATAGACACCCCAAACTGATTTGCAACATATTCCAGCTCATTCGTGAAGTAGGATGGATGGATTTTATTACGCCCGGAGGGAAATCCCTATAGGGCCTCAACGCTACCTAATTGACAATCTGGTTCGTTTGGTACGTGGCACCCCAAGCCCAACAGATGAATCATCGCACCACTTTTGAATGCCAACCTCGTCGTTCTTGCTTCCATGACAGGCCTGCTTGAAGGCCAAGTTCTCCAAGTGTTCAGCATCCTATTCTCAGCAACTGAAGCACGGTCTGCCACAGCCGAGGCTGTTTTGTTAGTATGTTCGCATGTTAAAGATCCACGCCCTGGGCGACGCCGGTCGATTCCAGCCTTTTCGTCGCAATTGCAAATCTGATCGTCGCACGCACGGCTTGCATGTCCGGTTCCCATCTGTCGTCATCCGACGCAGCTTTGCCTCCCAAAAAGAAAGACAAATTCCCAATCTTTGTTCGTGCGCACTCGAGCAAGATTTCCCGCTGTGCCGTCCAATTCTTGCATCGAAAGAGAAAGTGTTCTACGGTCTCTGTCGCTTGTCCGCAATCGCACAGATCCGAGTCTGTCGCTCCTATCCTGCGGAGATAGCTGTTTAGTCGAACCATGCCGGTGCGGAGCTGCGCCAGCACATCTGATTCTTCCCTTTTCAGCGAGTCGTATATCGCACGGGTATGCTTGCCCGGCAGCGCCTTGTCGATCCGTTTCGAATACTTTCCGACGCTTTCCGGTAGCTGTTCAAGCGCTCGTTCTTGGGCGAGAGCTAGCCGGAGCGTCGTCGTCCTCGTCTGGTACCATGGCATTTCCGCCTCGCATCCCCTTTCCGTGGCTCGTTTCGCTGCGGCTTTGGCCAATTGCCGCGGCGCGAACTCTTCACCGGCCGGTATCCACATGAGCCTGACAGTACAGCCTCTCTTTCGAAGTCGTTTCATTTGATCGTAGATCCCACTGATAGTACACTGTCCAGATTGCTGCTGAGGTCGTCTGATCGCTGCCACTACCGATCGGTTACCTACCGCGATTGTCACGTCCTGGGGGACAAGGCTTGGTGGTATAGATCTGAGCGCTGTCGCTACCGCTTCTAGCTCTGCTGTGTACGGATTTTGTTCGCTTCCAGGCCCGATGGTGACGGAAAAAGTGGCAAGAGTGTGGCCCACGCCGCCAAGCGTTGTGTCGCAAACGACGCCTCCCATGCCCACAGCGTCGTTCCTCTGCGACGCCGCGGTTGCTATCAAGATGTTCTGTACGTCATGCGGTGTCTTGGGCCCTTCGGGGTCGTCCTCACCCAACAAAGGGATACGGTCCGTCCACGGCCGTAATGCATACTCGTTAATGACTTCCATTCGCTCCGTGGACACTTTAGCCACCATGGCGGCAAGGCTTTGCATTGGCGAGAGGTACCGCTTGCTCGCTTTGTTCCTCAGTGCTGCCAGCGGATGCGTCTGCGGCAGCGTCCGCAGATCGATGCAGAGTCTCGTCGCAGCCTGCTTATGCCGTTCTCCAACTGCTCGGATGCCGGCCTCGGCCTCAGCCACAGCGGTTGCCACGCTCTGGAACGCTCCTGTGATGGCCTGCGCGCCAATTCGCTGCGCTTTGTTTAGCCAGCCAGTTTCTTTCGCCCGACGCGCGTGCATCCAGACATTCGACGCATAGTCCATCGCCGGGGCGACTGTCGCATTGAACAGCTGTCTCGCTACCCTCGGTGACAGTAGCTTCAGCCTCTTCAAGCACATGGCAGCGGTGAGCCCCTTCTCGGCAGCTCTGGCCATGTGTTTCTGGTACCGCAGGCCGTCATCCATGATCAACCCCAAGATTTTTGCGCTGGTTTCGGGTTTGACTTCTTTGCCCTTGATCCAGAACGGCTCGTCACTTTTCCCCGCGGCGCCGCGCGTGAAGTGGACAATGGTCGTCTTGTCCACCTCAAAGGTCGCGCCACTACGCTTCTCCCAATCGATTGCTTCATCAATGATCGACTGAATGCCTGCGCGGTTAGCCTCTGCAGTCCGGCCGGTGACCCAAGCCGAGTAATCGTCAATAAATGCGATTGATCCGCCTGCTGCCTTAATCCTCCGCTGCACCAGGTCTGCGTTGAAGAATAAGAACAGCACCGGCGACAGCGGCGACCCCTGTGGGAGACCAGCTTGTGGCAAGTCGCGCCGTTCCGACGTGTGCCCGTTCACGACGATTGTGGCCGTCCTAGCAGAGCAGAACGCGTCGACCCACTTGACCACCTGCTCTGGTATCCCTCTGGCTCTCATCCTTTGCAGCAATCGTTCCTTGCACACTCCATTGTACGCGCCCTTGACATCGAAGCTGATCAGACTTAGTACTTTCCGGGCTCTCCATGCTTTGTAGATTTGCTCTTGCAAGAGAAGGAGAGCTTGCTCGGCCGACCGTCGCTTTCGCGCACCGAAGTGGTTCGCAGGTAGCAGCCCATAGGCCTCCACCACGTACGATATGCGCTCTGCGACGACCGCTTCCAAGATTTTGCCCAGCGTTGACAAAAGGGATATAGGTCGCCACGCCTTCGCCTCCGTGTAGTCTCCTTTTTCCGGCTTCTTTAGCGGGATAATCTTTGCTGTCCGCCATTGATGGGGCACAACGCCATCCCGGAGCGACGCCCGGAAGAGCACATGAACGCGATGCCTCACTACCGGCCAGAGCTGCCTCCACACCATCGCCGGCAGGCCATCCGTTCCCGCTGCTTTCCACGGTTTCGCCCCCATGACTTTGACCTCGACTTCCTCCAGAGTCAAATCCGGCATGGCTACTGCTCTCCGTTGTGGACGCACCCCTTCTGCTTCGATTCTCGCTGGCAGTGGGGGGAAGAACGTCTCGAGCAGTTGCTCCGCTGCTTCCGCCCTATTTCTGGTCACGGTCCCATCACCTTTCCTCAGTGGCGGCACCTTGTCGCTCATGGCGTCCCCGCCAGGCTTAAGATACTTGGCTGCCTTCCAGATGTTAACATCTTCGGCCAGAAAGTCTTCCCAGTGTGATTTCCTCTGTCTCCGTATGGCGTCGTGATATTCTTTGGCTGCCTCCTTGGCTCGCCGTTCCAAATCCGGGCAGGCGTGCGTGGTCCGCCGTTGCGACCTAGCCTGGTTTCGCCAGAACGCATACGACTGGCGTAGTTGTGTCAGATCCCTCGTCCACCAGCGCTTGGCGTACGGTGTAGGTTCGGCTCGAGGCGTAAAATGATCGATCGCCTCTAACACCACCCGCATGAACTGGTCGGTCTGTGCTTGCACATCGACCGTCCACGAGAGCTCCCTGAGGCCCTCTTCCACTCTTGCCCTGATGGAATTCCAAGGAGCGTTCTTGAACATCAATCTTGGCGTCGTGATTCGCTCGGGCAACGTTACATCGAAAGTCGTATGGATCGCCCGATGGTCTGACCCGTGATCCGTGGAGTGCGGGACGCACGTTATCAGCTCGTCCGCCAGCTCCGAGGTAACCAATATCAGGTCGATGGTGCTTTCCTGGTCCTGACCCTGCCACGTCCTCGTACCCCTCGGAAGCAGGCTACGAAGGCCGTGCTCATTCATCAGGTCTATGATGGGTTCAGCCTCACCTTGTCTCCTAGCCGAGACGTCGTCCCCAGTCCAAAGCAGGTCATGGCGATTGAAGTCCCCCGCCAGAACCACATCTGTGCGTCTACCTGTATCGTCACGAAATGATTGAAGAAGGTCGTGCAATAGCTTCGTGGCTGAGTCCAGCATTTGAACGCTCTTTCCTTGCACATATACCGACACAACCAGGACGTCCCTCTCCGGCAGTCGAAGCACTGCCGCCGTGAGGTCAGCCGATGGTATCGGCAGTTGTTCTGCCTCAATGTCGCTTCGCACCCAGAGCATACTTCGAATCGGCCAGAGAGCATCGTGCCTCTTCGTAGGTATCATCTTCGTCCAGTTGTTGTGCCACATCGGGCTCGTGACCACCCTGCCGTCCACCAGCCTCGCATACGGCTCGGAGACCGCCAGCACCCCGATGTCTTTGAGTGCATCGTCGTTCATCAAGCTTTGCTGAACCGGTTCTCGCTTCCGCACATTAAGTTGTAAGATGCTTAGCGTCTTACTCATTGCTGCGCGGGTTCCGCATCCGACAATTTCGGCCGAGCGACTCGTGCGGCCCACCACAGGGCACGCACTTGGGCTCTGCAGCTTGGCATCCTTTGCGTTGATGTCCAGGCATCGCACACCTGCCGCAGAGCTGGGAGTTCTTGCACTGGAACGACTTGTGCCCGATGGCCTGGCAATTGTAGCACTGCACGGGCCCCGCCCGTCGTTCAAACACGTTCGTGATAGCCGATTCGCCGGCCAGGTCGAAATAGTGGCCGTCAATAAGCCGTCTCGCGTCGCTTTCCTTTGTGACGTAGATCACCATCGATCCGTAGGACTTTCCCGATTGTCTGTTGCTCAGCCACGACACCTTGGCGATGCTGGCCTTGTTCTCTGCACCAAGCGCCTCGACAGCGCCCGGCAGCACGTTCCCTTCTGCATCTAACACCATGCTCCTGTTCGCATTGTCGACTTTGACTGGGTAGAGCTGGTCCCTCATGACTCGCGCGCCCACGACGGCTGTCTTCTGTGCAGCCTCCTTGACTTGCTTCAGTTCGTCTTCGTTTCTGCAGATCACTTTGATGCGCTCTGCGGCTCGAGCGTCCCTCACGACCGCCGCGCACCGCCAAGTCGCTTGACCATCTGTGGCCCTCATCTCCCCTTCGATGGCATGCCGGATTGCTCCCACCTGCACATGGTCTCTGTTCGCTTCTTCCACTCGCGACGTGTCAATCGTGCAATAGAGCGAGGCGGCGAAAGGGGCGGTTGCCGCCTTGCTGGGCGTCACGGTTGCAGGCTGCCATGGCCGGTGCGGCCCCGCCACCTCGGCGAAAGATCGCGGCGGGGTAACGGATGGGCGCGCCGTGATAGCTTCAAGTTTGTCGGTCACTCGCTTCAGCTCCAGGCCCATATGCTGTTTGGTATCCTCCAACGCGAGCTTCAGATCCCGGATCAAGGTTTGCTGCTCCTCGGACGCCGCTTTTAGGTCTCGGATAGTCTCCTGCTGGGTGCGAATGACGTCGCCCTGCCCTCGGATCATTTGCTTGAGCCCCGCGAACTCAGCGCGGCAATCGCCCAGAAGCTCCGAGACGTGCTGGAGCGTCGCGCCTCCGTCGCCACCGTCGCTGCCTCCATTTCGCGAGTCGGTCGCGCAGTCGCCCTCCTTCGCCAGCGTCGATTTCGCAGTCGTTCGTGTCGCATACCTGCTGCTTCTGCCCGATTCATTCCCCGAATCGTCGATTTTCCGCTTCACGACCCGGCGCCGCGTCGGCGTCAGGCTACCCCGCAGCCCCACCACGGTCCCCGCATTTGCGGCCACGCTCATCTTGCGAACTGGCCCACAACAGCACACTCCTTTCGAATTG
This sequence comes from Purpureocillium lavendulum, assembly GCA_029168975.1. Classification (NCBI taxonomy): domain Eukaryota; kingdom Fungi; phylum Ascomycota; class Sordariomycetes; order Hypocreales; family Ophiocordycipitaceae; genus Purpureocillium; species Purpureocillium lavendulum. The sequence continues at coordinate 203,298 of JAQHRD010000015.1, forward strand.
AGATAACTTAGCAATAGAAGCCTTTGAGATAGCAATAGAAGCCTTTTTCGTTGGAGAGTGGGCTCCAGGATTACGGAGGGCGAGAGGGGACAGTGTTGCAAAACCCATTTTGGGTTTAGCGGAAGCGGCGGGCAGACATTTGAGTACTTCGGATGATCTTGACAGAAGTACCGCGAACTGGCCGCAGGTCCGCTCGACCTCCCAGGGCTGGCGCCAAGTTCTCGCAACACCTGCAACTGAAGCGGTCGCCATCAAGAGTGGCCAGCATTATGCCAGTATAATGTACCAACAGGAATCATTCGCCAAAGTTTCGCAATACAAAGACCTGCACGTTGGCCCTGTGAATGTTAAAGAGCACAGTACCATCACTACCGGGGGACGGTCGGACACTGAGGGCGAAGTTCCACGACAGGTCATACCCTGGACCAGACCAGCATTTTCGTCGTCAACGCGAGGAACACTCAATGTAAAACATTGCCGTCGAAAATCACTGCTGCATCAGATTCTGTTTGTGCGTGAAGTGTGCCAACAAATCGATCCGTCCCCTCCGCCCGCCAGACAGCAATACATGAATGCATTCCCATACAATTGCTGAGCCATCGCCACTCACGTGTCTTCGCAGTCGTGTACGAGCACAGAGCCAGAGGGTTACAGCGGTAATTTCGCACCTTTCCAGCAGCGAACCAGCGCAACAACCTCCTGCTCAAAAGAGTCTAGTAAACTTCATCTACATCGGTCAAGCAACGACGTTGCAATTTAATGCATAGATTAAAAGCAGTTCTTCCCCTAGGTATTATATTCTCCTGTTTTTGCCTCCATCCCCCATCTTCTCTTCTCCCCGTACAAAATGAGCTCGCCAAAAATGCCACCTGAACACGTCTATTGTGTTCAGGCGGGAAAAAAGCACCAAGATCTTTTCACGACGATATACGTCGATGCAAACTATTGTGGCCGTTGCGGATTAGCCAATCCATTTCGGACCCAGCGTCGCGCCAGATCCAAGACTCCAGCGCTTCCAGGTCCTGACGATGAAGTTGTTGAGGTCGAAGACTCTCCGCCCCGGCCGGTCAGTCCAGCAAGTCAGCTTTTGCGTGATAGACCGAAACCGGTCACGTCTGCTGGCATTAATCGGGCACAGCTTATCCCTGGGGGGCTATTTGTACCAGGCGCTTTGACCTCACGGGCACGCGTGCTGTCATCCGACGCGTCGAGCAGTGCTCCATTCATGACCGTTGCATCTGCAACGAGCCGAGCAATCCAGAACTCCAAAAGTGGCACAAAGAAGCATTCAAGGCAGAGAACCGGCTATCAATGGGTTCATATCAGCCTCCTGCTCGTGAGCCTGGAAGCTAGGTACTTCAATGGGCTTTCAGTGGAGATTCCGGAGACGGTGCTACCCCTGAAAGACACAGTCATCAAGTTTTCCTCCGCAGACCTACTGACATGGCCCTCATTCACCGACATACTCTTTGACCATCTCCGCCCGCTGCCCGATACAATCGATCCGACCAACAAAGATCTCTGGTCTATCTCATATGCCTCGAGCTTCTCAGGGAAGAAAATAGTAACGGTACCTAACACTGACAAGTATATCACGCCATCAAGCATGCTTGCGTCCGGCCATTTTTCGAACAACCAGGCTGGGCAGTTGAAAGTTCTCGTTGTTCTGACATCGACGGAGGTGGTCGACAAGCAAGAGCCAGTCACCCCCCTGAGGCCGGAAGAGTACTCGACACCGACGAAGGACAATAAGAAGAGAAAGATGAAGCAGGAAGACTCGAGCCCAGCATCCGAACGCAAGAAGCGCCTCAAGAGAGAAGCCCGAGTTAAAAGGGAGGGTGGCAACGTGGGAGATGATCAGGTCAAGCAAGAGATTCACGTCAAGATTGAGGAGGAGCGCGCAGCTACTGCTCCATGCCGGAGCCCCATGCTCGAACGCCTCGAGGATACTTGGAATGTGCTCACAGAGGACACTGTAGTGGATCTCAGCGGTGCAGGCGATTCGGACTGCGATTCTGAGCTAGCCAATGTCGAAGAGGGAAGAGACTGCGCGGGAGAGAGCGAACTGCGCGAGGTCGACGAAGGCGATTGCGAAGAAGGAACATGCCTTGCCCCAGAGTTCGTACGATGCCAAGCACCAAACGGTCAATTCGACGCTAACTGCTATAGGTGACTTACCAACCGCTCTCTCTGGCCTCCATGGCGGGTGACACACAGGCATCCGACGGTAACGAATCTAGTCACCCTCCACCGGCCCACTCAACGAGGTTCAGAGGCCGCAAGACTCCTGCCACGTATGCGGTTCGATATAAAAAGAGAACTCGATAGGAAGTGCGGCTATGCAGACAACCCATCGGAGCTATCGCTGTCGGCATCGTCGTCGCTTATTTCCTCAATGTCATCTCCTTGCTCATCCTCGACACTTGTTTCAATGATCGGCTGTTCTGCTGCGTCACCATCTCCCAGCTCATCCTCGCGAGCTTGGGCTGCCCGCTCTAGCAGTGATTCCTGTCGGTCGTTAGTAGGTTTCGGATCGCGAGCGGACGGGTGTCGTACGTATTCCGCGACGCCCCCAGTCGGTGCGCGGCGATAAGACAACACAGGCTGTTGGCCGCTTTCGATATGCCGAATGATTTGGTCCCGGAGGGCGAGATAGAAGCGCCGGAAAGGCCGCAGCTTGTCCGGGTCTCGGCTCGACCCAAGAGCGACCTGATCAAAATCCATTTCAGTGAGAAGCTGACGACACCAGTTCTTGGTCTCTGGCTCCAAACATGAATTGATATCAATGTCTGACAAGGGACGCTCCATGTCGGTCAGAACGGTTCGATCAATAGGGATACCCCAATTACACGCCTTTTGCGGGTCAGGATAATGATAGTTCATCCAGGGCTGGCCGTGAACGACGTGCGGCCGGTTCTTCTGAAGACGTATCCGATGTATGTTCCAGGCTTCCACGAAATCGAAAAGTTCTTGACGCAAAATGTCCTCGTAGACGGCGTAGAGGGCAATTTGGTCCTCAAGCATATCGCCGTCGAAATCACCGTCTCTCGCGAGCTCTCCAAAGTACTCGACCCATTGCCGGGACGAGACGTGCAGCATTCTCTCCCACCAGCTCTCAATCTTGACATTTTTCGTACTGGGGGCTGCTTTGTACGAGTCTTTGAGCCGTTTCCCCTGCTGAAACACTTGCCCATGCCACTCTATTCTCCCTTCGGACCTCAAGACAAAATTCCAGTGGGCTGCGGCGGCCAGTGGGGTTTCGCTGCCCCTGTCGGCTTGCAGAAACCACGGCCGCAAGCCGTAGGCGCCACATGCCGCCAAGTACTGCTTCAATACGCTCAGAGCAGTTGTGGCCGTATGCACAACGTAGAACCAAATGATGTTGCGGGAATATGCGTCAATTGCTGCGTATATCTCGAAACCGTATGCTTTGAGCTTGTCATGGCCATCAATGCACCACTGGTAGTTTGGTCCTGGGACCAAGAACTGCCCTTTTTTTCTCCGGAACATCCTTTTGCGGAGCTCGACTTCGTTCGGGAACATAACTTTGTACATCTGGAAAAGAGGGTCCCTCGGCACCCAAAGCTGCATTTGTTGGCGGAGATAAGGCTGAAGAAGATTCTTCCCATATCCCGAAATGGCATTGGACCGCTGTGTCATCTCGATAATGGCCTGCTCCGCCTTCTCTAGCAAAGCGAGGCGCTCTTCTTCGCTATTGAGCCTTCGCAGCCAACGTCGATCTGGGTGAAGCCTAATTCGTTTAAGACCTCGCTTCGTGATGGGCCAACCCTGTCGTTGTAGAACGCTGATCGTCTGCTTTTCGGTCAACCCAACCCGAAAGATCAGGTCGCGTACTGTCTCAATCAGCTCTGGAGTTTCTCTGGTCCGGGTTTGTTGGCGAGGGAGATCCCAGTCTGCAATCCGACGAGACAGGGTACTGAGATTGACTGCAACATGGAAGTGTTTACGCAGCTTGTAGCAAATCCTGCTCCGCGAGACGCCGCTGAGATAGAGACGAGACACATAGTCGCGGTGTTGATCGATGGCGCTGCGCGGACGCGCCATGGCAGAGAGCAGCGCGGGGGGGACCGCAGCCTTATGTTGGTAAGGAGACAGTTTGGCGCTGAGGGGGTGCGGAGTGGGTATTTCTGTTCGCTGCTGCATGGGCTCTGACCAGCAGCGGCCTCGTACCGAAATGAGGGCGGGACAGGCAGCTGCCCGAATGGGAACAGCCCTGGCGCCAGTGCATCTCCGGGGCAGCTGCCCGAATTGCCAATAGGCCAGGCCATGCTTGGCCCGTGGTGCTGCAGCAGTTATTTACTGATCCAATTTCTCCGTACAATCCGCTGTTTACCTTCCGCCTTTCATCGGCTTGCAGAAAGCACTCGCCGGTAATCAGTGCCATGGCCCCTGCCAATAGCGACAACCTTTGTGAAAGTGAAGCCTCTGAGCCGGCTGGGGCGCTGGGCACCAAACCAGTTCGCAAAGACAGAGGATCATCCCGGCCAGGCGATCACAGAAGCCTAGGCAAGGTCCCTGTAAGGTTCGAACCGCTCTTTGTCATGGAGCATGACTGCTAATGTAGAGAGTCTCCTGAAGAAAAAGAAGAAGGTCAAGAGACTTCCCCCGCTTGGTCCCATTCGCGACTTCCCATGCCGCCCCTGCGTCACACGAGCCGTCAAAGCTCCCGGCCATGAGTGTGCTTCGCAAAATAGTACGTTGGGTACTGAAGAGTAAAGCAAGCCGGCCTGCTAATTCTGTCTCCAGATACGGGCGCTGCCTGCTGGGACTGCGCCAAAAACGGTCACACCTGCAAGCCGGTAGGTGGTTCTCCAATGGATTATACAGCTGTAGCTAATCGGAAGGCGGCATTTTAGGTACCAATTGATGCTGTTGCGGCCGTGCGTGTCTTCTGGCAGCTCAACAAGCAGCTCAAGCTCGCACAGGAGGAACCGAACGACGCATGGAGTCAGGCTGCGCAGCAAGCAGCACAGCAGATGCGGGCATGCGGTCCAGGTGCAGCCGCTTCTTCTGCTGCATCGGGCCCGCTTCACGTTCTGCCCCCTGACGAGCGGAAGCTTCTGGCGTTGGAGACTATCGCCGAAGCTGCTCGCCTTTGGATTGTGAGTAGTCCGACTGCTGCTGGCTTGTTGTGCTTGTTGCCAACCCCCTTTTCAGGAATTGAACACCCCCGACGAGGATGAAGAAAATGGGTAGAATACAAATAAAAACAAAGACATGGCAACCACGACACGGCCGTTCAACGGATTAAAATGTCCGAGGGACGAATCCTCTCCTATTAGTCTCCAAGTGCATCTGAACTGCCGGCTCCCTCCAAGCCTTTCGCAAAACTGGTCAGCGCTGGCCAAGGTACTTACGTCGGAGTACCGCGATGTACACGGACAATCGACTAACCTGTTCTAGCCTTGCCCTCTACAATTTTTTGGGGTTTTGCAACACCGACCTCTATAGCCCGCCGTATACAGGATACGTGGGGCTTGGGGTGTCACGTACGAAACGAACCAGATTGTTAATTAGGTAGCGTCAAGGCCCTATAGGGACTTCCCTCCGGGCGTAATAAATCCATGCCATGCCGTATACAGGATCACTAGTGGCTTGGGGCTGAGGGGGGTTGTCACTTAGCCACAACTGTGCGTGGACCGCGTCCGATCGGATGCAAGGACGTAATTCGGACAGAATCCGGTCGAACGAGGACTACGGCGTGGCATGGCATGGATTTATTACGCCCGGAGGGAAGTCCCTATACCCGTGCCACGCCCCACTTTATTGGCACTCGCGGGACTCGCACCACCTAAAGGTGGTGCTGACCACCAAACTTTTACCACCATCAAAATTTGACCACTTCAGCACACACCACATTCAATCATCGCTACTGCGCTAAGCCCGAGGTCCCAAAGTCGGTAAACCATGGAATCACGTCTGGAAGAAGCCACTAGATACGCCAGAGACTTTCCTGACTCCTCAATTCGGTCTGTGGCCAAGAAATTCGGGTTAGGATATACAACACTACGATATCGTCTCCAGAAGCAGAGACCTGTCAAGATCAAGTCGCTCATTCACAGCACGCAGAATGCTATTGTCAAATAATGCTGCCTCTGTTGCTTGAACACGCAAGTGTTGCTGCCTAGGTGGCAAAGTGGCAATATCAAGTCGTAATACTGCTGCCTTGCAGCAGTAGTTATTCCAACAAGTATTTAGTTTAGTATGATTCCGCTCCTTTAGACAGGAAATCAAGAGTTTTTCGTTGCCCGACTCACAGGGGACCTTCTGCCCGGCCGTCAGTCAGTTATGCACACGTGCCGTGCGACAAGACCTGTCAACATCAAGCCGCTCATTCACGTAGACCGTTAACAGCACCGCTGCCTACCAATGGTGGGAACAACCTCACGCGACCCATCTGCTGCCTGCGATGTCTCAGATGCCTACGGCCAATCCAAGGCTACAACACCTACGGGTACAGGTATAAATTACCGACATCAGTCACTCATTAGATAGAAGAATCAAGAGTCTTTTGTTGCCCAATTCGCTGGGGACCTTCTGCCCGGTCGTCAGTCAGTTATGCACACGTGCAGTGCGACAAGACCTAAACTCCCACGCACTGCGCCGAATAAGAAGCTATCGGATGCTGAAGAGAAAGCAATCTGCAGATATATCGACCGCCTTGATAGTATCAACCTGGCCGTGCGGCCGGAGTTCATTGTTGATGCCGCAAACGCGATCCTTCGTGCCAAGGCGCCCGCGGCTGACGGGTTCGCCGACCCGATCGGAACGAGCCGTCGGCTAAGCGAAGTCGAACAGCCCTCCGAGAGCCGAGAACTGCGATGGAGCAAGCAAACGATCTTGCGGAAGCCTTGAAGGCCCTCGATGACGAGTTCCCCTTGAAAAAGAGACTTTCAGACGAGCAGAGGCGACGAAACCCACCCAATCAGCACTCGAACCGCTGCGCCAACCCAACCCTCAGAAGAGTTCATCTTCAATCGCCCGAAGGCGTGGTCCTGCTCGACCGCACGTACCTTCAGAACCAAGTCGCGTGTCGTTCCCAGCAGCTAACTGCGGCCGGTTTTTCTCCTTGAAGGCAAGCCGCTCGGGCCTCTGTTCCCTTCGAAAGGGTTTCCCATCCCGCTACGCCTGGGCCGTTTCTGCCACCTGGTTCCTGGGTGCAGACCGCGGCAGCGGTGTCGGCCCAGTCGCAAGAGAATTCTGGCTAGTAAACCGAGGGTTGACCTCGCCTTGCCCTCGTGGTCCCGAGCGATGTAAAGACGGTCGCCGCTCACAGAGGCTAGGGGGGCGGGCAGCGCCTGGATCCCGCTGACCGGGAAGGGCCTCGCACTTTTAGCGCCAAAGAGGCGAAGCTATGCTGGATGGGAGGCTATTTGGGCTGGTCTTCAGGCCTATGCGTGGAGCCGCGTCCTGGAAGCAAGGCCCGTTGCAACGCGGATTGATGGAGAATCCCAAGGGACCGAATAAGTCTACAGCCGGTAGCCTATGTTAGGAGAAGATGCACTAGGTTGCGTCTGGCTCGGCACGTCTTTTGTCCCGATAGGGAATACCCGCAAGACGCTAAATAAACACACACACACACAGAGAGAGAACAAGGCATAGGCCGTCACACGAGTCAAAAGGATCCGCGACTTCGAAAGAGACACGAAAATTACCCGGTCTGATACATCCAGTGTAGGGGCAGAGCTTCCACAGCGGACTGCCTGCCTCATTCACACCCAAGCGTCCTGGCCACGAAGTGTATTTCTATTTCCAGCCCATGCGGGCATTATGGGTGGCACACTGCCTTTGCAGGTAGGCGGGAGGACAGCCCTGGATTGCTACGAAGGCACCTGCTTGTTGAACAAACTCCAGTCCAGCCCCTTACAGGACGAATTTATTTCAAGTAATCAAGTTAGACCCCCGAACTTGACTTACTTGAATTGATGCAGCGCTGTACCATAGTCACACAGGCAGACAAGATTCCATATTCCTCAAGCCTGTGACATTCCAGTCCCGTTATTTATTGCTCACGACTGTCGTTGTTGAAACGAATTGAAAATTGGGTTTCCTAATAAGACCAATGCGAAACATTCTGGCAACCATCTTGCAAGCACAGAACAGGTAACAGGGTGCGTTCCATATATCGCAGAAATGTCAACCTCCTGGGGGGTTCCGTAGCAAGTTTAAAACTAAGCCGGAGCCGGAGCCGGAGCAGAGGGAGCTGGGGCAGCGACGGGGGTAGAAGGAGAAGCCCTTTCCTTCTTCCTCTGGGCTTGAATGGCCTTTGCGTTCGTCTCGAGCTGGTTCTTCTTGTTTTCAGGGAGACCTTCCCGCGTGGTTTTCACCTTCTGGATTGCTGCCTTCTCCTTCTGCTTGAGATCCTGGGGAATGGCGGCGTTGGCCGCCTTGCGAGCGTCCCGCATGGCCTGTATGGCCTGGTCAAGCTCAGGAGAGATGGCCTTTCGTTCGTTTTTAAGCTTCTGGATCTCGGGGCTATCCTTTTTCTGGACTTGGCGCCTGTCCAAATCCATCAACGGCGCGTCCCTGCTGATGAAATGGGGCTCAGCGAGAACCTCGAGTCCACGGCGGTCATTATGAGTAGTCGCTGCCAGGGCAGCCGCGCTCACTGGTGCAAGGGGCGTGTAAGCAGGCAATTGAAATTTTGTGGGGGCATAAACAGAAATATTAGGTCAAATTCAAAACGTACGAGCAAGAAGAGCCAAGTTGAAGCGAACCATTATGAACGATATTGCTGTTGTTTTGCGTTGAGGGTATAAATTGATGTATTGTATAGACCAGCTACACTTGTTGGACGTCTTAAAACCGAGGACAGTTGTGTTGAAATGGGAGATGAGTTGAAATTGTTGAGTCGAGAAGGGACGGGAAAGATGTTGATGGTATTTGTATTCTATTGCGACGGACCGCTGCTCCGGAGCGAGTCTGCGTGGCAGCTGAGCAAGCGGGATTTTTCTGCACATTTCATATGGCATCCAAGTGTTTCGAACGACACACTGTTACAAGTTTGGTATCATGACGAGCTCCACCTCGCTTGGACGCGTGAGAGGTTTCGCCTGGTTCGAGCAAAACGACGAGACGAGTCTGAATCAAGAGAGTTACGATGTTATCCCTACCTTCATTCCCGAGTTCATGATAGGGGCGAAGTGCATGAACCCCGGAAACCTTCATCGTCAAAAAAGTGGAATGATGCCAATCTACGTTGAGATGCAATTGTGTCGCAATAAACCCACTCTTTGTATCGTCTGAAACGTCACGACTTGTCCAGGGCACTGATGAGGCCATTCCGTACCCATCACCGCAATGTCTTTTGGTGCCAGTTTCCAGCCAGGTCGACAGGTCTGCCTGCCCAGCGACACTGAACAGGTTCTTGCCTTATGTTCTTCGGAAGCATGCACGACTGAAGGAAGTCGAAAGCCGTTCGTGATGGACGACGACAGCCCGGTCATTCGGCTTCACTGGTCAATAGCACTGTTAGGTAGCCACATTGCACGACGGCTCCGACACGCTGCGACTGGGGTCAGCACCGTTTCCGCTGGCCGGGTATCTCAGGGGCTGCAAGCGGCCACCTCGGGTTCAGGTGGAGGGTAGCATAAACCGCAGACCCAAAGGGAGACGGCCAGCGTTTGCATGTTGCCGACCGTTGGCCACCGCAAATCGGGCTCGTTTGAGCGTATAATCCAATCACTGAATTATTGGCAGTCGATGACCTGACAGGGATTAACCCTTGCTTTGTCAAACCAGCCAGACCATTGCGCGAATTAGGTATGTTAGAGCGTTAAGCAAAGCCGTCTGGTTAACGTTTCCAGGGTCGTTCTGTGCTAAGCCCCAAGTTTGAGGCACAGCATTCACGAGGCCCTCCCAAACGCTCGGCCTCGACCAGGTTGATGCATAAATCGCCCCAGCCCACGCATGGACTGCGCCTCCCAAACCTGGCTTTTTGAACCTGTCTGTGATCGAGCTGATCCTGTGGATGATTACGGCTCCGGTACGATTCCGGACACCACCAACCCAAGTGAAACTCCCCCGAGTCCCCGACCCCCGACCCGACGGCAGAACACTTTCTTTTCCGGTGCAAGAATTGGACGGCACAGCGGGAAATCTTGCTCAAGTGCGCACGAACAAAGATTGGGAATATGTCTGTCTTTTTGGGAGGCAAAGCTGCGTCGGATGGACGACAGATGGGGAACCGGACATGCAGGCCGTGCGTGCGACGATCAGATTTGCAATTGCGACGAAACGGCTGGAATCGACCGGCGTCACCCAGGGCGTGGATCTTTAACATGCGAATAACTATACTAACAAAACAGCCTCAGCTGTGGCAGACCGCGCTTCAGTTGCTGAGAATAGGATGCTGAACACTTGAACTTGGCCTTCAAGCAGGCCTGTCATGGGATCAAGAGCGACGAGGTTGGCTTGCAAGTGGTGCGACGATTCATCTGTTGGGTTGGGGCGCCACGTACCTTACCAAACGAACCAGATTGTCAGTCAAGTAGCGTCAAGGCCCTATAGGGACTCCTCTCCGGGCGTAATAAAATCCATCGCCTCCGGCGGGCACGCCGGATGCTGCTTGAAAGAGCAGTAGGACGAAGCAGCAGACCTTCTCGTGGTGTCCGGTGTCAGTAGCTGCGGTGCGCAGCGGTCGGTGCTGAAGGCGGCGTTGTGTGGTGCGCGGGGTTGTCGCGATGATTCGCGTCGCCTCGGCCCGCAGACAAATCCCTCACCCGGTCGGCTACCTGCGGGTCGTTGGCGAAGCGAACAAGCTGCAAGAGGGATATCGCGTACGAAAACCATCCGACTCGAAACCGTCCTGGCAACGAGACAGGACACCCTCGAACCGGTCTGGCTCTGGGTGGTCGGCGCGTGAGGTGGCCCAAAGGGGTTGAAGCGATGCCGGCCCGAGGGCTCAGAACAAGCCTAAGTGCTCTATTCGGACGGGACAACAGCAGATGACACTGACGGGAGCAGGAGGTTGTCGGATCTGTTAAGGAAGCAACCACAGAAAGCCCGAACCACCCGCGTATGCGCCGGACGTACGGCGCGAGGAGCAAAGCCCGTCACCGACGATGCGCCCCCGAGGACATATCGACCGAATATCATATGGCGGAACCTGGTTAGGTTAGTGGACGGAGTGCAGGCGGCTGTGCCGGCGTGGCAGTCGCACGGCGTCTCCGGTCTGCAAGACATGGTCGGCCGCGTCTCGGAGACGAGTCGTGGTAACGGGAAGTCGGTCCCGGGATCGCGCCCGGGGTGGCCGGTGGGCCGTAGCGCTGTGGCATGACCAGTCTCATGATTATTGGCGGTCGCTGGTCATGCCACCAAATGGGTGTCTGACAACCTGCCCCTTAGCATCGACTATATCTCGCTAGGCAGCCAGCCCCTCGAGAGCTTCCTGTTTTTCTTCTCTGCAACGCAATAAATTTGTTGATTTCTCGCACGCTTCTGGCTGAGTAGGCCCCGTGCCCCTTACAGCCGTAGTACAAAATGAGCCCAACTTGAATAAATGCTGCCACCGAATCTAAGCAACCCGGCATCGGCAGCGATTCCGGCTGAAAATGGATCGCCGGCCAAATCCATGCCTCGGACATCTTGGGTCTGCTTCCCATTGACTCGGCTCTGACATTGTGCTAACATAAACAGGCTTGTGTCCTGGCTGTGCATTCGTAATGGTCATTGCGCTCAGGGGTTTAGCTAAGGTGGTCACTCGTGCCGTCTTGCTAGTCGCACCATCGTGAAACACCGGTCGCACATCTGTCCTCACACTAGAGTTGCTAGCAATGTGACTACTTTCGTCAATGATGAGATACACGATTACGAAGTCCTAATATCACTCACCCAGCAGGCATCGGAAGGTCGGAGTGATCCTGGAAACTATTACTCAGTCGAGGTTGTGAAGGTACTGTTGAGTCGAGCTCCGCAGTGTACTCGAAGTCGATATCTTGCCGGAAACCGCAGTCGCGGGACGCACATGCATACCATTCCTGCGGAATAGGACCGTTTGCCCGGTCTCGGCGACTGGGATAGCCACACCAGCACCGAGGATTGCTTAGCACGATACCTCGAGCATCATCCCAGGTCAGGAAAATACGGTTGTGGCCAGAGTTGCAGTAGTAGAAGGGACGCCCGGCATTACCGTTGCGGTTGGAAAGGCTCACAAATTCCCGAGTAGAGCTGTTGTCGCAGGATGGGCAAATGGGAGGCGTAGGAAGGGGAAACATGTTGGCCATCTCGAGTACCAAGACTGGGTGGAAGTCTAATGACAATGAGGTGAACTGTAGAGATGCGACTGCAATCTGGGCTCCTCAGTTGATGACGGACTGCAGGTGAGCAATGTTGTCAGTAGAAGAGAATAGTAGGTGTGTCCAGAGCTGGGCAGACTGACACCAGGTAGAAGTCCTCGTGGAAGTTTAATATAAAGTGGATTTTGAGCAAGGGGCTGGGGAGCATTAAGCGACAGGTCAAACGGGAACACTTCTAAGCCAATGAATGGCACCGTGCCACAGCAATACATTTGTGCGCACATAAGATGGCGGTGGCAGAGCACATTGAGGGGTGGATGCCATTGGACTGGGAACCGCCCTATGCTCGACCGAGGGGCTGATCTCCCGCGCATTGACGCCGGCCCCGGCACGGGCCTTCCCTTGAAAATAGCGTGGCATTAGCGAGACCCAACCAAGTGTTGGCCACCTGAACTCTCGATGCGTGGCGCGGCGAGGCGCTTGCTGATAGACCTAATATTAGACGCTGGTATGGGATTATGTCAGTCTCGTGACCGAAGGAGCCAATTATTCGGGCCACGCCAGGTTGCTGACGATCATGGCCGTATGGCGCTTGTGTGGCAGACACCACTACAGGCACCAATCCCCGACAAGCGCGGGAACCGTGGTCAGCTTTTAGACCCTCCTAGGATTTCACCGGCGAGACAGTCGTGCAGCTCATTGCCTTGCACGCCACCGACGACGAGTGTATTTTTAGGCGCACCTGGAAGTCGTTTCTCGGACACGTAAAGGCCATTGATAAGTGTGCATTATGTCAATCCCAGATATATTGTGCTTTCCTGCACCCTTCAGCTCACATCAACCATCCTACATATTACGCTGAGCAGCGGGCTGGACTCTGCTTATCCGTTGGCTGTCCGACCCCGTCAAGTGCTCAGTTCTCCAGATGGTCTTCCTGCCGCCTGTGGCCCGCCTGTGAACCCCTGCCCTACCTTAAAGGCTTGTTAGCTCATATCCGTGCAGTCCCTGCCTTTCCCGCAGTCCGACACTAACGAATCCAATACGATACGCAGCTGGAACTTGCCATGGCGAAGTACGTGGACGATCAATGGTATTGCTTATGTGGGGACCTTGCAAAGTGGTACACATCTCAGCAAGTCGGTTCCAGAGGAGATCGATGTAAGTCGCTCTACTCCGCCTTTGGGCAAGCCCTCACAAAGACCTTTCAGTTATTCGATGCCCAAAGAGCGGTAGTGGAGCTTGCCGGTTCTTCTTGTGGGAGAAGGACGAGCCGATGGAACGAGAAAGCGTCACGAGCCAAGCGGCTCCTCAAACGCCGGAAAGCTCCCGTTCGCCGGTCAAAGTAGAGACAGGCGCAAGCTTGTCGGGTCTGCCAACTCCAAATACCTCAGACAAGACTCGACTTTCTGGAAGTACCGCAGCCAGGCACGCGGAGCGGGAATCATCGCCAACTCCAATGAGAGGTAGCAGCCCTCAAATCATACCAGACCGTGGGGGTAGTAGTCTTTTTGACGACGTTATCGAGTTCCTTCACAGTGAAAACATTTCACTTAAGGAATCTACGAAATTGCAGCTGCGGCATATCGTTAACATGGAGGTGGAGGTATATCAGACAAAGTTGCGGCTCTACGAGCAGACACTTTACGGCCTGAGACAGCAGCTTGCATCGGCATGAGTCGCTTTTCTGAGCAAGATATTTACTGCCCCGAAATAACGAATCCTGTTTGTCCCGAAGCCAGAGCCTAATGCAAGGCCAATTACCCATTGGCGTAAATGTACTGTCGGTCGGCCTGAACAGGCTCTGTAGCAAAGGCCTTGCCCATTGACAATGGAATTACTGTTGTGGCTGTCTCCACTGAGAGTGTTGGCGAGTAGTTGATTAGCAAGCGTCTGACAACACTCTGACAGCCTTCGTCGCGCGGCCGAACAAGTAACACAGCTCGTGCGTCAGTCGCTCCAGCTCGTCAGCTGCCTTCGCATGATAGCGATCCCGGAAAATCTCATCTAAAAGCACCGTGTAGTGAGCGGGACGCGCGGTGCCCTTAATTGCATGGTGTGTTGTGAGGAAGAAGTCCCAGTGCCTTGCTTGAGTGATACCGCGGTCCACGACTGTGCCGTTGAGAACGTTGCCCGAGGCCGAGCAGTGGTTTAGCGCCAATGGTGTGTACAGCAAGGAGCACAGCGCCCTCGCACGACGCTGCGGGACTTGTGGGCTTCTTTGTGTGACCATGTCTTTCGTGTGGAACGGAGGGAGTAGAGCTGTGCGGGCATCTCTGCTCGCGGCCCCGGTGCTCCTCTCTCGCGCCATCCTGTGGCTTCTTCGGCTGCTTTGTCCGCGTCTTCGTTGCCTTACACCCCGGTGTGTGCCGGGATCCATCGGAAGTTTTGTTCCTGCAGTGTCGTTATCTGCGCTACGATCTTCTTCAGTAGATAGGCTCCAGATTTACCCTTGGGCCTGGCCGAAGACCGGATGGCTGCCTGATTGTCGGTATAGATGACGACTTTGCTGAGTCTGTATCCTTCAGCTCGATCTCGTTGCGCGATATCGAGCGCTAACGAGATGCCCTGCAGCTCGCCGGCGTAGACGGTCGAGACGTCCTCGGTTCCCATGTATGAGCTTCGAGTCTGCTGTATCGTCGGGCACACCGCTGCCGCACCAATCTGACCATTGATGCCGCTTCCATCTGTGTATATGTGGAGGGCTGCTTTCTCTTGCCGCAAGAGGGCAAGGTGTTTCTTGCGAGCCCCTTCTGCTGTATCCTCGATGTACGTTTGTGGCCCCTGCCACCACGGCGGTGCAACAAATGGGCCTATTTGCTCTTGAGTCCAGCTGTTCACTTCGCTGTCATGGATCGTTTTCTGTATTGCCTCGCGGGGGCTGATATTTGTTCGTCTTCGTTGTGATTGTCTGGTCGGTCTCAGTGGTGGTGCTCCGATTCGGTCGAGTGCTTCAATGTTGTGCTTCCATATTTGCTGCTCGGTTGGTGGAGTGCAAGGACTGCCAACCGTCACGGGTGACGATGACGGTGAGCAGTACCTGAAGTCAGACCAAGCAGTCTCAGACCCACAGTCGCTGGCTCCGAGGCTGATGCTATCGCATCGCCGGTGCAAATGTTCTTCAACACTGCCTGAGAAACACCCTACTCGACTAGCCTCGCAACACAGCCTTGCCCACGCATATCTTGGCGACAATCAAATTAACGCGGCAATCGTGCTGCTCGAGCATGTTGTGGCCATCCGCCAGGTCACAGTAACCATGGATCATCCTTCGCTACTCGCCTCACTACACGAACTTGCGCGAGCCTATCAGGCTAACGGGCAGGTGGAAGACGCTATCAAATTTCTCAAGTATGTCGTGGCAGCTGCAAATACGATCTGGGCAGAGGATCATCCGTCTCGACTCGGCCCTCAGCACAACCTTGCATGCACGTATCTTGTGAACGGCCAGGTTCACCGAGGTATTGCGCTGCTTGAGCATGTTGCGGCAATCCATAGTGCGACGTTACCTACGGACCACCCATCCCGGCTGAGCTCTCAGCGTCGTCTTGAACGTGCTTACCTAGTCCAACCACCGGCTGATGGCCACCATGGTACAACCCTGGGTGGAAATGCTCACCGCATACGAAGAGTGTGAGTATGGGCCCATGAGAGCCATCTTGCCAGGATCATGATGCTACTTTGAGAGGGCGCTTTGGCGGAAACTGTACCACAACTCCCTCTAAGTTCCGCTGGTTCGCCTGCCACCGGATATGCACTTTCGGCGCGCGAACAGTAGTTGTATTCCAGGAAGACAGCAGCGAAGTTACATAACCAACGTGCCTTTTCTCCAGCTCCGACCAAAATTAGATGTTATGAACTGTTTCAGAGACACCATTGAGCTCTTTTGCTACACTACACCCTGAATCTCACCATTAGTGGTCGATGATGACGGCAGTGCCTGTAAGTAAAATCTTCCACGACGCGTATTGCTGCTGCCATCTGTATTTGTTTTATGTCGACCTTCCATGTCTCTAAGAACAGAGTAGAAGAAAGCGGTATTCGCGACGATGCATGCGCAGAGCATTTCGATCGATGCCCACTGCAAGTGTCTCGTGAGTCGTACCATCTACTCGAGTGGATAAGCTTTCTTACCAATGATCGGGCGTTTTGCGAAAGGGAATCGTTGACGATAAGGGGTAATCTGAGAATCGTTATCACGACGAGAAAGAAGCCGATACCGAACAATAAGCTGAGACGGACGTAGCTAAGATGAAGGTCAGCGCGGAATGTTCGACATTCGTAGCCACCTCGATCGGGGTCTTACTTTCTCCGACTCAGCTGCACCTTGCGCAGGATAGGGAACGGTAAGACCACGAGGACAATGTCCCCGAGAGCGTTGCATATGCCCATGGTGAGCAAGTTTGCAAGTGCCCGTCGACAGGGTGCATCTGCACGAGCCGTCAGTGGGATGTCTGCAATATTTATTGGCCACTTATAAGAGAAGGGGTGTCGTACGGCTCCCCGGGGCTTGAAGTTCCCAAACCCTGAGAAGTTTGAGTTCATCTGCGCGTAACTTCTGGAAGAATTTGCTCACAACCGAAGCGGACGACATTCGCCGAGAGTGGCAATGACAACCCCACAAAAGCTGAGTATCAAGAACCACCATACCACCGCAATGACAAGGTTGCCTCTATTTAGTACGCCGATAAAACGGGCGTAAAAGTTGAGTAGGCACAGCTTCAGCGACCATAGACTGTATAGTACTGTGAGATTGGCTAGAGATGACGTCTCCCCTGGGCGGGCTTACAATAAGGCGTAAAAAATACGTCCTGGAAGGAGCAGCTTGTTGGCAATGATGCGGTTCCGATTCAGGGCCTCAGGCGATGCACCCTGCCATGTCGCTTCTTCCGGGGTCGCGAAGTTTGAGGTCTGCTCCGGGTTCAAGACGAAAGACATGGCGATGCACGAGGTTCGGCCTACCAGTGGCAGTAGGGCAAAGGCCATGTATGTGTCGTCCACGGACCACCTTCGATAGCAGGTCGCATGGCTTTTGCAAGACAAGAAGAATTTATAAGCGCATCGAAGAAGGATAAGCACGGCTGAGATAGAGGTAGAGGCCAGGGGAAACGCGATGCTCCAAGAAGCCATGGCTACCCGTCAGTTTGATGTACTCGATGCATGTTGCGGGGAGAGAGGGCACACGAGCCGCTTTTGGAAGAAACGCAATGTCTCTCCGCTGGCGCGATATGTGAACCGCGAATATTTCAAACCCACTGACAGTAGGAAAGCGGGACGATAAACGCACCGACAGCCGGCCGCTGTCCATGGTGCAAAGATAGAGGCGCACTGTGTATAAATCTACAGACAGGGCGGCCCGCAGCGTACCTGCAGCTACGCCAATCCAGTCACGAAGCAAAGGTGGTGCGGCACATCCCGCCAGGTATTGGCTCGCTCGCCAGCACCTGTTTCAACGCCTGGTCTTCAGTACGGCTTGCGACGCCATGTCGCGTCTGGGCAGACGAGCTTGCTTGTTTGGAAGTGGGGCTTACGGGACCCGGGACAATTTTGTCGCTGTGACCGAGGTGAGGCGCCAGTAGTGGCTTGGCATTCAATAAAAGACGGAATTGGTCTCACCTTATCATATCCAGAATTCTACAATGCGGAGTTGACTGGGGCGGGCCAACATCCCTGTTGGATATAAACACCTGACGGAGCTTGCACGGTACCTCCCGCTTGCTGTTGCGCCATGGCCACATATTCGGGTACCGTACAGCGCATAGCCTCCTCAGCCGTGGCGCCGACGGTACCCCATTGTAACGGTCTCAACTGAGCGTATTGACAAGCTGAGCGACTGCAACGAGTACTGTGTCCTAAAGCTGGAGAAAGGAGAAATGCCCAGGACAGGGGCGCTCCGCTCAGGAGCTCGTGTGGACCCCGGTCGAGAGCGACTGCGGAGATGACAGGGGCTCAGCCCATGCCACCGTGACGTGATTCGACTGACGGCAAGGGCAGGGGCTGTTTAGAAGGGCTGTGTATTTCGATTAGCCAGAGGTACGTATAGCCGTCGGTTAATACTGTACACCAGTGCAGGACAACCCAGTGGAGGCTTATCAACTAGGGTTGCCCCGAGGTAAATTACCTAGAGGTAAATTACCAAAACCCCGAGGTAAATGACGGTCATAAATTCGAGGTTTATGACCGGTCATTTATCACGTGACTCTTACCAGTGTAAAATTGCCAGAATGCCAACTCGAAGACCCATGAAAAAGTCCAATGCTTCCCAAACCCTTGAATACATTACTACACGAGCATTGTCGAGCTCTGGCTGAGTGGAGTCGCTGGCCAGGTGAGGACTTCGCCTTGTGGTACGTACCCAGACTCAAGGCTCTGGGCTGGAACAACTGATGACCGCAAACGCTAACCCCTTATATTAAATCCACTAAACTCAATTAGGAAGGAAGTTTATGACGGTAATTTACCAGTCAGTTGGTGTTTGTGACGTCAATTGGTCACTTGGGGTTTATGACGTCAAAAACCCATCCCTATTATCAACCACTCAAGACTGATGGGGTGACGCAACTGGGAGCTCGCAAATGTCTGGTCGAGCCCAGGGTTAACTAAGGCGCCACACAGTCCCCACCCAAAACAATCCGAGTGCATAGCCGTTCCACAACAGCAGACGCAGATACTGTACTGTAATACCTCAGTTGTTGCCAAGGGTTAGTGCACCAGAGCCGCCCCTGGGACTGTGACTTGCCTGGCATGTGCAGGCTGGGGATTGCCATACTGGGACAGCGGGTTACCGCTGTTGTCGCGGCGACAGTCATCTGGCTGGACCCCTGGTGACTTATTGCGACACCTACCCGTGCCACGCCGCACTTTATTGGCACTCGCGAACTTGCACCACCTAAAGGTGGTGCTGACCACCAAACTTTGAACACCATCAAAATTTGAACACTTCAACACGCACGGTATTCAATCATCGCCACTGCGCTAAGCCCAACACCTCAAAGTCAATAAACCATGGAATCGCGACTGGAAGAAGCTATTAGACACGCCAGAGACTTTCCTTACGCCTCAATTCGGTCTGTGGCGAAGAAATTCGGGGTAGGGCACACAACGTTGCGAAATCGATTGAAGAAGCAGACATCTAAATCGCCACGCACTGCGCCCAATAATAAGCTATCCGATGCCGAAGAGAAAGCAATCTGCAGATATATTGATCGCCTTGATAGTATCAACCTCGCTGTACGGCCAGAGTTCATTGTTGATGCCGCCAACGCGATCCTTCGTGCCAACGCGCCCGGAGCAGAGCGCGATGATCCGCCCACTGTAGGTGTAAGGGGCACAGGGCTTATTCAGCCGGGGGCGTGCTAGAAACCAACAAATTGATTGCATTGCAGAGAAGAGAACAGGAAGCTCTCGAGGAGCTGGCTACCTGGCGACATATAGTCGATACTCAGGGGCAGGTTGTGAGACCTCATTTGGTGGCGTTACCAGCATCGGCGTCAGCCGAATGCGCACCAACGGCTCAGCCCGTTACAGAGAGAGCAAGACGAGCTTGACAGAGCACGAGCGAAGCTTGGCAAGAGTGAAGCCAAGGCAAGGAACGGCTTTAAGCGTTGGTTTTTTGAAGCTGCAAAGATTGCACGACATTGGAGGGCTATCGGAAAGCTAGCCCGCGCCGAAATATACGAAACCGGGAACGAAATGCGGTTGCTGAAGAGGTTCTAGAGTAGGTAGTGGTGGAAGTGTTCAAATTTTGGTGGTGTTCAAAGTTTGGTGGTCAGCACCACCTTCACGTGGTGCGAGTTCGCGAGTGCCAATAAAGTGGGGCGTGGCACGGGTACGAGTCAGGCTGGCTGGCAGACGCGCTGTTCTGCTGTCAGTCTGGGGGGGGGGAGGGGGGTTCAGCCAATAGTATAGCGTGAATTCCTCATGGGCGCCTGGGAGCGGCAAGGCTAAATCCGCGCCCGGGCGCGGACCTAGGGGATCCCCCCCGATGTTGCTCATAGCTGACCTGAAACTCCCAGACGTAACGGTTTCCAACCCGTCCCCATGGTGTCTCGGAAGATGCTTGGCGAGTCCCCAATGCAAGAGCAGTCTGGCTGGCGCTGTGTGATCTATTGGAACAATGGCCGGCTCTCTTGGGCAATGGCGGGTTATGACTCAGGGTAGATTTCATCCTGCACCAACATGAGCAGGGGAAAACCAGCTGTGCGGGTAAATTGTGCAGTCAAGTCACAGCTCTCCTCGTTCTTCAGCCATAAATGACCAACTGTCGACGACCCTGACATGTTCGTCGGCAGACGAGCCCTGGTTTACATTTGTAACATTAGAGAGCCTGTCAATGGTGTTCTCAAGCTTTGTCATGCGTTTATCCATCCTGCCAATTTGTTCAGCCAACGTCGACAAGCTCTTTTGCACTAACGTGATGCCGTCAAGAATGGCGGCCTGGGCCTTGTCAGCTCTGAACCAGCGCTACGTCAGTAATGAACCAGTGCTTGCCCCGGCCGACAGGACTACCTACGCCTTTGGTACGGGATCCCGAAATCTGCATTCTGTACCCCTATCTCTGCATGTCTTGCATGGCTTGCTCTCATCGCACTTAGCCTTGAGCTGGCGACATTGCTCACAAGCCTGATAACACCAGTTTAGTCGGAATGTGGAACAGAACGTGCAAGGCAGCAAGCCGGTCATACCTGAGAAGCCCGCGTGTTTGTTTTCTTCGAAGCGACAGATGAATATACGCCGCAAGAACTCGTCACAGGATTCGCACCATGTGCGTCATACGATCGTAGTGACGCGGTAGGGTGGAGTAATGTAGGCGTATCGTAAGCCCCCAGGCTTGGGCATACCGATGACCTCTTGTCGCTCGATGACGAGACTGATGCAGGACGCTGAGTCCGCGCAATCTGAGGTTGACCTGGCAACGTGCTAGGCATGTGCCTCGTCGAGTCGGGTACTCGGGGGTCCTCGATTTTCCGTCTCTTCACAACCGATTCTCGAGAGTACGTACGATTTGTATCATACATCGAGGCTGGAAGTTGCAGTTGCGGCAGGTGTTGAAGCAAGGGAGAGTGATCCTGGACGAGGGCAAACGTATTTCGGGCGTAACGTGGACGGTTGATATCACGCTCTTGAGGTTGCTGGTGTTGGGAATGATGTGCACCCGTTGCAGGCGTCGACGCAGAGGGATGATCTGCTGGTGTGGACGAAGGAGGACACAGCCGTTGGTCTTGTCCCTGACCGTGCATTGAGTTGATGTTGCAGGAGCATTTGTTGAAGTTGTCGCTGTTGTCGAGGTGCCGATGGTGGAGGTACAAGGTTTGAGGTACAGACAATGACTACTTGAGTTCTGTACTCTGGAAGTGGCGGGGGCAAGGACGTATATTTGTTTCAGAAGCCATCCAGACGACGAGCAAGGGCGTTTTGGATTTTGGTTCCATCGTTTTATTTCCTGCATACCGTCAAAGTGAGGCTCGGAGATTGGAGGGCAAGCGGACTGAGTATTAAGGGGCTGGAGCAGGAGCGCGATGGGATTGCCGACGTGGTATCAGTGTCCTGTACGGCCCGTGTCAACCGCTTCGCAGGTGTTTGCGTAATACCGACCACATCAACCTGTGAACCATCTCGGCGTTTCCCCCGGCCTTTAACAGATCTATCGGTTTGCACGTTCAGGTCAACCTAACCTCGTATGATCAACACGTGTCTCTGCCCCGCACGCCAGCAAATTGCATCTTTATTGAAACGGATACCGGCAAGGTTGTCAAGCCATTTGTGGGTTGCAATAGCGGCCTACCGTTACAGTATCTCGGCAACTGTCCGAGTTATCGGGCCGACTTGTTCCTGACGTCGCGAGAGTGAACCTTGCCAAGAGACGAAGAGAAGTTGCCTGTGTTGTGCTGCACACGATCAAGACTTCGCTTCCGATATCGCTGAGCCGTTCTGTGCGGTGTACTCCATTGATTGATAACCGGAGAACCAGTCTTATATTTATCTCTATACGTTGATCCCTCTCTGGCTTGCTCAACATCGCCATGAAAGCTCTAGTATTCCTGAGTGCAACGAGCCGTTAGTTCTCCCTGTCGTCCCGGTACTCTTTCCCCTCTCTCCCCTTACCTCTTTGCTCCTTTCCCTTCTCTCCTCGGCCTTCGTGCCTTGTCTGCTGTCCATGGCTGCGAGTCAGCGGATGAAATCTGACCGACGACACCAGTCATTGTCTTCAATGTACGACTGCACCCTGTGCCTCACACGTCCAGTTTGTCGTAACAGTACCCCTTGCTCAGCGATTCGGCGCCTTTTCAACTATCTCTCCACGGCAGCGAATATTTACGGTGTATCGTTCTATCGGTACCGACAAAAGCAAAGCGGCCATTCCAGGGCTGCTGACCGATGAATCATCGATTCTTGATGTGGGCGCCGGGCGACGATGCGAGAACGGAGAGACCAGACTGGGTCCGCAGCAACCTCGAACCGCCGAACCTCAAACCCGGGAACGATGGTCAGATGTCGTAAATCGTCTTGCGAGTCATCAGCTCTTGAGGCAACACGCCGGCGGTCAGCTCACTTTGGTATGATGCTGCTCTAATGGTGGGCCGAGACATTCTAGAGGAAAGCCCGGACAAGATCACACCGAAACATCCCGCGCCCGGGGGTAGGGGGTTGTTGGTTATCCATGGCCTTTGCCCGCTAATTACCACGCCAACATCCTGCTACTGACTTTTAGGGGTTTGCGCCAAATGCAGCAAATTTGAACAAGGGGAGTTCTGGAGCATATATTCGAGGCACAGCCACGCCAGATTTATATTCGTAGCGAGGATCACATGGAGAGGCAAAGTCTCCCGTTCTCACCAACGTGCCAGTGGCCCCCACACCGTGTGGCAATTGAATGGCGGAGTCTAATCACTGACGAGTGTTGAGCGGCGGACATTCCTACGGCCGAGGTCGGGGCAAAATGATCGGCGCTCAAATCGAAACCAAGACTGGGAGACTGTCGCTAAAGCCTGTCCGCGGTAGCTTCACGGTGGTTACATCGACAGGAGAAGGCACTTCACATCTTTCCATGACTGTCAGCAAGGGTTAAGGCACTGCATCCCCCGCCCTGTCAATGCGGTTACAGGGCTCCATGCAACAATTCCTGTCGGAGCTTGGCATGAAGTGAGCTGCACTGGCCCAGGGTCTTTCAGCAGCCTGCCTGCAAAAGTAACCGGGACATGCCAATGCTCCAGTACTGGGTCGGCTGGTCACCCTTCACTTGTTTCAGTGTATTTGCGACCCATCCGGATCTGGAGCCGCTTGGGCGATTAGTGAGGTACCAGGACGTCCGCCCTGATCGACGCTTGGAACCCAACGCGAAGGGGGCCAGTTGCGGCCCGGTTACGAGCTGCGGAGGATCCAGTGGAAGGATCCGGGCCCGCCGGGGAGCCACTCTAACACCTCCACAATGGACAATGTGCGAAGGCCGTCCTACCGCAACGATTGCTTAGAAACGTTGCTCCCGTAGATCCTGGATCAGCGGAGCTGATTTCATGGCCACACAGAGGTAAACGCTGTCTATTTGAACCACTGGTTTGGGACACATGGGCCTCGCTAAAAACAACGTGCTGCCAATGGCGAGGCACACACAAATACGGTGTCACTGTATGGCCTACGCTCGTAAAGGTTAGTTGCTGAACCGGATGCCAGTCCGTATCACCTATGAACGCACCTGTGGTCGCAATCTCTGCATGTGTAACTGTGATATTGATCATGGCTCGGAAACCCGGCCAGCTGTAGCATCCCGATGGATCCCCCCATCTCCTGTGCTGCAGGATTTCAGAAAGGCCTGAAACAAAAGGCTTTCTTTCGTTGGGACCGAACCTGTCCTCGTAGACTTCCTGTTCGCACACCGACCGAATGAAACACGTTTTACCCTCATGAACTAGAGATGGGGACCTTTCCGTTACTGGCCAGGTGCCAGGTGCCATCTGCCATGGCCCGGCTCGGGTTTCACCTCTTGATACCACGCTGGAGGCAAATTGTAGCGAGCCTGCAAGTCAACAATGTTTACCCTTAATTTGGAGGCCGTAATGATTGCAGGACACAGCCGTAGGTGGGTGCCATTCTGCTGTAAGAATTCACCCTAGAGTCATAGTTTAGGTTGGTGTTCCTGGTCAGTGACAATAAGGTGGCGCGTATCTCACACTAGGGTTCAGCGTGTCAAACGATATTCCGTTCCAGGCCGTGGGTGTGTCCCGACTCACTTGGGCACCGCTGTCGTGTATATATAACCCGGACCTTCGTCCTCTTGACTTGAGCAGTGGTCAAGGCCAATACAACCAATAAATCTCACATTTTGACACAGCGAACTCTCTGCAATCCGGAAGGCTGCCGTAGTGGCTGATGCAGGGGCAAGCTCAAACGGCAGATGACTCGGCAAATGAGGTTGAGTTGGAAGGCGGGACACTAAGCTACGTTGAGACGCGGAAGCTCCTTGCGTTGCCAAGAACAGTCTCCTACAGGCTGTAGTCCGTCGATGCATCAACCCAGCCTCCTTATACTTTCCTTGGCAAGCGGGCTCGTTCGCCAGGTTGTTCATGCTCGTAAAGGTGACTAAATACGCGGAGACCGTGTTTTCATATTTTGAACAACGACGGAGATGTAGTACAGGAAGCGAGGGTGCTCAAGCCATTGTGATGCAGGCCCGTGAATTTTGGTGAGTGAAGCCTGTCGTCCATTGGATTTGGCGGCTGACAGCAGGCAGGGTCACATCTCCTCGCACTGGGTCCAACCTGTTGCTCATTGCGGGGTCGCGGGTGGCCACCAAGGAGTCCGTCCTCCTTGAGCATTTCTTGTGGATGGTCCATAGATCAAGTTACAATGTCAAGGGGAGCAATTTGCCGAACACTAAATTTTCCGAGGACAATGAATGCAGGGGTGACGACAGGCCTCCCGGACTCTTCCGTCCCAGAGTGCCACGTCCCCGGAGTCATCTCAGTCTTTCGTCTACAGTTCGTGGTGACGCGTCCTGTGTGGAGCGTGGGATGAACGGAAGCCATGTCAATCGGAGCGTGGGTCCGTGGTGCGGCAAAAGTCCTGGGTCACTGGGTCCACGGTGTCCATCTTTGGCGTTAATTTATGAGAATAATCACTGCAGTAAGGACTCCTTTATGGGCTGCACGATATCATACAGCATCTGCAAAATACGGTAACTACTCAATTTTGCTGCGCATTCTGGACAGCACCTTATGTGCCCTCAATTTCAGTAGCTCTCCTCCTAGTCCTGCCCACTCTCTAATCCCACAGGCCTCGGTCACTGGTAGTCGGCGATGAGGAACTTGACACGAAACGAATCGCGTGGTGACCATGACGCGCCAAGCGCCACGGAACGCTGTGTGGCCGGTTGGCCGTTTGGTTCCCAGAGGGCTGATGATAGGGGGTAACATGGGTGGCTGATTACCAGCTGTGTTCTCGGACAATGTCCGACATGCTCAGGACCTGTCCAGCTTGGGGGAGAGCTGTTGGGCCAATTCGGTCAATGGGGAGATCTCTTGACGCCTCCCCGTGACCTTGCCAGTGCCTGAAGGTGGTTTCGGGGTGTTGTCATGAATCCCTTGCTTCCTTGTTCGATGCATGTAAGTTCGACCCGTACTCCTGGTCAATTGACATTCGGTGCGATCCCAGACCTGTCTGTTGAAGGGAATGTTGAGCGATCACTTACTGATGCCCTCGTATTTGCGTCCGTGCGCAGCCAGATTGATGAAGTGTAGGCCCACAAAGGCTGCAGCGTTTGTCCAGTTTTGTGCGTTGACAGAGCACCAGTGCACATTCCAAGATTTGGTCAAAGCCTCGAATCCCCCGTTGGAACCTTGACGTGTCTGGCACCAGCGGCCCTCCAATCATTATATTGCACGGAGTCGCTTCGAGCAAATATTGGCCCTGTGCCACCGTGGCGTACTTAAGAACCTGTACTGTACTCGTAGTGACAGCGCCCGACTTTCTACCTGACCTTCCTCTGGTCGTCTCCTGTCGACCAGCGGATCTACTTGTGTTACCTCCCGATTGCAAGGCATCCGGATACCCGTGGACTGTGTCGTTCATTGCTCATGAGGTCACCGCCATCTGGGGTTCTACTACATCACCATGAGCTACGGGCTACACGACCTCCCCCACGACGACACAAGATCAAACCTGTTAGACTGTCCTACGTCGACTGGCCCGCCACCATCTGGTCTTGCTAAGGAGTCTTCCTTTGACTTGAGGGAGGCACTCGGTCTGCCGCAGTCAGCTTCCACCACTAGCGTGGCTACTGGTTCTGTTAGAGATTCCCAAAGTCCAATTCATCAACGGCAGGAACAGCAACAGCAGCCAGAGTTCAAGGACAACACCTCGTCACACTCTTGGCCATTGCCGCGGACAACGGATCAACAGCAGGTCCCACACCAACTGGTCGCCGCACCTTCATTTCTTCGCCATCGCGCAAACAACATGGCACACTCGTCCAAGGCGGGCACGGAGTGCCTCCAGCTCTGCAGCAACACCGCGGCGGCAGCCGACCGTGTAGCAGAGTCGATGGCCGAGTGTACCACTCTAGTCAAGCACCTCCCCCACGGTTTCGATGTGCTCGCCAACGACCTTCTCGACACCTGCGAGGTGTTATTCTTGATCGAGGCTGGCCTCGCCGACGCCGTGCGCCAAGGACAGTCAGCGCCTCTTGACATGATCGCCGTCTTGGACAAGAAGTTGCGCATGGCGCTGAGCCAATTTCGCGCGCTCGACCAGATTCTACAGAAACAGCTCGACTACGAGCGCAAGGGATCCATAGGCCGCATGAAGCGTGGCTTCGGGCGCATGTTTGGCGAGAGGGGTCTCGAGAAGTTCACGACATCGCTGGTCAAGATCCGTGAGGACCTCAAAATGAGCGCCTACATGTTTCACTGGAATGTGACTGCCGAGAAGGTCGAGGGTGAGCTGGGGATAGGATACATTGGCCTGTTGTCGGCACTCGAAGACTTGGATCTGCGACGTAAGCGAGCTGGCAGCATCGCTTCCGAGGATGCACACAAGGGCCAGACGACGTACGCTCGGCCACCTGGACTGGCAACCACGCAAGGTGGTATTGGTCAACCTCGGCTTCCCGTCGTCTACCAGGGAGCCTTGTCCTTCCAGCCGACTCCGCACTCCGGCGTGGAAAGATCCGTCCTGTTGAGCCACGAGTCGCCCCTGAGCGGCGAAAGCAGCAATTTTGCGCATTCGTCAGTATATCAGGGCAGTCCGCTGCCACTATATACGGACCTGTCAACCACCGGTTTCTCTAATGGCAACATTGAACAACCATTGAAGCGGCGCAAGCCAGGGGCTGGCGCGGCCGCATTAGGGCTCAGTGCCTCACGCGAAACCCCGGAGACGAGCCTGGAACTCGAAGCCCTCGTTGAAGACGTGGAGCTGTTAGATCTCGATAGCCCCAAGATATCATATGTCAAGAGCGAGCCCTTCACCATGCCTCGACGACGACCCCGAAACAACATTGACGAAGACAAGGCGGGTTCTCATGAGGCCCTGGTTGGTGCCGTGTGTGCCAACGACCACCGCCTTCTCACACAGCTCCTGGATACGGGCGTCTCGCCGATGTCGGGCGCAGCCAGCTCTCATGCGCTCAACAAGGCCATTGTTTCACACAATGGTGAGGCACTGCGACTGCTGCTGCTGTACGGTGCCGACCCCAACGAGACGGACCACCACGACGGCGTCTGCCCCCTCGTGGCGGCCGTGAAGAATTCGTTCATGTCGGCGGCTGTCGCGTTGCTCAAGTATGGCGCCGACCCGAACCTGTCGGCCGGACCTGACTCAGAGACTCCCCTGTCAGTGGCAGTCGCTGCTGACAATGTGCGCCTGACGCATCTACTGCTCATGTATGGCGGTAACGCGAAGCAAACGACGGCCGCCGGCAGCACGCTTCTTGTCAAGCCGATGGACAAGAAGACCTCGAAGACGGTCGTCGACATGCTTCTCAGCAGTGGAGCAGATCCCGACGGCAAGAACCGCGAAGGCAAGACAGCGCTCTTCGAGGCCATCACCGCAGGTAGGGCGGACATCGTCAACAGCCTACTCGAGGGTGGGGCAAACGCCAACCTACCCGGCCCCAAGCATATGCTGTGGCCGTCCATGTATCATCCTGCGTGCTTGAAACTCGTGCTCGCGCACGGCGCCGACTACAAGAAAGCCCCGGGTGTCATGGAGTTGGCAGCCAGTATCAACAACATTGAGTCAATCCGAATCCTTCTTGAGGCCGGTGTCGACCCCAACGCCAAGAAGGATGGCATATACACGCCGCTGTGTACTGCGATTCGCGACAACCGTAGCGAGATCTTCAAGCTTCTGCTGAGCCACGGCGCGGATCCCAACGTTCCCGCTAGCGAATATCCCGCGTTCAAGTGCATCACACACAACCGCGTTCACTTCCTACCAGCCCTAGTGGCCGCGGGAGCCAACCTTGCCTCGCCTAGGGGTATCCTCGAGACGGCTGTGTCGTCCAACAACTCCGAGGCCATGCGATGGCTCCTCGATCAGGGGCTCGACCCTGACGATAAGTCGCCCACGGGTCGCACGGCGCTCACGAGTGCCATCCGTGATAACCGTGTCGAGCTCGTCGACGAGTTGCTGCGACGCGGCGCCAACCCCAACATCCGCGGCCAAGACTGGCCCGTGTGCATGGCGGTGCGCAACCCGGACATGCTCCGTCGCATCCTCGCCGTGCTGCCGGAGCCACGTGCCTTCAAGGGCCTCATGGAGCGCGCCGTCATGGCCAATCAACTCGACTCAGTCAAGCTCCTGCTCGCGGCGGGCGTCTCGGTTGAAGACCGCAATGGCGGCGTCTTCTCGCCCCTGACCACGGCCATCCGCGAGGGACGCCGCGACATTGTGGCCTTCCTCATCACGGAAGGCGGCGCCGATGTCGACGCCCCTGGCGAGCATCTGCCCATTGTCAAGGCACTGCGTCGTCGCCAGGAAGGCGCTGCTGGTATCGACGAGATCCTCGACATGCTTGTCGACAAGGGTGCCGATCCAAACAAGATGTACCGGGGTTGGAACGGCATCATGCAGGCACTCGAAAACGGCGACGCTGCAGTGCTACAGAAGCTGTGCAAGTGTTGCGGTGTCGACCTCAGCGTCAAGGACGAGCTTGGTCGCACGGTCATCGAGATTGCTGTCTCTCGACGCTGGGAGGAGGCCGCCAATATCCTCGCGAGCTCCAACTAGTCTGACGGTCGCCGAATATATACCAAAATGAATGAATTACTGAAATCCCTTCGCCGCATTCCTCAGATTTTGAGCGAAACAACAACGCTTGCAAGGGGGGATATGGAGGGTTTCGCCTCACCCCCCTATTACCAAATAGCAAGTCGTCTCACTCCCGGTCGTGCGAGCACCTTCTCCTCCCTCCGCGAACACCCCAGCGGCCGAGCCAGTGCCGTAACCTCGTCATGTAGTGGTCACGAGTGCGGGAACGCCAAACTGCTGGTAAGATCAGATGGCTCGCTTGTAGCAAGCAGGCAGCAGCAGTATTCTTAAGGCTAATAATGCGATCACAAGTTCCACATCAAGATTATTGCGGTACCCGATTCATAGGGGGGACCTTCCCGCCCAAATTGACCCCACACCACCACGAGCCTCCCATAAAGACGCCACCAGTTCCGAGTCGAGCGTCTCGACACGGTTACCCGTGTGGTGACCTGACGACAAAGGGCCAACAGTCAGTTGGCGCTTTGAGAAGAAAAATCCTAAGTGTGGGACGGAGGACAAGACACATTAGGCCCATAGTTCTGGTAACACAAACTCAACATGAAGCCCTTAGTACTAAAACTGCTCAATTGAGTCCCGGTGAATTCACAGCCACGGCGCACCGTGCGCGTAAGACGCGATATGAACTGTGCCAGTCGGCCAGTCGAATTCTTGATCGCATTTGCCAATTGGCGAGACCTCAGTAGTTCTTTCACCGAGTACATCTACCCTGGAATGGGATTGCTTTCGCGGAACCCAGGGAACGCGCGTTTCCCATCTCTCCGTGCTACCCTGTTTGTTGCCAACAAGTAAAAGTATTCCGTCCTTGCGCATCGATTCTAGTTGCTTGGATCTGATCCAGCACTTTGCCTCCATCACTGGCTTCGTCGACGCTTCAAATTTAGTGATAGAAGTCCGTGACAGGCTTGCAAATGGAACTGATCGTTCCAT
Organism: Purpureocillium lavendulum; assembly: GCA_029168975.1. Classification (NCBI taxonomy): domain Eukaryota; kingdom Fungi; phylum Ascomycota; class Sordariomycetes; order Hypocreales; family Ophiocordycipitaceae; genus Purpureocillium; species Purpureocillium lavendulum. The sequence goes on from JAQHRD010000015.1 coordinate 233,747, forward strand.
ACCAGGCTGGCGTGTTAGAGACTCAAGGTGAGCATGCAAGGAGGATATGGCGGGCTTGCGACAAGTGCAACGCCTCGAGGGCCAGGTGTCACGGTGGATGGTGCGCTCGCCCTTTTCGACGCAGTTTTCTGCGCTGACGTGTCTTGAATAACTAGTCCCTGCCGGCGTTGTAAAGGTCTGTAAATCACTCGTGCGCGAGAGTTTGTCGAATGGGCCTCATTCGCAATATTAGCCTTTATCAAAGTATGTCCTCTCGGATTCCTGACTAGCGACTAACCCGTCCGCTGGACCAGAGTACGGCTACAGCTGTCATTACGATCGCGAACTCAAGAAGAGAGGCCCACAGCCTAGGTCAAGGTTCGTCTCGTCTTGCTGCCATGCAAGGTTTTTGCCGCTCAAGTGTGACTCAGTAGCAGCGGGCGAGTCGAACGCCAAAAGTCGAGACAGTCGAGCCGAGCAGCGCCGGAAGCGATAGTCAAAGAAGCTGCTTTACTGAGCTCGCAGATTGCCCTGCCTAGGTACAGCTCCTCTGCCAGCCCCGAACAGGAGGACCACGGGGGTACTCAACGACACCCATGCGACACAGACAGTTCCACTTCTCGACACGCTGCGGTCATGTTGACTCCCACCCTACAACCGCCAGCGTCGCCTCGCCCGATCGATTGCCTCTCGATCTCCCCTCCAGCCTGTTCATCATCCGTCGCAACGGACAGCGGGTGTGGTCAATCCCAAGTCGTGATGTCTAAGGAGAGAGGGTACTGGACAGCCGGCTACGAAACTGGGCTGCGTGAGTTAGGTGTCGATCGCCCATACTCTGCCTCAATTCCATCCACCACAAGCCGGGACAAGATGGCTGAGTCTGCCCCAACTGCCACCCCGGACTCAGGCAGCTTGCGCCCCGAAGAACAGCCAGGACCGGCAGACACGGCCTGCTATAAGTTTCTCTGGCCAGTCCTGCCATACACACGCAAAATCATCTCCTCGTCTGTGGCGTCGGAACTGCTCGACCTTTTCCTGACAGAACCAGGGAGCTCTCTTTTCGGTGGCGCGTCGCCGTACATACTAACGACAGTCTTCCGGAAGAAGTCTGTGTTGCATCCAACATCACCAAGGCAAACTTCGCCAGCGCTTCTGGCCGCGATTCTGTGGTGTGTGGCACAGACTGCGGATGTGATGGTGCTGCATATCCCGGGATCTAGGGCTAGGGTGGTGGACGGCTTGTACAAACTCACTACGTCGCTAGTCTCTGAGCGGGATCCGGGCAGATGGAGGCGGACACATGGTATGTGCCTGAAACGCCCCTTCAAGAAGCCTTGACCCTTACGTGGACAGGTGGACTGCGCGAAGAGAGCGACCTTACCAGTCCCAACGACATCGCCCCAAAAGCGTATCCCGATACAACACCAGCTAATGAACCAGCCGGGGACATCGACGACGTCCTTACGTATATCCTTCTTTCCATCGCAATCTCGGGCAGCCACTTCAAGTCTGACTGCTCCAAATGGTGGTCCAAGGCTGTCAGGCTGGCCATCACACTAAGGCTCAACCGCGAAGACGGACGATGCTCCGCGACTATCGTGCCGTGCGTTAACCCAGTATGCTCGTGTCAGAGACGTCCCATGGAGGCATCGGCGTTGGACACTGAGCGGAAGGAGGAGCGACGGAGGGTGTTCTGGCTCCTGTACAGTCTCGATCGACACCTGAGCCTGTCGTTTAACGAAGTTCTCTCAATTCCCGACTCGTACTGCGAGGTGTATGGTACGTGGTTTGACACGCCCGTTACCGTGATCGCCACGTTAACACAGGATATTAGCACCATTGCCAGAGCTGATCTGGGAGAACCTAGACGCCGTCACGCCATCTGAGATGCCTGCACGTACGCTTGGCCCCCCTATATTGGCTTCTGGGTCTAGCTTCTTCGAGTTCTTTTTGCCCTTAATGGCGATCCTTGGCGATATCATCGAAGTCCATCACCGACGGAGACACCCTAGACTTGGGGCGCAAGAAGTCTCACCGTCTGTTGAGGCCATTCAGAATCTCTTGGATAGCTATGAGCTGAGCGTGGATGTTGTTATGCACTGTCCAGGTGTCATAACGAGTCGGACTCCAACTCGCATGCATCGATGCTCCCCTATTGGCAGTTCTGCTCATGCCGAGGAAGTCTGTGCACAGCCCGCCAGCACGAGCGATCAGTCGCGCGCGCGACTCGCCATAGTCTACAGTACGCACATCTTGCACGGGTTGCATGTCCTTCTCTACGGCAAGTGGGATGCCATAGCGATGCTCGAGGATGACGATGGCTGGATCACGTCGAAGCGATTCACGCAATGCACCTCACACGCCATCGCCGCTTCGCAGTCCCTGTCCACTATCTTGGCCATTGACCCGGAGCTTGCTTTCATGTCGTATCTATTCGGCATATACCTGCTCCAGGGGAGCTTCATCTTTTTGCTATTTGCGGATCGCTTGCCGCAGCTCGGTCCCAACGAGTCGGTCCAGCAAGCCTGTGAGAATATCATTAGGGCGCACGAGGTGTGCGTGGTGACGTTAAGCACCGAGTTTCAGGTATGATGCGTCACCGAGTGAAGCTACACCCCAAAGGGTTGACAAATGACGAAATTGTCTAGAGGAATTTCCGAAAAATTGTGCGGTCGATATTATACCGCGTTCAGAGGCCAGGGCCAGTGGACTGGGAAGCGCACGCGGCGACGAGACGGGCACTGTCATTGTATAGGTGGACGAGGGGAGGGAGAGGGCTTGCACTGTGATATTTCGACACCAAACTTTCTTCAAATCAGTCCTTTGCCAGTATAGACCTTCCGGATGGCCACGCGGCTCGATAGTTTATGACGAAGATCGGGCTCTGCTTTGTATGAGAAGGCCCCAGCGGTCGGGGCCATCAACACACTCGAAGTCGACATTGAGCTGAGCGGCAGGGGCGAAGCAACATTAGCACTCGACACGGCCGATGTGGAGCAGAACACCAGGCGGCGGTATTGGCTACTAGCAAGCCTTGGCGTCCACGTAACGGGCACCTTGACTAAGAGTCCTCACGAAAATGACGCCCTTCCCCAAGGCTGCGGCGGCTTTAATATAGCGGAGCCAGCAGTCAATACTTTGTATGCAGGAATGGGAAGGACGTGTGGGTTAGGTTGTTCCTCCGCGGGTGTTCCTCCCCCAGCGTCTGCTTCGCCTGACAGGTCGTCAACATCAGTGCTCAGGGGGTAATATAGCGCCTTGCACGCACTGGGTTTTGGCAGGCACTTGCCGTCCGCCGAAGCTCTCGACTAGGATCAACGAGGTGGCTTGGACCCACTTCTCTCCCCAGGCAACGCAACCCTTTCCCTTCCACGCAACGCTTTCCCTTCCACGCAACGCTTTCCCTTCCACGCAACGCTTTCCCTTCCACGCAACGCTTGTACCCTACCAACTGGAGCACAATTTTAGCCCGTGCCAGGACAGGCTCTCAGGGGCGGCAGCGCGCTGGCCAACATTTCGCTAGTCCACGGCCATTGCTCACCATATCAAGTTTCCCAGTGGCAATGCGAATGTCGCCATCCTCGCAAGGATTCCACGTCCAAATGCCTGGATTAGTGAGCTTCTACGCCAGGAGATGGCAGAAACATTTTCGGCAACTCTCATCGGCCGGGTTCCGCACGGGGCGATGGGAGAGCGGGCGCATGGCCCGGCGTCGACCGTGACCGGCCCGCTGCGGGGCATGACCACTGATGACCCCTGAAGGTGGACAGCTGGGCCGCCCGCTGCGCGAATCAGGGACGGCAACGGTCCGCCGTGTCATGGTTCAGCGCCTGACCTGAAACTGGCATAGCTGCTCTACCACAAAACATTAAGCACAGTGGTAGGCCATCCATCCCTACTTCACGGGCCTGCTACCTCCACGCAAATCGATTGCTATCTCAAAGGCTTCTATTGCTAAGTTATCTCAATTCGAAAGGAGTGTGCTGTTGTGGGCCAGTTCGCAAGATGAGCGTGGTCGCAAATGCGGGGACCGTGGTGGGGCTGCGGGGTAGCCTGACGCCGACGCGGCGCCGGGTCGTGAAGCGGAAAATCGACGATTCGGGGAATGAATCGGGCAGAAGCAGCAGGTATGCGACACGAACGACTGCGAAATCGACGCTGGCGAAGGAGGGCGACTGCGCGACCGACTCGCGAAATGGAGGCAGCGACGGTGGCGACGGAGGCGCGACGCTCCAGCACGTCTCGGAGCTTCTGGGCGATTGCCGCGCTGAGTTCGCGGGGCTCAAGCAAATGATCCGAGGGCAGGGCGACGTCATTCGCACCCAGCAGGAGACTATCCGAGACCTAAAAGCGGCGTCCGAGGAGCAGCAAACCTTGATCCGGGATCTGAAGCTCGCGTTGGAGGATACCAAACAGCATATGGGCCTGGAGCTGAAGCGAGTGACCGACAAACTTGAAGCTATCACGGCGCGCCCATCCGTTACCCCACCGCGATCTTTCGCCGAGGTGGCGGGGCCGCACCGGCCATGGCAGCCTGCAACCGTGACGCCCAGCAAGACGGCAACCGCCCCTTTCGCCGCCTCGCTCTATTGCACGATTGACACGTCGCGAGTGGAAGAAGCGAACAGAGACCATGTGCAGGTGGGAGCAATCCGGCATGCCATCGAAGGGGAGATGAGGGCCACAGATGGTCAAGCGACTTGGCGGTGCGCGGCGGTCGTGAGGGACGCTCGAGCCGCAGAGCGCATCAAAGTGATCTGCAGAAACGAAGACGAACTGAAGCAAGTCAAGGAGGCTGCACAGAAGACAGCCGTCGTGGGCGCGCGAGTCATGAGGGACCAGCTCTACCCAGTCAAAGTCGACAATGCGAACAGGAGCATGGTGTTAGATGCAGAAGGGAACGTGCTGCCGGGCGCTGTCGAGGCGCTTGGTGCAGAGAACAAGGCCAGCATCGCCAAGGTGTCGTGGCTGAGCAACAGACAATCGGGAAAGTCCTACGGATCGATGGTGATCTACGTCACAAAGGAAAGCGACGCGAGACGGCTTATTGACGGCCACTATTTCGACCTGGCCGGCGAATCGGCTATCACGAACGTGTTTGAACGACGGGCGGGGCCCGTGCAGTGCTACAATTGCCAGGCCATCGGGCACAAGTCGTTCCAGTGCAAGAACTCCCAGCTCTGCGGCAGGTGTGCGATGCCTGGACATCAACGCAAAGGATGCCAAGCTGCAGAGCCCAAGTGCGTGCCCTGTGGTGGGCCGCACGAGTCGCTCGGCCGAAATTGTCGGATGCGGAACCCGCGCAGCAATGAGTAAGACGCTAAGCATCTTACAACTTAATGTGCGGAAGCGAGAACCGGTTCAGCAAAGCTTGATGAACGACGATGCACTCAAAGACATCGGGGTGCTGGCGGTCTCCGAGCCGTATGCGAGGCTGGTGGACGGCAGGGTGGTCACGAGCCCGATGTGGCACAACAACTGGACGAAGATGATACCTACGAAGAGGCACGATGCTCTCTGGCCGATTCGAAGTATGCTCTGGGTGCGAAGCGACATTGAGGCAGAACAACTGCCGATACCATCGGCTGACCTCACGGCGGCAGTGCTTCGACTGCCGGAGAGGGACGTCCTGGTTGTGTCGGTATATGTGCAAGGAAAGAGCGTTCAAATGCTGGACTCAGCCACGAAGCTATTGCACGACCTTCTTCAATCATTTCGTGACGATACAGGTAGACGCACAGATGTGGTTCTGGCGGGGGACTTCAATCGCCATGACCTGCTTTGGACTGGGGACGACGTCTCGGCTAGGAGACAAGGTGAGGCTGAACCCATCATAGACCTGATGAATGAGCACGGCCTTCGTAGCCTGCTTCCGAGGGGTACGAGGACGTGGCAGGGTCAGGACCAGGAAAGCACCATCGACCTGATATTGGTTACCTCGGAGCTGGCGGACGAGCTGATAACGTGCGTCCCGCACTCCACGGATCACGGGTCAGACCATCGGGCGATCCATACGACTTTCGATGTAACGTTGCCCGAGCGAATCACGACGCCAAGATTGATGTTCAAGAACGCTCCTTGGAATTCCATCAGGGCAAGAGTGGAAGAGGGCCTCAGGGAGCTCTCGTGGACGGTCGATGTGCAAGCACAGACCGACCAGTTCATGCGGGTGGTGTTAGAGGCGATCGATCATTTTACGCCTCGAGCCGAACCTACACCGTACGCCAAGCGCTGGTGGACGAGGGATCTGACACAACTACGCCAGTCGTATGCGTTCTGGCGAAACCAGGCTAGGTCGCAACGGCGGACCACGCACGCCTGCCCGGATTTGGAACGGCGAGCCAAGGAGGCAGCCAAAGAATATCACGACGCCATACGGAGACAGAGGAAATCACACTGGGAAGACTTTCTGGCCGAAGATGTTAACATCTGGAAGGCAGCCAAGTATCTTAAGCCTGGCGGGGACGCCATGAGCGACAAGGTGCCGCCACTGAGGAAAGGTGATGGGACCGTGACCAGAAATAGGGCGGAAGCAGCGGAGCAACTGCTCGAGACGTTCTTCCCCCCACTGCCAGCGAGAATCGAAGCAGAAGGGGTGCGTCCACAACGGAGAGCAGTAGCCATGCCGGATTTGACTCTGGAGGAAGTCGAGGTCAAAGTCATGGGGGCGAAACCGTGGAAAGCAGCGGGAACGGATGGCCTGCCGGCGATGGTGTGGAGGCAGCTCTGGCCGGTAGTGAGGCATCGCGTTCATGTGCTCTTCCGGGCGTCGCTCCGGGATGGCGTTGTGCCCCATCAATGGCGGACAGCAAAGATTATCCCGCTAAAGAAGCCGGAAAAAGGAGACTACACGGAGGCGAAGGCGTGGCGACCTATATCCCTTTTGTCAACGCTGGGCAAAATCTTGGAAGCGGTCGTCGCAGAGCGCATATCGTACGTGGTGGAGGCCTATGGGCTGCTACCTGCGAACCACTTCGGTGCGCGAAAGCGACGGTCGGCCGAGCAAGCTCTCCTTCTCTTGCAAGAGCAAATCTACAAAGCATGGAGAGCCCGGAAAGTACTAAGTCTGATCAGCTTCGATGTCAAGGGCGCGTACAATGGAGTGTGCAAGGAACGATTGCTGCAAAGGATGAGAGCCAGAGGGATACCAGAGCAGGTGGTCAAGTGGGTCGACGCGTTCTGCTCTGCTAGGACGGCCACAATCGTCGTGAACGGGCACACGTCGGAACGGCGCGACTTGCCACAAGCTGGTCTCCCACAGGGGTCGCCGCTGTCGCCGGTGCTGTTCTTATTCTTCAACGCAGACCTGGTGCAGCGGAGGATTAAGGCAGCAGGCGGATCAATCGCATTTATTGACGATTACTCGGCTTGGGTCACCGGCCGGACTGCAGAGGCTAACCGCGCAGGCATTCAGTCGATCATTGATGAAGCAATCGATTGGGAGAAGCGTAGTGGCGCGACCTTTGAGGTGGACAAGACGACCATTGTCCACTTCACGCGCGGCGCCGCGGGGAAAAGTGACGAGCCGTTCTGGATCAAGGGCAAAGAAGTCAAACCCGAAACCAGCGCAAAAATCTTGGGGTTGATCATGGATGACGGCCTGCGGTACCAGAAACACATGGCCAGAGCTGCCGAGAAGGGGCTCACCGCTGCCATGTGCTTGAAGAGGCTGAAGCTACTGTCACCGAGGGTAGCGAGACAGCTGTTCAATGCGACAGTCGCCCCGGCGATGGACTATGCGTCGAATGTCTGGATGCACGCGCGTCGGGCGAAAGAAACTGGCTGGCTAAACAAAGCGCAGCGAATTGGCGCGCAGGCCATCACAGGAGCGTTCCAGAGCGTGGCAACCGCTGTGGCTGAGGCCGAGGCCGGCATCCGAGCAGTTGGAGAACGGCATAAGCAGGCTGCGACGAGACTCTGCATCGATCTGCGGACGCTGCCGCAGACGCATCCGCTGGCAGCACTGAGGAACAAAGCGAGCAAGCGGTACCTCTCGCCAATGCAAAGCCTTGCCGCCATGGTGGCTAAAGTGTCCACGGAGCGAATGGAAGTCATTAACGAGTATGCATTACGGCCGTGGACGGACCGTATCCCTTTGTTGGGTGAGGACGACCCCGAAGGGCCCAAGACACCGCATGACGTACAGAACATCTTGATAGCAACCGCGGCGTCGCAGAGGAACGACGCTGTGGGCATGGGAGGCGTCGTTTGCGACACAACGCTTGGCGGCGTGGGCCACACTCTTGCCACTTTTTCCGTCACCATCGGGCCTGGAAGCGAACAAAATCCGTACACAGCAGAGCTAGAAGCGGTAGCGACAGCGCTCAGATCTATACCACCAAGCCTTGTCCCCCAGGACGTGACAATCGCGGTAGGTAACCGATCGGTAGTGGCAGCGATCAGACGACCTCAGCAGCAATCTGGACAGTGTACTATCAGTGGGATCTACGATCAAATGAAACGACTTCGAAAGAGAGGCTGTACTGTCAGGCTCATGTGGATACCGGCCGGTGAAGAGTTCGCGCCGCGGCAATTGGCCAAAGCCGCAGCGAAACGAGCCACGGAAAGGGGATGCGAGGCGGAAATGCCATGGTACCAGACGAGGACGACGACGCTCCGGCTAGCTCTCGCCCAAGAACGAGCGCTTGAACAGCTACCGGAAAGCGTCGGAAAGTATTCGAAACGGATCGACAAGGCGCTGCCGGGCAAGCATACCCGTGCGATATACGACTCGCTGAAAAGGGAAGAATCAGATGTGCTGGCGCAGCTCCGCACCGGCATGGTTCGACTAAACAGCTATCTCCGCAGGATAGGAGCGACAGACTCGGATCTGTGCGATTGCGGACAAGCGACAGAGACCGTAGAACACTTTCTCTTTCGATGCAAGAATTGGACGGCACAGCGGGAAATCTTGCTCGAGTGCGCACGAACAAAGATTGGGAATTTGTCTTTCTTTTTGGGAGGCAAAGCTGCGTCGGATGACGACAGATGGGAACCGGACATGCAAGCCGTGCGTGCGACGATCAGATTTGCAATGGCGACGAAGAGGCTGGAATCGACCGGCGTCGCCCAGGGCGTGGATCTTTAACATGCGAATATACTAACAAAACAGCCTCGGCTGTGGCAGACCGTGCTTCAGTTGCTGAGAATAGGATGCTGAACACTTGAAGAACTTGGCCTTCAAGCAGGCCTGTCATGGGATCAAGAGCGACGAGGTTGGCTTAAGTGGCGCGACGATTTATCTGTGGGGCTTGGGGTGCCATGTACCAAACGAACCAGATTGTCATTAGGTAGTGTCAAGGCCCTATAGGGACTTCCCTCCGGGCGTAATAAAAATCCATCCATCCGTAATCCTGCTCGGGCCAGAATAACAACGCCGCCCATCCAGGTCACGCCTACCTTACACGCTACACGCCCCCGACGAGGATGAGGCCTCGGCCGTAATGCTGCTGCATGAAGCACCTCCGCCTGCCGAGCCGTCTTAGCCTGTGTCTGCTCTCATGGCGATGAATTGCGGAGAGCACTACAGGATTGTCATTAGTTCTCCCCACACGCAATAAATCGGCTTTTGGGAGCCGGGCTATGTCTTGAATTGCACTGCATGCGAATGTTACACCGTCGACTCTGCATTCCATGTCCGACGCCATCCAAACTTACCGGCCCAGCTGGCTGCGACTCATGTCAATTGCTGGGGTCGACCATCGTCAATTTCTCCAAGTCCAACCCGCGCCTCAGCCGCAACATGGTTCACTTCCTGTCAATGCACCTGTCAGTAAGTTAAATTGCTGTTAATGCCTTATTATATCCCCTGCCGCAGGGTTGCACCCGATGGTGGCACAGTCATTACGTCGAAGCGAAAAGCTGGGTTGCAGAACGGCAGCCCAGGTGACTCCCACGTCTTGTCCCTTGCACTTGGCGGGTCGTCCATCGAATTGGCGCGGCGTTATGATACGATGTACATAAGGCAAAGAAGTAAATTAAAGGCCATGGCTGTGGGCCTGACCAACCCAGCATTCTCGGTGCACCTGACTACGTTATCCAAGAGATTGGCAGGATCATCCGAACTTCGATTACAGACCGGATGTGCGCTGTTGGGAATACATCCAATGAGATCATGCTGGCGTGGATCCACCCGTATTATCGTTGGCGACAAGACTGGCGCGCATTTGCAGACCCATGAGCCACATGCACTCAACTACACTCAATTACACCAGGTCCCTCTGGCATCCTGCCGTCATTGCGGTCTTGCGCAAGCATGAGTCAAGTAAATGAGGCATTAACCACGGCGGCCAGGAAAACAGTCTTAATTTCAAGATACGAGCCTGTATCGACGGAAATGAGTATATATACCAATATGTCTGACATGTGTCCAGATCCCGGAGACTCTCAAGTCGAACTCAGTCTCTCTGTTCCCCAAGCCGCTAAGGAAATACTGCCCATTGTTGTCGTTATAAACTCAGGAGAAGTATTCTCAGCCTCTATCTGAGAGATAATTACTATGAAGATCCTCGCTTGTCTAGCCGTCATTTCTATCACGGCGCCATCTGCCGTGGTTGCAGCCAAGCTGCCACGGAGTGTCAGCGCCACTCTCATACTCTGCAGAGAGACTAATTTCAAGAGTTGCGATGTCAACATCGTTCCAATTAACACCTGCTGTGAGGCTGATCGAAACCCTGACTGCAACATTGCTCTAGACTAATATGCGTGGCCGAATCTGCAACAGTCGAGGTAACGGACTGCGGATACTGCAACAGCGTCAAGTCCCTGATTACTGAGCTCCACTTTTGCAAATTCTACTCGTATGTTTGTCCATGTCAAAGTCTGGAAGATTAATTCAGCTCACAACTCACTCGTCTCGCAGGAAGTCTGATTGCACTGGCGCAGAGCATCATCGTTTGGGCATGGAAGGTACCTTGCCGCAGGATGTCGCGATACGGTCGGTTAAATGCTTCTAAATTTGGACATTCACATGTGGCCTGGAACTGCGCACAACTGAGCAAGCGTACTGAGTATATGCCCAAGCCCATCGCGATCGTGTTATTGTTGAGCCACAGACCTTCTAGTGTCGGAAGAGGACGGCTGGGAGGAAATTGTTTGTTTCTTCTGTTAATTAGACAATAAAGACTATCGCCGCATCAAACCTCCTTGCAGTTCCCTACGAGCCGAAAACCACAAGCGTCGTAAGCCCGGGGGAAGTCTACTAACAGCTCCTCCTCCCGTAGTACTTATAGGCGGCGGCAGCATGACTTGTTTGTTTGTTTTGTTTGTTGTATTTTTCGTTGGGAATTGAGGGAGGGGCTGCTGGAGTGGAAGGACGAATGATAACATTGTCTCTGTCATACTCCTGCGTTTGCCTTCTACAGGTAACTTGGGGCACCCGCGACTAAGGAATGCAGCTATGAACCACACTAGAAATGTCTACGGTTCGACCCTCCGAGTCTTGTGACAAATTTACAGCGGTCGCCAACAATATTTAGTTCAAATACATGCCTTTCTGCAGGCTTTTGGTCGCTTGAATGCCATCCCTGTTGTGAACAGAACCCTTTCTGCAACTCTCTCAACTGAGTGTATTGGCAACTAGCTGAGCGGCTACATACTACGAGCATTCTGGGGTGAGGAAAAAAGGAGAAACAAAGTGGACGGAGAGACGCGAAGCGTCTCTCTACAAATGGCCGAGTGGGTACCGAGGCCTGTACGGGCCTAGCCCGTTACACTTTCTATCTTCAACGTGGTTCATTGCGGACCTACACCGGTGATTGTTGATGAGGATGGTGATGATAAAATATGCTGACACCCTCACCGGAGGTGGGGAGGGTGTAATACAGTCCGAAGGATGTGTGTCTATGACGTGATAATAACACGGTGATATTTCGTACTACTAACTCTGGCTGTGCGTTGCTGCGCCACGAGCGATGTGTGCATGACCATGACTTGTTTAAGCCGTCTCCGTACACTAAATATAGCGACATCAATATTCCCGCGTGGTTGGGGCGGGACATTCGAGCAGGAAGAGGGGCTCGCGAGAAGCTGACGAGCGATGCCGGATGGGCCGTCTTCTATGTCCTCGCGGTCGCTTCCATCGGTAACATGGCCGAGGTCTCGTACCGCATCGGCTCGAGGGCCATCTTCACCTTTGTTCAAGGCGACGGCTGGTTAATGTTTCTGTGGGCCTTTCTAGGCCTCTCGATTCACGCAATCGGGGCCATTACCGTCTTCCTTCGCGTCAAGCACATCCCAATACCAAAGTCGGAAAAAGCAGGTCCCCATGGAAGGGTACAGAAGAGAATCCGGATCAAGATCTTGCCGACTGCGGCCACGAAGCTCATCACATGGTTCACGGCGGTGTACACGGTGGCTCACGTCTTTTTCGGCACCCTTCTTTCAAGCGTTCTCTTTGTGTCCGTGAAGGATTGCGTGTACATATTGTTGCGTCTTTTGGCCTCCGTGCTGTTCTGCGGGCTTGCAGCGAGGTTTTTCACTGTTCTTGACGGGAGGGATGCCGAGGTCGTCAATCGAGAAGGGCGGCTCGAGAGTGTCGCATTGTCGATGGATGAGGACAGCAAATGAGGGACCGGTAAATACGACGAGGCCCTTGAGTTCTGTTGACTGTGATGAGCTTAAGTGAACGGCGACAATGACCAGGGGAGGGCACACTCTGCAGTCGGTGTGGTTCATGCTGCCGCGTTTTGCGCCATTGAGGATTCATGGGCAAGTGTTCTTGTCAGACATGTTGTATCAGCCACTGCGCCAACTGCCACCCATGGCCATATCGTGTAATGTCAGCAATATTTGCTTTGTTCACTTTGATGAAGTGGCGTCCCCAGGGTGGGACGAGGCATTTGACCGGTCCTACCCCGCCTGCACGGGAGCCGAGCGCGTCCCGGTCCTTCAGCAACCAGCTTGCAAACCCTGACCTGGTAATACGTCCATGGATGTTGTGGGTGACAAACGACTTCGGTCGGACGCATGGCGCCGCCGGTGCCGTCAGAGTTCAGCCGGGTCGACAAGCCCAGGCTTCTCCTTGTCGTGGACGGCTACGCTCTACATTTTTGGTCCCCGAGGTGCCCATGTTGGGCGACATCGGAATGGATCTGAGAAACGTGCATACTATTTATGCTGCCCGTTGTGTCATGTCACAGGCGACGTCTGTCTGGTGGTGGTGGATTTATTACGCCCGGAGGGAAGTCCCTATAGGGCCTCGACGCTTGCTAGTTACATTTCCGTACGTTTGGTCCTTGACACCCCAAGCCCCACGGTTTGTCGTATCATCGCTTGCTGCTGACCAGCCTTGTGTCTCGACGCTGCGCTTCAAAGTTTCTCTTACACCCTTCGATCTGTTCTTCGTAAATTGACCAGTCTCTTCCTAACTCTGGAGCCTGTCCGATGGTGAACAGACCACTCTCCTCCGCCGCCATTGACGAAAAGTCCACCTGCCTATAGCCGTCCGGTGGAGCTGACCTACCAACTGCGGGGCAACCACAGGTATAGGTAGAGGGATGGTGCTGAAAAGAAAGGTTTGAGACTGAAGGGAGTGTTGTCCGTATGTCGACGGTCGCAGGTTGGCGAGCTCCCGTTCCGGGAAGACGACCGTATGCGTCGTAAGTTGTCGCGGTAAAAGCCCACAGGCTATATTGTCGTTCCAGATCATCGTTCGCGATTTTGGGTCAACTCCGACCACCTGGAGGATGGCCGCTGCTCGTGGCCTCCACTCTTGCTGTCACGCCATGTCTCTTCCTGTTCGTCGCTTCGCTCTTGCTGTTTGTGGCATCGTCTTCGCTATTCAGTCGCCTCTGCTGTCTCACTGAACCGTCCGCCGTCCACTGTCCGGTCGATCACAAGCATTCGAAATGAAGTCGAACTCTCCAAAGTCCTTCATTCGTGCTCGTTAAGGTCTTGTCAAGGGCCATGGCGCCAAAGCATGGTCGGTTGGCCTGGAATTACCCCGCTCCACTAACAGGCTGCTAACAGCTGCAGGAAGTGCAGGATATTTACAGGGGAGAGTTCACGTCTGTCTGGTCTTCATATGGGCAACGGTTGGTACAACGTCCCAGCAGACCAACGGGTTGCATTCTCCGCCGAATTGAGCGGTGATCCTACCGCACGCAAACGAGCTAGCATGCCACTTTCCCTTTGGAGTACGGACGCAAAGCCAGTAGGCCAGGACCGTTGGCTGGAGTCTGCTGTCGCACGGCACGTGTGCATGACTGACTGACGACCGGGCAGAAGGTCCCCAGCGAATTTGGGCAACAAAAGACTCTTGATTCTTCTATCTAATGTTTGACTTTAGTCGGTGATTTATACCCGTCCTGATTGAGGCAGGCATCTGAGACACGGCAGGCAGAAGCCGGGTTGCCTGAAGCTATCGCCACCGATGGTAGGCAGCAGCACTGTTAACCGTCTACGTGAATGAGCGGCTTGATATTGACATCTGCATAACGCAGCGAGGCAGAACACTGATCCAACTCCCTATCGTGCTTCGTGTTCCGTGCCTCAAGGCCTTGTGCTCTGAGCGGCAGCGCATGCCCTGTCCATCATCTGACCGTTCCTGGCATTTGCTCGGCGCGTCGTGTTATCGAGCACGCCAGCAGAAGCAAAACCAATAGTCCCGTTGCCGGTGACATGTGCGGGCAGTCGATGGTCTTAAGATCCAGGCGGAACCAGGATCCGCCCGTCCCGGCCCGAACCCACATTGTCGCGATGAGACAGTTGAAGAAATCTGGCTCGGAGCTGCCCCACGGCGCCAGCATGGTTTGAGTCAAGCCCCTGGTGCCCATTGGAGCGCCCGGCTCAGCCGTCAATTTCGGCTATCAGGACCTGCAGGACCGTTGCAGGCATGGGCGCTCGAGCTTGGCGTTGATCACTTGCCTGGAGGATCCTAGTCCTGGTAAGCCTGCTGGCCAAGGGCACTCCGCAGCGCTGCGGTCGCCTGCTTGTGTGTGGATCGGTTCTGTTTCTGGCTGAACTCAGCTGCTATCCCGAGGCCGGGCGCCGGGTCCGTCAATGCACTTGCGATCGCTTGGAGGGTGCTTGTCGTCGCGTTGTTTCCCACCTTCATCAATGCGCATTCACGATTTGGGCCTTGGGCATCGTTGGCCACGAGACACGGCCTGCTCCCGCCATGTGTCTCGGCCCCCGCGACAAGGACGACAGCGGCGTCACTCGCTCGCGCGACATCGACCGCGGCATCCGGCAAGATGAGGCGAGGCTCGCCAAGGAAGTGAAGCTGGTGCTGCTCGGTAAGCGGCGCCGTCCCAATGATGACGCGGGGCACTGGTGTCGCCATCATCGCAGCCGAGCTCGCTGACGTCTTCTCCCAGGAGCTGGCGAGTCTGGAAAGACCACGATCCTCAAGCAGATGCGACTCATCTACTCGAGAAGCTTCAGCGACCGTGAGAGGTTATGGTGGAGGCCGATCATATTTCGCAACATCATCGAGGCGTTTCGCATCATGCAAATGGTCATGTCTGACTTCAACTACCAGTTTGAGAGTCCCGACAGCAAAGTGTGCCACTCTGCCCAGTACCTCCGCCTCGTCGGAGCCATTTTCAACGGCTCACCACCCGGTCTTACACGGGGCTTGCGATCTTTGATGGTACCGCCAAGTAAATTGACCACCTACTAACATGTACTCGCACAGCTCCTCATGTCCATGATTCTCGAAAAGCGTGAGGTCGGGCCAGAAGACAGGTTCCCGCAGGATCTCATTGACCCGATCAAGGCCTTGTGGCAAGACGCGGGCGTCAAGGCAGCCTTCTCAAAGGGCTGTGAGTACGCACTGCACGACAACGTGACATAGTACGGCTTGTCAGATCTCGTCTCGGGTGTTGACGTCGCTGACATACCGCAGCTTCATTTCCAGTATACCTAGGCTATGGGCAGAGGACTATGTACCCAACAACCTAGACATACTCTGCGCTCGACTCAAGACGACGGGCATCACAGAGTGCCGTTTTGCCATCGGCCCTTTGACCTACCGCATATTTGACGTCGGTGGTCAAAGATCAGAGCGAAAGAAGTGGATACACTGCTTTGACAACGTCCAATCTGTCTTGTTTCTTGTGGCGATCAGTGGCTACGACCAGTGTCTAGTGGAAGACATGGATGGGGTATGGGGAGTCCCGTCGCTTGGTTGCTTCGCATGCTAATCCCGGTCCAGAACCAAATGAACGAGGCGCTGATGCTCTTCGAGTCAATCGTGAACGCCCGCTGGTTCACAAAGTCGGCCATGATCCTCTTCCTCAACAAGATGGATTTGTTTAGAGAGAAGCTCCCGCGGCGACCGATAACCGATCACGGATTCACGGATTATCGCGGTGCCCCAGACGATTACAAAGCCGCGAGCAGCTACTTCCTCGACAAGTTCCGAGCTCAAAGTCGAAACCCAGACAAAGAAATCTACGGACACTTTACGAACGCGACGGATACGAACCTGATAAAGATTACGATGGACTCGGTACAGGACATGATCATACAGCGGAACTTGAAGCATCTCATGCTCTGATTCTGGGTCCATTTTGGCAAGAGCAATGCTATGGTATGAGACCGCATCCAATGGCCGTCACAACAGACGAAAAGAACGCCCAGCCGATGTAATAACCGAACTTTTTAACCAGACCTCCAGCGGCAAGAATGAAGATGATCTGCGGCAAGATCGAGGCCAACATGTACACACCACTCGTGGTTGGTGACAGCCCCTTGACAGACTGCAAATAGATGGGCAAAAAATTGCTTCCGACGATGACGGCCAGCATCAACAGGGCAAAGTTGAGCTCGCTCGACCAGACGACCTTTTGCCGCACCATGGGCAGTGGTATCATTGCGTCATCGCCCATTCGCCGCTCCCAGTAGACGAACACCGCAGCCGTCACGCCTGCACCACAGAACAGGCCGATGACCTGGGATGACTTCCAGCCATAGTCGCCGCTACCGAACTGGAGCGCGAGGAGAAGCATTATTGAAGCCGACGCAAAGAGGACGAAGCCGAGAAAGTCGAAAGTAGGAACCAAGGTCCGGACATATGCGAGGCTTGTCAAGATCAAGTCGCTCATTCACAGCACGCAGAATGCTATTGTCAAATAATGCTGCCTCTGTTGCTTGAACACGCAAGTGTTACTGCCTAGGTGGCAAAGTGGCAATATCAAGTCGTAATACTGCTGCAAGGCAGCAGTATTCCAACAAGTATTTAGTTTAGTATGATTCCGCTCCTTTAGACAAAAATCAAGAGTTTTCGTTGCCCGATTCACAGGGGACCTTCTGCCCGGTCGTCAGTCAGTTATGCACACGTGCCGTGCGACAGCCTTCGGCCGCCAATGCGAATGGAACACACTGCCCCCGCGCGACATGTCCGGTGGAGCCTAGAGTGGGACCTTGGCAGGGTCCTGCCTGGGAGCCCAGCCCAGTCCGTAGCCAACCGTCCTTTCATTCCTCAAGGCACAAGCTTGGCAGGCGGGAAACACTTCCGGGCGAGGATTCGAAGGCCCCACACGGCGCTGATGTAGACAGGCCGCGGGTCCTGGAGAAGGTGAGGGTGCCGGTTTGGCGCACTAATTTTTGCCACGTAACCCGACGAGGGGCAATTGCGTGCCCGCCTTGTTGATTCGCTCCTGGAAAAGGGTCGTTGGCCAGGACTTGAATGGGCGGCCCACAAAAGCTGAAAGGCTGACAATTTCTCGGTTCTGAAGCGGCGGCTGATACGTGGGCGCCCGGGCGGGGATCCAATAGATCCGCGCCCGGGCGCGAATTTAATGTTCCCGCGCCCGGCCGCTGACTAATAATTCCGCGCCCCCCTCCCCCCATATCCTCCATCCTCGTTCACACGGGCTGGCTGTGCCTATCCGGTCGTTCCGCTGGCAGTACTCGCGGTACTCAATCGTCAGTTAAGCTAATATACTGAGAAACGCCCTTACTGAACTCAGTTCGAAGTGTCATAGATCAAAAATTGAACCGATGGCAGCTCTCTATTTTGGGAGGGGGGGCAGCACACGATCCGAAGGAACGCTGAGGTGCAGTGCAGCTTGTACGGTCGAAATCACACCATTAGTACTATTCACTCTCCCTCGTACCTGCCTCCCAGATCTGCTGCTGCTCGTCACAATCCCTCTCGGCCGCCCCCAGATGTCATCCATACCACGTCGTCCGCGAGACCAACGGTTGCTTTCCATCTCCGCGGCAACCTGAGCTTCGACTCGATTGTCTTCTGCCTCGGTCCAATCTAAGTAGGCCATCATCTCCTCCTTGGTCCAATCCCTGGCACCCGTGGATGCCTTGCAGCGCTGACCCATGTACTTGTAGTCGAGACACCACTCGTAACTTGACTTCTTGTATCTGTAACGGGCTGAGCCGTTGGTGCGCATTCGGCTGACGCCGATGCTGGTAACGCCACCAAATGAGGTCTCACAACCTGCCCCTGAGTATCGACTATATGTCGCCAGGTAGCCAGCTCCTCGAGAGCTTCCTGCTCTCTTCTCTGCAATGCAATCAATTTGTTGGTTTCTAGCACGCTTTTGGCTGAATAAGCCCCGTGCCCCTTACAGTATCGTTGAGGCAGACCCATGGCCTTCCGGTACTGCTGATTAGTCTTAAGGCTGCCACGAGGCTGCGCCTTATACCAGTCCTCCCTGGCGCTGACATATCTCTGATAGATAGCCTGTGGGTCAGAGTAGTGTAGTGCTGACGCTGGCTGGTCTACCGTTGTGTGGTCTGACGCTACATAAATCGTTGATAACTCTCCCGTCGCAGCCTGCTCAGCCGCGTCATGGATTGCAGCTGCCAGGTCTGTCGCTGTCTGGTCTACAGCTGTCTGGATTGCCGCTGTTTCTGCCACGGCTGTCTGGGTAGTCGCCACGTGAATAGTCGCCGTCTGGTCTATAGCCGTCTGGATTGTCGCGGCATGTGCTGTCATTGTGTGGACTGTCGCTTGCTGGACTGCCGCTGCCTGGTCCGCCGCTGTTTCTGCGGCCTGGATAAGATCCTGATGACGTAGGGGGCATACCCTGGAAGTCATTGTATGACCCAATGTGTGGCATCTGCTGCATGTGGGTTGTGCTTTTGGCTTTCCAGCTGCCTCGACTGCCTCGAATGCGCTTGGCTCTCTCCGCGTGCTTGACTGTGGTATCGTTGAGCTAATAGCTACCCGATCTGCACGATGACGGGGCTCCAGTAGTGGCCGATGGGTTCCACCGCGCTTTAGATGCCATTGTGTATGGAAATGCCCCAGGGAAAGGGCCTGGCCCTGTTCTTGCAGATCCCTGACTGTATGGGCGCAAGGAAGTCCTTGAGATCGAGTAAAAGCGCCAGTACAACGAGGCAAATCTCCTGCCAAGATGCGCTTTCGCTGTTCTTCAACCTTGCGCAAGGCCTCATGAGATATCCAGCCACGTACGGCACTGTAAAGTAATCCGGAGAGCTCAATCGGTATCCGGATTTGCTGTTTGGCTTGGTTGTACTGTAGTTCAGCAAGCTGATTGAGCAGTGCCTGCTTCATGGCCCTCCAAGCCTCGAAGAGATCAAGGGTGGATTTCTTGAGATGGGACTTCAGTAACGCATGGATACCCTCAACACGAGAGGTAACCACGTTGCCAAAATGGGGATGCTGGTCGACCCAAGCCTTGACAAGTTTTTCCTTATGCAGATCAAGCCAATTTGCTTTGATGTATCCAACCTCTTCAAGATACTGTGGCACATAGCGCTTTTCCATCTCTTGTACGCGCTGACCAAAAGTCTCCTCATCTGCGGATCCGACAATTGCATGCCAGTGACTGAAAAAGTCGTTCCAATTTGCCTCCCCTTGCTTATATGCATCTGATCCCTCTTTGTGGCAAGTAAACGAGGGTTTGCAATAGCGGAGGACAGCCTTGTTAGCATGCCAAAGGCAAAGTAGTGAGATTGCCAGTGGGAAGCAGAAAGACACAGCGTTCAAACAGGCGATACAACGATCTGTCAGGATAACAGAGGGAAGCCTGGCGCCACAGGTCTCGTACACAGATCGCAACCTGTCCAGGGCCCAGATGTAATCTTCCTCTGTCTCGCCGCTCAAAAACGCGAAGGCAATGCAAAAGGATCGCTCGCAGGCATCAACTCCAATCATGTCAAGAAGTGGCATGCCGTATCTGTTTGTTTTGTACGTGCAGTCCAGGAAGAGTAGGTCCGGATAAGCCTGAAGGTACGCCAACAAGTCTGGGTGGGCAAATAAGACTGCGGTTACCCGACCATCCGAATCAAGCTGCATCCGGCACCAGAACCCTTCGTTGTCTAGCTGGTTGGCAAGGGCCTGGATTGTACTCTGGCCCTCACACAGCTCTCGTTTGCTCTCTGCAATGCGATTGTAGATGTCTTGCTGTGTTGCGATTGTATCGGAGTTCTGGCGTAAATATGTCCTGATATCTTTGGGTGCAATTCCAGCATTTGCGAGGCTGGTAACGGTGTATCGATCGTTGCGCGCCATGTGCCGATGTGCTGGGTGGGCAGATGGATCTTGGCTCGGTTGGTGATTATGCTCGGAGCACCCCTGGTCTGGTCGATGGCGTAGTGTCCACGAATTCCCATCCAATGATTGTTTGGCAAGAACCGAGAACTTGCACCCTGTTCCTCGGGTGCACGTACGGCGTTTTCGTTCGGTGGATGTACTGGGCGGTTGCCCGTTGCGGTCACACGCAAACACGACCTTGACTCGTCCATTCGATGTCTTGGAGGATTTCCCTGTGGTGAATGCATAACCTCTTGGCTTTGCCCATGAATTGATGGTTTCGAGAAGGGACTCTCGTGAATTGTATGTACCCTCTGGTGGTAGCGCGTCGTTGGGAAACACTGCTTGGGCCATGGCGTCGTGGCTATCACGGTAGCAGTGGTTCCCAAACCCCTGAGTGGCCCTGTTGCGTGAAGCTGTGGTGCCAGGGGGGCGCGGAATTATTAGTCAGCGGCCGGGCGCGGGAACATTAAATTCGCGCCCGGGCGCGGATCTATTGGATCCCTCACCGTGTTCCCCTATTGGCGCATTTCGCTCGCGGTCGGCCACCACGACCAGAACAATTGAGTTGACTTCGCAGTCGTCATGGTCCAACTACCATTTGCTGAAGATGTTCTTCCGCCGGAAGGCATATATGGATTACGTGAATCCCTTCTTACAGCGATCAATTCCTGGGCGAGACCTCGAGGGTACGCGTTCACGACGGGAAAGTCTACAAAAACTCCGAACGGGCGAGTCAAAGTTGTCTACGCGTGCGATCGAAACAAACAACCGCCGAACTCATCCATCGAACGAGTACGCCAAACCTCGAGTCGGAGAACTGGCTGCAAGTTTTCCGTTCTAGCCAAGCAATCACTGGATGGTAGTGCGTGGGTCCTGAGCCATCGGCCAGACAGAGAGTGCGCTAGGCACAACCATCCACCAAGCGAGGACCCATCAGCACACCCAGCGGACCGACAGCTGGTGGATCAAGACGCTGCAACTGTCTCCAACCTGGCCACGTCCGGCGCTGCCCCGAGAGATATACGAACGTATCTCGATAACCATTCGGAAGCCATTGCGAGCCAACGAGACATATATAACCGGATTGCGGCGACGAGAAGAGATCTACGCAGGCTTCGAAATCGATCGACCAATCGATATGATCGATATCGATTAGTCGATATCGAAATCGAAATCGATCGATTTCGTCCGGTTTTCAATCGATCGATATCGATCGATTTAATATTCTCACGATCGATATCGATGTCGATCGGGAGGCCGATCGATCGACATCGATATCGATTGCCGAGTATAGTGACGGCGTTCTTGGTAAGGTAGCGTAGGGTAGTTCCCTGGGAGGATACGGTTGCCAAACGCGTCTTCCAAAACATGCGTACATTCCACAACGACGCGGCAGAGGTACCCCCAGCCAATAAGGTAGAGCTTTCACCAGGCTATTGTAATCCCGCGGCTTTGAATATATATAGTGTCGCCACATTTCGGCGCGTGCCCCCCCCGACATGCCTCCAAACCTTCATTATGTGCCATATTTACCATGGACTTGTTCGATGAAGACATAGAGGATGCCTCCCTCACGCCGCCACCCTCGGAGCTGTCAGTCAGCTCCTCAACCTCGACTAGTCATGCATCCAGCAGGTTTCCAGATTACGAAGCTTGGACGATGGACAAGTTCAAGCGGTTTCCTGGTTTTACGTCCTGCCATGAGCCTTCCCGCGAGCGGACATGGTGGTGGCAATTTGGTTTCAGAATGAAGGATCACAATTCTGACCCACACAGAACTATCTGGGTCTGCGAGAGATGTTTGCTTCGTAACAAGCTGAACACTACAAATTACGCCTTCATCGCTTCAACTGCTGGAAGCATTATTAGACACCTGAGAAAAGAACACAGGATCGTGGTTTGTACCATCTCCCTGCCCTGTCTCTAGTGCGTGGCCAATGACATGCGAACTTGTCAGCAGTCTTCAAGGCAGGGCGGTGGCGGAGGCACGCAACGGAATCTGGTTGATATGCTGCGCGCCGATCTGACGAACCCTCGGGACCAAAGCCTTCTAAGCAATCTGCATACACTATTCGATCCGAAGATGAACCAACTGCTCATGCTCGACTGGCTTACATACCATAACCTCCCATTCAATCTCGTCAACTCGGAGCGCTTCAAGCGTCTGCTGCTCTACAATAACCCGTCCCTCCGGGAAGGGCAGATACCAAGCGACAACACCCTCGTGAGCCTTCTAACAAGCGAGTACAATCGAGCTCTGGGCCCAGTTCACGCGCTCCTTGAAAGAGCGAGAAGCATGATTCATTTTACATTCGACGGCTGGACTTCGCGACAGAAGGTATCATTTCTCGGCATCAACGCGCACTTCATCGACCGAGATTGGAAACAATGGAGGCTCCTCCTAGCATTGCCAGCTCTCAGGAAGCGCCATACTGGGGCGGCGCTTGCAGACGAGGTTGCAGATACGATATGCGCCTTTGATGTTCAAGAGAGGTACGAGACACCATGCCCGAAGGAATTCGGGAGCCGGCCAGGTTGCACGCTAATTGTTGTTCGGCTCCAGAATCGGGTACTGTACGCTAGATAACGCTACGAATAATGATACGGCAATGGAAGCACTCGCCGCAGAGTTCGATTTCGACTGGGTTGAGCGTCGCATTCGCTGCGCGCCACATTTTCTGAACCTGGCTGTGCGAGCCATGATGTACGGGACCAAGAGGGATAACTTTGACGAGTTGCTTGCTCATTGGGGTGACAAGGACTTCATTTCTGACGAAGAGGATCAGAAGCAGCTGTCCGAGGCTATCAATGAGCTAGCGGCGGACGAGGATTTCTCTGAGCAAAGCGCAGATGACAATGATGAATACTGCGAGGTTGAGACGGTCGCCGAGGAGAGCCAGGGCCAGTTCCCAATACCCAAGGTCATCAACGCAGAGGAGCTGGACAAATATCGCAAGTTTGGGCCCTTTGGCAAGCTACACAATATTGGCGTGGCCTTTCGAATGAGCAGCCAACTTGTCGAAGACTTTCACGAGGCTCAACGGCAAGCCACCCCTGCTGAGCCTGTTCTCTCGTGGGTTCAAAACGGCTGTACTCGTTGGCAATCCGATGAAGCAATGGCCTCACGGGCTCTGCTCAAACGCTCGGCTTTGAACAGGATGATTTCCATCATCGAGGAACGATGGATCCACCAAGGAGGCAAAGAGCAGGATAAGCCGACGATACTTACAGAAAGGCTTTCTATCGAGGAATGGAAAGTTGTTTCTGCCCTTCAGAAGATCCTGCAGCCATTCAAAGTCGCCTCGAAGCAACTCCAGGGCGAAGGTATTCCTGGTAAACGCTCCACGTCAGGCGGCTTTGACGAGTATTTCCAAGTGGTGGAGATGCTGCTTGACCACCTCGAACTGGCCGTGCAGGGAGTGATCATCGAAGAGGATGACGACAAGGTAATGAGAGAGGTTCGCCTATTCGACGGTATGGACGCGAAGACCCGGAGGCTTCTGAAGATCTACATCAAGCTCGGGTGGAAGAAACTAAACGACTACTATGGCAAGCTGACATCTACTGCTTATGTTGCCGCAGTTGTATTCCACCCTTGTAAGAAATGGCGGACTCTAGAGCAACTTTGGAACCAGCTGCCGTCCCGTCAGACCTCGGAGTGGAAGAGGGCGTATGAACGAAGCTTAACAAAGGCCTGGGAAGAGAGGTATAAGAACATGGGTCTTGAGGATGCCGGTCATGGCTGTTTAGCAGGTGGGAGCCAAGGTTCCTTGGACTATATTGAGCGCCGATTGGCATTTAGCCGATCAATGGCCGGCTCCGCCCCGCAAGGTCGGCCAAACCAACGACCAAAGCAGCCAGCTGTGCTGCCGGCACAGGACGAGCTGGATCAGTACCTATCAGAACCACCAGTGGATAACATGGCGTACAAAGCTGACCCCATTGCCTGGTGGAGAGACGTCGGCGTTGTGCGATTTCCTCGGCTGTCTCATATGGCTGTTGACTTTCTCACTATACCGTCGTCCTCGGCCGAAACGGAGAGAGATTTCAGCAGTTGCGGGAGGATGGTATCACCACTTAGATCCCGCCTGCGGCGACACATAGTAGCGATGGCCCAGTGCCTTCGTTCCTGGAGTAAGGCTGGCATTTATCAGCCAACTCTCCCTCTTAGTCTCCTCGAAGGGGACAATTGGAGGCAGGTTCTTCAACTGGTGGGCCGGATTAAGGAGAGTAGAGGCGAGGAGGACTAGTATTTGATGGATTTGTCCGCTGATCGATATCGATCATATCGATCGATGTCGATCGCACTAGTGATCGATCGATATCGATGGACAGCGACGGCCGCTCGATCGATGGATGGTGACGATCGATATCAACAGGATACCAATCGATCGATTAAGGCTCGGAATCGATCGATACGATCGATTTCGAAGCCTGGATCTACGGGAAGGCCAGAGCAGCGTCCAGGCTTTGGTGGACCAACTGCACCGAGAAGGCTTCTGGTGTCGAGTTCGGTTAGACCCAGACAATCGACTGACTGCCATTTTCTTCGCCCATCCTGAGTCCGTGGCATATCTACAATACAATTCTGATGTCTTGTTACTAGATTGCACATATAAGACTAACAAGCACCGCATGCCACTCTTGGACATGGTTGGGGTCGATTCCTGCCAGCGCTCCTTCTGCATCGCATTTGCTTTCCTTTCGGGCGAATCAGAAGAGGACTATTCGTGGGCGCTGGAGCATCTCAGGTCACTTTACCAGCGTGAGCTGCCATCAGTGATCTTGACCGACAGATGCATCGCAGCCATGAACGCTGCCGCAGTTTGGTTCTCCTCGTCTAAAGCGCTTCTTTGTCTCTGGCACGTTAATAAGGCAGTTCTGCAGTACTGTCGGCCGCTTTTCGCACCGAACGCAGCCCAGTCAAACGGTCAAACAGAGAATCAGGCGTGGGAAGAATTCTACACATTTTGGCACTCAATAGTGGCGTCCCCCGACGAAAGGACGTTTGAAGAGCGCTTGGCTGCATTCGAACTCAAGTATGGCAGTAAATACCTCGAATCAGTGGGCTACATCAAGATGTATTGGCTTGAGCCACACAAGGAGATGATTGTCAAGGCGTGGGTAGATGAGCACCTACACTTTGGAAACGTGGCAACTTCAAGGCAGGTAGCGTGCGGTGACTGGAAGAGAATATGAACTAATGCACACGGAGCAGGGCTGAGGGAATTCACTCGCTGATCAAGTCCCATATCAAGACCTCCACATTTGACCTCTTTGATGTGTGGCAAGCAATGAAGCACGCCATCGCGAACCAACTGAAAGAACTCAAACATATGCGAGTCTCCCAGCAAGTGCGCACGCCGCTAGCAGTCTCCGGAGTGCTGTTCGAGGCCGTACGTGGCTGGGTATCCCATCAAGCGTTGCGCAAAGTGCTAGTGCAACTGCGGCTTGTGAAGGAACGATCAGGTGACTTCATGCATGTCTCACTTGTGAAACTGTACAACTAGCCAAAGTGGGAGTCTTCCTTACGAAGCTCTTTCTTGCCCCTTTTTCTCCTTGTAGACAATCACTTTGTCCAAGTCGCACTCGACCTTGTTCGTGCCTTGTACCGTCACACGGCTACTCCAAAGGGCGGAGAAATCCCCGTGTAGCCAGACTTTTACATCCTCGCACGGGCTGCCGTGTTCTCACACATTGGAACAATTAGCCCAAGAGGGGCGAAGCCTTCTACTTGAGCATTTCCACCCTCATTGGCATTTGAAGCGAAATGTGTCCCAGCCTCGGCCAGTGTTGGAACCAAGACGAGCTGAGGACCAGTTCAACGCGAGACGCATCCATTCCAACTCGAGCACCAGACGTGAACCTTCCGCGTTTGAGGCAGTCGAGTCAAGGAAGAGAGCTCCTAACACCTGCAGCAGATGCCACATAGTCGGCCACATCATGTCGTCCAAAAAGTGTCCGTTGAGGTTTGAGGGGGTAGTTAAACAGGCAGAATGTGCGTCAGCCCGAACTATACCGCCGAGCGCTGCTCCCGACCACACTTCTTCTGTTTTGGCCGATGCAGCGGAGATGGCGTCGGTGCGATCACTTGCACCTACACGCGACGAAAGAATTCAACCCCCGGCGGAAGCCGGACCACGCTCTCCATCCGCTAAACCTACACTACTTGTCCAACCTCCGTCTCATCTCATATCGGAGGTCCCGACTGCAACCACTCCAGAGGATCTCGATCAAGCGCCTTCGGCCGAGGAGGGGGCCGATCAGCGTGACTCCGGCAAGCACCCTCCCCCGCAATACGATTCTCCGGAGGCCATATACACCAGATACGTTGCTTCGAGAAGCGCATGGTACGCGGCTCAGCCGGCTGGGGCGATTAAGACCAACCAGCAGTATCGCAAGGCGAAGAAACTCCCGCAGCGGTACGACAAGAACAGTTACAATTGGTGCCTGGACTACAAACAGATGTCCAAGCGCTGCGTGACTACGACAGGCTCTCGAGACTGGACGAAGGAGGAGATGATGGCCTATTTGGATTGGAGTCGGGCAGAGGATGAGCGGGTCGAAGCTCAAATTGCAGAGGAGATGGGGAATAACCCGCTTGCAAATAAGAGGCGAGGAATGAAGGATATCTGGGAAAGTGGGGAAAAAGACAGCAGGGAACAGCAAGCCTTGCACTCGACGACCGGTGAGGCCGAACGGTGTATCATAGTGATAACATCAGTGATGTAATTAATCCCGGCGATTAATTAGCGATTCAATGAATCTGAATCTGAGGTTGGATTATTTATCTGAATCGTAGCTCTGCAGGATTAATTAAGTTTCAGTGATTAATTAAAGTGGATACAGCGGACTTGCTCCTAATTCATTGGCTCCGTTTGGCACATTTGCTTGGCCGTTGCCACACGGAGAGACGGAGGTAGCACGTCGGCATAGAGTGTTGATCCAATCTGTACCCGTAACCTAGATTAAAGGATGCCAACAGCAGCTTTCCTTCAATTCTGCAATGAGGTGCTGAAGCACCGAGCCACGTCGCCGCTCTCAAATATCATGGTTTCTGCGGATCAGTCGTGTGCCCTTGCCGAGGATCTCGACAGTCGGGCCGGGACCAAGAGGCCTCGTGAGGACTTCGGCGTCGCTGGAGAACCTGCACCGTCCTCCGAGGCCTCTGATACTGCAGCATCAAGGAAGCGCTTTCGCACCCCAACAGCAATCGATGTCTGGGCTGAAAGCCGACAGCCAGCGAAAAGCGAACCAGAGCGGAACCGGCACGGCCAAAGAATATGGTATTGCAAACGGTGTGCCTACACTCAAACAGCCCACAACAGAGTTCGCGATCACCTCCGGGACAAACACTGCATACGAATTTCCGAAACAAGGACCGCAAAAATGATTGGTCAACAAAACGCAATCGACAGGCTATTTGAGCAACAAGCTGCGAGACAGGAAGGGCATGATATTGAGCAGGAGCATCATCTTCTTGCGGCGGTGGATGACGAGTTGTACAACCAAGCCCTGGTCAACCTTTTGACGGCTCATAGCCTGCCACACAGCCTGGTCGAGTGGCCTGAGTGGTACGCCATGCTCCACACAGTCAACTACATGGCCCCAGGAGTCGTTACGCAAAGTCGGGGCCAAGTTCCCAAGCTGCTGGAAGCCAGCTTTATCACGCATCGCGAGAAACTGAGATCAAAGTTAAAGTCCTCACTTACACAGGTGCACTTCAGCATTGACATCTGGTCCTCTCCCAACCACCACAGCCTCCTCGGGATCGTGGCCCACTTCATTGATCGGGAGTGCCGGCAGTTGCGCAAGGCCTTGCTTGCGCTCCGGGAGCTTGAGGGCGCGCATAGCGGGGAAGCAATTGCAGAGACCTTCCTCACGGTCATTGATTCTTATGGACTGCATGGCCAGGTTGGGTACTTTACGCTTGACAACGCTTATAACAACGACACAATGCTGCAAGCCATTGCGAAGGCCTGCGACTTCGACACCGCTCATCGCCGACTCCGCTGTAACGGACACATCATTAATCTAGCTGTGCAGGCGTTCTTGTTTGGCAGGAATAAGGATGCCTCCGATGAAGCATTGCGCCAGGTGTCACAGCTATCCAAGGACGAACAGGAGGGTGTTGCTGACAGGCGAGACACGGCAACTGCATGGCGGCGCCATGGCGCACTTGGGATGCTTCACAACCTTGTGGTATGGGTACGCTCATCTGGCCAGCGCTATCAAGCGTTTTCCAAAGCTGCCGGTCGCATGATTCCCCAGGACAACTCCACCAGATGGAACTCCTGGTATCTGATGATTCACGTTGCGATAAAAGCCCGCAAAGAAGTGAACAGCTTTATCGATGACCACTACACGGAAGGCGACATCAGCCTCGATTATCTCCACCCCGAGCACTGGCAGGAGCTTCAGGAGATCCACGACTTTCTGCAGCCATTCCACGAGATCACCAAAGACACCCAATGGGACAATTCATCTCTAGATGAGGTGATTTGCTCTATGGATTTTCTTATCACGCATTACAAGGCCTCCACAGAGAAGTTTCGACACAGCCTTACCATGACTGATCGCATCATGACCAGTTGGTACAAGTTCGACGACTATTACAGGCGCACAGATGACTCCCCAGTCTACGCCGCTGCAATCTTGCTTCATCCGAGCCTCCGACGAGCACATCTGCATGAGGCGTGGAAAGATCAGTCACAGTATATCGGCCCAGCAGTGGAGGCCGTTCGCAAGTTGTGGGAAGATTACAAGCCGCGGCAAGTGCCGACAATTAACGAGGACCTTTCTGCATACGAGGCGTACAAACAGCGTATCTATCAACCGCCGTCTTCCCATGACGAATTCAATCGATTTATAGATGGCCCAACATTGCCCATTGGCTCGTCATCTGCTCTTTCTTGGTGGCTTGAGCCAACCCAAGCAACTTCATTTCCAAACCTGTACCGCCTTGCTGTCAACATTTTCTCGATACCAGCAATGTCTGCCGAGGCGGAACGAGTGTTTAGCGGAGCGCGCCGGACGATAACCTGGGACAGAAGTCGGTTGTCCGTGAAAACTATAGAGCAAACAGAGTGCTTAAAGCACTGGATGAAGAGTGGCTTGCTGGACCGCGCCTTCATGTCCCCTGACACAACTGAGGTGTATCGGGACAGAGGTGGTCGAAGAGTCCTCAACGACCCAGCCCAGGAAGCAGCAATACCACTGTGAACAGGCAAAGAAGCGTACGACAGCCCAAAGTTAATTAATCGCTGAATCATTAATTAATCATTGAATCCTACTCCCGATTCAGTAATTAATCTGAATCCTTGGCCCGATTCAGATTAATTGATTAATTACATGCCTGGTTGGACGGTATACCAACGAGGACATTCTCAGCGGCAACTACTGGGAGCAACGCAAGGCGGAAAGCTCCTTGCACCTTGATGTGGAGCATCAGCCCTTGGAAGCACGCGATGCCCTGAATCGAGAGCAGCGCATAGTGTATGACACGGTGATGGGCCACTTTCTCGCCCAGGACCGTTCCCAGTTGCTACTCCACGTGGATGGTGGCGGTGGCACAGGCAAGTCATATCTCATCAACCTACTCTCGGCGCACCTCCAGGCCGCAACAGAGGGGAGAGACACACCTGTCTGGCGTGCCGCACCGACGGGCGTCGCAGGGAATCAGATATCAGGCACCACGTTGCACTCGCTGCTTCACCTCCCGATCAACAAGGACTTCAGGCCGCTCTCCGCCATCGACAAGGCCCAGCTCCAGAAGAAACTGAAGGATATTCAGTACCTAATCATCGACGAGAAAAGCATGCTGGGACTGCGTATGCTGTCCTGGATCGACGACCGTCTCCGCGAGGCGTTTCCGCATAGGAACGAGGAGTTCTTTGGCGGACTCAATATCCTGTTGGTGGGCGACTTCTTCCAGCTTCCCCCTGTTCTACAGAAACCGCTTTACTACGACAAGGAGGTGCAGGGAGTAGAGATCAAGGGAAGGAACGCGTACATGCGCTTCGATAAGTCCGTCTTCCTGAGCGTAGTTCAGCGCAGGCTTGCAAACAGATAAATCGTAATCAAATCTAACCAAATCAAATCAAATTTATCCAAATCAAATCAAATCAAATCGGATGGCCCAGATTCATTTGGATATTTGATTATTTGGATAAGCCCCATATCCGTAACTGCGACCAATCAGTGTCGAGAGCCTGCGTAGCCAGGAAGTGGCCGCACGCGCATTTGCTTTTGACGAGCCTCGTCACCAAGATTTCTTTTTACACTTGACGCGACGCGTTCGGCTACAGGATATATCATGGGCGTGCTTGTCATGTGGGAGCCAGTTATTTGTGGCAGATGGCCAACAATAGCCACCTTCAGCCTACTCAAAAATGGCCCAAACAACAAGAGGCGAAATGCTGTCAAGCAACCTTTCCAGCGCCCCATCGACCTCTTTTAGCGTTCCCGAGAGCTCCCCCGACTTTGACCCATTAGAGCCCGACGTGGACGGAACGGGCGACACGTCGCCCTCGATCGACTACGCTGGGTATGAAGGCATTGATTGGAATCGTCTCGCGGGGTTCTCCATACGCAAGCATAGAAAACGAGCGCGGACGGGATGGGTATGGGAGCATGGCTTCGACATCGAGAACACCGATTCCGGTCATCGATACTGGCTTTGCAAATTGTGCCATCGCAAGAAGACTACCATAACGCACATGTACGACGCTGCCTCCACCAGTCAGGCAAACAGCCATATGGAAGAAGTTCACCACGTTTGCAAGGGCGGACCAATGCTTCCACAGAGGAAGAAGCAGCGCACTCTTCTGAACATGGTTGACCTCGACACCCACCAACCCAAGGACCAGGCTTTGATGAACGCCTTTATCTCGTCCTTTGATCCGCTTCGCTTTCAGCATCTCCTCATACGCTGGGTGTCGTGCGACAACATCCCATTTCACAAGCTGGAGAGTCCATACTTTCGTGATCTTATGGCTTACGCGAATAGCGCCATTGTGGATTCGGGCAGCGTCCCAACCCATAGCACCATCCGCGACTGGATTGTACGATCCTTCAATCGTCATAAGGGCGTCGTGACGGAATTGCTTCGTCGGTCGCTGAGCCGCATCAACGTCTCCTTTGACGCGTGGTCCTCTCGAAAATTTATGTCCTTACTTGGCCTTACCGTACACTTTCTTGACGACGAAGGGAACTTCCGTACGTTTCTCCTCGGTTTGCCCCGGATTGAAGGTCGTCACTGCGGGGAAAATCTCGCCGATCGTGTCAGCGAGATACTTCACGAGTATGGGCTCGAGGACCGCGTCGGATACTTTGTCACAGACAATGCGGAGAGCAACGACACGTGCCTTGAAGACTTGGGCCGTGAGTTGGGGTTCAAAAAGCAACATCGTCGGCTCCGTTGCTGTGGCCACATCATCAATCTCGTCGCCCGATCCATTCTTTTCGGTACGGATGCCGACGCGTTCGAAGAGGATTGTCAAGCCGACAAAGAGATTCAAGACGAGGTCAAACTCTGGAGATCAAAGGGCCCCATTGGCAAGCTGCACAATACTGTTCACTGGGTGGAAAGGTCTGGCCAGCGCATTGAAAGGCTCCACAAGCTCCAATCCATTGAGAACACGGCCCTCGGCCTCGAAGACAAAACAACCTACGATGTCGTCATGGATAACGCTACTCGCTGGAACTCGTCCGAAGCGATGATGGAGCGCGCTTACACGCTTCGCAATGCACTTGATTCGCTGGTCCAAGCGGAAGTGACAGAGTGGAGCCAATACGTGGCGAGAAGGACACAGAATGGGGCAAAACCGATGCCGAAGAAGTGTCGCAAGAAGCCTACAATTGTGGATGATCGGATGGCCGCTGAGGACTGGTCCGTTATTGCAGAGTATTTGGCGATTCTGAAGCCATTGAAGATCGCGACAAAACGCCTAGAGGGCCGACCGCGGGAAGGCAAATTCGGCGCGATTTGGGAGGTTTTGTTGACAATGGAGTGGCTTTTGAAGCACCTGGAAGAGGCAAAGTTGCAACATGAACGAGACGAGGAGCCTTACCTGCGAATTGGCTGCAATCTCGGCTGGATGAAGCTTGACCAATACTACGCCCTCACCGAGGACAGCCCTGCGTACCTCGCGAGCCTCGTCCTCCACCCTGCATTCCGCTGGTCGACAGTCGAGTCGCAATGGTCTGATCATCCGGACTGGTTGACCAGAGGAAGGACCGCGGTGCAAGAGCTCTGGGAGGAGTATCGAAGTCTCCCGATCGAGCAAGATACTATCCCGGAACAGCCGACTGTGTCGAGGATGACAACGGATCTTGATGACTTCATGGCTTCAATTAGGAAGCTCGGCGCCCAACCCGCGCCTTCAGTGTGTTCCGTGCGTGACGAGTATGCAGAATGGGTGGCGAGTACCGATCCAGGCGATTGTTTGGTTGACGATCCGATCCAATACTGGCTGCTCCGCAGACGCCAGTATCCACGCTTATCGCGAATGGCAATTGATCTTTTTTCCATCCCGGCTATGTCTTCGGAGCCAGAGCGAATATTTAGCCTTGCCGGACAGATGGTCACAGCTCAGAGAGGCCGGCTCAAAGCGGACCTTATAGGAGCTGCTCAATGTCTTTCGTCGTGGGAGAAAAGTGGGGCTATCCAGATATCCAAATGAGATCCAAATGGACTCAAATCAAATCAAATCAAATCAGATCGAGGATTTCCCTATCCAAATCAAATCAAATTGGACCCCGGATTTGATTTGATTTATTTGTTTGCAAGCCTGGTTCAGCGGCAGTGCGGTGATGACCAGGCGGCTTTTCGCAGGGCTCTCGGCGAACTGCGGCTGCTCCAACTATCCCACGAGTCGTGGAAACTTCTCTCCGGCCGTGTGCAGGCAAAGCTAGACGACCAAGAGGTCGCCACGTTCGCCGACGCCTTGCGGGTATACGCCACGAAAGCCCGGGTGAACGAATATAACCATTACCACCTTGATCGCCTCAGCCGACCAGTCATCCAAGTCATCGCTACAAACGTTGGCTCCGGCGCGGCTGCTGCTCCAGACGACAAGGCGGGCAACCTTGCGAAACAGTTCCCTGTATGCATTGGTGCCCGCTTAATGCTGACGTGCAACCTCTGGCAACAAGTTGGCCTCTGCAACGGCGCTCGTGGCACAGTGTACGACATTGGCTGGGCACCTGGCGCTGACCCCATCCGAGACCAACCGTGTGTAATCATGATGGAGTTTGACAAATACACCGGACCGGCATTCCTGACCACCGCGGATGGTAGGCAGATTGTCCCGATTCTGCCAGTAGACAGGGACTTCCTGGTTGGAGCCACACTCTGCACTCGCACTCAGTTTCCCCTGACCGTATGCTACGCTATTACGATTCATAAGTCGCAGAGCATCACCGAAGACAAGATCGTGACAGATTTGTCGTGCCGTGACTTTCAGACAGGTTTGAGCTATGTGGCCGTCTCGCGTGTGAAAACGCTGCAAGGCTTGATGCTCGACGCTCCGTTCGACCGCAATCATCTGACATACGCATCCCCCCGGAAGGTATCAAGATGAAGATGAGGGACCAAAGGTTTAGGAGTAGGCATATTGTCACAGAGAATCCGTGGCTGCGTAACTCCACTTGAAGCTTCAAAGACGACACGACGCAACGAATGCATGATTGTGGATTTTGAGTTTTCCGGCCCGCTTTGCTGTTGACCACGCACTTGCAGCCTCCGGCTGATTGTACGCCTCGCACCACGGCTCTAAAGTGCGAGGCGTGGCGAAGTATTTTACTTATACTGGCTGATGCTGTTCGCCGTAGGGATCTGAGACATGGCAGGCAGGAACAGAGTTGGTGAAGTTATTCCTACCATGACAAAACAGTGGTGGCTTAACGGACTGCGGGATCCAGGATACATCTCGTTAGCAGCTACGTGTGGCGCGTTTCGGAGCCGTTGAGGGCTTGTGTCACGCACCCTGAACGTGCGGTCCGATGCCCGAACACGAACACCTGGTCGCCCTGGCTGTCGATATGGCGAGTTGACAGGACCATACGAGGTGCGCGGAGTTCATGCTGCTTTCCGACGGCACCATTCCCCTGCTAGACTTGGGCTGTCACCATGCGATGGCTTGAGACTTTGACCAAATTCCGCGAGGTTGGAGTGGTCTACTGCAGCGGTTACTGCCAGGGCCTGCGGCCCCAACCTCACCCCTGTGCTGCAGGCACTGCGCTCCTTGCTGCTCCTGCAATACCGGGTGCTGTCATTGCTACGTTGACGCCATGCCGCCTCTCATCCCTCGCAGACACAGGCCCAAAACAAAGCTAAAGCAACCTTTCCACCGTCTCCAACAAACATGTCATGAATGCCCTACAAGCCGTCGATCATTGTGCATCCCGAGATGCTGACTTTCCTCCTCTGGTTCGCCGGTGAAGGGCCATGGGATTGCGCACTAGCGAAACCACGGCGTCTTCGTGGCTCCCAAATTGACAATCCGGTTTGTTTTGTACGTGACGCCCCAAGCCCACAGATAAATCCTCGCACCACTTGTAAGCCAGCCTCGCTCTTGAGCTGGGTTGCCAGCCTCCCACAGTCGTCTCTTGTGGCGGCGTGCTTACGGTGGTGGTCACTTCGTGTCGTGTACAGTAACGACTGCACCAAACACAGCTTGCGAGTGACCACGCTGGCAGCTGAATCGACATGCCCCCGGCCTCCCCCGGGGGGGCCGGACTCTAACACTGGACGCACCATCTCGAACCGAACATAAATACCTTGACTTATGTCCTCGACGCCCAGCGCCCCCGTGCCACTTGCACCTGCCCTCGTGATATCGGCCCCTTGCTGCATCACCACCAATTCATATTTGAGCTCGGCTGTGATCGCCTACCAGCATCTACCTCGCACATCAATCGCACTCTTCTCGCCTAGCATCATGTACCCCAAGACCCTCGCCGTCGCCCTAGCGACCCTGGCGCTCGTCTCGCGTGCCAGCGTCGACTTCGACATGGACGATGTCCCGACCTCGTGCAAGACCATCTGCGGCCCAATTGACCAGCTCACCGACCGATGCGACACGGACCTGTATAGCGGCGTCGACCGCGACGAGAAGCTCCTCGAGGCGCAGTGCGTCTGCATCAACCGCAGCTTCGACGTGGCCAAGATCGCCGCCCTCTGTGCCGACTGCATGCACGAGAGCGCCAACGGCAGCAGGAGGCGCGACAACGACGACATCCGCGCCGACCAGGACGCCCTCGAGGGTAAGAGCTTCGCAACCAACATGGCATGACGGGACGGGCGTTGACACACTGGCGTAGACATCGACAACATCATGTCTACGTGCGGCTTCACGAGCACAAAATACAACCCGTCCGCGACGGGCGAAGTCCCAGAGCATCACCATCGCCGCCACCGCAGCCACCGACATCAGCCAGCTCACCACAACCTTGGCGGGCGGCAGCCAACCCGCCCAGATATCGGCCGGCGGATCCAATGGGACGACGCAGCCGGGGGTGACCAAGACGACTACCATGACCAGCGGTAGCCGCACCATCACCAGCACCGGTGCCGCGGCGGCGACACGAGCCCCGGTCGTGGCATACGTGGCCGGCGCTGCCGTCGCCGGTGGCCTCATGCTGTAAATGTCTGGATGGCGTTGCCGGCCGCTGCAAGGCAGGATGTTGGAGGGGCAGATTTGGACTCTTGATGCGAGGTAGATTGTGCAGGAGGCCGCCCATGCAGTGACTGGCGGGAGCAGAGTTCCCGGGCAGCTTTGCCTGACCAACCTAGATACCTAATGCCCTCATGAATAGCGTCATTCTTCCCAAGGGACTCTCAATCACCATTGAACCACTGTAAAACGACACGTCGTGTCAGCCAACCGGTTGAACTGGAGCACTTGAACCTTGACATTTCCCAGATTGGGCAAAGTAGAAAAGAAATCATGCAGATGCTTCCATCCAGTCTCATTGCCTCATACGACGGGGAATGTGTTGCCAAACCCGGGCGCAAAGTCTTTGAGCGCCTTTCCATTTTGCCGTAACGCCTTGAAATCAGATGCCGTAAATTCGGGTCCTGGAAGGGAAAAGACGTGCTGTGCAATAAGCCACAGGCTGTGTACATATTGAGGTTCAAGGCAATAGTTTAAAAGTGGTGCTGCCCCTTGTGCTGTGAAGAGATTACTCGTAGGCGAATCATCGGTGACGTCCATATCTGTACTTCCGGCACTTCCACCAGCAACGGATGGGGTCCAACATGGATGATTACCTTCACGTGGCCAGCCGAAGAAGCAATATGTGATAGGTTGAAGCATTTTACTAGCATGCACCTTGTTGGTCTAGCCGCTACTGGTCACCGCCCCTGGCGGAAGGGTGATTGATCAGACAGGCGCCTGTTCTCGTCCGCGAGGGCACGGTTCTGAGCACGAAGATCGCCAATCTCGTTGACCAACTTGGCGATCTCAGCCTCCAGCTGGGTGATGTATTCTGCAAAACATGTTAGCAATCAAGCGATAGGAATTATGAGGTGACGAGTGAACTCACCCTTTCTCCGAGAGCGGTAGGCTCGGGCGCGGAGTTGCCGCCGCTCCTTGCTGCTGAGCTTCGTGCCCTCCTCACTGGCGAGCAGGCGCTCATCCTCCTCCATCTCCTCCTCGTCCTTCTTGGCTCGCGGCAGTTTGGTGTGGACAGCCTGGATCTGGGAATGGGGCGACGACGGCTTGGCCCGCATCGAGTTGAGGAGCTGAGTGATCTTCTGCTCAACGATGGGGCCGGTGGGCTGCGGAGCCTTGCCGAACGACTTTTGCTGCGAACCCTGGCGTTGAACCTGCTTCTGCTGCTGAATGATGCGCTGGTGCTGTCGCTGCTGAGCCTGAGCCAGATTGGACGACTCCTGCTCGATGCTGCTGGGGTTCACGGTGTTGAACTGCTGCGAGTCGGCGGGGGTCTAGAAGTCCATCTCCATGTTGCCCTGCGACGGCGAGGTGTTGAAGTCGAACATATCGTTCTCTGCAGTGAAGGTGGTCAGGTACAGCGAGGCAGCCAAGGGACGAGCACCTCCGCGGGAGGCAACCTGTCACGGGCGAACCAGGTAGGCAATCCAATCCTGCCTAGAAGGCAACAGCTGCTGCCTGCAAGGCGGCTGCAGTAGCCTGAGTACTATATGGTCATCTCTGTTCCAATGAAAAGTGAGGGAGGGCCAGAGATCCACAACTGCATGAGTAGACCCGCCTTCACTGGCTTGTGCAAAATTGACCGTGAGGGAACACATACAGTACTAATGCACTGTATGGTCAACCCACACCCAACACCTCCTGCCATGAACAGCAGGCACCGCTTCAGTCGCCGTAGATACAGTAGGACTCTGAGCAGTTGAAGAATAGCCTTCAATTTTGCTTGCTAATAATACAATCCCACGAGACCCGTAGTGCGACGGAATTGCGACGGGCAAGCGAGCAGAGCACAGGCGAAATTGGACATGACAGGGGATGCTCAGGTGGCCATATCAAGGCTGGGTAAGCAGTTAGTAGCCTGTTGGCCAGGTCGGCCACCAGGCGCATTCAACAAGTGAGTGAGTGTACAGTACTGTATGGCAAGCTTTTACTCAAGGGTCCGTCAAAGTGCGAATAGCGAGCGACGGGGGTCCGGAGCTGCGTGGCCGGCGCAGCCGGATCCACATCACTTGGCCTGGCCCGTGACACTCGGTTCATTGTCAAAGACTCCAATCGCTACAGCACATGAAAGCACCCAGTACATGGCATAACAAGTCAGAATCCGTTCGACTGTATCTTGAAGCCAGCGCCACG
This sequence comes from Purpureocillium lavendulum, assembly GCA_029168975.1. Lineage (NCBI taxonomy): Eukaryota > Fungi > Ascomycota > Sordariomycetes > Hypocreales > Ophiocordycipitaceae > Purpureocillium > Purpureocillium lavendulum. The sequence continues at coordinate 272,003 of JAQHRD010000015.1, forward strand.
CTCCCGACGGTATCGAAGCCTGGTATCCTTGCCCATCATCGCAGCAACTTCTCCCCCAGCTGCTGAGCTCGCTCTGCAACCGATGTCTTGTATCACAGGTCGGAACAATGCTGCCATGGAAAGGTAGCTGTGGCAGCGCACCTGCACCCTGTTTGCGATGAGAATCGAGACAACGGCAATCAACAGTTGCATTCCGACTGTCAAGCCTAGAATGAGGTGTAAATATGTCCGGTTTGTGACCTCGAGGGTGATGCCCTTTTGAGGCACCATGCCGCGAGCCTCGATATTCGTATTGCTTTTTGCCGTGACCGCAATGGCGCCAATGGCAAACCTTGCGACAGTCCTGCCGATTAGCTCGGCGGAGCCGTTGGCAGGGGATCCAAACGCCGACTCGGCTGGATAACTCTGCCATTGATACGGCTTGGTGTCGTTCGTCAAGCCATACACCGACGCGCCGTACCCTTGGAGGGCAATTGCCGGTGCCGCGTATCGCGTCACGTTCACGCCAACCTCTTGTTCCTTGCTAACGGCATTCACAACGGGATCAATGGTGATGTTGCAGCCGTATGCCCAGGGGTCTCTCGTCGAAGCCTCGAACACATTGACCTGACCCCACGTGTCTCCAGACTGCAATGCCGGGTCATTGAGGTACATGGTCTGATCAGGGCCATTCACGGACGGAACCTTCCAGTCCTCCTTTTGCCCGTCGTCGAATTGCACCGTAATGTTGGCACTGAGCCCGTCGCCACCGTTTATAACGCGCCAACTGTTACACTCGGCATGTAGGGAAATTGTGCGGTTCGATGCGACGTACACTGCGCCCTCGGGCGACGACTCATAGAAGACATACGTGTATGTCTGCTTTTCATCGTTCCAGAATACCAAGGGGTCATCTGGATCGAAGATTTTGCCCGGTTTGGGCAAAGTATCAATGTCGTCGTCGGAGAAAGCAATCGAAACGATGCCAAAAGTGTTGGCAGTGTACCTTCTCGCGTTGACAGCCTGGGACTCATCCAGGTCCCGGGATGTGTTTTTCGCGAGCGCCGGTTTGGTCTGAATATCTGACATGTCGGGGATCGCGACAGTGCCAGGCATAGTGACGGTAAACTTGTCGGCCGGGTTGATGTTGTACGTAATGCCGAGGAGGGCGAGAGCGAGTTGCGATGCCAAATTTAGTGCCATGAAGACAAAAACAAAGACTTGAACAACTGGGCGACGCGACATCCAACCGAGCATGACGAGGCGGCTGAGATGCTCACTCTGCAGGATCAAATCAGCCTCCAGTGGAGTGTGGTCGTGCAGACTCAGCAGCCACCACCGCAGCTCGCCCACGTCGCCCTTGAGGGAGCTGGCCAAGTTCAAGCCGAGGCCTATAGAAAGGCCAATGATGAGCGCGTTGAACTCCTTCCTCTTACTGGCCGGCATGGCCTCTCTGCCCGAGTAGCTCCAAATGACGCCGTAGATGGACATGGCAAGCGCAACGGTGAGGATCCAGCGACAGAGGCTGGTCAATCCCATATGCCGCAGCTGCTTGCCGCGGTGAAAGTGCTCGTAGGCGTAGCTGGGTACTGGTCGCTGGGACGAGGAGGACTGGCGGCTGTTGGGCCGTAACGGCTTGGTGGAGGCGCCCATGTCGTCGAGATCGTAGGTCGTCGAAGACGCCGACACAGGCTGGATCTTTACGTTGTCGGCAGCGGCGGCCATTGAGACTCTTGCAGAGCATTACAGAGACAAGAACATGGCAATTCGCGAGACAATGGTGAGCATCCGGACAAGGCTGTGGCTTCAGAAGGCGGCTGATACGTGGGCGCCCGGGCGGGGATCCAATAGATCCGCGCCCGGGCGGGGATTTAATCTCTCGCGCCCGGGCGCCCACCGAAGAACGTGTACTTACATCTTAACAAACGACCACACAAACGTCATGGAAGCTGTTAGATTGGTCTAATAACGGGCGACGATGAAAAAACAAAGCCTTATTGCAACCAAGGCATGAAATCAGAATGTGTGATCGTGAAACATGTTTTTTGCCGTGCACATCATTGCTTGCGGGGACGGAGCTCATGATCATATTATGGCGGGCCTTGCCCAGCGCATGCGAAACCACAAGTGACGAACACCAGCACAGAGTGTGCACGCTGCTTGGTCATATTCCTGGCCTTCCGTTTAAAATTGCTCCTCCATCTTGGCGGCTCATTTGCGTACGACGCCAACCCCAAATATCGATAACCATGTTGCCACTACGACGATGTTGCAACCATGTGCAGCGACTGTTTTGTTAGTGCCATGGTCCCTGATGTCCAACCCACTACGAGTCAGGCAGGCTGGCAGACGCGCTGTTCTGTTGTCAGTCTTGGGGGTTTTTCAGCCAATAGTATAGCGTGCATTCCTCGTGGGCGCCCGGGCGCGAGAGATTAAATCCGCGCCCGGGCGCGGATCTATTGGATCCCGCCCGGGCGCGCCCACTGACTAAGCACCACTCACCGTGTTCCCCTATTGGCGCATTTCGCTCGCGGTCTGGCGCACTTTGCTGTAGCGCCTGCGACATTCATGTTATCCAGGCATGTAATTAATCAATTAATCTGAATCGGGCCAAGGATTCAGATTAATTACTGAATCGGGAGTAGGATTCAATGATTAATTAATGATTCAGCGATTAATTAACTTTGGGCTGTCGTACGCTTCTTTGCCTGTTCACAGTGGTATTGCTGCTTCCTGGGCTGGGTCGTTGAGGACTCTTCGACCACCTCTGTCCCGATACACCTCAGTTGTGTCAGGGGACATGAAGGCGCGGTCCAGCAAGCCACTCTTCATCCAGTGCTTTAAGCACTCTGTTTGCTCTATAGTTTTCACGGACAACCGACTTCTGTCCCAGGTTATCGTCCGGCGCGCTCCGCTAAACACTCGTTCCGCCTCGGCAGACATTGCTGGTATCGAGAAAATGTTGACAGCAAGGCGGTACAGGTTTGGAAATGAAGTTGCTTGGGTTGGCTCAAGCCACCAAGAAAGAGCAGATGACGAGCCAATGGGCAATGTTGGGCCATCTATAAATCGATTGAATTCGTCATGGGAAGACGGCGGTTGATAGATACGCTGTTTGTACGCCTCGTATGCAGAAAGGTCCTCGTTGATTGTCGGCACTTGCCGCGGCTTGTAATCTTCCCACAACTTGCGAACGGCCTCCACTGCTGGGCCGATATACTGTGACTGATCTTTCCACGCCTCATGCAGATGTGCTCGTCGGAGGCTCGGATGAAGCAAGATTGCAGCGGCGTAGACTGGGGAGTCATCTGTGCGCCTGTAATAGTCGTCGAACTTGTACCAACTGGTCATGATGCGATCAGTCATGGTAAGGCTGTGTCGAAACTTCTCTGTGGAGGCCTTGTAATGCGTGATAAGAAAATCCATAGAGCAAATCACCTCATCTAGAGATGAATTGTCCCATTGGGTGTCTTTGGTGATCTCGTGGAATGGCTGCAGAAAGTCGTGGATCTCCTGAAGCTCCTGCCAGTGCTCGGGGTGGAGATAATCGAGGCTGATGTCGCCTTCCGTGTAGTGGTCATCGATAAAGCTGTTCACTTCTTTGCGGGCTTTTATCGCAACGTGAATCATCAGATACCAGGAGTTCCATCTGGTGGAGTTGTCCTGGGGAATCATGCGACCGGCAGCTTTGGAAAACGCTTGATAGCGCTGGCCAGATGAGCGTACCCATACCACAAGGTTGTGAAGCATCCCAAGTGCGCCATGGCGCCGCCATGCAGTTGCCGTGTCTCGCCTGTCAGCAACACCCTCCTGTTCGTCCTTGGATAGCTGTGACACCTGGCGCAATGCTTCATCGGAGGCATCCTTATTCCTGCCAAACAAGAACGCCTGCACAGCTAGATTAATGATGTGTCCGTTACAGCGGAGTCGGCGATGAGCGGTGTCGAAGTCGCAGGCCTTCGCAATGGCTTGCAGCATTGTGTCGTTGTTATAAGCGTTGTCAAGCGTAAAGTACCCAACCTGGCCATGCAGTCCATAAGAATCAATGACCGTGAGGAAGGTCTCTGCAATTGCTTCCCCGCTATGCGCGCCCTCAAGCTCCCGGAGCGCAAGCAAGGCCTTGCGCAACTGCCGGCACTCCCGATCAATGAAGTGGGCCACGATCCCGAGGAGGCTGTGGTGGTTGGGAGAGGACCAGATGTCAATGCTGAAGTGCACCTGTGTAAGTGAGGACTTTAACTTTGATCTCAGTTTCTCGCGATGCGTGATAAAGCTGGCTTCCAGCAGCTTGGGAACTTGGCCCCGACTTTGCGTAACGACTCCTGGGGCCATGTAGTTGACTGTGTGGAGCATGGCGTACCACTCAGGCCACTCGACCAGGCTGTGTGGCAGGCTATGAGCCGTCAAAAGGTTGACCAGGGCTTGGTTGTACAACTCGTCATCCACCGCCGCAAGAAGATGATGCTCCTGCTCAATATCATGCCCTTCCTGTCTCGCAGCTTGTTGCTCAAATAGCCTGTCGATTGCGTTTTGTTGACCAATCATTTTTGCGGTCCTTGTTTCGGAAATTCGTATGCAGTGTTTGTCCCGGAGGTGATCGCGAACTCTGTTGTGGGCTGTTTGAGTGTAGGCACACCGTTTGCAATACCATATTCTTTGGCCGTGCCGGTTCCGCTCTGGTTCGCTTTTCGCTGGCTGTCGGCTTTCAGCCCAGACATCGATTGCTGTTGGGGTGCGAAAGCGCTTCCTTGATGCTGCAGTATCAGAGGCCTCGGAGGACGGTGCAGGTTCTCCAGCGACGCCGAAGTCCTCACGAGGCCTCTTGGTCCCGGCCCGACTGTCGAGATCCTCGGCAAGGGCACACGACTGATCCGCAGAAACCATGATATTTGAGAGCGGCGACGTGGCTCGGTGCTTCAGCACCTCATTGCAGAATTGAAGGAAAGCTGCTGTTGGCATCCTTTAATCTAGGTTACGGGTACAGATTGGATCAACACTCTATGCCGACGTGCTACCTCCGTCTCTCCGTGTGGCAACGGCCAAGCAAATGTGCCAAACGGAGCCAATGAATTAGGAGCAAGTCCGCTGTATCCACTTTAATTAATCACTGAAACTTAATTAATCCTGCAGAGCTACGATTCAGATAAATAATCCAACCTCAGATTCAGATTCATTGAATCGCTAATTAATCGCCGGGATTAATTACATCACTGCACTGAAGGCGCGGGTTGGGCGCCGAGCTTCCTAATTGAAGCCATGAAGTCATCAAGATCCGTTGTCATCCTCGACACAGTCGGCTGTTCCGGGATAGTATCTTGCTCGATCGGGAGACTTCGATACTCCTCCCAGAGCTCTTGCACCGCGGTCCTTCCTCTGGTCAACCAGTCCGGATGATCAGACCATTGCGACTCGACTGTCGACCAGCGGAATGCAGGGTGGAGGACGAGGCTCGCGAGGTACGCAGGGCTGTCCTCGGTGAGGGCGTAGTATTGGTCAAGCTTCATCCAGCCGAGATTGCAGCCAATTCGCAGGTAAGGCTCCTCGTCTCGTTCATGTTGCAACTTTGCCTCTTCCAGGTGCTTCAAAAGCCACTCCATTGTCAACAAAACCTCCCAAATCGCGCCGAATTTGCCTTCCCGCGGTCGGCCCTCTAGGCGTTTTGTCGCGATCTTCAATGGCTTCAGAATCGCCAAATACTCTGCAATAACGGACCAGTCCTCAGCGGCCATCCGATCATCCACAATTGTAGGCTTCTTGCGACACTTCTTCGGCATCGGTTTTGCCCCATTCTGTGTCCTTCTCGCCACGTATTGGCTCCACTCTGTCACTTCCGCTTGGACCAGCGAATCAAGTGCATTGCGAAGCGTGTAAGCGCGCTCCATCATCGCTTCGGACGAGTTCCAGCGAGTAGCGTTATCCATGACGACATCGTAGGTTGTTTTGTCTTCGAGGCCGAGGGCCGTGTTCTCAATGGATTGGAGCTTGTGGAGCCTTTCAATGCGCTGGCCAGACCTTTCCACCCAGTGAACAGTATTGTGCAGCTTGCCAATGGGGCCCTTTGATCTCCAGAGTTTGACCTCGTCTTGAATCTCTTTGTCGGCTTGACAATCCTCTTCGAACGCGTCGGCATCCGTACCGAAAAGAATGGATCGGGCGACGAGATTGATGATGTGGCCACAGCAACGGAGCCGACGATGTTGCTTTTTGAACCCCAACTCACGGCCCAAGTCTTCAAGGCACGTGTCGTTGCTCTCCGCATTGTCTGTGACAAAGTATCCGACGCGGTCCTCGAGCCCATACTCGTGAAGTATCTCGCTGACACGATCGGCGAGATTTTCCCCGCAGTGACGACCTTCAATCCGGGGCAAACCGAGGAGAAACGTACGGAAGTTCCCTTCGTCGTCAAGAAAGTGTACGGTAAGGCCAAGTAAGGACATAAATTTTCGAGAGGACCACGCGTCAAAGGAGACGTTGATGCGGCTCAGCGACCGACGAAGCAATTCCGTCACGACGCCCTTATGACGATTGAAGGATCGTACAATCCAGTCGCGGATGGTGCTATGGGTTGGGACGCTGCCCGAATCCACAATGGCGCTATTCGCGTAAGCCATAAGATCACGAAAGTATGGACTCTCCAGCTTGTGAAATGGGATGTTGTCGCACGACACCCAGCGTATGAGGAGATGCTGAAAGCGAAGCGGATCAAAGGACGAGATAAAGGCGTTCATCAAAGCCTGGTCCTTGGGTTGGTGGGTGTCGAGGTCAACCATGTTCAGAAGAGTGCGCTGCTTCTTCCTCTGTGGAAGCATTGGTCCGCCCTTGCAAACGTGGTGAACTTCTTCCATATGGCTGTTTGCCTGACTGGTGGAGGCAGCGTCGTACATGTGCGTTATGGTAGTCTTCTTGCGATGGCACAATTTGCAAAGCCAGTATCGATGACCGGAATCGGTGTTCTCGATGTCGAAGCCATGCTCCCATACCCATCCCGTCCGCGCTCGTTTTCTATGCTTGCGTATGGAGAACCCCGCGAGACGATTCCAATCAATGCCTTCATACCCAGCGTAGTCGATCGAGGGCGACGTGTCGCCCGTTCCGTCCACGTCGGGCTCTAATGGGTCAAAGTCGGGGGAGCTCTCGGGAACGCTAAAAGAGGTCGATGGGGCGCTGGAAAGGTTGCTTGACAGCATTTCGCCTCTTGTTGTTTGGGCCATTTTTGAGTAGGCTGAAGGTGGCTATTGTTGGCCATCTGCCACAAATAACTGGCTCCCACATGACAAGCACGCCCATGATATATCCTGTAACCGAACGCGTCGCGTCAAGTGTAAAAAGAAATCTTGGTGACGAGGCTCGTCAAAAGCAAATGCGCGTACGGCCACTTCCTGGCTACGCAGGCTCTCGACACTGATTGGTCGCAGTTACGGATGTGGGGCTTATCCAAATAATCAAATATCCAAATGAATCTGGGCCATCCGATTTGATTTGATTTGAATCGCCGCAGGGGCGATTTGATTTGATTTGATTTGGATAAATTTGATTTGATTTGGTTAGATTTGATTACGATTTATCTGTTTGCAAGCCTGCCCCCGCCCGACAGATCCGACAAGAACTTCAGGTTCAAGCAATAGAATCGACAGTTCTGGCCTCATCGTTGACTACAAGAACCCCATCGTGATTCGAGTGCTGCATCGTGAATCTAACAGATACCATCCGGTTGGCTCCTTCCGCCCTTTTCCGCTTTGGGTCGCTTCGTGGGGTAGTGGCCGGCCTCATCATTGGCCCGGGGACACCAACCGCCCTCTCTCCCGCCCGCCTGCCCACTCGTTCATATCCCGCCCGGCTTCTGCTCTGCCATTCGTCGCCTTTGACCCCCTTTCCTTTCTACCGGGGCAGCCCATTGGGGGAGTGCCCGAGCCGGCGGTCCATTCGTGGCGGGACTACCATGCATGATTGGCCAGCGCCTCGCCATGGGGCCGCCACCGTTTTCTTTTTATCGTCTTCTTTCAGGAGCTTTCGGCCAGCCAGCAGAGCGCTTCCCGGACCGTCCTCTCGCTCAGCTCCTCAAGCCTGCTCTGCGCGGCGGTCATCTCATGGGGAACCCGGTTGCCCACCAAGTCCCTCTCTCGCACCTTGGACGCGAGCATGATGCCATCCAACGTGCGGCAGCGCGACAGTTGCACGTACAAGCTATACGGGTCGCACTGCGCCGGCACCGCCCTTCCTTCGATGTTCGTCGTGCGCGTGCCTCGCAGCTCCAGCGCCACCCGGTCGAGCGACCTGCCCTGCACCTTGTAGTCAGTGCACGCAATGGCTACGGTGCATGGCAGCCCCTTCCGGCTGACGTCGGTGCGCTGCCACGGCCGCTTTCGTTGGCGGGCGATTTTCACGCTCATCGGCGTCAGCAGCACCGTGCCCGGCGGCATCCCGACGAAGTGGAGGTCCTTCGTCGTCTCCGACGCCAGGATTATTCCCGCCGGTGGCCCGAAGTGGATCGTTATGCCAGCCGAAACCCGATGGCCTGGAAACGCCTTGTTGACGACGACGTCCAGCGCCGTGTATCCACCGCCATTTGTCACCTTGAGTTGGATCCCAGATCACGTATGGCTGCCTGGTAGGCAGCTACTGGGTTGTAGGCAACCACGTCTGTCGCTACGTATATAAGAGTACCTAGGCATCTAGCTTTTACAATCAAGCCTGCGGCAACCTTTCAACTCCTTGAGGCCTTGATACGTGTTCTGATTCACGACAACCGGCATCCCTGGCACGAACATGAAGACCGCCGGCACGGGGATGGCGCTATCGTCTCCCTGGTTCAGGACCATGATGGCCTCCTCCTCCGTCGGCACGCCGTCCTTCCACTTGTGCTCCGAGACGAAGATGCGCATCGCCGACCACTGCTGGGCCTGGAAAGCCAGGCTTGCCTCCATGTTGAGGTTCCCGCGGTTTCTGTTCAGCGGCGTCACCACCGTGATGCCCGTTTCCCACGGGATTCGCCTGTCCTCCCGGTAGCACCTTGCGTTGAGGAAATCCAGGTCCGTATGGTCCTGCTCGCCCCGCCGAATGCGTGTCAGCAGCCGCTGCAAGTCCGGATCGCCTGCGGCGCGCATCTGCTCGTTTAGCATGACCACCGTCGTGAATCTGCTCCACAGCGCGTGCGCCTTGTCGTGCTGGTGCCGCTGCTCCGCTTTGAAAGAATTGTCCACGTCCCATGTGATGGCCGCGCTCGGCAGTAGGATCGACCGCTCCTGCTGTCGCAGTGAAGGCATCGCAAACACTCGATCACGTAGACCGTTCACGGCACCACTGCTTTTGCATGGTGGGAATAACTTCACGCAACTCTGCTTGTGCCTGCCATGTCTCAGATGCCTACGGCCAACAGCGCACCAACCAGTACAGGTATAAATTACCGACCACAGTCACTCATTAGATAGAGAATCAAGCATTCCTTTGCCCACGGTTTTCCTACCCAAGTGTGTGACACCTGCACCGTCCGGAACTGGTGGAAGTCGCCGCAGAAGAGCACGATGGGGGTTCCTCCGAAGTCCCGCTGCGACCCGCGCAGCCGGCAGAGCTGCTCGTTGACTGCGTGCAATGTCCGTGCCCCGAGCATGCTTACCTCGTCGATGACGAGGACGTCCTTTTCCTGCCAGTCCATTCGGGCTTGACCGTTCACAAACCGCTCCACCTGCTTGGGTAGTGTAACGGGCTGAGCCCGTGTGGGTCTCGGCAGTCGCTCTCGACCAGGATCCACACGAGCTCCAGAGCTCCGCTCAGGAGCTCGCGCCCCTTTCCTGGGGTTTCTCTTTTCTTCCTTTCTTCTCCAGCTTTAGGATACTCGTTGCAGTCGCTCAGCTAGTTGTCAACACACTCAGTTGAGACCGTTACATTACACCTCAGACCGATTTCAGATTCACCCCTCTGTCGCAGAGATTTTACTCGAACTAGACCCACATTTGGCTGTTACCCCGCTACGTGTGGCCGCTGATGTGGCTGATTACGGTGCAATTATCAACAAGGTGATCGGTCCCCTGTGGGGGCCTCCAATGCCTTGAGGAACGAAACTGGCGTTGGGCAGGGAGGGGACGCTCCGCAGTGGGCATCAAGCGCTGGTGTTCCCCCCCTTCATCTTGCGAGAAGCAGGATGATTCCGAGTTTGTTCATAGACCAACACAATTAAGCGAAATTTCGTTAACGCTTGTGCAATCGGTCAAGTCTCAATGGCTCCAATTGATTACTCGAAATGGGACAACATAGACACCGATTCGGAGCCGGAGGCGGTGTCCCAGCGAGCGTCGGCGGCAAAATCGACCCCGCCGCCCGTGCATCCCTCACCACCACTGGATGCAGCGGCTTCGACCGGGACGCAGACAAATGAGGGACATGTTAATGCTGTCCTTGTTCGCTGCGAGATTGAAAAGCGGAGGTTCCCGCTTTGGTCTCCCATAACAATATCTGGAAATCATCCAATCTTCTCGGGGCAGGTGCCTCCCATCCCGGGGCTGATCGGGGTCCCGCTGGTTCTGCACCGGGTCAGGACCGAGTCCGTCAATCGCGAAGACCTCGACAATCAGATTGCCACGTATCTCAATATCGAAGCCAATTCTGGATTTGCACCTCCAGAGTGGCAGTCGCACGTTGGAACTGTTGTGGTCGCGCGCAAAGACAGACGACCACTTTTGCCGCAGCATCTTGAAGGCATATGGATGTTCTGCGATCACATCCTGGACTTGTTTGGGGATGAGGAAGGACCGCCGAGATGGCTTTACAGCCGCGAGGCTTTCGAAAAATGGTGGAGGGATTATTGCGAGGCACAGAAGCACTTGCGCCCTGGAAAGGGAGGGGAACGGGATCCGGACGATTGGCGTGCGGTCCGCTCACCTTATGAAGTCTAACCAGTCTACGTACTACGCACAGGAACTACGATGAACGATTGAATGACCACATTATCACTACTCTTCCCGGCCGCGACCTTCATATGCCCGTCTCGTTTCTGCGGCTAACCTTTTGAGCGTTCGCATGCCATCGAGCATGGGGTGGTCCAGAGTGTTGCCGATGAAATCCTGGAGTCTCACAGGACTAAGAAGCTTGATGCCCTGAAGCGTAGTGCACCTGGACAGTGGCACATAGAGACTCGTAAAATCGCATTTGGACGGTTCGCCATTGGTGACGCGATTTCCACGCAGCTCCAGGAGTACCTCTGCGAACGTTTTACCCTGGGCTTTGTAGTCAGTTAGGGCGAACGCTGGTGCAACGGGTAATCCACGCCGCGTGCACCTTGCCGGCAAAAAGCTGGCCTGAGAGTTCGTCGAGTCGAGCGTATGCGACATTGGTCGGATCAGTATAGTCCCTGCGGGGAGCGATGGTATCGCTAAGGTTTTCGTCTCTTGGGACTGCAGAATAATGCCTAGCGGGGGGCCGAAATGGATTGTAACGTCATCCGCCAAGTGGTATCCTGGATGATTGGGATCGAGTACAACGTCGACGGCAGTGTATTCCGCACCATTGACAACTTTCAGGCCCGTGTAGATGTTTCTGTTAACAACCACGGGTATGCCCCGGGCGTAGAAGAAGATGCCGGGGACTTTACAGACAGAGTCGTCGCCCTGTCCGATGATTTGCGCTATCATGCTTTGAGAAGGCGTGCCGTTGCGCCAGGTATGTGTCGCGACAAAAATAGAGATGTGTCGCTTGTTGAAGCGCCCAACCGACAACAGCTTCCATGTTGAGGGCCCACCGGGTGCGGTTCAGCGGCGTTATAGCACGCAAACCGTTGTGGAAGGCGATTTCGGAGCGTCCTACGATGTTGGCGTTAAGCAAGTCCAGGTCTTGCTGTGTCTGCACGCCGCTACGAACTCGGCCCAGGAGCGCGCGGAGTTGAGGATCGTTGCGTGCGCGGACCTGGTCTTCGAGGAGCACAACGGTCTTAAACAGGTGCCACAAACTACAGCCGCTGTGGTGAGAGATAGTCGCTTGCCGCAGAGGGGCGTGGGTCTGGTCTGTTAGAGTTCTGTTGATCAAGAGGCTCGTCTCCCGAACAGGAGCGAACTGATAGAAGTCCTCCATGAGGAGAACCACAGGGATCCCGCCAAACGGCTTGTCGGGACAGTCACGGAGCGCCTGGAGGTGGCGACTGACTTCGTGCAGAGTGGCTCCACCGAGCATGCTGACCTCGTCGATCACGAGAACAAGCTTGTGCCTCCATACCCATTTCTTGGCCTCGGAGAAAGGACGAGGCGGTTTGTTGGCAGCGCGATGCGAATCCAGCCCGCAGGCGGTTGCCTCCGCGCGTTCGCATTATCCTCTTGGCGTTCTTGCGCCGAAGCCATCGCAGCTTGCGCCCACTCCGTTGCCTCCTGGAATCGTCTCACGATGCCTTCTGCCTTTGCCACAGGCGACTTCCCGTCCGGTCGCAGGGCTTCCTTGACCTGCACCGGCTCGAGGTGGTAGCCATGTGTGAAGAAGAACGGGCTCAGTCCTGTCGATGTCGCTGTCCGATTGTTGAGGGCCATGGCGGCCGCTGGCAATAACTCGTCCCAATCATCCTGCGCGTACGTGGTGAAGATCCGTATGTACCTCTCCACCTTCTGGTTGGCCCTCTCCGTCGCTCCATCCGTCTCGGGGTGCCATGCCGTCGACAGCCTCTGTTTGATGCGCAACAACTCGCACAGCCTGTTCCACATCCTGCTGGTGAACTGCGTCCACCGGTCGGTCACGACGGCCGTGGGGATTCCGTGGTGCTGCAGCACGTTCCGCATCAGTGCTCTCGCCGTCGTTTCCGCTGTGATGTCCTTCAGCGACTCTAAGACGACGGTCTTGGAAAGTCGGTCCGTAAGCACCATCAAGTTTGTGGACCCATTCGACTTTGTCAGTGGTAGATCCGTCACGAAGTCAATTGACAGTTCCGACCAGATGCGCTCTGGGATCGGCAGCGGCTTGAGGAGGCCGCGCCGCTTCTCTCTCCAGACGTTGCTGCGGCCGCACACATCGCAGTTTCGCACAAACTGGCGTGCATCTGTGTCGAGCCCTGGCCAGTAGAACCGCCTTGCCAGCAGGGACTTGAGCATATCACGTCCCGGATGTCCAGCGAGTGCCGAGTCGTGTGTTTCCTGCATGAGCCTCGTGCGCAGTGGTTCGTAGTTCGGCACCCAGATGCGTTCCCGCCAGCAGAGTCGCTGCCCGGCATCGATCGAGCACTCCGACAGCATCACGGGCAGACCCCATTGCGACGGTAGCCGTCTCTCGCCTTCCTGCACTGCCTTCCGGATGAGCCAATACCGATTGTGCTGCTTCAGGCCTTCCTTCCACAGCTCCTGTACCTCCGGCTCCGTGAACGGGTTCTCCACCGACTCGTCCTGCTCCGCCGTGGCGTCTCCGGGCTGGTCCGCGTCACCTTTCGAGACGTAGCCACTCTTGACTATGGTCACGAGGCCGCCTCCCTTGGTCGGCTGAAGCAGTTGTAAGCGTCGCCCTCGCAGACGCTCGTCTTCGGCGCTGTGCGGCATGTCCTGCTCTCGTCGCGACAGTGCATCAGGCACCGTCGCATCCTTGCCCGGCCGGTGCACGATCGTGAAGTTGTACCGCGACAATGTCTCCGCCCACCGCGCCTGTCGCTCGCTCAATGGCTGCTTCTTGGTGAAGTAGCGCAGGTTCAGGTGGTCCGTCAAGACTGCGAAGGATTTTACGCTCCTCAGCTCGGCGTCCCAATGCTCCAAGCATCGTATGATCGCCAGCAGTTCCTTGTCGTGAATCGGGTAGTTGCACTCGGCCGGCGCGCATTTCTTCGAGAAAAGGCCACCGGTCGCATGAGGCCGTCATCTCCCTTCTGAGAGAGAGCGCCGCCGGTAACATACCCAGACGAGTCTGTCTCGACGATTGTTTCCCTATCGGGGTCCCACTGCGCTAGAACTGGCGCGCTAATGAGCCGTGCCTTGAGCTCGTCGAATGCGGCCTGACATTCGTTCGACCACGCGAATGCGGCGTCCTTTTTCGTGAGCGCCGTCAGCGGCGACGCTATATTCGAGAATTTGGGGATGAATTGCCGGTAGTAATTCGCGAACCCTAGAAAGCTTCGGACGGCCCTCGCCGACCGTGGTGTCTCCCATTCCTGAATGGCTCGCACCTTCTCCGGGTCCACCCGGATGCCTTTCCCGGCTTCAACGATGAAGCCCAAGTCACTTGACGCTCGTCGCTTCGAACTCGCACTTGTCAATGTCAATCTGCAGGCCGGCGTCCCGCAGCCGCGCCAGCACCTGCTTGACCTTCTTCCGATGATCCGCCAACGACCCGCTCGAATAGATGAGAATGTCGTCGATGTACGCCGAACAGAACTCGTCGAGAAACTCGCGCAGGGTGTGGTTGATGTAGCGCTGGAAGGTGGCGGGCGCGCCCGTCAGTCCGAACGGCGTCACCAGCCATTCGTAGAGCCCGTATCGCGTGCGGAAAGCCGTCTTCCATTCGTCTCCCTCGGCAACGCGCACCTTGTGGAATGCCGCAATAACGTCCAGTTTCGTTAGCCACTTTGCCTTGGACAGCGACCGCAGTGTCTCCTCGATCAGCGGCAGCGGGTAGCGATCCTTCTTGGTGATGGCGTTTAGCCCGCGGTAGTCCACGCAGAAGCGCAGCCCGCCGCCCGGCTTCCGGACGAACAGCACGGGCGCAGACGCCGGTGAACTACTCGCGCGGATAAATCCTTTGTCCAGTAGCTCGGTGAGCGTCCGGCGCAGGACGATCAGCTCCTCCCGCGACATGCCGTAGAGCGGCCCCCATGGTGCATCCTTTTCCCGCCCGTTGGCATCCGTTTCCAAGACGATCCGATGATCGGACCCTGGCCGATGCGGGGGCAAGCGATCCGCCTCGTCGCGGTCGAAGACCGACAAATACTCGTGATAGTGGCGTCAAATCCAACGATAGATATGCGGCGTCAAGCGACATGAACCTTGTCACGAGTGGTAGCGCTACTGCAGCCCCTTCTTGATATTATCGTACTGTAACGGGCTGGGCCCGTGTGGGTCTCGGCTCCGCTCTCGACCGGGATCCACATCGGCTCCGGAATTCCCTTTAAAAGCTCGTGTTCCATTCTCGAACTTTCTTCTTTCTTTTCTTCCTTTCTTTTCTCCTCAGCTTTAGGATACTCGTTGCAGTCGCTCAGCTAGTTGTCAACACATTCAGTTGAGACCGTTACAGTAATAAAGACAGTGCCGGACACGAGCTCAAATGGAGGAGCCCACGGGAACGGCAAGACGATACTCTCGTCATTGGATCTGAACTGTAGGATATCTAGGTCAGACTAGGTAGACTCCTGCCGCCGCATGCTCCAAGGGAGGCCTGGAGCGCTTCGCGCTCCCCCGGCGTTAAATATACAAGGCAAGGCAAGGCAAGGCCAATAGAGCAACTATCTGGTTAATGTACATGTCCGCTTCCAAAACTTTGACAAAGTCTCAAAATAGCCCGTACCTTCTCCACCTCCAGCTGTTTGTCTTTCCCGTTCGTCGTGACACCTGTTCCCGTGTGTGATTTTTATTAGCAAGCAAGCTTGGAGGCGGTTCTCTAAGTGTTCAGAGTCCTATCTACGGCAGCTGAAGCGGTGCCTGTTGTTGGCTGCACGGGTGATGTGCGAGGGTGTTAGTAATGAATGGCTGATCCGTCAAGGACCCCTCAATGTCATGTGTTCCCCAATCGCCCTGTTGCTAACGCGTAGCGGATCGCGGCCCGCACTGCTTCCATGTTTGGCGCCCAGTAGTCATTGTCCGATCGTTGCTTGCCTACTGACTGACGACCGGGCAGAAGGTCCCCAGTGAATTTGGGCAACAAAAGACTCTTGATTCTTCTCTCTAGTGACTGAATTGAGGTTGGTAATTTATACCGACGTAATCAGGCCAGGCATCTGAGACACGGCAGGCAGAAGCCAGGTTGCCTGAGGCTATCGCCACCGATGGTAGGCAGCAGTGCTGTTAACGGTCTACGTGAATGAGCGGCTTGATATTGACACCGCACCAAATTGCAACACTGCGGGTAGCGCGTGCGTTCTTCAACCTATCATGTATGCCATGCCCTGAACGAATAATGTATTAAGGGTTAATTGCCATGCCCGCCGAGTCGCATCCTTCAGCTCATTGCGCTACTTGCACCACTTGCACCATTTGCACCACCGCTGTAAACTGCAAGGGGTGATGTAGAATTTTTAAGGCATCCCCAGGGCCAAGCGCATGATTTCCGCTATATTGCCGTGGCTCCTATTTGTCAAAATGTGAGATTTGTTGGTTGTATTGGCCTTAACCACTACCCAAGTCAAGAGGACGAAGGTCCCAGTTCTTATATACACAACAGAGATGTCCAAGTGGGTCCGGACGCATCCTCGGTCTGGGGCGGACTATCGTTTGACACTCCCACTCGATCCAGTCCGAGGAGCCTTACATCGGCCCCTTGGTTACACTCTAACGATGGGTTGCTAGGACGCCTCCCCTGCGGGCGCCGAGTGGTGAGGCCAGTTACGTACTCCTCTCACTCAGCCTGCAGGGCCTATCCCTAGCTCTTTTGCCTTGGTGTTCTGTGGACCCGGTCAGGACGCCTCCCCTGCGGCCGCCAAGTGGTGAGGCCAGTTACGTACTCCTCCCACTGGCTCCAAGTCCGCAGGGCCTATCCCTGGCCTGGTGCTACTGCTTATAGGTGCTAGGACACCTCCCCCTATGGTCACCATGGTAGGGGGCTGTTAAGCACTCCCTCCATGGATCCACGTCCATGGGGGCACCTTTCCTAGCCCTCTTTGCAGCTTTCCCTGTATTCTTGGCAGTGATTCTATACCATACTCCCACTCACACAAGGCCCAGTGCACTTCTAAACACCTCAAACTTGTCCTTTGGCAGTGCTTTTGTGAGGCCGTCTGCGACCTGTTGGTCAGTTGAGATGTACTGGGGGTCGACCTCACCATTGTGCTGCTTTTCTCGGACGAAATGGTGTTGAACATCAATGTGCTTTGTCCTTGCGTGGAATTGAGGATTCTTCGCCAGTGCAATTGCTCCCTGGTTGTCCCCATAAATAATTGTGGCCACCGGTGCGTGTCTCTCTGTTTCTGCCACTTGCAGTTCTCCGAGGAGTCTTCGCAGCCAAATAGCCTCATTTGTTGCCTGTGTTTGTCCGATATATTCGGCTTCGAAGGACGAGATTGCCGTTGACGATTGCCGTTTTGATGACCAGCTGATCGCGCCGCTCCCAAGATTGAAAACATAGCCTGAAGTCGACCTCCGCGTCTCGCGGTCTCCATGTCACGCGCCCAGGGCCTCAGTCGCTTGCCAGAAGCAATCCTCTGAGACATATCTCCGAGACATATCGGAGGTTGCCAATGTATTAAGGAAGCACTCCCCTCCAACCTCAGTGGGAGAGGGGGCAGAGATCAACAATTGTATTGATGGCCCCCCGTTCTTCACTCTCTGTATTATCGTGTTCGTGCGCCTTACAGTTTGATCTCTCTTCCCATCAGGGCACAGAGACCGTTGAACGGGACCCGGTGCAACCATGGATTTGTCACAACTTCCCAGGGACCTGGCCACGGCAGTCGACCAATACCTGAGTCGCACGCATGCAAGAGGCTCCACTCCGACCCTCCCACCATCTGCACAGGTCGCTACCGTCGAAGACACTGACAATGCAGGCTCTTTCTCGGAGAGCGAGGGGGTCGAAGAACCTCCGCGAGTTGATAAGCGGAAGGTACTATCGCAGAGTCGTCTCGACCAACTTGCTGCGGCCAGGGCAGCAAAGAAAAGGAAAAGCGCCCAATTGACGCGGAAAGAACCCTCAGGGACTGCAGGTCGAGGCCAGGAAGTGCAGCAAGATCTTGGCGAAATCCAGCGACAACTGCGGCAACAGGCGGACCAGACGCAACGACAGGGAGAACAGATACAGCAACTCCTTGATGCTATTTTGACCACATCAAGGGGCCGTACCTCCCGGGCGCGACGACGGTCCAGATCGCCCGATCCGAGCCCACGCCCACGAGAGAGGGTTCGAGAACGCTCTCCCTACTACGAGCCTAAGAACAAAAACCAGGTCCAGATACAGCAATTCCGCGGTAACTCGGCGGCTGAGCTTTCTACCTTCTTGGGAACCCTCCAGTGGGTCTTCCGCGAACACCCCAGTCACTATCGAGACGAACAGAGAAGGATCAGGCTGGCGGCTGGACACCTCAGCCAGACGCTTAGGAGAGACTTTCTCGACAACCTGCACCTGAAGTACGACGGGAGCGAAGAAAACATGTCATGGGAGAACATGGAAGAGTGGCTTTGGAGCAATATCAATAACCCTCGGGGGCGAACCCGAACTGCTTACGCCAGCCTAACTAAGCTCCAGCAGAAGCCCAAGCAGTCATTCCGAGAATTTTTCCGTCAGTATCGGGCGATCGAGAGCGAGCTGCCCCATACTGTCCCGGATTGGCTGCGCATTGAGATGTTCTTGTTCTGCTGCAACAAGAGTATCAAGGATCTCTTCCGATCCCAGAACTATCCCAAATCGTGGAACGACTTGGTCGAGAAAGGTTATGAGTATGATGATGATTTTCACGAGAAAGAACATCACCCCGACCCAAGGATTGGGGAATCGGGTGCAAAGGACGCAATGGCGGGGAATGATAAACTCACCGAGAAAGAAACGCAACAAACCGCTGTCTGCTACAAATGCGGGAAGCTAGGCCACATACGGCCCAAATGCACGGAACCCGATTGCAAGCAGTGTGGCAAAAGTGGGCATACTACGGCCCGGCACTCTAGCCCAGCTACTGGCGCGAACAGGGTCCGCAGGATTGAGCCGCCTCAGGACGAGGAGAAATAGGGGCCGCACCGGCTCCTGTCCGAGAACGAGGAGAACTGGATACCCTACCAGTTTCGACAGGATGGCCGGTGGTCGAAAAGACAGATGGCTTTACTAGATCAAGGCAGCCACTACAACCTCATATCTCCAAAACGTCTCACCCAGCAGGATTGGCAGCGTGTGGAAGCGACCTCGGAGATACCCGAGACAGCCAACCATGAGAAGATCGACACACAAGGGACAATTCACATCCTATTCAAGGCAACGGACAGCTGGGGAACAGAAAAAATCCTTCGAGTCAAATGTTTCGTCTCATCAACCGCTGATGAGGAAGGACTTTGGCTGGGAAAACCATGGCTTAAACATGTCAGTCTCTTGCTGGAGGGAGCAGATCACCTTACATGGGCGTTTGCAGCGCCTCCGCGAAGGGCATCATTCGTTCATGGCGCAAAGCAAATTAGACGTCTTACGAAAACCCACTTCCCAATACCTATTTCTAGCGAGATTGACAACAGAGCGGAGGAACCTGTGGAAGATGCGTCGCCGCCGGAAATTCCTTCCGCATATCAAGAATGGGCAGACGTATTCTCAGAAGAAGAGGCCGCCAAGTTGCCACCCCTGTCAGGGCGCTCGCACCCAATCGACCTCGAAGAAGGCCAAATACCGCCGTCGGGGCCTATCTATAACCTCTCGGAACATGAACTCGCGGTTCTGCGCGAATATATTGCTTCGGCCCAAAAGAAGGGATGGATCCGACGATCAATCAGCCCTGCGGGTTCCCCCATCCTGTTCGTTCCCAAGAAGGGGGACAGCTACGGTTATGTGTAGACTATCGGGGCCTGAATAAGATAACGAAGAAAAACCGAACGGCCTTGCCGTTGATTTCGGCTATCTTGGACCGACTAGGAAGGGCCAAGCTCTTCACCAAGCTCGACTTGAAGGATGCATACCACCGACTCAGAATCCGCCAGGGAGATGAGTGGAAAACAGCATTCAGATGCCACTATGGTCACTACGAATACCAAGTTATGCCATTTGGGCTCGTAAACGCTCCTGCTTCATTCCAGCAATACATCAACGACGCGCTGGAAGGATTGGTGGACATAACATGCGTGGTCTACCTGGACGATATCCTCATCTTTAGCGAACATGCGGAACAGCACGAGGATGATGTCAAGGAGGTTTTGCGTCGATTACGGAAAGCTGGACTGTACGCCAACCTGAGAAAATGTGAATTCTCGGTGAGGAGGGTCTCCTTTCTCGGCTTCGTGATTGATGACGAAGGGATCCATATGGAGGAAGAGCGCGTTCGCGCCGTTGCGGAATGGCCAGCACCCCGCTGTGTCAAAGACATTCAGGTCTTCCTCGGCTTCACGGGGTTTTATCGACGATTCATCAAGAACTACAGCAGGATCGTTTCCCCTCTCACAGATTGCCTCGGGAAGCGAGCACCTCGACCATGGCTGCTTGAACCGAGGGCAGTGCGCGCCTTCGAGGACTTAAAGACGGCGTTTCAAAACGGACCAATCCTTAAGCACTTTGACCCATCCAAACCGATACGAATCGAAACAGATGCATCCCAGTTTGCTATCGGGGCGATTATATCCCAGCTTCATTACGACAGATGGCACCCAGTTGCATTCCTCTCGAGAAAGCTCCAGGATGCAGAAACACGATATGCAGTCCCTGACTGTGAACTTTTGGCGATTACGGAAGCATTCCGCCAGTGGCGCCACTATCTCGCTTATACGAGCCAGAAGATCACCGTTTTAACGGATCATCTGAACCACAAGTATTTTCTGTCCAAGCCTAAGCTGACAAACCGGCAGGTGAATGCACTAGATCAGCTATGCTCATTTGACTTTGAGATTGTGTACCGCCCGGGCTTGAAGAATCCAGCAGACGGATTGTCAAGACGGCCGGATCATGAAGATTTCATGGAAATAGCCGGGCTGCGAGACGCGTGCGTTCCATTCTTCCTTGACAAGTTTGCCCAACTGCCTTCCTGGGAACCGGCGGAAGGGGGCCGCGCGAGTTCTGAAAGAGGCGCTGGATATAGCGATCAGACCGGTTCGCGACCGGCTGCCCCTGTCGCTCTAGAGAAGACTGACCGGCTGTTTCCCTGTGAACCTACGGAAGGGGACCGTGTGTGTTCTAGACAGGAGGTCGGGTTTGGCGATCGGACCGGTTCGCTACCGGCTGCCCCCGTCGCTGATGGAAGAGGTACGCTCGACCATCTCAGGCGTGTTGCTCGGGTCTTGAGGACGTCGAGGACGACGTCTCAGGAGGAGGGCACCGCTGTAACGGCACCAGCACTGCAGGAGACGTTGCAAGAGGCGCTACTGGCGGCACAGCGAGGGGACGCCTTCGTTGCCCAGCAGAAGCAGCTTGTGAGTGTCCCTGATAGCGCTACCGCCGGTAAACTCTCATCAGAGGCCTGGAGCACCAATGATGAGGGGTTTCTGTGTTACGACAAGAGGATCTTCGTGCCTGCGGGGCTGAGAAACGAGATCCTGATTCCAGGCATGTAATTAATCAATTAATCTGAATCGGGCCAAGGATTCAGATTAATTACTGAATCGGGAGTAGGATTCAATGATTAATTAATGATTCAGCGATTAATTAACTTTGGGCTGTCGTACGCTTCTTTGCCTGTTCACAGTGGTATTGCTGCTTCCTGGGCTGGGTCGTTGAGGACTCTTCGACCACCTCTGTCCCGATACACCTCAGTTGTGTCAGGGGACATGAAGGCGCGGTCCAGCAAGCCACTCTTCATCCAGTGCTTTAAGCACTCTGTTTGCTCTATAGTTTTCACGGACAACCGACTTCTGTCCCAGGTTATCGTCCGGCGCGCTCCGCTAAACACTCGTTCCGCCTCGGCAGACATTGCTGGTATCGAGAAAATGTTGACAGCAAGGCGGTACAGGTTTGGAAATGAAGTTGCTTGGGTTGGCTCAAGCCACCAAGAAAGAGCAGATGACGAGCCAATGGGCAATGTTGGGCCATCTATAAATCGATTGAATTCGTCATGGGAAGACGGCGGTTGATAGATACGCTGTTTGTACGCCTCGTATGCAGAAAGGTCCTCGTTGATTGTCGGCACTTGCCGCGGCTTGTAATCTTCCCACAACTTGCGAACGGCCTCCACTGCTGGGCCGATATACTGTGACTGATCTTTCCACGCCTCATGCAGATGTGCTCGTCGGAGGCTCGGATGAAGCAAGATTGCAGCGGCGTAGACTGGGGAGTCATCTGTGCGCCTGTAATAGTCGTCGAACTTGTACCAACTGGTCATGATGCGATCAGTCATGGTAAGGCTGTGTCGAAACTTCTCTGTGGAGGCCTTGTAATGCGTGATAAGAAAATCCATAGAGCAAATCACCTCATCTAGAGATGAATTGTCCCATTGGGTGTCTTTGGTGATCTCGTGGAATGGCTGCAGAAAGTCGTGGATCTCCTGAAGCTCCTGCCAGTGCTCGGGGTGGAGATAATCGAGGCTGATGTCGCCTTCCGTGTAGTGGTCATCGATAAAGCTGTTCACTTCTTTGCGGGCTTTTATCGCAACGTGAATCATCAGATACCAGGAGTTCCATCTGGTGGAGTTGTCCTGGGGAATCATGCGACCGGCAGCTTTGGAAAACGCTTGATAGCGCTGGCCAGATGAGCGTACCCATACCACAAGGTTGTGAAGCATCCCAAGTGCGCCATGGCGCCGCCATGCAGTTGCCGTGTCTCGCCTGTCAGCAACACCCTCCTGTTCGTCCTTGGATAGCTGTGACACCTGGCGCAATGCTTCATCGGAGGCATCCTTATTCCTGCCAAACAAGAACGCCTGCACAGCTAGATTAATGATGTGTCCGTTACAGCGGAGTCGGCGATGAGCGGTGTCGAAGTCGCAGGCCTTCGCAATGGCTTGCAGCATTGTGTCGTTGTTATAAGCGTTGTCAAGCGTAAAGTACCCAACCTGGCCATGCAGTCCATAAGAATCAATGACCGTGAGGAAGGTCTCTGCAATTGCTTCCCCGCTATGCGCGCCCTCAAGCTCCCGGAGCGCAAGCAAGGCCTTGCGCAACTGCCGGCACTCCCGATCAATGAAGTGGGCCACGATCCCGAGGAGGCTGTGGTGGTTGGGAGAGGACCAGATGTCAATGCTGAAGTGCACCTGTGTAAGTGAGGACTTTAACTTTGATCTCAGTTTCTCGCGATGCGTGATAAAGCTGGCTTCCAGCAGCTTGGGAACTTGGCCCCGACTTTGCGTAACGACTCCTGGGGCCATGTAGTTGACTGTGTGGAGCATGGCGTACCACTCAGGCCACTCGACCAGGCTGTGTGGCAGGCTATGAGCCGTCAAAAGGTTGACCAGGGCTTGGTTGTACAACTCGTCATCCACCGCCGCAAGAAGATGATGCTCCTGCTCAATATCATGCCCTTCCTGTCTCGCAGCTTGTTGCTCAAATAGCCTGTCGATTGCGTTTTGTTGACCAATCATTTTTGCGGTCCTTGTTTCGGAAATTCGTATGCAGTGTTTGTCCCGGAGGTGATCGCGAACTCTGTTGTGGGCTGTTTGAGTGTAGGCACACCGTTTGCAATACCATATTCTTTGGCCGTGCCGGTTCCGCTCTGGTTCGCTTTTCGCTGGCTGTCGGCTTTCAGCCCAGACATCGATTGCTGTTGGGGTGCGAAAGCGCTTCCTTGATGCTGCAGTATCAGAGGCCTCGGAGGACGGTGCAGGTTCTCCAGCGACGCCGAAGTCCTCACGAGGCCTCTTGGTCCCGGCCCGACTGTCGAGATCCTCGGCAAGGGCACACGACTGATCCGCAGAAACCATGATATTTGAGAGCGGCGACGTGGCTCGGTGCTTCAGCACCTCATTGCAGAATTGAAGGAAAGCTGCTGTTGGCATCCTTTAATCTAGGTTACGGGTACAGATTGGATCAACACTCTATGCCGACGTGCTACCTCCGTCTCTCCGTGTGGCAACGGCCAAGCAAATGTGCCAAACGGAGCCAATGAATTAGGAGCAAGTCCGCTGTATCCACTTTAATTAATCACTGAAACTTAATTAATCCTGCAGAGCTACGATTCAGATAAATAATCCAACCTCAGATTCAGATTCATTGAATCGCTAATTAATCGCCGGGATTAATTACATCACTGCCTGATTCTTTTCCATGACGATGAGGTTGCTGGCCATCAAGGCGGAACCAAGACGTGCAAACGGATCCAGGCGCAGTACTACTGGCCCGGATTACGCCGAGACGTGCGTCGATATGTCTCGACCTGCCGCGAGTGCCAACTTGCGAAGCCAAGACATCACAAGCCCTACGGGTTGTTAGCGCCACTGCCAGCGCCTGAACGACCGTGGCAAGAGATTTCCATGGATTTTATTACGGACCTTCCGACAGTTCGCTGCGAGAAGAAGACTTACTCCGGTATCTTGGTCGTCGTGGACCGATTGACTCGATACGGTCGCTTCATTCCTGTCTCAGCGCGTATCACGAGCGATGGCCTGGCGACAGTATTCTTGAGGGAAATCTTCAGGTATTATGGGATGCCCGATGGAATCGTCAGCGACCGAGGAAGCCTGTTCACAGGCCACTTCTGGGCCACATTTTGCCACTTACTTCAATGCAAAAGACGCCTCAGCACTGCCTTCCACCCTCAGACCGATGGACAGACCGAACGAATCAACCAGACGATCGAGCAGTATTTGCGGACTTTCTGCAACAAAGAACAATCAGACTGGATAGATAAGCTACCGATGGCGGAGTTCACGTACAATACCTCCTACCATGGTACTGTGAAAGCGGCCCCAGCCGAAGTTTTGATGGGCTACCAGCCGCGGTCTAAGGGGCACGTTAAGGGACAACTAGAAGCCTTCAGCCCCAACGCAATGGGGCGGGTCAGGGGCCTCAGAGAGCTTCACGAACGCACGGCGTTGCTCATCGGGAACGCTCAGGAGCGCCAGGCGCACTACTATAACAAAGGACGGGAACCAAAATCCTTCCATGGAGGCGATTGGGTCCTCATCTCCACGAAACATCTTCCACTGCGGCGCCCTACGAAGAAGTTGACCGAGAAGTATGTCGGTCCATATCAGATCGAACGGGTCATCGGTGGACACAAGCTGGCGTATCGCCTCCGGCTGCCGTCAACCGTCCGGATCCATAACGTCCTGCCTATGAGCAGCTTGGAACCCTACCTGAGTCGTGACAAACGGCCGGTTGAGCCCGAGGATAACCCATTTATGGCGGAGACTACCTATGACGTGGAGCAAATTCTCGATCATCGTGGGCCGAGAAGTCGTCGGAGATATCTGGTAAAATGGAAAGGACATGGAGAGGAAGAGAACTCCTGGGTATCCCGAAGGGACTTTGCAGATACAGCGTTTCTGGCGGATTATGATCGCTCTGCCGACGCAGCGGCCTAGGAGCTCGGGGCGAGCTCCTCAGGAGGGAGAGCAACCTGTCACGCGCCCAGGGCCTCAGTCGCTTGCTAGAAGCAAACCTCTGAGACATATCTCCGAGACATATCGGAGGTTGCCAATGTATTAAGGAAGCACTCCCCTCCAACCTCAGTGGGAGAGGGGGCAGAGATCAACAATTGTATTGATGGCCCCCCGTTCTTCACTCTCTGTATTATCGTGTTCGTGCGCCTTACATTGATGTCAATAATTCAAGAGATGACTACCCTGGACTGGTGCGAAATTGGCCAATTACGTTGCTCAAAGTCGACGTCCTTTGCCCATTGTGGGGCTGTTGTACGATTGTGGATCTTCACGAAGGCGGAGTGGAACCCTACTCCTCCTGCTCCCCCTTTGCGCTATCCACAACGCGTCGCATCGACGCGTCGTTATGTCGCTGCACGCGTTTTGGGGCCCAAGCCGGTCGTCAACCACGCGAAGCTTATCGGTGACATCTTCCTCGAGGCAATCTACCGATCCAAGCGAGCCGATACCGTCGACCGAGCAAACGCCAGGCGTGGAGCAACCGCTCCATCGGTCTACCTGCCCTCCACATTCTCTGTCGTTCCCAATTGACTGGGGCGTGCTTCGGCGGCACGATGGCAAGATTCTCAAGGGTATACAGTATCGCATACGGGACAAGAGGAACGTGGGCAGACGAGTGAAGGTCTCGTGGATCTATTCATATGGAGCAGAGCTGGAGCATAGTAACGACAAGTACTTCCTATGCGCCGATTGCCATACAAACAAGCGGTATACCAGCCAGTTATTCGCAGCAGAATCGACGACGGCCGCAATCCAGCATCTTTTAGAGTTCCATAAGATCAAACGGCCATCGAATTCGACCACCGGTGACGATGATATCGATGCCACCAATGCCGCAGAAGTTTTCCAGCTCATCATGCCATTTAATGAGGATGAGTACAAGCAAAAGCTCATCGACTGGGCCATCAAGTTGCGCCTTAGCTACCGAGAAGTCACGGACGAGTCGACCACTATTTACTCACATACGGCAAGCCTCCGCTCGCGCGCCTGTTACCAACGCATCACTCAACGCTCTCGCGGTGGGTGAAGGATTCGATGGCAGCACGCTTACCATTCATCATCGAATTGGTGCAGTCCGCACTCAGTCGCATCAACCTTTCGATCGACGGATGGCGGGCTCATAATCGCAGAGAGTACATCGCTGTTTGCGGACACTTCGTCGATGGCCAGGGCCATCCTCGAACACTCCTACTCGGCTTCCCACGACGTTATGGCGGTCACACTGGCGACGACCTCGCAGCACTGGTAAAGCCAGTAATTCTACAATACGGCATCGGCGAGAAGCTCGGCTCCTTCGTTATGGACAACGCTGATGACAACGACAAATGCCTCGAGGTGTTACAGCGTTCCTTTTCCTCGATCGATCCGGAGGCAGACCGTATCCGCTGTATCGGCCATATCATTAATCTCGTCGTTAAGGCTCTCTTATATGGCGAAGGCGTCAGCGCGTGGGGGAAGAATCTCATTGAGGCTTCCGAGGAGCAGCGTGTAGCTCTCTGGACCCTCAAAGGCGTCATTGGCAAGCTGCATAATCTCGTTGTCTACATTAATCGAAACGACGCACGCCGTGAGCAGTTGAGAGCTCGCATGCGCGTCACGAAGACAAGCGACGGCATGCTGTTCGTCGGCGTGCTCCTCAGTGACGGTGGCATTCGATGGAACGCGACGTTCTACATGATCGAGCGTGCTCTTAAGTGTCGGCCTGCCATAGATCTTTACCAGGCACAGTGGAAGCCTCCAGATAGAAACGACAAGCACAAGAATGACTTCCTCACCGAGGCTGATTGGCACGAGCTTGAGCTCTTCTATAGGCTCCTGCAACCCTTCGAGCGACTCACGAAGCGACTGCAATGCCGTGCAGATGGCGAGGGCAACGAGGGCGGCCAAGGCTCGGTGTGGCAAGTACTTTACGCCATGGACTTCTTGCTCACGAAGCTTGAGAGCGTCAAAGACGAGATACACGCAATGGATGCTGATAACGAGGACGAACTTCCGCCCTATTACTCCGCAGGCGTGCTAGCCGGGTGGTCGAAGATCAACACGTACTACGAGCTCACCGACCGATCGCCGATCTACCGTATGGCCATCGCTCTCCACCCAGCCTACCAATTCGAATACTTCAGGGCGAAGTGGTGGAAGCGAGAGGATTGGATAAGGACAGCACAGAAGGAGCTGACTGCATATTACGATCGCTTCGCCGCAGTCACGGTGGCCACCGACCACGTCGACCAGGCCGAGACTTCTCCTTGTTCCTCGCCGACGCTCGACGACGAATTCGATGCTTGGGGCCATACAACAGATCGACCACACCGTGGCAAGAGGAGGAAGGTGGAGACTGAGTGGGAGGTCTGGATAAAGCAGGTGCCGTCGAAGGACGACATGAACGTTAAGAATCCTCTGGCGTGGTGGGTGGACCGTCGCCACGTTTGGCCCATTCTCAGCAAACTTGCCCTTAACATCTTCAGTACGCCGGCGATGAGCGCAGAGCCAGAGCGCGTATTCTCCGACGGCGGCGAGCTTATCACCGACAAGCGCAACGGCCTTGGCGATGACACAGTTGAAGCTGAGATGGTACAGAAGAGTTGGATTACTTCCAAGATTTTGCATGGGATTGCGACACCTCGAGGTCTATACAAATTA
This sequence comes from Purpureocillium lavendulum, assembly GCA_029168975.1. Classification (NCBI taxonomy): domain Eukaryota; kingdom Fungi; phylum Ascomycota; class Sordariomycetes; order Hypocreales; family Ophiocordycipitaceae; genus Purpureocillium; species Purpureocillium lavendulum. Next base: position 299,925 of record JAQHRD010000015.1, read on the forward strand.
CCGGATTAGGTATAGTACATCAAGTACTTGACAAGTTGTCAATCAAGCTCATTGACCGTCAAGTCAAGCTTCAATCGAGTTGGACACACCTTCAATCAATCGAGTTCGATGGTCGAAATTGAACTCGATTGATTGTTAGCCACACTGTCAACACTCCCCATGTCAACAGCAGAGCACTTTGGTTGGGACGGAGCCGACACCAGCGCTAGGCCAGGCATGATCGAGATATCGCCCGAGATATCATCTAGCCTTAAACAAGACCGTGCATTGTCAACAACACTACTTCTCCCTCCACTTCCTACCGAAACGCGGAGGACGGCAGGCGAAAAGTGTCTCCTCCAGACACCGAAATTGACATCACCATCAAACGTACCTAGTGTACCGGCAGAATTGCCAACGTCGCCAGCTGACCAAGGCAATCATATTTGCAACTCCAAGACGTTCGCACCGGCACTACAAGGCGACCACACGAACAATGGAAATCTGCGTGCATTGCTGGACTATGGGGAGGATGATGAGTGGCGTAGATGCCTTGGCCATGCGAACTTTTCTATCTTTCCTTCGCCATACACTTTGGATTCTGTTAACCCCGATGCAGTCAGCAAATTCCTGGATGACTGGAATACGGCGCGAGCCAACTACGCAAGTCACCTGGTTCGAGTAGAAGAACACTATGGACCTACCAGCAGGATCTACTCTCTCACAGAGGCAAAGTGGGCACAGGTGGAGGGCCGCTGGCGACCAATGCATGACGACGCTGTGAATGGAAGCATGGATTGTAGCCCGTGCGGCAATGTTGGCGGCGCATGCAGCGGGAGACCAACCAAACCCAAGTTGCGAGAAAACCCAAGCCGACAATCAGAGGATTACCGCCTGCATAATGTTATTCCACAGATGCTTGACGCGCAAGGCAAATTCCCCGCCCGAGCCGACGAGGGTATTGTTGGTTTCATGCACCAGAACCCGCCGATAATACAAGCCCAGCGGAGAAGCGTGAGGAGGCGAATTTAGTCGTCTCTAGCAACCAAGTTTGCCAGCTAAATAGTATATTAAGGAGCGCCAAAGCCTCCATAGGAGGCGGAGTTTCATATGGTCCTGCAATTCAACACCTTTGTGACGGACTGCTTCACGATATAGCTAAGGTTCGCATTATGGCAGATTTTAATTGTAACGAACAATGACGAGTATTACAAAATTATTGTTGGCTAGTTTAATACCCTGGTAGCCTAAGGTAGTCACTGGAACCACTGTGGTCGCAAGGATTGCTTGGCTCGGGCAGCGGCATTCGGAATGCTGATAGGGAACGGCAGGCCTCGTTCTGCGACCGCGACCATCGTGGTTGCAGTATTAGCGTAGGCGAGATGGGACGATTCGAGCTTCACTCCTCTCTGTCGTGAGCGGGCATCTAATGCGCGCAGGCAGCTGTCAAGTACGGGTGCATGCATAGCAGAACCCCATCCGGGCTTCCGTGCATCGTCAATGCCGCAATCCTAATTGCGTGTGGTATTGCCCATCACCTGAGGAAGACGCCTACCCGACGGTGCTGCTAACAAGGTAAAATGATCGTGGGTCACCAAGTGCTCCTTGCGACGTCAAGATGGTCACGACCATTGTCGCAGGATACCAGAGACGCAGCACAGCGCCTATGACGGGATCCACGCCAAGGTCGGCGAGACCACCGGTCAGTGCAACAACGAACCCCATCCCAAGCTTCGGATTAAGATGCCCGAAAGAATGACTCCGATATATGTCCCCGGAAGAAGCGAACGATCTTGAGGACGTAACGGTCGGCTTCCAAATGAGACCTTACCGTTTTCCACGGAATCGAGCATACTGTTACATGCAGTCGCGCACAAGGTTGTACGGTTGTACCATACCAGCGCCCTTTTGGTTAAGGCCAGCGGTAGCTACACTTTGTCCTTTCACGGCCTCACGAGATGGCCCGTTTTCGGTGCAACGCTGCCCTGGCCGCACCGTCCCCGAATTCGTGTTGACGATCAGATGCAATAGTCCAGCCTCTGGGCAGCTTTCAACCCTAGCAGGACACACGAGAATGGTGGCGGGCAATAGCAGCTTGGTCCTAGCAGCCCTAGTCCTTGGGTGTTGGAGTGCGTGGTCGAGAGTGGCGAGCTTGTTTCAACACCGATGTCGACTTGTGGCGAGTGAACGAGTAAGAGATTGCTGCTAACTTCGTCAGTGGTTACGTGTCCCAGCTAATCCGCATGCTGCCCAGTCATGAACTTAGCCTACTCACCTCGTAACAAGCGTGTACGGATTTGTATCACCTTGGTTTCATTCCCGTCACGACAAGGAGGTCGAAGATTGCGTGGACACCCTTGGCCCTCAATGCTGATCGCACACGCGCGTTATGAACCTCCAGCTCCTCTCGCGACCAGCCCAAGACATCCCTGAATAAGCTTGCAGTGAACCCCTCCACGCCCTCAGAGATGTTGACGCTTAGGAATGCGCCGATTTCTTTAAGGCGCGGATCCTTGGGCCAGCTTCCGACTGGCATTCTAAAGCGTTGTTCCTCGAGTCTAGTGAAACCTGCATCCTGCGCCCAGCGTTTGAATGATGGCGCTGGGTTTCCTGTGCGGCCAATCTTATCCAGAGCAACCCGTATACCATCCACCATCTGTACCAGCGGATTACCAGGCTTCAGCGAGTCGTCCTCCGAGTATGGGGTGTTGACACACTCCTGGAACTCAACCCAGCCCCCGGGCTTCAGATTATTGAAGATCTGGTGAACTAATCGTGGCCAATCTTTAATGGCACCAGCCATATATTGGCAGTGGATGAAGTCGTACATCCTAGGCTCCACCCAGTCCAACTCGACGTCATCGACGACGAACGTAACGTTTGGGGGTTGGCTGAATTGGACTAAGGTCATTGCCAACAATAGACACACTGGGGAATTGGTCTGCAAGGTCGATGGGCCATATTCCTGTGCCGGTGCCAATGTCGAGGATATGAAGACCAGTGGGATCAATCGGTGCGAGGAACAGGCGGTCGTCGAGCGCGCGACAGTACAGGTGGTGGATCATGTCCAGGCGGTCCTGCTCTTGATCGTCATTGGGAAAGCTGTACGATCCCGCCTGGTAGCTGTGGTAGCGCCGTCCATGTTTCCATTCGTACCTGAAGATGCTGGTGCGTAATGACGTGCTGGCGGATGAGATCTCGTCGCCGTACGATGAGTCCACATCGTCTTCATCCACCTCGACGGTGCGCTCATCTCGGGCGATGCCAGCTGCTTGATGAGAACATTGCTCCATCGCTGTTGGGCCACCAGGCACGACCATATGCGCTTGGTGGTGGCAAGCGCGAGCCAAGCAATGGGTGCTCCTGGGTGGTCTTTTTGAGGAGTCGGACTGGGGAGGATCTGGCCCATCGACTGTGGCGTCGCTTGCGGTAAGTCGGCTCCGTGGCGCTTGGAAGTCATGGTGACTTGTGGTGGGGTAAAGCAAATGCCGAGACATTCGTACGGATGGATGGATGGATTTTTATTACGCCCGGAGGGAAGTCCCTATAGGGCCTTGACACTACCTAATGACAATCTGGTTCGTTTGGTACATGGCACCCCAAGCCCCACAGATAAATCGTCGCGCCACTTAAGCCAACCTCGTCGCTCTTGATCCCATGACAGGCCTGCTTGAAGGCCAAGTTCTTCAAGTGTTCAGCATCCTATTCTCAGCAACTGAAGCACGGTCTGCCACAGCCGAGGCTGTTTTGTTAGTATATTCGCATGTTAAAGACCCACGCCCTGGGCGACGCCGGTCGATTCCAGCCTCTTCGTCGCCATTGCAAATCTGATCGTCGCACGCACGGCCTGCATGTCCGGTTCCCATCTGTCGTCATCCGACGCAGCTTTGCCTCCCAAAAAGAAAGACAAATTCCCAATCTTTGTTCGTGCGCACTCGAGCAAGATTTCCCGCTGTGCCGTCCAATTCTTGCATCGAAAGAGAAAGTGTTCTACGGTCTCTGTCGCTTGTCCGCAATCGCACAGATCCGAGTCTGTCGCTCCTATCCTGCGGAGATAGCTGTTTAGTCGAACCATGCCGGTGCGGAGCTGCGCCAGCACATCTGATTCTTCCCTTTTCAGCGAGTCGTATATCGCACGGGTATGCTTGCCCGGCAGCGCCTTGTCGATCCGTTTCGAATACTTTCCGACGCTTTCCGGTAGCTGTTCAAGCGCTCGTTCTTGGGCGAGAGCTAGCCGGAGCGTCGTCGTCCTCGTCTGGTACCATGGCATTTCCGCCTCGCATCCCCTTTCCGTGGCTCGTTTCGCTGCGGCTTTGGCCAATTGCCGCGGCGCGAACTCTTCACCGGCCGGTATCCACATGAGCCTGACAGTACAGCCTCTCTTTCGAAGTCGTTTCATTTGATCGTAGATCCCACTGATAGTACACTGTCCAGATTGCTGCTGAGGTCGTCTGATCGCTGCCACTACCGATCGGTTACCTACCGCGATTGTCACGTCCTGGGGGACAAGGCTTGGTGGTATAGATCTGAGCGCTGTCGCTACCGCTTCTAGCTCTGCTGTGTACGGATTTTGTTCGCTTCCAGGCCCGATGGTGACGGAAAAAGTGGCAAGAGTGTGGCCCACGCCGCCAAGCGTTGTGTCGCAAACGACGCCTCCCATGCCCACAGCGTCGTTCCTCTGCGACGCCGCGGTTGCTATCAAGATGTTCTGTACGTCATGCGGTGTCTTGGGCCCTTCGGGGTCGTCCTCACCCAACAAAGGGATACGGTCCGTCCACGGCCGTAATGCATACTCGTTAATGACTTCCATTCGCTCCGTGGACACTTTAGCCACCATGGCGGCAAGGCTTTGCATTGGCGAGAGGTACCGCTTGCTCGCTTTGTTCCTCAGTGCTGCCAGCGGATGCGTCTGCGGCAGCGTCCGCAGATCGATGCAGAGTCTCGTCGCAGCCTGCTTATGCCGTTCTCCAACTGCTCGGATGCCGGCCTCGGCCTCAGCCACAGCGGTTGCCACGCTCTGGAACGCTCCTGTGATGGCCTGCGCGCCAATTCGCTGCGCTTTGTTTAGCCAGCCAGTTTCTTTCGCCCGACGCGCGTGCATCCAGACATTCGACGCATAGTCCATCGCCGGGGCGACTGTCGCATTGAACAGCTGTCTCGCTACCCTCGGTGACAGTAGCTTCAGCCTCTTCAAGCACATGGCAGCGGTGAGCCCCTTCTCGGCAGCTCTGGCCATGTGTTTCTGGTACCGCAGGCCGTCATCCATGATCAACCCCAAGATTTTTGCGCTGGTTTCGGGTTTGACTTCTTTGCCCTTGATCCAGAACGGCTCGTCACTTTTCCCCGCGGCGCCGCGCGTGAAGTGGACAATGGTCGTCTTGTCCACCTCAAAGGTCGCGCCACTACGCTTCTCCCAATCGATTGCTTCATCAATGATCGACTGAATGCCTGCGCGGTTAGCCTCTGCAGTCCGGCCGGTGACCCAAGCCGAGTAATCGTCAATAAATGCGATTGATCCGCCTGCTGCCTTAATCCTCCGCTGCACCAGGTCTGCGTTGAAGAATAAGAACAGCACCGGCGACAGCGGCGACCCCTGTGGGAGACCAGCTTGTGGCAAGTCGCGCCGTTCCGACGTGTGCCCGTTCACGACGATTGTGGCCGTCCTAGCAGAGCAGAACGCGTCGACCCACTTGACCACCTGCTCTGGTATCCCTCTGGCTCTCATCCTTTGCAGCAATCGTTCCTTGCACACTCCATTGTACGCGCCCTTGACATCGAAGCTGATCAGACTTAGTACTTTCCGGGCTCTCCATGCTTTGTAGATTTGCTCTTGCAAGAGAAGGAGAGCTTGCTCGGCCGACCGTCGCTTTCGCGCACCGAAGTGGTTCGCAGGTAGCAGCCCATAGGCCTCCACCACGTACGATATGCGCTCTGCGACGACCGCTTCCAAGATTTTGCCCAGCGTTGACAAAAGGGATATAGGTCGCCACGCCTTCGCCTCCGTGTAGTCTCCTTTTTCCGGCTTCTTTAGCGGGATAATCTTTGCTGTCCGCCATTGATGGGGCACAACGCCATCCCGGAGCGACGCCCGGAAGAGCACATGAACGCGATGCCTCACTACCGGCCAGAGCTGCCTCCACACCATCGCCGGCAGGCCATCCGTTCCCGCTGCTTTCCACGGTTTCGCCCCCATGACTTTGACCTCGACTTCCTCCAGAGTCAAATCCGGCATGGCTACTGCTCTCCGTTGTGGACGCACCCCTTCTGCTTCGATTCTCGCTGGCAGTGGGGGGAAGAACGTCTCGAGCAGTTGCTCCGCTGCTTCCGCCCTATTTCTGGTCACGGTCCCATCACCTTTCCTCAGTGGCGGCACCTTGTCGCTCATGGCGTCCCCGCCAGGCTTAAGATACTTGGCTGCCTTCCAGATGTTAACATCTTCGGCCAGAAAGTCTTCCCAGTGTGATTTCCTCTGTCTCCGTATGGCGTCGTGATATTCTTTGGCTGCCTCCTTGGCTCGCCGTTCCAAATCCGGGCAGGCGTGCGTGGTCCGCCGTTGCGACCTAGCCTGGTTTCGCCAGAACGCATACGACTGGCGTAGTTGTGTCAGATCCCTCGTCCACCAGCGCTTGGCGTACGGTGTAGGTTCGGCTCGAGGCGTAAAATGATCGATCGCCTCTAACACCACCCGCATGAACTGGTCGGTCTGTGCTTGCACATCGACCGTCCACGAGAGCTCCCTGAGGCCCTCTTCCACTCTTGCCCTGATGGAATTCCAAGGAGCGTTCTTGAACATCAATCTTGGCGTCGTGATTCGCTCGGGCAACGTTACATCGAAAGTCGTATGGATCGCCCGATGGTCTGACCCGTGATCCGTGGAGTGCGGGACGCACGTTATCAGCTCGTCCGCCAGCTCCGAGGTAACCAATATCAGGTCGATGGTGCTTTCCTGGTCCTGACCCTGCCACGTCCTCGTACCCCTCGGAAGCAGGCTACGAAGGCCGTGCTCATTCATCAGGTCTATGATGGGTTCAGCCTCACCTTGTCTCCTAGCCGAGACGTCGTCCCCAGTCCAAAGCAGGTCATGGCGATTGAAGTCCCCCGCCAGAACCACATCTGTGCGTCTACCTGTATCGTCACGAAATGATTGAAGAAGGTCGTGCAATAGCTTCGTGGCTGAGTCCAGCATTTGAACGCTCTTTCCTTGCACATATACCGACACAACCAGGACGTCCCTCTCCGGCAGTCGAAGCACTGCCGCCGTGAGGTCAGCCGATGGTATCGGCAGTTGTTCTGCCTCAATGTCGCTTCGCACCCAGAGCATACTTCGAATCGGCCAGAGAGCATCGTGCCTCTTCGTAGGTATCATCTTCGTCCAGTTGTTGTGCCACATCGGGCTCGTGACCACCCTGCCGTCCACCAGCCTCGCATACGGCTCGGAGACCGCCAGCACCCCGAAGTCTTTGAGTGCATCGTCGTTCATCAAGCTTTGCTGAACCGGTTCTCGCTTCCGCACATTAAGTTGTAAGATGCTTAGCGTCTTACTCATTGCTGCGCGGGTTCCGCATCCGACAATTTCGGCCGAGCGACTCGTGCGGCCCACCACAGGGCACGCACTTGGGCTCTGCAGCTTGGCATCCTTTGCGTTGATGTCCAGGCATCGCACACCTGCCGCAGAGCTGGGAGTTCTTGCACTGGAACGACTTGTGCCCGATGGCCTGGCAATTGTAGCACTGCACGGGCCCCGCCCGTCGTTCAAACACGTTCGTGATAGCCGATTCGCCGGCCAGGTCGAAATAGTGGCCGTCAATAAGCCGTCTCGCGTCGCTTTCCTTTGTGACGTAGATCACCATCGATCCGTAGGACTTTCCCGATTGTCTGTTGCTCAGCCACGACACCTTGGCGATGCTGACCTTGTTCTCTGCACCAAGCGCCTCGACAGCGCCCGGCAGCACGTTCCCTTCTGCATCTAACACCATGCTCCTGTTCGCATTGTCGACTTTGACTGGGTAGAGCTGGTCCCTCATGACTCGCGCGCCCACGACGGCTGTCTTCTGTGCAGCCTCCTTGACTTGCTTCAGTTCGTCTTCGTTTCTGCAGATCACTTTGATGCGCTCTGCGGCTCGAGCGTCCCTCACGACCGCCGCGCACCGCCAAGTCGCTTGACCATCTGTGGCCCTCATCTCCCCTTCGATGGCATGCCGGATTGCTCCCACCTGCACATGGTCTCTGTTCGCTTCTTCCACTCGCGACGTGTCAATCGTGCAATAGAGCGAGGCGGCGAAAGGGGCGGTTGCCGCCTTGCTGGGCGTCACGGTTGCAGGCTGCCATGGCCGGTGCGGCCCCGCCACCTCGGCGAAAGATCGCGGCGGGGTAACGGATGGGCGCGCCGTGATAGCTTCAAGTTTGTCGGTCACTCGCTTCAGCTCCAGGCCCATATGCTGTTTGGTATCCTCCAACGCGAGCTTCAGATCCCGGATCAAGGTTTGCTGCTCCTCGGACGCCGCTTTTAGGTCTCGGATAGTCTCCTGCTGGGTGCGAATGACGTCGCCCTGCCCTCGGATCATTTGCTTGAGCCCCGCGAACTCAGCGCGGCAATCGCCCAGAAGCTCCGAGACGTGCTGGAGCGTCGCGCCTCCGTCGCCACCGTCGCTGCCTCCATTTCGCGAGTCGGTCGCGCAGTCGCCCTCCTTCGCCAGCGTCGATTTCGCAGTCGTTCGTGTCGCATACCTGCTGCTTCTGCCCGATTCATTCCCCGAATCGTCGATTTTCCGCTTCACGACCCGGCGCCGCGTCGGCGTCAGGCTACCCCGCAGCCCCACCACGGTCCCCGCATTTGCGGCCACGCTCATCTTGCGAACTGGCCCACAACAGCACACTCCTTTCGAATTGAGATAACTTAGCAATAGAAGCCTTTGAGATAGCAATAGAAGCCTTTTTCGTTGGAGAGTGGGCTTCTCCTCCATTCGTACGGAGGCCGATAGGGCGCACTGGCGCAAAACCCATTTCGGGCTTAGCATGGGTGCGCCATCGTCCTGCAGGTACTTCAGGGCGACTTTGAACAGGTACCGAGCCTGCGGCAGCACAGCGGGGTGACGATGCGCGAAACGAATGTTGGCCCCGGAAACAAAAGCTGCAAAAGCAGCCAGCGCCTAATATCTCCAGAGTTATCGCCGAATTTGCGCTGGAGGATTGATCGCCGGACATTCCAGTCGATTTTATTGAGCCATGTATGGACTTCGTCTGCTACCTGTTACGGATCTTTGCCATGGCAGAAATTCCAGAGAGCAGGTCACAAGGAGCCGCAGACCGCCCACAGGTTCTACCCTGCACGCAGGGGCCAAAAGCGCGGGCATCAACACTTACATCGTTTGCCCCAATACGGGCTTCAGCTACGAGGTTTCGAGACGTAAACTAATTGCTGAATAATCACCCCTTTGCAGCGGGCGGGATGCGGCTCCGTATCTGGGCTTTGTGTTCACGGTGAAATGGCTTCGGCCCACGGCGCCGAGATTCGGTACGCTGGAGGCACCGTTTAGCGATGCGACAGGAAGCCAAGAACTCGGAGGCTTCGGCCGTGTAACGATTGCCAACAAACCGTGTCACACACTTGGGGAGGAAACCCGTGGGCCACGACATGCTTGATCTCCTATCTGATACCGGCATGAAGCTGCTGTTCTAATACCTGTGCAGTTGAGGCCATAGACATGAGTCACTGGAGGCAACAGTGCCGTGCTTGCAGGCTGCCCCTGTGCAGCCTGAAGCCGTGTTGTTGGGCTTGGCACCTGAAGGTCGCTTCTTGCAACAGACCGCTACAGGTCAACAAAAGGAACAGGCCAAAACTTCCGACGAACGATCATAGACACCCCAGACTGATTTGCAACATATTCCAGCTCAGTCATGACACTTTACTTTGTGTAGTGGTTACTTGCCCAACACTGTGCCTAATGTCGTGGTAGCACAGCTATGCCAGTTCAGGTCGGCGCGCTGAACCATGATACGGCGGACCGTTGCCGTCACTGAATCGTTCGCCCAGTTGTGGCACCGCCAGGGCTCATCAGTGGTCATGCCCCGCGAAGGCCACTACGAATGCCGCAGCGGCGGCCACTGTCCACGCTGAGCCACGCGCCCGCTCTCCCATCGCCTCGTGGGATACCCGGCCTCTGAGAGCTGCCGAATCTTGCCAACTCCAGGTGTAGAAGCTCACTAATCTAGGTATTTGGACGTGGGATCCTTGCGAGGATGGCGACATTCGCGTTGCCACTGGGAAACTTGACACGGTGATCAATGGCCGTGGACGGTGGACCAGCGAAATGTTGGTCAGCGGGTTGCCGCCCCTGAGAGCCCGTCCTAGCACGGCTTTGAATCTTGCTCCAGTTGGTAGGATACAAGGCTTGATGTACTACACCGTGTCTCGGCGCAGCCACTAGCCCGTTTTGTCCAATTTCTGGTGCGAATTGGAGTTTTGCGCCAGTGACCTCTATAGGCTGCCGTACATTCGGGTTGATTCACCACCAGACTCGTCGCCACGCACGTACAGTCTGCGCGTCGCTGCGCGTCGCGACGGATGACTTGGGTTTCATGACGAGACCCCATCAACCTATGCTTTAGCTATACTGTTCCTCATACGATGCGTCCGATTTCTCCTCCATCATGAGAGTTAACCTAGCCGGCCTAGCCCTGGACGCTTCCGCCAGGGCGTTCTACATAATCCTTGACGACACTCTGCTTGTTTATACCTGAGAATACGGTACATTTCTGAATCCCACCAGGCCGGCATCTGGATCCTTCCTGATCGCCTCATCCGGCGGCTCGGCCGTCTCGACCACGGCCCCATCGCCATGATCAAAGTGGAGCAGAGGCACGACCCTGAGCATGCAGCGTGCAGCCTCCTCGATGGCGAAGCTTAACAGCCCCGACGCACACACGTAGTACGGCACAAGCGGAGGCACCCGGCGCAGGGTGATTGCGCCGACGTACGACTTCGAGAGCCCAAGGATCGACTGCGCGGCCTGGAAGCGGATCTCGTGTGGATTCCCGGAGAGTCCCTCGAGAGGCAGGCTACCGTATCGCCTAAAAAGAGAGAGGAGGCAGAATTGGTAGTACATGCTGCAGAGAATTAGCTCCGTACTTGGGCCACTGCACCGTGACGCAGACACCGATAACCACATATACGACATGCGGATATGTAGGCAAAGGCTTGTATCCTCAGTAAACTCCGAGGACCTTGCGAGGGTTCTTACTGGATGAAGAGTACAAATGGCGAGTTGCTCCGGTCCGTTTTGAGCACGGCAAGGACACTCTCGTACCACTTGAGGCAGCGATGGTATACCAACACTACCTCATCGCTCGTGGCCGTTTGTGATGACGCGATGAGTTTGTACACCCATTCCGTGAGTTGAAAGAGCTTGGCTGGAATAAGCTGCAGACCGCCGAGCTGAGACGCATGCCCCCCTTGTCGCCACTGACACGATGTGCTCGACGGCACAGGTGGGTTGTTAGCCCTGTACGCGCAAGGTGGCTGGTCAAGATTGACTTTATCGTCTTGCAGAATCGTGGCGTGTATTCCGGGGGAATTGGCTCTCAGAAGCTCAAGCATCCTGTGGAGGTGAATGGCATTTAGCAATGCAGGGGTGCAAGAACGGGGAGGAAGAATAGGGCGGCTTATCATACCGGACGAGTGATTGAGCCCCGCAATATGTCGTCGCTCGCACCTGCGCGTACTGTTCGTCCTGCTCGTCCTCCGCAAGAGGTTCTCGAAGACATAGTTCCGTAATGGCGGCCGCAAATGATCCAGCCAGCTCGTACGCCTCGGCGTCGCGACCGCAACTGACATGGTACAGGGCCAGCATCCCTAGGGTTTGGATGTCCGGAAGAGTGTCCGGCGGACCATTGCCGCTTATTAGTGCCTCGGCCTCGTCGAACAAAGCCTGGCTATACCACCAACCAGAGGGAGGGGATCCAACATCGGCGACATCATGGTAATTTCGCTGCTCTTGCTGGCGCTGATTTGGATGAGGACGTTGATTCTCATTCCAGGTCCGCGAAGCCAGGGCTAGGAGTGAGTTGACGAGTGCTGGAGAGCAGTAACGCCCCTCCCCGCTTGCAAGGTCTTTCAGGAATACATCCTCGCAGAGGAGGCAGAAGGGCAGATAGTCCGCCATTAGCAGGGAGTGAAGTTGGTCCCTAATCATCGCGACCGCCCACCCGGTGCGCGTCCAGGGATCGACCCGCTGCTCCTTTCCGCGTCCCGCGGAAGGCGGCGGCAATGAAATAGAGCCTAGAGCGGAGCGTCGAGTCACCGGAAAGTTGGCTTCGAACTGCGTACCGGCCCACAAGTTGCGCTCGCTAGTTGTCACAGCAAATTCGTCCTTGTCGATCACGGACGGCGGACCAGACAACGCACCGCGATAACACGTCGCCGACCGTACATCGGCGCTAGACGCCCCAGAAATCTTCATATGGTCACGGAGGCCATCGCGAATGGGATGTCGCCCGATCTCTGTGCGCATATCGTCTTTAGAGTCTAGCTGGACGTGGTCAAAGGCGCAATCGAGACCTGTTTCACTGCATCTTTCGCAGGGAGCCTCGCCATCACACTACAAAAGGTGGGAGTCAGCCGACGCACCAGACTAGACGCACAGTGTACACCGATGTACGTCAGATATGTCTCTCTGAACGGCAGCTCAGTGACAACTCCGATTGAAGGGGTACATGGCAATGAGTGCGTCGCCAAGGACGGAATACTGGGCGTGTCAGTAGGTGTCCGTACGCACCTTAACTCTTCTTGCTCTGCAGCGCTGGCAGGCAATGCGAACTCGCTGTCGCTGGGTCATGTTGGTTTCGCCTTCACCCTCATCGCGCAGGCACCTACGACAGCAAACTCAACTGCGCAATCGGAAGCGTCTGGGTTTCACGGCCATGTAGTTTGTGGCAACTATGCGGGCAGGTATGCGAACAGTGTTGCAGGGCGCGATGCGTTCTTATGGGGCGATACGAGTGCGCCGACATTGGTGGCGGCTTTGACGTTGCTGCGCAATCGGACAACATCCGGCGATTGTAACATGAAAATCTGGCCGTCGGAATCTGCCGTCGACACGACTCTGCGTGGCAGCTGCGTTGGGCAAGGACAGCTGTAGCATATTCCTAGCCTGTTACCACTTGCAGGCCGCAGCCCGACCCGCCGACCAATTCGCCAAGCAGTTCATGCCATGCCACCCGAACCGTCGCGTCATCTTTTTTGTGTGTTTGGGGGCCTGGGGGGGTAATGTAATGTACTTTATTTACGCCCGGACGGGTCATCCCTAAAGGGCGTGTGTGTGTGTGTGTGTGTTTATTTAACGTCTTGCGGGTATTCCCTATCGGGACAAAAGACGTGCTGAGCTAGGCACTATTTACTGCATCCTCTCCTAACATAGGCTACCGGCTGTAGACTTATTCGGTCCCTGGGGATTCTCCATCAATCCGCTTTGCGACGGGCCTTGCTACCAGGACGTGGCTCCTCACATAGGCCTGAAGACGACCATAAATAGCGCCCATCCAGCATAGCTTCGGCTCTTTGGCACTAAAATGCGAGGCCCTTCCCCGTCAGCGGGATCCAGGCGCTGCCCGCCCTCGCAGCCTCTGTGAACGATGACCGTCTTTACATCGCTCGGGACCACGAGTGCAAGGCGAGGTCAACCCTCGGTTTTGCTAGCCAGAATTCTCTTGCGCCTCGGCCGACACCGCTGCCGCGGTCTGCACCCCAGCAACCAGGTGACAGAAACGGCCCAGGCGTAGCGGGAGGGAAAACCCTTCCGAAGGGAACAGAGGCCGACGAGCGGCTTGCCTTCAAGGAGAAAAACCGACCGCAGCTAGCTGCTGGAATCGCACGCCGCTTGGTTCCGAAGCGAACGTGCGATAAAGCAGGACCATGACTTCGTGCGATTGAAGATGAACTCTCCTAAGGTCTTCAATCGTGCCTTCCTCCGAAGAGTTAGGGCCCCGGTAAGGCCCCGAACGCGAAAGCGTGGCCGGGTGGCCTGCAAAATTACCCCGCACAATCAAGCTGCTAACAGCTCAGAAAGGGGGTGAATTTTTACAGGGGAGAGTTGATCCCTAAAGGGCCATAACGGTGCGCTATTTGCTCATTCTACCCTGAAGGCCGTACACCCAAAGCCCAACAATGGTTTCCTTCCTTGGCAACTGCAGCCTCATTTCGCCAACTGACTGTCCTGCCCTGAGGTCATTCCCCCCGAGTGCCCAGCATCCCATCATCGGCAGCTGGAGCTTGGTCGGTCAGTGCGAGGCTGCACGACGAGGATGTTACGCGCTTGATTCCAGTCCATTTGTCCAATTCATCGCAGATCCGCCTGGTCATCTGTCTGCATCCAGCCTTCCTGTTGCCATTGCAAACTTGATCGTCGTTCGGACACCCGCCATGTCAGGCTGCCATCACTCGCCATCCGATCCAGACTTGCCTCCCAGGAAGAAAGACAAGTTTCCCATCTTGGTCCGCTTGTATCGTATCATGCCTTCCCTCTCCGAATTCCACTGTCTGCACCGAAAGAGTAAATGCTCGACTGTCTCTGCTGCTTGGCCGCAGCTGCATTGGTCCGTCCCCACAGCACTGATGCTGTGCAAGTACCTGTTGAGCCTGCACTTTCCTGTTCGTAGATGTACCAGTATCCTGGATTCCTTGGCGTTCAGAGCGTCGTAGATGGCCCGCGTGTGCTGGCCCGGAAGCGCTGTGTCAATACGTTGCGAATACCGTCCTACCCCGATGGTATTCTTTGCCGCTGCTGCTGCTGTTGGCCGAGCAGCAGCCTGGTTCTCGTAGATCATGCTTGATAGCTTGCTTTTTCCCGAACGCACCCGTCCTCCGTAGCCTCGCGGGCCGCTGCCTTGGCCGCCGCACACTGCCGGAAGCCCTCATCCCCTGCCGGCACCCACAGAACGGACACCGGCACGTCTTGCAAATGCGGCAGCCTCGCCTGCCTGTACACGTCCTGGACTTCCCGTTGTCCGGATTGCTGTCGAGGTTGTCCCACCACTTGAACGGCTGCCCTGCTGCTGCTGACCACGTTTCTGTGCGGCAGCTTCGTTGGCACATATCGAAATGCCCATGCCATTGCCTCCAGCTCGGCCATGTACGGGTTCACATCCTCACGCGACCCCAGCGTGACCGAGAACCGGGCCAAGACATCTCTCTTGCCCTTTGCCGTCACATACTCCACGTAGCCCCCCATGCCAACCATTCCTCTCCTCTCCGAAGAGCTCGTCGAAATCACCACGCCTCGTTGCAGTCTCCGCTGTTTCGTCTCGGTCCACATCGCACACGGCGCGGATCCGCCCCTGCCTTGTATCACTTCCAGCCGTTCTCCTGTTCCGTCCCTATACCGCCTGGCCATCTTCTGCATCGGCGACGTAAATCGTTGACATATCCTCATGCTTAGCCTCGCCAGCGGGTGTTCCCTCGGTAGGGTGCGAAGGCTGGTCCACGTCTTGGCGGCTGCGCTGGCATGTCGTCGAAGAACTGGCTCAATGTTCGCCTCGCCCTCCGCGACGGCCGCGGCGACGCTTCGAAACGCCCCGGTCACGGCCTGCGCCCCGATTGCTTGTGCTTGGCTCAACCAGACTGTCTCCCTCTCCCCGCAAGCGTGTGTCCACGTGTTGGAGGCGCAGTCCATGGCCGGTGCCACTGCAGCTGTGAACAGCTGCCTGGCGACCCTCGGCGGCAGACCCCGGAGTCTCTTCAACTGAATCGCAACAGACAGGCCGCCTGGGGGGGTTGTTCATGACAAGGCAGCAATGCAGGCTGACCTTGTGGGACTGCTAGGACGATTCCGTCCGGCTGACCAATTGGTCGGTACGCTGGGTCATATCCAGAGGCCGTCTGGGAACATGGCTAGGGCAGTCCATCTTTGCATCGGAGGCTATACTTCCTCGAACATGATGAGCCCTTGGTTTGATGGAAGGTGCCACTTTATCCATATGGAACGTTCCGACCCAGCTATGAATCGCGTGATGACCCTCAGCCAGGTTCACAACTCCTCACCTGGCACCGGGGTTATTCTTTGAGAGCAGAAGAAGTCCTTGCCCCTCAAGCTCGGGTAGTGGCAACGAAAGATCGCGAGAGACACGCCGGGGCAGGCCATGTCTTCCTTCATATCGTTTGGAAGGTTGGGAATAACTCGCGCGCACCCGCGGTTGCCGCTGCTATGCAGTTCGTCGACGAGCTGCAATTTATCTTCACTACACTACTATGTTGTATATTTTGCGTCGCTGCCATGCAAACCGGTCACGTATATCCAGCAGCTTCTGTCTAACTCTGCACACGCACGGGTCCAAAGGAGCTCGGCAAAATGACTCTTCACGCGGCGCATTTCGCGCTCGACTTCAACGTACTCTTGAAACTGTTCTTCATCTATCTCCAACATGATGCTCAAAACTGAACTGTAGTACCCAAGTGTGCGCAATCGGTTCGCTAATCCTTGGAACGTTTGGTCGTGCAAATTCCCAGCTAGTACTGGCTGCCGATTCTCGTCCAGCCAGGCAGTAGCTGAGAATATCATATGTGGCGAATTCGTCACGATGGTGTTCATTCTATCAGGCGCATTAGTTTCTCGTTATTTATCTTGGATTACACCGACAAACGTTTGCGCCTGTCCTCGCGGCATTCTGTGCGCAAGGTTCCGTCCGTTCGTGTGTCAGAGGTTGCGTATCCTTCGGGCATCTCCACTGAAGATGTCACCGACAGGTAAACTCAAGCTGTAGGAAGTTCCAGGGCACGGGTGCGTTGATGACATCTTTTGATATGTCGTTATGTCTGCCCGCGGTGCCTCCTCCTGACACGCAGCAGCTATCACAACAGGGTACCTACTCGCCCAGAAATCCTGTCGGTGGCTTGTCACGTAGCAGATCCGACATCTGTCACGATTTTCGTCACACTGTTCCAGATAGGGAAGTGACAGCCAGCCACTGCTCGTACAGTGGTACGAAGGAGGAAATGTCGGACAGTGAAGTGTTACCAGAATCAAATTTGCTGCGCAACTAGTCCGCACTCGGCAAGTCTGTGTGTGCGAGTGACCTTTAAGCAAACGTAGTGCGTGCTTGTCTTATATCCTCGGTGAGAAAGTTCACCCGAGAACCGATAACTAGTGGGTTTGCTGTGAAACCCTGTGTGACGTGTGCGGACCTTGGACCACCGGCGGCTCAGGGTCCATGGCCTGCGTTACATAGTCATGCAGCTAGGGTGGTGTGGTGCCAGCTGATGTGTGCCCGCCCTGGCGCTAGACGGTGTGGTCAACGGCATTGACGTCTGAGATCTGGAACAGTGAACGACCGCCGCTGCATACGCGAGCAGTGATCCTTTTCAGTGACTCCCCATTGTACTCAGGGCGTCTTCGAATTGTCGGGGAGCTCTTGGCTGCAGCGAAAAATTTCCTACGTCGTTCGCAAGCCGCAGACGTCCAGCAATCAGCGCCGCGCGTCTTGGCACGTTGCGCTGCCCAATTGCCTGCACCGTAGCGAGGCCTTCTGTTTCGAGAGCATTTACAACCCTCCTTCCAGTTCCAGTGGGGAAGTATAATATACTACCGACGGCCTACCTTTCCGACTTATGATGTGGCAGGTGCGCCTCGAGTCCAAGAAGCTGGGCTGAGGCGAGACATTCCCCACGGGGCGAGTCGTGGATGGGCATGACATTGCCTTATATTGCTGGAAGCACCGCCCAGGGTTTCTTTTCGTCCCTCCTTCTTGTCGCCAGTGGAAGGCACGTCTATAAATTCCTAGTTCACTCAGCTGGCGGTGTTAAGTCCTAACCACTTGCAACAGAGCCGGTAGGCCAACGGACACTGAGCAATGGATACGAACGAGGGTGAGTAATTTCCACTGGGGCGAGTACAGAGAGGCATGGGCACAGACGGTTATGAGAATGGAGCACTTGAGGGGATACGGCATGCTCACCACTCCCGTCAGGGATGCCAAGGCTTGTGCTTACATTTGTCTTCTACAGGGACGGATGAACGGGTGTTGGGAAAGACACCATCTGCCGACATGAAATCTATGCCTCCATCCCGGCCGGACTGGCACAGAGTCGTGGTGTGCTTGCGAAACCCTTGCTGTACGCACCCGAAATGCGTTCCGCTGAAGGAACGCGCACTTTGTGCTAAATGGTATTTTCTGAGATGGGTTTCATCGTCGGCTGTAATGCCATCAGAGATGCTTCACGAGTTGCGACAGCGACTAGGGCAACGGAAGTTTCGCTATTGCGCCGCACTTTCCGGGACAGCTCTTTACGAGATCTTGGTCGAAGTTGAGCCAGATGCGTTGTCGCCGTGGGCTATACAACTTCTTCCTCATCCGTTGGAATCGCTTTTCCGGACTACCAGGAAAGGGAGCCGGAGCGAGGGCGAGAGCCGTGCTTGGCACTTGCAATGCTGCAGAGACTCACTGGACTGTGATGTACAGGTGTGGCTCAAGGCTCTGCGAGAGACAAGCGAAAGGATTATCCTTGGTGATAGGAGATTGCCATACGACTTGCTCGACGATGTAACAGCGGCACGAGGCCTGGGGCGTGAAGTTTAGTACATAGTCATTCGTACCCCGATTGGGCGTTGTCTTCACGGACTTGACTCCCGGCCCAGTCTCCAGGCAGTTTTCACAGCGCTGCACATACGGCAATGGACGCGGAGTTGCAATGAATCTGCTGCACATCGCCGCCGACGGACTCGGCGACTCGACGCGGGCGAAGCGGCATGGCCTGTACAAGACTTCTAGCTTTTGACGAATTTTCTGCGCCGTCACCGGCCCGCCTATCTACGCTTGGCACTTACCTCGCAGCCAGTGCGTTGGTCGCAGTCGAGCTAAGACCATAGGCATGCCATTTCCTCTGTCGAAATCGAGCCGAGCCATATCATACACTCCTGCAGGCATTATGGTCTCACCTGCTGTCAATATCAAGCCGCTCATTCACGTAGACCGTTACCAGCACTGCTGCCTACTATCGGTGGCGAGAGCTTCAGGCAACCCAGCTTCTGCCTGCCGTGTCTCAGATGCCTGCCTCAATCGCCACAGGTATAAATCACGGACCAAAGTCAAATCATTAGATAGAAGAATCAAGAGTCTTTTGTTGCCCAAATTCACTGGGGACCTTCTGCCCGGTCGTCAGTCAGTTATGCACACGTGCAGTGCGACACCTGCTCTCTTCCTCATCGTTACTTATACCACCCTTCGGGGGATGTACGGCCGGCGACATCTAGGTTCTATGGACGTCCTCAGCCATCACCTTGCAGTATGTTACCCCTTTGTACGGACGGGCCCAACCAGGCCGCTCTGGAGCAATTCTTCCGCCAGGCCGTGAACCGCGAGATGATCGCCTTCCTCGCTGACGCCGCACACACGGTGGCTTCCCATCCGGCGGATATCTTCTCAGCCTCGCCCGATATCCACAATTTGCTGCTGCCACCTTCGAGATGTGTCGAGTCGCCGCCCTTACGATCTGTTGGTCATGGGTTGCCAACACTGGAAGTTTTCATCGCCCAACTCGCTATCACTTCCAATGTCCAGGTCCCGACGCTCATGTCAACCATAATCTTCATGGCGCGCCTCAAGGCCAAGCTACGGCCCACGGCACAGGGCCTCAGATGCAGCCCCCACCGTATTTTCTTAGCCTCGCTCATCATAGCTGGTAAGCTACTCAATGACGACTCGCCGACGAACAAGTACTGGGCTCGGTACTCCTCCATCAACACGGGCGAGCACACTTTCGGATTCAATTGCACGGAGGTCAACTTGCTGGAAAAGCAGTTGCTTTTCCTACTGAGCTGGAAGCTGCGAATCACAGAACAGGATTTGTGGCGAGAGTTGGACGTCTTTCTGAAACCGATCCGCGTTAGGATGGTCAACGAGACGCGACAGAAAGAGGCGTACGCTGCTCTCGAGCGGTCTCCTGGGAACATGATTTGGTCTTTGGGCACTCTCCTCTCGTGCGACGGCTGCTCGAAACGCTTACGCCACCCCAGCAGGGGTTGAGGTACTCCATGGGGCCTACCCTCTGGTGACAATTTATTTTGTGCTGCTACGCGGCTTGGAATCGAGCAGTACTTCCATGGCTCATCTCAACAGCGCCGCAGTAGTGGTGTCCTTCCACAGACATGAGCCTGAAGGCACAATTGTCCCGGGCCATGCTTGCCTGGCGACCCTTCCTGACCTCCGGTTACTCCTTAGCAGACCGAGACAATGTCTTGATGGAAAAGTCCCCGAACGATGCGACCCCCAGATTTCGACAAGGGACATGTCACTGTCTTAGCCCGTGAGGTCTTACAGTGGCATGTCGACACGGGAAGGTGCCAGCTGAAAGATCGGCATGGCGCGGTGGCGGAGCCACACAAACGAGGCCAACGATCCTAAATTAGGTTAGCCGTGCCTTCAGTGTGATCCAGGACAGCGCTTTTTATTTTTTTTTATTTTTTATTTTTTTTTCGCTATGATCGGGTCACAACTGCGACTTGGCGTCACGTTCTGTCGCTGAATGGAACCGTCAGAGGATGTGCTGTATTAGGTCGTGACTCATTGATATTACAGGAAACTCGAGGGCCGCGGAAAGAGAAAAAGAAAAAGGGGGGGAGGCCATGGTGCCACCCCAAGGTACCGGCATGAACCCACTCAAGTACCATAATGGGACGGCGCAACAAAATACCCAGCGCTGTGCGTCTGCCTGTCGGATTTCACCACTGCCGAGGGCCTGCGAGCACGGTTGTCAAGCTGCGTTCTAGCCGTGCAATCCGCCGTTGACGGACAGATTACTACAACGAACCGGCCCCTCCAGTTCCACTGTGACCCTCATCCTGTTTGCGGCGTGTTTGCTGGTCTGCAATTGTTAACCTGTTGTTTTTGATTTCCCGTGGCCGATTTTGCCCCATCCTAATGCACATTGCACGCTCACCGACTTGTCGACATAACTAGCTGATCGCGGGTATGTATTATACATCGCAGTGCGATTGCTACATCTCTAGTAATTCTTCCATCACGAACGGACGCTGGTCGCTTTCACGTAACGCTGGATGCTCGTCTGCGTCGCCCTGAATTTTCGGGGGTAGCGACTTGCTGCTCCATGCCGGGAAAGTCCACCACATCAAAGGAACAGAGTGGTTTACCATACTCATGCTGGCTTTCGCGTTGGGAGGAAGTGTTTGGGCACTTGTGGTTGTTTGCTGACAAGGCCAGTTGACTTGCACTGTCGAGGATGGCAGCTGATTGAAAGGCATCCTTGATAAGTGTTGTCTGTGGCCACCACTAAGGCAGGCCACACGGTGCTGAGCTGGCATGCCGTGAATCCAGGAGACACATTGTCTGTTCGAAGTTGAGCACCGAGCAATTCTTCCGTCGGCACCTCTTACAGGAACGGAATGAGCGTGGGGGGAACCTCTGCAATGCTGCATTCTTGCGCTCCAGAGTGACATTCGTACAGTTTCGGCCTTGCCAGCCCGTGTCTCTGCTGTCGTCGTACCCATTTGCAAAGGCAACGAGAGTAATACCACTGAGCTTTTCAGACACCCTGGGATCCAAAAACCCCAAAAATGGTCCAAATCGCTTTGCACGCCGTCGATGAGGTGGCGCCACTATGTCCTCTTAGCTCCTCGAACAGCAAGTTGCACATCGCGATTGAGCCCGAGAGGGAAAGCGCGTCTTACGAAACGATGCTCGGCCACCGCGGCTGTGCACCTTTCGTTCCACGATGGATCTCATCGGGGTTGACGCTGAGATCGTCTACCAGCCACGCGGGCAGCGGTTTGGTTGGCGAGTGTATTGAGATCCTTTGTTCTGACGCTCCTTCGGGAATTGTCATTGAGGACTGAGAGGTCATTTTCCATCGCAGAAGCAGCTAGGTTGCGACCGTGACCGTGGGAAGGACCGGCCTGCCACGAGTCGTGCCAAGCGTTGAAGTCGCCGCCACGACGCACTGGCTAGCCACGAGCCACGCGAACGGGATATGCAGGGCGGTATCAGCAGACGGTTCTTGCTAGATGTTGACCACAAGCCAACGTTGTTGTTAGCCAAAAAGCTCGCCCCTGACGTATGTGAGTCATGTCGTGCCGTCGCGTGTCGTTGTCCTCCCAAACGCTGACAGGCGAGTAGGTATCTTAGGTGGGATGGGCTTTTGAAAGGCAGTGGGAGTGCCCGATCTGGGACCATTGCCGAGTGCACGTACGCAATCGTGCGAAGGTGCGTTTTTGCCAACATTGCCTTGGAAACTCGAAGGGTGTGATATCGGCTAGGTCGTCTTGTTATTAGGACAACTCGGGGGAGTCGAGGCGGCGCTTCTAAGGTGAGGCACTTCGTCGCGATGTAGCGTCGCGAAATTCTGGGGCTAGAGTCCCGAGGATGCACTGGGAGATCAATGGCGTCGACACCGACGGAGTCGGGCTGAGCGAGGATCTCCTGGGCGGCGCATGGTCGAACTGGATCCGCACATGGTAACCAATCATGTCGATGGGGCTGCGAATACCCGGTAACATGTCCCTTGCTTGGTTTTGTTAGGCGGTCCAGACCTCGGAATCTGCTATGTTTTGCATTGGTCGCGTCGTTAGCCAATTTGCCTCCTCCTCGGTCGCCTCGGTGACTTGGTGCTGTTCACTAGCTGATCTTGTAACATTCTGGTGTATTCTTAAATCTGTACGTCCCCCAGCGTGTCCTGGTTTATGGCCCTGCTGCAGGATGACGAGCGACCACGATTTTCCCATATTCTCCTCTACACCGGTCGCTCTTGATGGGCCAATATACCCACAGCTTGCCATCCGCCTACACATCCAACGCCGAGTCGCAATGGGGGAGAAGTACCACTGTTGGGAAGTCCTTCGCTACACTCTTGTCACCGTGCAACCAGTGATGGAACTACGATTGATGAAGGTTAGCAAGTCCTAAGCCAATGAAGAGTTTGTTAAGAGAACCTCCAACTAACCATACGCAAAATTGCAGCTGCCCGGCGTTCGATGTCCTGAGTGCAACACGAAAGGCGTAGAAGTTTGGGTGATCCCTGGCAAGTGTTGTTGCGAGTGCGGGATGCCATGTGGCTAGTTAAATTGTAACATCGATGATGACCTTCCTGGTGCCCATCCTGAGCATTGTTACTGTCCTTGATGCATGTACGGCTCATCTCAAATGCGGGTATTCGCGTGAGAACCTGTAACGCTGGGCGCGCTATGTGGATTCTACCGACCTGGACCCTTTGCAGAGATTTGTGCTACCTCCGGCTCGCCATTCATGAATTAAGCAGTACAGCACTTGCGCTTGACCCGGACAATGTGTCACGGGCAGGCAAGGTAGGCAACACAATTCTGCCTAGAAGGCAACAGCTGCTGCCTGCAAGGCAGCAGCAGTAGCTGGAGTCTTATATGGCCATCTCTCTTCCAGTGAGAAGGGAGGGGGAGCCAGAGATCAACGATTGTATCAATTGCTTCCCGTTCTTCACTCTCTGTTTCGTCGTGATTGTGCGCCTTACATAGAAACCCGCCGCAACGGAGCGCTCTTCCACCTTCGGCTGCAGTTTTCTTCAGTGGTAAAGCACGAGTTCCTCATGGCTACCATTGTTCTCGTCACGCATATGTATCGACTTGCGATTGGCCGGTCAAGTCAGGCTCCTGAGCGATGGGACGGGGCCCACAGGCAAGAGGTTGAAGCAGCTCTCAGCACCTCCCGTGACATATGGACTTGGTATATGGTGCAGTCAACCGAAGCGGCAAGGGTTGCGAAGCTACTGGACATGATGTTTATAAGACTCAAGGACACGCGGGCTCGCCAGCCTGGTTTGCAAGAGCAGGCTGCCCTAGCCGCACAAGCTGTTGATGGAGAATTGGCTTTTCTTGAGGAGTCCGGCTTGCTGTATTACTTACAAGACTTGAACAGTTACTTCATGTGCGCGTAATAGCGTACGAGGAATGTATTGCCTTGAATGTCGTTCGTTTAGCGATTACATGAGGCCGCAGAAGCGTGTTCTGATGCAACTCCTCAAAACCTGTCACTCTGACGGTGGCCGTCGTCATTCAAGTAGTCTCGGCGGTCGGATCACCACTCCGAGCGGTCTTTAGCTCTCATTAATAGTATTCACAGGACCCCAGCCTACAATACTGAACAATACCAACACCACAACGGCCTTTGCATTACGAGCCGGCCTATGTGGATGTTAGTCCCTGCATCTCCATGTTGCGCGGGGCATGACCACCAGCGTTCTGAATCCAACACGGTCCCGTGTCAGCGGCGGGCTTGTCAAAGTTCGTCGTCCGCGATAAGGCTACGAGGAACTGCACAATGTAACTAGACTGCTATGTAGTGGAGGTCACAGGCAAGGGACTCACAATATTGAAGCATCGACCTGAGTCCCAATTGCAGCTCGAAAACAGCCAAAGCTGGCAGACCAATTGGATGACCAACTGATCGCCGCTGCCAGTGCTAGGTCACCTCTCCCACCATCGTCCACGCAGAAAAATACAACGCCCACGTGCCCGGCGACAGTCGCGCCGTATCCTTGAGGCTTGTCGCTTCCGCGGCACAGGCGGAGATCGATCCCCTCTATTGTAGGCAATGGAGCAACCCACTTCTATCGGATGTTTTCGCCACGATGCGTCATGGGACCGTATTGAGCGGAAAGCCGCTGGGAGCGCGACACTAACCTGTGGGAGTCGAGAAGGCCATGTGGCAGACTGTGCAGAACCAGTCATTGGAGGTGGATTGTGTTGGCTAGCTCAGTGAACTTTGTTAAGCAAAAGGGGATTGAGCTGAACGAAACTCTGAAGAGCAACCGAAAGGGCTTAATATTACTTCCATAATAGAATGGGGCAGCTGGAGGCTGACGTATTGCGATGCCTCCCCGCGCTGCTCTAGGCTCATCTTGCCATTCCTACGAGGAGCTCTCACGTTCTGTGGTGGGGGTCATGAAGATGGGGCGCCAACGATGTCAACTCAAGATACAATAGGAAAGCAAATTAAAGTGTATTCAACTATAGCCAGTGGCTTACGCCGGTACTGGATAGCGGCGTCGCCATTCCGATACAATGCCTCATCTGCGATCAAATACAGCGCTCCGAACGCTTCCTACTCTTTCTTACCCAAACTCGAAACACATAATAGAGTGTCACAGTTCCAAAGATATTAAATACAAAGTAAATCCAGAAAATACCGTAGTTGCACCACCTCTCGCTCCAGTAAATTCGGCGCACCGCCAGGTACTGGTCTGCCGACGACAACGCACAGTACTCGCAGCCGGACGTCGCATTCGGGTTGTAGAGGCTTCCTGGCGCCACGTTAAGAAACATCGCGAAGTGCTGGCCACAAGTCTGTCCCGCGGGAGGATCGATAACGCTGAGCTCGGTGTTTGAACAATGGATCGGGCGCCCGTGGAGTGCAGTGCTTGCGATGCCTCCGACATAATATGTGAACGGCGACACACGCCACATGAACGTCCAAAACCCTGGAAGTGCGTCCGGTGGCTGCATGACACCGTTGAAAATGAAGGTGAGCCCAAACATGAGGGTTGCCAACAATGCCCCTAAAGCCGGTTCAGGAGCCGCGGCAACAACCATCAGCGCGATGCTAGCCGCGTACATGTAAAACTGGATAACAAAGAGAAGTGTGAGGCCCTGACTTTCTCGTGTGCCCTTGATGCCGAATACGGGAAAGAAGAAAGATGCCCAAGCGCAGATTCCCAATAGAACCTGCCAAGACACTTCGACGAGTATCTGTGATAGGATGAAGACTTTCCACGAGTATACTCTGGAGGGTCGTTCCCGTACCTCGTATAGCGAGCGCTGGACAACAAACTTCGGCATTACCTGGTTGACAAGTGTTGGGAAGATAGTACACAGCAGGAATATGCTGAAGAGCGCGTTCTGAAAGCCCTGCTGCGTGCTATCCGCCCTCCAAAAGGAAAATCCGATAAAGAGGCCAGAGACAATACCAGATATAAATTTTGTGAAAATGTATTCCGGCTGGCGGAAGTATTGCTGAAAGGCACGGACGGCAACGTAGCGGAATTGTTTGTACAGAGGGAGGGCAAACTCCCTGCCGTCGTCCTCGACATCGGGTTCCTCGTTGTCAACCTGTCCAGCGCATGATTCAAGACTGTGAAGTTCGGCGAGAACTTCCTTCAATTCTGGGCTGTTCTTCCATCTTTCGACCCAATCCACTCCGGGGGCACCTTCGCCAGAAACCATCTCAAGGATGTACTCAGCTGGATTTTCCATGTCTCCACAGGGTCTCGCGCCATTCCGGACAAAGTAGTCTAGGAGTGTGCGTGACTGGCAACCTATGTCACCGAAGTACACCGTTCTGCCTCCAGTGGCCAAGAACAGCAGGCGATCAAAGGTCTGGAAGAGCAAGCCGCTGGCTGATGGATCGTGGCCAGCACGGCTTGGCCGTTATCAGCAAGTTTCGGAGGAAAGTACAAATGGTCCATGAGCTTTGCGAGTCAAGACCGCTGGTCGGTTCATCAAGGAAGATCAGTAGCGACGGCTTTGCTGCCAGTTCGACGCCGATGCTGAGGAGCTTCCTCTGCTCGATATTCAAGCCTTCTCCAAGGGAGCCAACAACAGCCTCGGCAAAATCTTCCATGCCCAGCATTTCGATGACGTCTTCCACATACTGAAACTTGTCGGCTTTGGAAATTGATAGCGGTTGACGCAGCACCGCACTAAAGCGGAGGGCCTCCCTCACAGTCGTCGTTTCAAGGTGAATGTCCTGCTGCTGTACGTATCCGGTTCTCCTGGGGAATCCAGGGCTTGGGATCTTCCCGTTGACAAATACTTCGCCCGTAACTACACCCAAGGAAACCCTTTGAGCGAGGACGTCCAAAAGAGTCGTTTTGCCAGCACCCGAAACACCCATCAGAGCGGTCAATGTGCCGGGCTTCACCCATCCATTGGCGCCATCCAGCAACCGCCTTGTACCTTGCTTCACAGGTATATCGTAGCTGACGTCTCGCCACGCAAGAATATCCGTCTGTTTTGTCAGGTTCATCACTTTACCACCACCCGGTAGTGCCGTAACGGAGCCTGGCGCTGTCTCTGATCTCTCCGTGTCACTCCCGCTAAGATAGTGTGGCGCGTGCCCGGGTCTAAAGACCAAAGCCTCGGCTTTGGACCCACGGCCTCTATTCAGTTCGGTCGCAGCGAGGTAAAAGAGGTGAAAAAAGACCATAAACGCGACCAGGATTCCATAGTTGCGCCAGATGTGGGAGTACGAGTAGCCATAGTTTTGGCCAATGAAGGCGTCTCCGGAAATGAAACGCTGTCCGGGAATAGCACCCACCGAGGAGCATATGATTGAGCGTCTAGTACCGTATGGCGGAATGAATGTCGCACATTCGAATTGGCGTCCATGGAACTCGTTACTGAGTAGACCCTCGAACGCATAAAATATAGGATTGATCCAGCGAATCCAGGAGAACCAAGGGTGCATATAGGACTGTGGTATCATGAAGCCGCTGTATACGACGAAGCAGAGTACCAGTATACCCGCGATCCCCATGGCTTGGCCGACGGTCTTGGTAGAGGAGGCAATGCTTCGAAAGATGGCTGACATTGTGAGAATAGCTGTGATGAGGAATAGGTAAAACATAAAGAATGGACCGGGTTCCCTGCGAAGGTTCGCCATAAAGTAGAGAACTATGCTGAACATAGAACACCGGACGAGCTTGACAGGTAGGTCGCTAATCGCACTGGCCAAGGCCTCCGTGAAGGGGTGCACGAATGCGAATCTCGCTTGCTTCTCCACAATCGGTCTCTGGGTGTAAAGAGCCATTATCTCGTTAATGGTGATTAATGCATTCATGAGAACAGTAAAGAATACGACGGCACCCTTCTGGAAGAACGCATTGCTGGTGTTGCAGGCTTCGAAATCGATCGTATCGATCGATTCCGAGCCTTAATCGATCGATTGGTATCCTGTTGATATCGATCGTCACCATCCATCGATCGAGCGGCCGTCGCTGTCCATCGATATCGATCGATCACTAGTGCGATCGACATCGATCGATATGATCGATATCGATCAGCGGACAAATCCATCAAATACTAGTCCTCCTCGCCTCTACCCTCCTTAATCCGGCCCACCAGTTGAAGAACCTGCCTCCAATTGTCCCCTTCGAGGAGACTAAGAGGGAGAGTTGGCTGATAAATGCCAGCCTTACTCCAGGAACGAAGGCACTGGGCCATCGCTACTATGTGTCGCCGCAGGCGGGATCTAAGTGGTGATACCATCCTCCCGCAACTGCTGAAATCTCTCTCCGTTTCGGCCGAGGACGACGGTATAGTGAGAAAGTCAACAGCCATATGAGACAGCCGAGGAAATCGCACAACGCCGACGTCTCTCCACCAGGCAATGGGGTCAGCTTTGTACGCCATGTTATCCACTGGTGGTTCTGATAGGTACTGATCCAGCTCGTCCTGTGCCGGCAGCACAGCTGGCTGCTTTGGTCGTTGGTTTGGCCGACCTTGCGGGGCGGAGCCGGCCATTGATCGGCTAAATGCCAATCGGCGCTCAATATAGTCCAAGGAACCTTGGCTCCCACCTGCTAAACAGCCATGACCGGCATCCTCAAGACCCATGTTCTTATACCTCTCTTCCCAGGCCTTTGTTAAGCTTCGTTCATACGCCCTCTTCCACTCCGAGGTCTGACGGGACGGCAGCTGGTTCCAAAGTTGCTCTAGAGTCCGCCATTTCTTACAAGGGTGGAATACAACTGCGGCAACATAAGCAGTAGATGTCAGCTTGCCATAGTAGTCGTTTAGTTTCTTCCACCCGAGCTTGATGTAGATCTTCAGAAGCCTCCGGGTCTTCGCGTCCATACCGTCGAATAGGCGAACCTCTCTCATTACCTTGTCGTCATCCTCTTCGATGATCACTCCCTGCACGGCCAGTTCGAGGTGGTCAAGCAGCATCTCCACCACTTGGAAATACTCGTCAAAGCCGCCTGACGTGGAGCGTTTACCAGGAATACCTTCGCCCTGGAGTTGCTTCGAGGCGACTTTGAATGGCTGCAGGATCTTCTGAAGGGCAGAAACAACTTTCCATTCCTCGATAGAAAGCCTTTCTGTAAGTATCGTCGGCTTATCCTGCTCTTTGCCTCCTTGGTGGATCCATCGTTCCTCGATGATGGAAATCATCCTGTTCAAAGCCGAGCGTTTGAGCAGAGCCCGTGAGGCCATTGCTTCATCGGATTGCCAACGAGTACAGCCGTTTTGAACCCACGAGAGAACAGGCTCAGCAGGGGTGGCTTGCCGTTGAGCCTCGTGAAAGTCTTCGACAAGTTGGCTGCTCATTCGAAAGGCCACGCCAATATTGTGTAGCTTGCCAAAGGGCCCAAACTTGCGATATTTGTCCAGCTCCTCTGCGTTGATGACCTTGGGTATTGGGAACTGGCCCTGGCTCTCCTCGGCGACCGTCTCAACCTCGCAGTATTCATCATTGTCATCTGCGCTTTGCTCAGAGAAATCCTCGTCCGCCGCTAGCTCATTGATAGCCTCGGACAGCTGCTTCTGATCCTCTTCGTCAGAAATGAAGTCCTTGTCACCCCAATGAGCAAGCAACTCGTCAAAGTTATCCCTCTTGGTCCCGTACATCATGGCTCGCACAGCCAGGTTCAGAAAATGTGGCGCGCAGCGAATGCGACGCTCAACCCAGTCGAAATCGAACTCTGCGGCGAGTGCTTCCATTGCCGTATCATTATTCGTAGCGTTATCTAGCGTACAGTACCCGATTCTGGAGCCGAACAACAATTAGCGTGCAACCTGGCCGGCTCCCGAATTCCTTCGGGCATGGTGTCTCGTACCTCTCTTGAACATCAAAGGCGCATATCGTATCTGCAACCTCGTCTGCAAGCGCCGCCCCAGTATGGCGCTTCCTGAGAGCTGGCAATGCTAGGAGGAGCCTCCATTGTTTCCAATCTCGGTCGATGAAGTGCGCGTTGATGCCGAGAAATGATACCTTCTGTCGCGAAGTCCAGCCGTCGAATGTAAAATGAATCATGCTTCTCGCTCTTTCAAGGAGCGCGTGAACTGGGCCCAGAGCTCGATTGTACTCGCTTGTTAGAAGGCTCACGAGGGTGTTGTCGCTTGGTATCTGCCCTTCCCGGAGGGACGGGTTATTGTAGAGCAGCAGACGCTTGAAGCGCTCCGAGTTGACGAGATTGAATGGGAGGTTATGGTATGTAAGCCAGTCGAGCATGAGCAGTTGGTTCATCTTCGGATCGAATAGTGTATGCAGATTGCTTAGAAGGCTTTGGTCCCGAGGGTTCGTCAGATCGGCGCGCAGCATATCAACCAGATTCCGTTGCGTGCCTCCGCCACCGCCCTGCCTTGAAGACTGCTGACAAGTTCGCATGTCATTGGCCACGCACTAGAGACAGGGCAGGGAGATGGTACAAACCACGATCCTGTGTTCTTTTCTCAGGTGTCTAATAATGCTTCCAGCAGTTGAAGCGATGAAGGCGTAATTTGTAGTGTTCAGCTTGTTACGAAGCAAACATCTCTCGCAGACCCAGATAGTTCTGTGTGGGTCAGAATTGTGATCCTTCATTCTGAAACCAAATTGCCACCACCATGTCCGCTCGCGGGAAGGCTCATGGCAGGACGTAAAACCAGGAAACCGCTTGAACTTGTCCATCGTCCAAGCTTCGTAATCTGGAAACCTGCTGGATGCATGACTAGTCGAGGTTGAGGAGCTGACTGACAGCTCCGAGGGTGGCGGCGTGAGGGAGGCATCCTCTATGTCTTCATCGAACAAGTCCATGGTAAATATGGCACATAATGAAGGTTTGGAGGCATGTCGGGGGGGGCACGCGCCGAAATGTGGCGACACTATATATATTCAAAGCCGCGGGATTACAATAGCCTGGTGAAAGCTCTACCTTATTGGCTGGGGGTACCTCTGCCGCGTCGTTGTGGAATGTACGCATGTTTTGGAAGACGCGTTTGGCAACCGTATCCTCCCAGGGAACTACCCTACGCTACCTTACCAAGAACGCCGTCACTATAC
Source organism: Purpureocillium lavendulum (assembly GCA_029168975.1). Classification (NCBI taxonomy): domain Eukaryota; kingdom Fungi; phylum Ascomycota; class Sordariomycetes; order Hypocreales; family Ophiocordycipitaceae; genus Purpureocillium; species Purpureocillium lavendulum. The sequence goes on from JAQHRD010000015.1 coordinate 330,909, forward strand.
TCGGCAATCGATATCGATGTCGATCGATCGGCCTCCCGATCGACATCGATATCGATCGTGAGAATATTAAATCGATCGATATCGATCGATTGAAAACCGGACGAAATCGATCGATTTCGATTTCGATATCGACTAATCGATATCGATCATATCGATTGGTCGATCGATTTCGAAGCCTGCACGAGAACACGAAAACAGGGGCGTAAGGGCGTATACTTACGTCGAAGAAGATGCCGTTTCAGGTGCTTGGAGTGGAGATAGCTCTTGGCGCAGTGAGGGCAAGGGAACTTGCCGTCCGGGTCCTTGATGAGAATCGTTGTGTTCTTCGCCATGATGCCAGCGGGAAGGGCGGCAGTCAGTCCCGGATCGATGGGCGGAACGCCACGGCGACGCTGGGAACCAAAAAATGTGCGACGGCTGGTCGCCATTTTGTAGGCCTGGGCTGGGCTGCATCGGCGACACGAGACCGTAGGGTGAGGGCGCATCGAGCTGAACCACGCGGTTCCCCAGCCGCATTTGATCCGGACCGGGCGCCGGAGCAATCGGGTTTGGGCGCAATGGATAGAGAGCATCTGGGTTCTGGGCCATGGAATCAAATCGGCATTGAGACGAGCAAGCAGCTTTCGCCCGGGGATGAATGGTCTGGCAATGGACTCCCGTACTTAAGGACCTCTGGCCGTCGACACGGAAGTTCGATACGCATCGACGATGCGTCCTCCAGTGTTTTGGCTGGCCAAACACCGCATCTCGACCACCACAAGGAGCACGCAGACGCCATGCAACCGCCCCGCAAGCGCCGCAAAGTGGGAACACCCACGAGACGTTTGGCTTCTCCGCCAGCATCGACCTCTACAGACGACGATGCAAATGACTTCTCCAAAGTCGCAGAGTTTGAGGAGTGGGCATTGGAGAATGTCCTCCTAAAGCGCATTATGGTGGATGGTGTGGCGACTTTCCAGTTGCAGTTCGATTGGGACTTGTGCATCAGACATTGCGGACGTAAGCCCGCGAAGCCCAAACGAGCCCCGCGGGCAATGAATCGTCCTGCTGCCGAGACGACCAATACCGGGGTGCAGAACAGATTTGCCGCCGAAGAAGACGATTCCATCATCAAGTTAAAGGAAGACCTTCAGCTTTCGTGGACGGAGATCCATCGACGGCACGCAGGACGATATCCAGGGCGATCAAAAGGTTCGCTTCAGGTGCGGTACTGCACGAAATTAAAAAACCGCAAACAATCCTAGTACATCAACATTTTTTCTCATGCACTTGAAGCCTTCGTAATTTCAGTGGCTGTACTCCATCAGCGGGCTGTCTTGGTCTGCTGGAATCAGTCGTCCTGCATCTCCGTCGCTCGAGCACCTGGATAGTGTCCCTCATACGCTGTGTCGAGCATGACTGACCAGTGCTAGGCGGCCAGCCACTGATGCTATAGCAGAGCAACGTGCCGAGCGCCATTCCGGAAAGGTTGTGTTCAATGTGGGACTTAGCCGTTGGTCAGGAGCTCGGGCGGGGCCCGAGGCGCAGCCAACCTAATGCTCGAGGCTCATTTAGTTAGCTGCGCGGCTTGCCCGCCCATGCCCAACGGCTAATCCGTACAGCCCCTGATAATCCTGTGGACTGCGCAGGTGGGTTGGCGCAGGGGTCTTTGAAGAAATGTCAAGCTCGGATTGTTGCCGACCATGCAACCACGCTGGCATCCAAGCGTACGTTGGGCCTTTCCTATTTCGACCAATTGACGTTGCCCCGCAGAGACCTCATGTGTCGCGCGGTTCCGCTCGCTGATCTTCCCTGTTATAAAAAGGCACAATCGCCACCCCCAACTCTGTGTCATGCGGAGCCTGCATAACGGGCCACAGCTGTATTGTACAAAGCCAGCTAAGACGTCAACCCGCCGTCCGCCGCTTACATCTCAGATTGCAGCCCTGCACCCGAACAAAGTCTGGTATGCGTGAGCGACACACTCGGATACACCATCAATTGAAAAAAGGTACCTGATAGTACACCAAATGCCAGTGAGCTTGCCACCGGACGTGTTGGCCTGTGTCATTGAGCAGGTAATCAGCCCATTCATCCATCAACTGCCTGGGACGACATAGTAGCCAACAACAACAGGTCACGGATGTGCGCGCTCTCAAGATATTGTGCGAAGTCTCGAAGACCTTCTACAACCTGGCGGCACCACGAATGTATGGAGTACATGGACTGACGTTACGAGCTTGGGATGAGGATTGCCTCGGCGACATTGAGGTAGAAGAGGTACTGAATGCCGCCAAGAGGCCACAGCGCCTACTGGAGCGCGTCGCCAAACTGCGAGTCACTGCCCCCCTCTCATGGAAGCTGTGGAATCGCTGCATTCACCACACAGCCCGGGAGGCATGCAGCGGGCCAGATTTTCAGCAGCTTTGTGAACGCCTTCTGCATGTTGCCGGAGAGTTGCAGGTAGGTAAGCTTCGGGATTTTACGTAAGTCATGACACAATCCGTCCCGAAATCTAAGCTCACGGGGTATTAGCTGGAATATGGGCGTGTGTGTCCCCAAGCAGCTCCTTGGGCCAGGCGGATATCTCACAGTTTATCAGAACAGCGTAGAGAATCTCTGTCTAGTCACCGACGGCAGCTGTGTGGATGGCCATGAAAATTCGGCCTTGGCATTGGGGGACCTACATTGCTTGAAAAACATTTCCTGGACCGGACTACGGACGAAACCCGAATTCGCAGCTCTTGGTGCTGCTGTGCGCGGAAACGCGAAACACCTACGAGGTTTGGCGCTCGACTTCATTGATTGGGGTTGCGTGACGGATCGCTGGGCCGGAGTGGGAGACCCTGAAGACGATTTGTCCAGGCTCGTGTTTCAGGTCGGGCCCACGTCAGCTGCTCTCCAATATCCTGTCCTCGCGACCTTGTCACTATCCGGCCTGGACGTTACATCATATGCATGGCATCTAGCACGTGCCACAAAATCTCCATCGCTTCGATCCATCACACTTCGCAGTTGCCTTGGGTGGGAGTCGTTTTTGCACTGCTTGATCGAGCCGGGATCACAGCTGACCATTAACACTTTGGAGGTATATGAACCGTTGCATGCGTTCACTCCATCAGATGACCCGGATCAAGTCTTGCACGCATTCCTTGGAAGCGTGAACGGGTTGCAGAATCTTTATCTGTCTCTCCCAGGTCCTTGTGACACCAAGGGTTGCTGGCGTACGACGGCCGCCAGACATTCAACCACTCTTCGGCATTTTGTTTATCATGTAAGGGAATCTGACCATTTTGGGTTCGTGATGGACATGAAAGATATGTCCCTCTTGAGCGACTCATTCGGGGCTGAATTAAGCGACGACGACGACTTCGACGAAACAAATCTAGGTCATGGTGCTTGGTTTGCTGAGCAATCAACCAACCCTCTTGGTGATCTTCGGGTCGAATGCATTGGCCTAGCTTGCCACCCCTCTCGTTTGGTAATATGCCCCTGAACCCCTAATTGCACGGCAGCTGATATGGAATTAGAGAGAGGTTCTGGGGCCGTTCACACAGAAAGATTGCTTGCAGATTTTGCACGTAAGGCAGTCAGGGACGGATATAAGGAACCTCTCCTCCTGGGCTTTCGGAAAGAAGAAGTTGGTGCTACGTGACCAGTTTCGCGACTTTGCAGATTGGGTATTTGGTGCAGATGGTATTGCCTCCCTGGAACTGCTTGCATATGGGGATTTCTCGTGTCAGGGGAGGTTTGCAGAAGACTGCTTCATGCTGCGCAGAAGGGGTGTGATTGATGGCAATGTTTGCCCTTACTCCTTCTACTTCCCAGAGTCAGGACCAGACCCAGAGATGGAAGGCATGCTCTCTCGGCATCCCGGGTTCCTTGAGGCATGTCCCACTGGCACTCTGCTATAGGAAGGCGCGCATCCGAAAGGCTCGACTCCCTCACTAGGTAACTGATTGGCAATTAGCGCCGTTACCTACAGTAAGCAGTGTGGCCAATAGACCGACCGGTTCAGAGCATCACGACGACGGGATCGGCTCGTGACGCGATTGTTGGTACTTGTTTTACGGAATAACAAGCGGACCACCAAACGCGACTTCGGGCCCCGGGGGGGATATGGAAACACACGATGAACACAGCGGGATCTCGTCGAGAGGCAGGATCGCACGAAGGCTCCGCAACTAAGCTTTTGCCGGTCCACAAGACGGTAGACAGTTACAGCTCGCATTGGTACTCGTTTGTTGCGTCTCAGCAGTTTTTTTTTGCTTGATCGATGGCGCATCAGGCGCAACCAGTGTGGATCACTCTTACTTAGCTGCTAGGTTCCACAGGGCCGGGAACGACTCGCAAGATGATTCTTCCAAAGCCGGGGCGAGGGCGAAGCAGGCCGCCATCCGGCGCGACCATCGTTCACGACGCCGTGCAGGGGAAACTGTCTCGCTGACGCCCACAATATCTCAACTTGGTGTCTGTCAAGGACTACGGACAGGTGGGATTCAAGTCGGAGATATGATATCGAAGGAAGAGACGACAGAGGCCAGTTCTCGGAGTCCGATATTGACGCTGAGGGTTATGCCAACGTACTGCTTTCGCCTGCACGACCACGCAGGTACCTCGAGCAGTTAGGGGTCGAGCCAGACTCTGAACCGGGGGCGGAAGCCGACAACGGCGAGGGGATGATTCTTCTGTGGATAGAAGCCCTCTTCGCCGTCGGCCGTTGCAGCCGTCCGCACAGTCACGGCGCGGTCACCGCGGTCCCGCCCCGGGTACAGGAGGACGGCCAAGAAAATCTCACAGAGAAACAGGGTCGTCGAGACCGCCACGGCGTCTTCGGGGTCCAGTGATAATTCCACCGGAAGAACTGGCGGTCTCCCATGCACAAGATCCGGTGTGGAACGGCGACCTCGACGCTTGCGCCCTGACGGACCGCGATAAAGCCACCCTGCGCGAGTTCTGGACTAAACTTGACAACGACCAGATGGAATACTGCAGCCGATGTCGCGAGTGCTGGTTTCAGATGGAAATGGATTATGACGGCATTTGCTCGCGTTGCTATCGAAAGGATGAGAAGCGTGGCCCTGACGAGCCTTAATTACTTCTTCTCTGCCGAAAATCAACTTAACTTCGGCCCCGTACCGGCCCGATTGCCGGAGCTCACGCCTACAGAAGAGTCATTGATTGCTCGCGTCCACGTCCATGTGAACATCATGCTCGTGCGAGGGCAGCAGAACAAGTATCGGGGGCATGTCGTTCACTTTCTTCGCGAGGTTGGCTTGGTGTACAACCAGCTCCCGCTTCTGCCGCGGGAGTTGAACACGGTGTTGCTGCGTCCTGCCAACACGTCGTCACACGCCAATCTGAGCCGGCAGTTTACACGCCAGTTCCGTGTGCGCCGCCAGGCGGTTATGATATGGCTTGACTACCTCCGCCATCATCATCCTGGCTATCGATGCATCGTCATCGACGACGAGCGACTGAGCCAACTGCCCGAGGACGGCAATGTGGTGGACGCCATCCCCCAAAGTCAGGTGGAGGCTGCCGATGTGGGACCGGAGGAAGACCAGGAGGCAGAGCCTGAGCTAGAGGACGCGGCTGCCGTGCCTGACCTGTTGGCCAAGGACACGGAGCTCGATGCTCTGCGGTCTATTCTCGTGGGCGAACCAGAACCGAATGGAAGTCTTCCTCTTGCCACGGACTCCCACGAGCGGGCGCGGCACGAACTGCAGCTCCCGAATATACGGCACACGCCGATCAATGAGTTCAATCGCTCGCATGCGCTGCTCTCCTTGGCCTTCCCCTGTCTCTTTCCAGATGGCAGAGCCGACTTTGTGGAGCCTCGCTTGCGGTCGATTGAGTACAAGGATTACATCGAGCACGCGATGCGGTGGCACGACGGACGTTTTGCGCGGCACCCAACATTCCGTTTTGTCGCATTCAACACCCTCATGCGGTCCCAAGCACGTGCGCGGTCGAAATTCTTCGCGAAGCGACATGATGGCACCCGTGAACCGCTCACGCGAGAGCAGCTTATCCAGGCACTCGAACACAGCGAGGATCCCGAGGCGCAGGCGCTGATCAACTCCATCACAAGGCATGCGGTGTCGATTCGCGGTACGCGCCCCTTTTGGAACAGAAAGAGGCAGGACCTCGAGGCGTACGCATACAGCCTGGGCTGTCCTGGCGCATTTATGACATTTAGCCCGGCCGATTTGCACTGGCGGAGCCTCTACCAACACATGCCCCGGTATGGAGAATGGCTGCGCGCGTCCGAGCCGGAAAGGATGGCGCTGTCGCGGCACTTATTGCGGCAGAACCCTCATATTGCTGCTTTCCACTTCCACCGCCGATACTGCTTCTTTCGAGACATCGTGTTGCGGAAAAAGTTCAACGTCACGGATTACTGGGATCGGTATGAATGGCAAGGCCGTGGTAGTCCGCACAACCACGGTCTGTACTGGATGAAGGAGGGCCCAGCCGCCGACGTGGAGGACGAAGCGGCTCGCGACATGTTCGCACGCACGTGGGGCTTCCACATCACGGCCGTGAACCCGGAGCCCCGTAGGACTGTGCCTCAGGGCGAGGGTAATCCGCTGAGTGTGGATCCGCTAGGCGTGGAGATGACATTCCTGCGGCTCTCGCAAATCGTCAACCGCTGCCAGCGCCACAGGTGCAATACCACGTACTGCCTGCGTGTCAGAAAAGGAAGCGGTGACCTCGCGAGGGACATGGAAGGAGCTGCTGCCGACATTGAGGCGGCCAACGTGGCGAATCCAGAAAGGGAGTGTCGTTTTGACTTCCCCCGTGCCTTGCGAGAGCTGGCCGCGGTCATCAGGAAGGAAGGCAAGTCGTACTACATCTTTGAGGCGGCCCGCAACGACAGCCTTATGAATCATTTCAATCCTGCCATCATTCTGGGGTGGCTCGCCAACATTGACATATCTCCATGCACCAGCTTGCAAGCAGTCATTACGTACGCTGCCAAGTACTGCAGCAAATCGGAGAAGAAGACAGAGCCTTACTGCAGGCTGGCGGATCAGGTTTTGCCGCATACAGCACACCATCAACCCCTGTTGTCCTTCTCCTCTCGCCTTATGAATAAGCTGATTGCCGAGAGAGATTATTCAGCGCAGGAAATTTCCCACTTGCTGCTCAATATCCCTCTGCAGGAAGGGACTCGGATGGTTGTGTACGTCGACTGCCGCCCGTTGGAGCAGCATGCACGGTCATACCGCGTTGATGATGATGTCACCGAGGCGGTCGGCAGCTACCGGAAGTATCTGCAGAGAAATGACCAGCATGAGAGTATTACCTATCTCGAGTACCTGCAGTCGTACAATCTCAAAACGTGGAGGAGACTCGGTGCGAACGCGAAGAAGAGGGTTCTGTCCTACGTTCCTCGGTACAGGCCAGTGGAAGCCTCAACCCAGTTTCAGGACTTCTGCCGTGTCAAGTTGATGATGGCACACCCGCATCGCGCTCCGGAGGAGTTGCTTGCCGTGGACGGGCAGCGGTTTGAGACCTTTGTTGCGGCGTACCACTGCTGTCGGCAGCGACACCATTTCCACGAGGCCGACCATTACGGGGAGGTGGGCACAAACGAGCTACAGGCGGAGGACGATGAGTTTGAGCAGGAGGTGCATGATGAGCCCATCGCAGAGGAGGACTGGCATGAGCTCGCGCGCATGCTTCCAGACCGGCCGCTTGAGGAAGAAGACATCGACGTACTTGGTCGGCGAGATATCGACGTGAACTGTGACTGGACTCCTCATGTTGGACGCAGTGATGTAATTAATCCCGGCGATTAATTAGCGATTCAATGAATCTGAATCTGAGGTTGGATTATTTATCTGAATCGTAGCTCTGCAGGATTAATTAAGTTTCAGTGATTAATTAAAGTGGATACAGCGGACTTGCTCCTAATTCATTGGCTCCGTTTGGCACATTTGCTTGGCCGTTGCCACACGGAGAGACGGAGGTAGCACGTCGGCATAGAGTGTTGATCCAATCTGTACCCGTAACCTAGATTAAAGGATGCCAACAGCAGCTTTCCTTCAATTCTGCAATGAGGTGCTGAAGCACCGAGCCACGTCGCCGCTCTCAAATATCATGGTTTCTGCGGATCAGTCGTGTGCCCTTGCCGAGGATCTCGACAGTCGGGCCGGGACCAAGAGGCCTCGTGAGGACTTCGGCGTCGCTGGAGAACCTGCACCGTCCTCCGAGGCCTCTGATACTGCAGCATCAAGGAAGCGCTTTCGCACCCCAACAGCAATCGATGTCTGGGCTGAAAGCCGACAGCCAGCGAAAAGCGAACCAGAGCGGAACCGGCACGGCCAAAGAATATGGTATTGCAAACGGTGTGCCTACACTCAAACAGCCCACAACAGAGTTCGCGATCACCTCCGGGACAAACACTGCATACGAATTTCCGAAACAAGGACCGCAAAAATGATTGGTCAACAAAACGCAATCGACAGGCTATTTGAGCAACAAGCTGCGAGACAGGAAGGGCATGATATTGAGCAGGAGCATCATCTTCTTGCGGCGGTGGATGACGAGTTGTACAACCAAGCCCTGGTCAACCTTTTGACGGCTCATAGCCTGCCACACAGCCTGGTCGAGTGGCCTGAGTGGTACGCCATGCTCCACACAGTCAACTACATGGCCCCAGGAGTCGTTACGCAAAGTCGGGGCCAAGTTCCCAAGCTGCTGGAAGCCAGCTTTATCACGCATCGCGAGAAACTGAGATCAAAGTTAAAGTCCTCACTTACACAGGTGCACTTCAGCATTGACATCTGGTCCTCTCCCAACCACCACAGCCTCCTCGGGATCGTGGCCCACTTCATTGATCGGGAGTGCCGGCAGTTGCGCAAGGCCTTGCTTGCGCTCCGGGAGCTTGAGGGCGCGCATAGCGGGGAAGCAATTGCAGAGACCTTCCTCACGGTCATTGATTCTTATGGACTGCATGGCCAGGTTGGGTACTTTACGCTTGACAACGCTTATAACAACGACACAATGCTGCAAGCCATTGCGAAGGCCTGCGACTTCGACACCGCTCATCGCCGACTCCGCTGTAACGGACACATCATTAATCTAGCTGTGCAGGCGTTCTTGTTTGGCAGGAATAAGGATGCCTCCGATGAAGCATTGCGCCAGGTGTCACAGCTATCCAAGGACGAACAGGAGGGTGTTGCTGACAGGCGAGACACGGCAACTGCATGGCGGCGCCATGGCGCACTTGGGATGCTTCACAACCTTGTGGTATGGGTACGCTCATCTGGCCAGCGCTATCAAGCGTTTTCCAAAGCTGCCGGTCGCATGATTCCCCAGGACAACTCCACCAGATGGAACTCCTGGTATCTGATGATTCACGTTGCGATAAAAGCCCGCAAAGAAGTGAACAGCTTTATCGATGACCACTACACGGAAGGCGACATCAGCCTCGATTATCTCCACCCCGAGCACTGGCAGGAGCTTCAGGAGATCCACGACTTTCTGCAGCCATTCCACGAGATCACCAAAGACACCCAATGGGACAATTCATCTCTAGATGAGGTGATTTGCTCTATGGATTTTCTTATCACGCATTACAAGGCCTCCACAGAGAAGTTTCGACACAGCCTTACCATGACTGATCGCATCATGACCAGTTGGTACAAGTTCGACGACTATTACAGGCGCACAGATGACTCCCCAGTCTACGCCGCTGCAATCTTGCTTCATCCGAGCCTCCGACGAGCACATCTGCATGAGGCGTGGAAAGATCAGTCACAGTATATCGGCCCAGCAGTGGAGGCCGTTCGCAAGTTGTGGGAAGATTACAAGCCGCGGCAAGTGCCGACAATTAACGAGGACCTTTCTGCATACGAGGCGTACAAACAGCGTATCTATCAACCGCCGTCTTCCCATGACGAATTCAATCGATTTATAGATGGCCCAACATTGCCCATTGGCTCGTCATCTGCTCTTTCTTGGTGGCTTGAGCCAACCCAAGCAACTTCATTTCCAAACCTGTACCGCCTTGCTGTCAACATTTTCTCGATACCAGCAATGTCTGCCGAGGCGGAACGAGTGTTTAGCGGAGCGCGCCGGACGATAACCTGGGACAGAAGTCGGTTGTCCGTGAAAACTATAGAGCAAACAGAGTGCTTAAAGCACTGGATGAAGAGTGGCTTGCTGGACCGCGCCTTCATGTCCCCTGACACAACTGAGGTGTATCGGGACAGAGGTGGTCGAAGAGTCCTCAACGACCCAGCCCAGGAAGCAGCAATACCACTGTGAACAGGCAAAGAAGCGTACGACAGCCCAAAGTTAATTAATCGCTGAATCATTAATTAATCATTGAATCCTACTCCCGATTCAGTAATTAATCTGAATCCTTGGCCCGATTCAGATTAATTGATTAATTACATGCCTGCTTCAGTGTGTTCCGTGCGTGACGAGTATGCAGAATGGGTGGCGAGTACCGATCCAGGCGATTGTTTGGTTGACGATCCGATCCAATACTGGCTGCTCCGCAGACGCCAGTATCCACGCTTATCGCGAATGGCAATTGATCTTTTTTCCATCCCGGCTATGTCTTCGGAGCCAGAGCGAATATTTAGCCTTGCCGGACAGATGGTCACAGCTCAGAGAGGCCGGCTCAAAGCGGACCTTATAGGAGCTGCTCAATGTCTTTCGTCGTGGGAGAAAAGTGGGGCTATCCAGATATCCAAATGAGATCCAAATGGACTCAAATCAAATCAAATCAAATCAGATCGAGGATTTCCCTATCCAAATCAAATCAAATTGGACCCCGGATTTGATTTGATTTATTTGTTTGCAAGCCTGGGCGGGGGAGTCCTTCCTCTACCCTACGCCCCGACCACCAACCAGCCCGCTGTCGTTATAACCGAGCACGCGCATATTTTAGCGCCAATTACGTTCCACACTGGTGTCAATCTAACAGCATCCGGGGTGAAGGGGAAAAAAAGAGGGAGCGGGCTGGGGGGAGGGGGTCACGAAGGTAAGTCCTCTCGGAACTTCGTTCCTCAAGGCAAGTTCTGCTTATCAGCGGGTGACACATACCCAGGATACCCCTGACACCGATCCCAAGAACCCCGCACAAGGCATTCATCCGGCTGAACCACCGGACCGGTCATTCACTGGCAAATATGCGGCCCCCAGGCGTCAGCGGCCGAGACAGTTCCTACAAGCAAGGCGCAGCAAGCCGCGTCACGCCAAGACCCGAGGCAATGCGCCTCTCCTTTCACAACCTGAATAGGGCCGCCAAGGCACACAGCCCACAGGTTAATTTCGCCAGTGGGGCATGGTAAGCTGTGGTGCTGTGCAGTGCTTGGCAGCTTCTAAGCCTTGCTTTTGGGCTTCGACTGGCGGGCAATATTTGCAGAACCACGCTGTACTGTACAGTACTGTACCATACAATACAGTACAATTGTCTCAGAAGCCATGGGTTTATGGAACTTGTACGTGACGATGTGATAGGCTTAGGAGCGCTTGGGCAGTGGAGTGCGGCCAACATCCGATCCCACGATCACGCAGTATGCTATAAGAGCGTCTATACACTCGCATTCGATGGTACACGAGCTAATTTTTCTGGGAGCCTCTGTACTGTAATTGCAGCGTTCCTGCGGATAATTTGGTCTAAACCTCTCGCCATGCGACCTCTTGCTGCAATACTTCTTGCGCTTGGTATGTCTCCATAGGCCCTCATTAACGGGTAACTACGGAATTTGCTAGTATATTGATTTACCTTGCGCACAGATCTCATCGAGGTTAGCCATGCTTTAAAGACAATAATCGTTGCAGACACCAACCGTGATGGTGAAGTCGACATAACTGGTAACAGTGACACAGAAGGAAAGGACGTCTGGTCGGAAGAGTCAGGTGCGCTTTTCCTCGCCAATATCGGTGATACGGATTTCCGGTGCTCGTCCAAGATCACGGCCACAACACCATCCAATAAGGAGCTTGACAACTGCAATGATGCGTCGGACAATGTGCTACGCAGTCCCACGTATCTCGCTCCGGTCCGGACAGTTCCAAACTTGGAACTTAGCGACTCTGCCACGGCCTCTATTGTCGTCAAAAATTCGACCGCAGCATCCAAAGTCCGTATCTTCCACAGAGTGGGCAAAGATTGGACCTATGTCACTCCAAACTACACCTTCAATGGCCAGGACCTAAGAGCCGGGCTCGATCTTGGCATTGACGCTCGGGATGTTCGACGGTCCGACGCATGGGATGGCAGAGCGACACTGGAGCTCAAAGTTGAAGACGGATGTGAGGTTGCTAAGGACAGTGTGACATTGCGAGTTGCCCCCGTCATGGTGCATCACCACGGCCAGCTTCTGGAGCAGGTCTTCGCAACCGCGGGAGGGGACAGCACGGTACAGAGCATCTTTGTCCAGGTGCTCCGCGAGATCACTGCTAGAGCCGGGGTCAAAAAGCCCCTGTTCGCCTTCAACATGTCTGACAGCCCTGAGGGATTTCTAGACCCATGGGCGCAGGATTTTTTTGAGGCTGGATATACGAGCATTCCGGGGCCAGACGGTCCCATTGTCTTGCGCATCATGGTACGGTCTGCTCAAGACGATCGATGGGCGGGCAGGCTGGTCTTCCGCGATCTTCGGTCCAACAGCGTTGGAGCCGTCCAACATCATGTATCAGGCGGCACTACTGACTCGACTGGCAATCTGGAAACGATTCCCCCGTACACTCACAACGGCAAGTCTTACCCTGCGGGTCGTATTGTAATGGGCTCCCAGTTTGGGGTAAAACCGCTCATTGTGAAATTCTTCGAAGCTCAGGAGGTACAAACTCCTGTGGAAATTAATACCAGCTGGCTCAGTGTTGGGCACACAGATGAGTTCATGCAATTCCTCCCCGCTGACAATAGACTTGGCTGGGTTATGGCTGTAAGCGATCCACTGGCCGGTCTGCGGATCCTTGAAAATGCTCAAAAGGCGGGTCACGGCAAAGTTATGGCCCTATCTCGACCAAGTTTTGCTACTGACGGCATAAGTCGTTGTCTGCCGAATGACACAATCGAAGAAGTGCTTAGCAAAGCCAACTTTACGGGTATACAGAAATATTGCGCAGACAATATTCAAGCCAACATCGAGATTATCAAGCGCGAGACTGGCATCACCGACAACGGGATCATACGGATTCCCAGTCTCTTTTACAGTCAGCCATGGACATGCGAAATTGGTGAGTGTCCGTAATAGCAAATGCAGCATTGCGGAGACTAATCACAGGTACTAAGGTCGTGACATCAACTCGACAACTGAGTTGGAACCACGCACAGACACCAAGACTCTGAATATTATCGAGGCTGCCGGTCATATGACAAAGCTCAATCTACTGCGCCGCCAATCAGACGCAATACAGGTCACTGCTTTTTATCCTGAAACCATCAATGGCATCGTACTCAGCAACTCGCAGTACGTAGCCCCTAACCCTTGGGGTCCGATCATCGACGGCAAGGATATCATTGCCGAAGCTGTTTCCGCGGCGTATGCTAAGATCAACTATAACGTCTCTTACATGGATGATTGGTTCTCGCACCACACTGGGGATGGTGAGGTGCACTGCGGGTCTAACGCTATCCGTGATGCGTTTGCACAGTGGTGGTAGCTCGGCTAGTCCTCTGAGGAATCTAGCAGCTCTATTTTAGCTCTTCTAATGTGTCACGGGCAGACCGCATCACATAGATCCTACCTGGAAGGCAACGGCTTGTGACGGTACAAGGCACGAACGAGGTCGAGTGCAGCTTGGACAAAGTGATTGTCTACAAGTAAGGAAAGCTCTCACTTAAACTAGTTGCACAACGTTCATAAAGTGAGACATTCTTCACGTATGAAAGTCACCTGACGGTTCCTTGACACGGCTGCTGCCTTGCTTGAATAGTATTTGAGCGCGAAACTTTGTCCTGAATGGCTGTACCTTCTATGTGAGTCTGTGGGACCTGAGCAGTCAATGTGGATGGGTGTGACGGGACAAGGCACGAACAAGGTCGAGTGCCGCTTGGGCAAAATGATTGTCTACAAGGAGAGAAAGGGGAGAGTAGGAGTTTCGTAAGGAAAGCTCTCACTTTGTCTAGGAGTACTAATGTCATAATAGTGAGACACGCATAAAATATGCAAGCACCAGATGGTTCCCTCACATCGATTGGACGCCGGACGGATTCACGATCGGTCAGGCCTTCATGCCGTGCTAGCCCAGCGCCGACCACTGAGACCAGCAAGAATGTGGAAATGATGATGGCAAGGAGGCTCATAGCCGTACTGAGAGCGGTGCACCTCAGGCCTCGTTCGCTCTCTGCGGCTGCTGTTTCCCCATCCGAGCGTCAACGCAGGAGCACCTGCCTCCCGTCCTTAGGTGTTCCATGAGTTCCAGCCATGTATCCCGTCTGGCCGGAAGTGCAGGTTGTGTGTGCGTTTGCGCAGTGTTCATAGCTCCACCCTCCGTGGCCCCTCTCGGCCCAGGCGCCTACCTACAGTAAGTGCTGCTAATAGTGAGTCTAGATGAGAGCACCAGTAGTTGCAAGGTAATTTTTTACGAGACAAACGCCATACAGCAAGAAGGCCGGTGCTGTCATATCCCACATTCTGTTCGACTGGGGGTGAGCCAGCTGCAGCTCGGACTGATAATAGGCAAAGTCCTGAAACGTACGATTGGAGCAAAGGTATGGTACCTCGTCGGCACTTCTGTTGCGCCGTGGCCACATCGTTGGCGTGCCAATATCACATCGCATTCAGTGTGGCTAACAAACCGACAGACCAAGACCGGCACCTCCGGGCGGTCGGTTTGGGTTGGTAAAAGCGCCCGGTCGGTCGGTTTAGGTCTGTCTGGGTTAGCAGGCCGGTCGGTCTAGGTCTGATGGTACGTCCCGAGGTTCTGTCCCAGTTGGTGAATGCAGCAATTACGTCTGTAACATGCGTTGCGTTCTTAAGCAGCACCACTACCGATTTACACCAGACCTCTCAATAGCCACTGCTTTTGAAGTTGATCTGCCTCAACTGCCTCAGGCGCTAGGCGATTGCGCTTGTCCGTAATCATCTTCTTCGCCTGACTGAACACCCTCTCGCACTCAGCACTCATGCCAGGAATTGAGAACAGATCTAGTGCCATCTTGTACAAGACCGGATATTCCAATTGATGTTTGTTCCACCATTCAAGAGGGTCTGCAACATCGAGATCGTGGGCGTAGATTGGCCGCGTCTGGAATATGTCCAGCTCGGTCACCGCCTTCACCTTCTTTCGTTGTGTGTTCAGTGAGCGGACCGACCTCTTCCCAAAGGAACTGTAGTCGTTGACCTCAGCTTCGATCTCAACATCACCTTCCAGGAGTCCCGCTTGAGCTTGAGTGTCGACTTCGGCCTGTCGCGCGTATTCGTCGAATAGGCTACCCACAGCGGACTGCATGTCGCTGTACCATTGCGGCCTATTCATCGCACTTTTCCAGTGCCGCTCGAAATAGTCGTACCCATACGACGGATGGAGCGCCAAGGCGGCTCGGTACACAGGTGTACGGTCTGTTTTGACATAGTAGTCCTCGAGCTTCCTCCACCCGCAGTCGATGCCTGGCTTAAAATGGGAGGGCTCCTCGAATCGAGTTTCCTCCGCCGCCTGCTTGAACTTGACAAACAGATAGTCCATTGTCTTGAGGGTTCCCCAGACCGCGCCCGTGCCCGCCTTGTGCGCCAGCATGGTTGGCGTTGCCCTCCATTGTCTTTGTAAGGACGTAAAACGGTTTTAGGAAGTTGTAGAAGCGCTCCAGTTCAGTCCAGTCCGCAGCACCGAGGAAGTCTTTCGTTAAGTCACGATGGACGGGATCATTCTTCGGCTTTTGCCAGCGAGATTGGTACAGTTCAATGGCGCTGCGAAGCTCGAGCGCTGGATAGTCCGATGTCCGTCAGCAAAGGTTCTAGTTGGATTGACAGGGGCAGACCGGCAAACCTCGGTTGATCATCATGTAAATGGAGTTCCAGCGCGTCTTGCCATCAACAACAATCTCCAATGTGAATATGGCATCGTCCCCTGCGAGCTGGGCCTGCAAGCGCCGGAGCGCTTGCCTTCGCTGGTCCGTCCGGCGGATGTAGTCATCATCTGCACGCCTCCGGGGTCGCCGCCATGACAAGTCCAGCAGCATGCAGAGCAGCGAGGACCATTATGATTTGGTCCTGCGGAGATGCCTCTCCCGTGGACGCTTGGCGGTATGGTGAAAGGCTGCTTGGCACCGGACAACCCCCTGTCCCTGACGCGGGCCACCACAAGTTTTGAGCTCTGGTACTCAACCCCACGGCGTGCCGCGTTCACGCCGAGAGCCTACACGAGGAAGTCCAAGACCACGCCAATCCCTGCCGCACATGACTACTGGACGCATGAACGCAATTATCTGTCAACGTGCTCCCGGCTACGTCTTCTTTGTCACCAATGCTCGTGGCAGGGGTGTTGACGCAACCCTTTTCAACAGTGGAGGCAGGATGTGATTCGTCTGGCCGGTACAGCACTGCAGAGAATGGTTTCTGTAAACGAATTCGACAGACTAGGGTGGTGAATAGCTGTTGTTGCAGTTCAGCTTCATTCCTCCGGACTGTCCTGATCCCCTGTCGCGTCCACGGCAGCTCGTGTAATATAAATGGTTGTCTTCACCCAGTAGTTCATGTACTCGCTGAGAACTGACACAAGATACAACTGACATGACCTGCGTAACAGCGTTGTCTGGGCGTTCCTTGAAGGCACAATACGCCACGAAATGCCGCGACCATTTTCCACGGTGTCTGGTGAAGGCTCCGGCGAGAAGAGTAGGTCCTCAAGCTCTCAAACTCTGGCTTTGACAACCCCCAGTGGACCATTGGCCTGCTCACGTCCTCTCGAACAGGGACTCGCTCAGTCGCCAGCCTGACACCGTCGCAGCTTGCACGAAAGCGGGCAAACGACCGCAAGGCTCAGGGGGCGATTAGGGCCAGGACCAGAGCGTACATAGAACGACTTGAACGTGAGCTGGAAGAGCTCAAGAGCAAACACGACAACTACAATATGGTCCACGAACTTCTTCGGCGCAATAGAGCCCTTGAGACTGAGCTTCTCGCTCTTGCTGGCATGATTGACATCAGCGCCAACGTCAGCTCTTGCCCACGTCACGTTCCGGCAGGTACAACATGCCTTGACTATAAGACAGTCGATGGCTATATCATGGCGTCGACGCTCGAGCCGTCCATCAACTCTATCAACGACAGCTTGAGCAACGGCACCAGCGAGGCGTCTACCTCCGCGGTAGCCCAACCTTCGAGCTGCTGCAGTTACTTCGGTCACAAATTCGTTAGGCAACCAGAACCCTGCCATATCCTGGATTCGACTATGATAGCCACCCAGTCTGGCCCATCGACATTTTTCGGAAAATTTTCACCTGCTAATTCAGACGACTACGACACTTGTAACGGGCTAGGCCCGTGTGGGTCTCGGCAGTCGCTCTCGACCTGGACCCACGCGAGCTCCTGAGCGAAGCGCCCCTTTCTGGAGTGTTCTCTTTCTTTCTTTCTTCTCCAGCTTTAGGATACTCGTTGCAGTCGCTCAGCTAGTTGCCAACACACTCAGTTGAGACCGTTACAACACTTGTGCCATGCCACTTGAGATTGTCGACGTAATAACGCTTCCACATACAATGACCGTTATTAGCAGCTCAACTATTATCCAGCCAGCGAGCCAGAACGTGCTTCGCAGCATCTAACTACGATGAGAGGAGGTACTCAACGTAGGCAGGGCAGCGGGGCAACGCAAAGAAATCCGATATGATATCAGGCAAGACGTACCAGTACGTGCTTGGTTTTGTGTCAGTTGCCGTCGTACCGCACTTTGCGTTGGAAGGGAGAATGACTGACAAGGAGGGGGGAACAACGTAGCCTTTGGTAAACCCTCAGCAGATCCGCGATGGAGTAGAGAGTAGAGAGGTAGAAGGAGAGAAACAGATGGTAATTTACGAGCACCAGTCAAAAACAGAAAAAAGGGAGGGGGAGCAATGGCCATTCGGGAAGAGGACCTCGCGGTACGGCTGGGACATACTATTTTGGCAGCCGGGCCAATTCACAGTGAGCGATCAAATACTGGTCTACGGCGGTGAACCTGTAGCTCAATCAGAAGAACACAGCCAATCCGCGCTCTACAAAGCTTGCATGGCACTGGAGGGCTACAGTATCGGAAAGCTAGCCCGCACCGAGATGTACGAAACTGGGCACGACATGCGGCTGCTGAAGATGTCATAGTGCAGGTACTGTAATGGTCCAAGGTTAGTTCAAGTTTTGGTGGTGTCCCGACTCGTTGATTGATGATGGCGGTAACTCGACGTGAGACGAGATGCTGGTCCAAATCGTTGGTCCAAAAACTTGCCGTTCTGAAACCTGCCCCGGCATGCCCTCTCTTTCACGGCTGGCTGCAACTCTGGCCGCTCCGCTCTACCGCTCAATATGTCCCAAACCTCGGATTTCGAGGCTAGAAGTTGCCTAGCAACTTCCCTTTCACACCGGGTCCCTTCACACCAGCGCCATCAACACCCGAGCCGTCCACACCTGGCAGGGCCCGCGCCTCTCGGCGAGACGAGGATCGGCTGTTCCGACACTTCCGCGGCTGGACTTGGTCTCAACGAAGCAGAAACACAAAATCATGGGTGTGGGAATATGGCTTTGACCTCGAGAAGGGCTCGGATAGGCGATGGGTCTGCAGAGTGTGCATCGAACGAAACAGGCCAAAGCCCGGCAACGTGAAGAGAAGCGTTGCGTGCAAAGGAAAATGTTGCGTGGGAGGGGAAGCGTTGGGTGGAAGGGGAAGCGTTGCGTGGAAGCGGAAGCGTTGCGTGGAAGGGAAAGCGTTGCGCGGAAGGGAAAGCGCTGCGTTGCCTGGGAGAACTGGGTCCGAGCCACCGCGTTGATTCTGGACAGTGGCCGTAAGCTTCACCAGGCGGCAAACGCCTGCTTGCTGGCCAAATGCCAGTGCGTGCCATGGTGCTATGCTGCCCCCTGAGCAGAGATACTGTACCTGGGTCATACCGGCCCTGGCAACAACTGTAATTGGATAAACGGACAGGTTAAGAAGATGGTGTGGCTACCATAAGTCCCGTAATGCAAACGTCCAGTAATGGCTAAGTGCCCACCATGGTGACGTTGCTGTCTCTACTCTGGACTTGCGTCCGCTTGCGTGTTCGGCTCCTCGGAATCGCGTGGCCACCTTCAGACGCGGCGGCAGCTTACGCACTAGATCTGCAAGTCCAGAATCAGGTCCTGTGACCCCATAACGTCCTGCATAGAAATGAACACACCTCCACATAACGACGTCGAGAAAGTGACATGACCTGTAGCTGCCAACGACAAGCAGATACTGGACCGCAGGAAGCGACGGACGCGGTAGCACGAGGAGCCACCAGACGACGTCAAGAAACCGACTTTCAGCTGCGACGTAGCGTGCACCCGAAGAATGTACCAGGACCGCGTGTGCTACGGTGATCTGCTTGTCAAGCTTTGGACAATGTCCGCTATTGCCATAGTCGACACTTAGACGGCACAAACCCCTGCGACTGCCTCGGCACAGCCTCCATCCACATAAGCGAGCGGCATGTCTGGAACCGGACGACGCGGTGTACATGAAGCTTGGACGAACCAGCACCCATGGCATCTTGTCCGTCTTCGCGCCCCGCATGGCGATCTTCGTCCGAATCTGAATGTCGATCGCCCAGGCGGACGACGCGGCCGCCGCCACTCCGCACTGATCTGCACGGCAGAACTGGCCGTCACCATGCAAGCACGTTACGAAATTGACATGTACTGTAGCTGGCACACGCGACGCCAGAACCGACGAAGTGGCTTCCCCCCCCACTTCGCAATGATCTGCTCGGCAAGCTCTGGCTGCCGGTACGTACCAATGTCGAGAAACCGACATGTACTGTAGCTGCCAACCCGACGCAGAAGAAATGGATGGCGCACGTCCCTACCCTTGGTGGTTTGCCTATCAGGCATCGGACGAAGCGGGTCCCCGCCGCCGCATCCACTTACGTGTTCCACGTCACTGATCGACCACGTCAGGGAGCGGACGAAGTGAGATGCCAGCAAACGGCGCGCCAAGAAGCCAACAATCGGTGGGTAACTACCACGTGAAGAACAGGACAATCGCACGCTCTTGACAGAGTAATCTGCATGTCGAAAGCTGGACGGCGTATGGCCCGCGGCGGTGTCGGGGCAGCGCCAGCGTGTGGACGACATCACATGTTCCCCATTTTCGCGGTTCAACAATCAGATTAAGTGTACTACTGGTGCTGCCGGCGCGAGGGACCACGTACTGAAAGTACAATCTTCATCTCGAATTGTAACCGTTGCGCGTTACAACAGCACTTTGACGGTTACTGCCACGCTCGGCACGCCATTCTCACTCATGACAAACAGCATCCAGTACCCGGGCAGAAGCACCCCCAGATCGCCCGGCAGGCTCGCCGTGTACGAGCTTCCGCCGTTTGACTTCAATTCCAACGGCACTCTCCGTTGGTCTGTGTTGACCGTGTGCGTCGAGCTCCCGTACCGTATCAGAGCTGCATCCCTCACTGGCCCGTCCGTCGTCACCGTGATGCTATTCCCCAACCTCAGCTCCTTGGTCGACACGCCCCGAATCACAGGTCGCGTCGCCGGGTTCCCGCTTCCGTCGAACAGGTACCGTGGCGAGAAGATCTGTGCATCAAAGTGGTTTGTATCGCATGTTCCACAGAGCCCGCCCCCGCCACTCAGCACCGTCGCGTCCGGCAGCAGCAGCGCGATGCTATGGTACACACGGATAATCGAGTTGGGTGCCTGCTCGACGAACCTGTCTTGTGCGGGTTCGTACAGCTCGGGAGTGAGCTGAGGAGTTGAGTCGGAGAAGGGAACCCCATGTTGCTGCCCTCCCGTGACGAAGACGGTACCATCGGGCAGCGCGACAGCGTTAGCGTATATGCGCGGGTATCGCATTCCCTTGCTAGTGAGGGAGACCTGCACTGCTCTCCCGGCGTCACCAAGCGTGATGATGTGCGTGCGGTTCGTCGCGTCGGTGTCCTGGTACGAAGGGGCCCCTCCCACGGTGAGGATCTTACCCCTGGTGGCGTCAAACATGACGGCGTTGCCACACATCGAGTCCGGATCCACACCGCCACCGGCCGTCTTGCGTTGGCCCGCAGGCTGGACGGACCCCATTCCGCTGGTGTAGTACCAATTCATAGCGGTGCCAGGACCAGCCTGGAAAACGGTGCCGTTGCGCCACCCGAACAGCCAAGCGTGGTTGTCGGCACGGTAGATACCTTGTCTGTCCGCCGTGAGCATCGGCCTGACCGCCGCGTTGGACAGCGTTGTCCACGAGTTGGACTTTGGGTCGTAGACCTCGCCGTTCTTCTCGAATTCGCCGCCACTCCAGGAACCTCCAATGGTGAAGACCCGACCGTCGGAACATGTTGCCGACGACTGATACCCACGCGGCACCTTCATGTCCGGACCGGGCAACCATCCGCCGCCGGTCGAGTCGTAAAAGGATGTCTTCTGCGCGTTGTTGCCCCCTGTCACCACGACGCGCCCGTTGGCGTCGAGCGACAAGCCTGGGCAGAACATATCGTGCCCGATGTTGGTCACGTTGCGCTCTGCCACCTCTCCTGTTGTGGGATCCCACGTCGAGGTCATTGTCCACCCGCCCGGTGAGCCCTCGAACTGGTCCCTTTCGTACGCGGACCACACAACCACCTTGCCCGTCAAAGGGTCCACGGCGCCTGCTACTGGCACGACGGGGAAGTCGAGTGTCAGGCCCCACTTGCCTACGCCTTGCTGTACCTGTGGCACTGTCTGCGCGGCGTAGATATTGAGCTCGGCAACGGACGTCCACTGCCGACCACGCGTCTCGCTCATGGCGACGAGTCGCACGTATCGGACGCGGCGCGGCTCAAAGTTAGAGTACTTTGGTGTAGCGTCGCCGTACCATGTGCCCGTTGCGACGGGGCCTTCCCAGCCCTGGCCATCGGCGCTGACGAGCACCTCGTGGCGCAATATCCAGCCGTGGTCGTTGCCGTCCTGCCGCGGCAGCATGGACAGGCCGTTGATGTTCTGCAACGAGCCCATGTCCACGGTGATGTTATGGGGCGGGTTTGCCCATTGATACCCCGTGTGCCAGAAACTGCCGTTGTTGCCGTCGACGGCATTGTTGCACTCATGGCCTGGCTCTTGGCTGTCGCACGTCACCTTCCAACCAGCGCGGGTAATGGCATTGCCGATGGGCTTAGCCGCCAGAAGGCTGGGGGTCGTCTGGTCAGAGGCGAGGACTACGCCTGGCCTGTGGAAGTCGGACTTCACCGCCTCGGCACTTATGGGGCTGAAGACACGGCACCACGCGACCGTGCTAATGGCGTTTGGTAGCTTCATATTACGTACTCAAAAGTGTAGATAAGGAGTGAAACTGAACCTGAACAACGAGAAATCAAGAAATGAACGTCTGGAGGGGAGGATCTGCTAATGGACGGACAGTCAAACTATGGCGATAAGGGTCGGGGATGCAGGGCACATATAAAGATGCCCAGCCGTTCGTTCCCCTCCCCTGGGCTTGAGTATGCAGCAAGCGGTCGGGCCGCTTTCCGGTACGACGCAACTCATGACCGACTCAACAGCTTGCCACCACGCGCAATGCCCTATCCTGTGAGAAGATCGAGCCGAATGGCACAAACAGTGTGCGGTGCACCTGGCGGTTCCCACTCGCGAACACCTAATCTCCGGGCGGAGTCCCACCTGCTACCTACGAGGATGGACGTGTGACAAGGCATGGCAGGCAGGAACGTGTCACGTCAGTCGTCAAGCGACTCCCGCGGATTAGTGTTGAAAACCGCCCAGCCTCCGCATAATACCAATACCCTGGATGTGCGAATGCAGGTCCGTGCAGCAGCCTCGTGTGACGATTAGCTCATCGGCAGATACAAGCATCCAAGCGCCAGACGCAGCACAGTTTCAGCCGAATGTTGTATTGTGCAGGGGAGGATCAGGCCATCATTCAATCGCGTTGATCCATGAGTCGTAGTCTAGGCTCGGAACCTTGATACCGGGAGTCAATTCCGCCCAGACCCTAGGATAATAATAGGGGCCGATACGACGCGACCGGGTTCACTACAGCTAGGACGGCTGGATCAACAGGCACATTCGGAGATGAGCCGACGGCTAATCCGAATGGGGTTTGCCTATTGCAATTGCTTGCTATCGCAAGGGCTGTGCGGAGAGCAGTCCCTTGCCCGAGCCACGCCCCACTTTACCTTATTGGCACTCGCATAACGTTACGTACCACCAAAATTGACACTTCAGCACTCAACGAATTCAACCATCCCTACTTCGCTAAGCCCAACGTCTCAAAATCGATAAACGGAGGGACCAGTTGCGGCGGGCTCAAAAGCAAGTCCTGTCACGAAGCCGTCACTGCCTGGAGTAAGCACGACGAGGCCGTATCACTAGGAACTACCATGACCGGCGGCACAAGAACACACGATGTCTCGAAATGAACCTCCGGCGAACGCGCTTCAACGAAGCCAGGCTGGTGTGCGGGCGCGAGCATCTTTCGGCGACTATAAATGCTTTGAATCTGCTGAACCAGTTTGGTGGTGAATTGCCCACTGAACTCAGGTCCGGAAATGCTGAGCAGCGGAAGAACCAAGGCAGGGAACACGCCTCGTATCGCACAATACCACCCGGCCACAAAAAGTCGGCGCCACACTTATGTGCGGTGTATTGCTGTTCATACGCCGTGTGACACCTCGCATTGGACAGCGGAGTACTCGTCCGAACCGTTGAGGACAGAAATTCTTCCAAAGAAAGCCCCGCCGGTCGTGCCAGCCTTCTGGAAAACTCATCCTCTGCATGGTGTCGATGTTTGGCCATCTCCGCCTGTGGTGTCACCGGAGTCACGGAGCAGCCCCTACAGCTCACCAGATGAGATGCAAGATCACCAGCCTTCAATGAGTCGTCGGCATAGACTGACAACATCTACGCTGCCAGATGGCACATGGCGCCCTTGAATGGTCACTGGTGCAGATGCGCTGCGTGACAACTCAATTCCCAGCTGCATGTCCGAGTCCAGGGCCGCGATGCTCCCGGCGTTGCTCCTCAGCAACTTAGGATGTCACTCTAGTCATGTTTCTCGCCAAGCTCTGAAGAAGGTACTGGAGCAATATTCTTAGCGAATCCTACAGTCATGACGGTACATGGTGATGAAAGGGGGAAATTGGTTGGAAGATTTAGTTCGTGTCCTCGACGTCAGGGAGTCTCGACCTGGCCGGAAACAAAATAGCCGACGCCGCCATTCAATTACCGAGCGCTATGTCGATTCCACGTGAGACACTCCATTCAGACCGCCAATTCCAGGTCGAAGGCAAGGTGCTAATACTGCAGTTAGTGCGGTGCGCCGAAGGAGCTCACGGTCAAGAAAAGGCTGTCAGCGGCGCTGACACTACCATGCGCTTGGACAGCCACGCAAGACCACCTTTTCAATCCATATCGCGTCCATGAACGCAGGACTGGCGTCGAACAGGCTCTTGTACACGGCCTGCGATTGAGTGGGCATTCGACCGTGCTGCCACATGGAAAGCAGAGGGGCAGCGGGTGAAACTCAGGAAGCTGATATTATTGTAATGGCCCAAATGATATGCCTTTCACACGTGTGGCAAGACAGAGCTCATCTTATGGGGCTGCTTTTGCTGCCTCGGAGACCAAACCCGGCTTCTTCGTCGTGGTTTCTCCGAGGTTCGTATCGACGCTGGAGAGTTCAATTTGGCTGTGCCCAAATACATTGCTGTTTCGGCCATATCGCTCAGCAAAAGCCGACAGGGACTTGTTGCGTGAGGCGTTGGTGCTGAAAACCCGAGGCCATGCCCGCACCAGTATTAGTCGAACCGTTGGCAGGCAAGTGCAAATCATCCCGACGTTGACTTCGATAGTCGACCACCAAGCAACGATCCACTGGTCCCACGTAGGGTTTGTCGAGTTTGCCATGTAGATGATTGACTGGAGACGCAGTATCGAGACAATTGTGACGCTATGGCGTAATGCCGTTAGCTACTGGCCTAGCAGTTGATCGCGAACAAACTTACAATGTCCCAATCAGAAACATGATGGTGACTCCGATCTTCTTCTTCCAGTGAAGCTCCAGCTTCTTGATCTGACTCAAGGGTATGGCAATCATCCACACATCGACCGCGATGGACAGTGCTGCATTGATCCAGGCGAATAAATTGATGTTAATGCACCGGCCAGGGGACGTCGTGTCCAGATACTGCGTCCAGTAATAATGGATAGGGCTGCATTGAAAGATGGCAGTCGTAACGAAGGTAAATCCAAAAATGACGTTGAAGACGGATGTGCCAATGAGCAGGCGGCGTGTTGTCCTACCCGGGAAGATGTACAAGTAAAAGAGCGAGAGGCTCAATTTAATGAGTGACATTTCTGCCAAGTAGAGGACCTCCATGATGTAGAAGTACAGGATGAAGTCGGTCAGCGTATTGGGAGATAATGTCCAAACGTCTTTTCCCATGCCGTGTGCAGTAAGGCCGACTTTGTTGATGATGGTGCATGGGATGCCAATCACCAATGTCGCAAGTATTGCCCAGTCGTCTGCGCCGAGGACGTTTCGCTGGCTAAAAAAGCGCATGAAAACAAGTCGAATCACGACGAGGAGTGCAGTAATGACACCCATGGATACGTTCATGGCGTCATATCGAGGTGCCTTGTCGCGCGTTGAGCGGTTGCATGTCGTCTCCGTCAAGTTCTTGGCAACTGTAGCGCGTCGGTATATCAGTGGCTGCTCTGGCGTTGCGAGGACAAGAAAAGCGAACACCTACAGAGCGCCTCCGCCAGGGAACAGGCCTTGAGGATGCATGGCGTGCTTGCCTCTTCGATGGCAGAATATTTATCAACACATGTGCATGTTGCGTCGCTGAAAGAACAGTTCGATTGTATCGTTGCATTTACGAGACATTGCTGCTGTTTATTGTCAAGTTTGGTTAGCGCCCTGAGCGTTCCAGAGGAGCACGACTGGGACGTACTGCGCAATGGGGTGCCCTCTGCAAGGACTGTATCAAGTCACTTGGCGACGGAGGGGGGGCCGCCCGCGTTATTAGAGAGAGCGATGCCCAGACCAACACCGCCGCCAGGCGCATGCCGGGCAATCGGGTCTGCGGTTCTGCGGGCTGCAGCCGTTCGGAGTGATGGGTCGTCTCCGCGTCACTTATGTCGCGATATGTCACAAATGGCAGAGACTCAAACTCGCCTCGTATCGGGGAGGGCGCTCGGCGACGAGATTCGGGGTCTCGAGGATTTCAGCGGTCAGTTAAAATATGCTGACACCCTCACCGGAGGTGGGGAGGGTGTAATACAGTCCGAAGGATGTATCTCTATGACATGGCATTTCAGACTACTAACACTGGCTGTGTGCTGGTGCTGCATCGAGCGGTGCGTGCGCGACCGGGATATGTTTTGGCCCGCTCGGTGCACTATAGCGACATCATCAAGAAAAAAGAGGTTGGAAGAGTGGCTGCTCAAGTTGCTGTTGCTTGCGCCGATCCTCGTCGCGGACTTTCATCAGAACACCTGCTACTCTGTTAGGACTAATGGAGCCCCCAGGCATGCATAACATGATGGAGTTCTACTTGCCATCAGGTAGCTTCTCATAGTGGAGAGACGCCCTTTCAAAAGGCGTGTCGATCATTAGGCCCTCCAATGTCTTGACCCTGGAGACTGCAACATAGCTAAGCCCAGTCTGGAAGTCACGTTCAGACAGATCGGTCACCATTTTGTCCACTGTGATGCTCTGTGACTTGTGAACCGTAATGGCATATGATGCCATGAGTGGGAACTGCGTTCGGGTACAGGCGGACGCCCCAAGAAAGAAGTCGCGCTTCACTGGGAGTATGGGCACTACCTCGCGCCCATCATCCGTGGTTAGATACGATGGCCCGGTATACTTATCCATCACCATCATAATGACAGACGGCGGGTCACGGTGCGTATCAGCGCCAGGCGCCCAACCGATGTCATATACTGTCCCTTGGGCCCCATTGACTAGGCCTGTTGGATGCCAGATGTTCTGGGTCAGCATGAGACGAGCACCAATGCATATCGCAAACTGGCCAGCCAGGTTGCCAGCTTGTTCCGACGTTGCCTTGTCAGCACCGTTACCAAGGTTCTTCGCCGTGACTTGGATTGCTGGACGCTTCAAACGGACGAGATGCTCGTAGTTGTACTCGTGAACACGAGCTTTCTTGCCATAGATACGAAGAGCAGCATCAAACGAATCTACGTCGCGCTGGCCTAGCTTGGCCTGCACACGCTGGCTCAGAAGTTTCCATGACTCTATCGATAGCTTTAGGCCACGTAATTCGTCAAGTGCAAGACGAAAGCCAGCCTGGTCATCGCCCTGTTGCCGCTGAGCTTTTTTCAAGAAGACGGTGTGGCTAAACGCCCTATATGCCGTCTGGCCAGAGACCTCTTGCAGGTCTTTGAGTGGTCCATCAAAGTAGAGAGGCTTGTTTGCAATCGGCGGGAGCTGGAAGAAGTCACCAACGAGGATGATGCTCATGCCGCCAAAGAACTCGGCTGCTCTGGAAGGAAAGACTTGGCGGAGGCGTTTGTCGATCCACGAAAGTTGACGCAGACCTAGCATACTTTTCTCATCAATCACAAGATACCTAACGTCCCGTAGCTTCTTCTGAAGAGCGTTAGCATCTGCTGGGGAGAGCTCCGTAAAAGCCCTGTCCACAGGGAGCCGGAGTAGAGAGTGCAGTGTTGTCCCCATTATCTGGTTGCTTGCAACGCCCGTGGGTGCAGCTCTCCAGATTGGACTGGGCCGGTTACCGGCAAGCTTCTGAAGATGCGAAGACAGGACTTTGATGAGGTAGGACTTGCCCGTCCCGCCACCACCGTCAACATGGAGTAGAATCTGCTCCTCGCTGCCACATTGGAAGTGTCCAACAAATGTATCGTATACTATCCATTGCTCTGCATTGAGCGTATCGCGGACCTCGAATGGCAGGTCTTCAACGTCCATATGGAGACGATTCTGAGCAATGAGCTGGCGCCAATAATCGCCCTGAACGATTCCTGGGTCAGCGTAGCGGCCGACGTGGGGCGTCCAATCGTATTGGACATCGATATCCCGTCTGCCCAGCAGATCTACCGCCTCTTGGCTTGGTGGACAGTCAGGAAGCTGGCGGGCAAGCTCAAGCCAGTCCTCCTCCAGCAGGTCAGGCTCGTGGAATTCTTCCTCAAACTCATCCGGATCCGGTCGACGTTCCTCGGCGTTAGGCGTGCCGTAGTAATCATCAGGATGCTGGTGGTTCGCGTAACAGAATTCGGCTGCAGATGCATGCGATTCGTACTCGACACCGTTGATCTTGCGTAGCTCGTTGGGATCGCGATGTGGGTGAGCCAGCATGAGCTTCACACGACAAAAATCATCGTATTGCTGATGCTGACGGTTGGAGTTATACCGCGGGAAGTAGTATAGAACACGAGGCTTGGCTTGCCGACTCCAACGGGTCCACTTTCTCCCATCCCTCTTGCTTGTATTCCAGTTGGCTAGGAAGTCAAGGTAAGTGAGTTCTTCATGAAGGGCAGGGCGAGAAAGATACTTCTCGTATATCCCGACGACCTCAGCGTCGTCATCATGATCACCCTGTAGGCGAAGAGACCGGCCCTGTTGCTCATAGGCACGGCAATCAACGGCTCTCACAACACGGGTGCCATCCTGCAGCTCGCAGTTGAGCAGGACATGGCAGATCTCTTGGCCCGAGAAGTCCCTCTCAGCAAGCAGCTTGTTCATTAGGCGCGAGGCGAAAGAAAGAAGCGGGATCTGGTGGGAGACGTAGGGCAGGATTTGCCGTCCCAGGCTCGCATAACTCTCAGTCTGCTTCTCCATCTTGCTGCAATACTTGGCTGCGTAATTAATCACAGCTTGCAGGCTGGTACAGGGGGAGATGTCAATGTTGGCTAACCAGCCAAGACTGAGACACCGGCTGTAGTGGTTCATAAGGCTGTCATTCCTGGCCGCCTCGAAGGAGAAATAGGACTGTCCCTGTCGTCGAACAACCTCAGCCACATCTCTCGTATCTCGTGGGAAGAAAAAGCGGCAAGAAATCTCTTCTGAGCCCTTCTTCTTTCGTAAGCAGTATGCCTCACTGCAATGGTGGCGCTAGCAGCGGTTCAGAACCTGTGAAAGCCATTGAAACGTCAAGGGATGCTGTAGCGGATTCACAGCTAAGGGATTGCCTTCTCCTTGCTGTTGCACTCGAGCTGGCTCAGGGTTGAAAGCTGTGACGTGGAACGACCAGATACGGGCGAACTCCTTACGCACATGCTCACGGTCCAAGTCAACGCTGGGCGCACCGTCCATCCAGAATAGGCCGTGGCAATGGCTACTTCCACGACCCTGCCATTCATACCTGTTCCAAAAATCAGTGACATTAAATTTGTGCTTGAGAACGATATCTCTGAATAAGCCAAATCGCCTGTGGAAGTGCCAGGCTGCAATGTGTGGGTTGTCCCTGAGAAGTTTGCTAGACATGCCCATTCGTTGTTGCTCGGGTAGCCCCTGCCAGTCTTGAAACTGGGGCAAATGTTGATAGAGGCTCCTCCAGTGCAAGTCTGCCGGGCTGAATGTAATAAAAGCACCCGGACAGCGAAGGTTGTAGGCATAAGACTCGAGCTCTCGCCGCTTTCGGTACCAATATGGGCGTGTCCCGCGAAGCTGTGCTGTCTGGCGGTTGATCGAGTTGAGCAACTGCTGGGCTTCCGCAGATTCAGGGTTCTGGAAAGCCTCGACTAGATCATCTCGCGTTAGTAGACCCTGCCTTTGTTGATGTTGCTTGACGAAATAGCCGCTTTTCGCCCGTGCCTGTGCTCGCATCAGCGTGTTGAAAGCCACAAACCGGAATGTGGGATGACGGGCAAATCTGCCGTCATGCCATCGAAGGGCATGCTGTATGTAGTCCGCATACTTGATAGGCCGTAGCCTTGGCTCAATGAAATCAGCTTGACCGCGAGGAAATAGTGTTGGAAAGGCTAGGGAAAGGAGTGCCTGTGACTGGTTGAATTCGTTTATCGGTGTTCTCCGAATCTCTGGCATTTCAAGCTGATGTTGTGTCGCTGGTCGTGCAGGGGGCAGTGCGTCGCGCTCTTCGCCAAGAACGTGCGAGTGCAATGCCGCTATCTCTGTATCCTCTGGTAGTATATCCGGCACTGCAGACTGATCGATCTCATCAGGCTCAATGTCGTCATTCCCGATGTCGCTCAAGTTAGCTGAAAGAGGATCGGTCACTTCCACAGTAGCAACCAGACATTCCAATAATAAATAAATAAATAATTTTGGCATATTGTTATGTATTTATTGATAAGCCCCCATATTGATATGTATTGTTAAGCTTATCAATTATTATTAATATAGGACTGGAGGGTCAGCTGACTCGTCGTCCGCCCCTGCGACGTCAATAATCTCGTCGTCTACTGCAACATAGAGTTTGCGGATCAAATCGTTCTTCACCCAATTACCCAAACATTGCAGCTCCTCGATAGTATCAGCCGAGAGTCGTGCCCTATCCCATGAAATGGTTCGCCTTGCGCAAGAGAACACTCGTTCCGGGTCGTCCGACATCGCCGGCACACTGAATATGTCAAGTGCCATTTGGTGTAAGCGCGGATACTCCATCCTCTGCTCGTCACGGCACCACCATTCAAGCGGAGTCTTTGTCGTTGTATGTCTTGGCGCAGATTCGACGAATTTTTCCAACTCATCCTCATCGTCCGTTTTGTCCAAGACACTCATTGACTGCTTGATGCGTTCGTACGGTGTTGCCTCCCCTCGTTCGTTCCTCAGCCGAGAGGCCGACTCCGACGCCAGCGGCCGGTCCTTGTATTTCGCCCAAAGCCGTCGCGCACCATTAATCGCGGTTTGTCGCCATTCCTCTGGCCAGTGGCGGTCAAGGTATCGCCGGCGCTTTTCTGGATGGAGCAGCAATGCGGTGGCGTATACGGGGTTTTTGTCACTCTCTGCGTAATATTTTGCGAGAACCCACCAGCCCATGTGAACCGAATTAACCATGCGCGCGTTGTCTGCATATTTGACCTGCTTTTCACGTTAGCACAAATCCAGCCAGGTGATTGCACTGCCATGCCTTACTTTTGCATCCTCAAACTGCATGAAGAGAATATCCATATTCTCCAGAACCTGATCTATCGATGCCCACTCCATTTGCTGCTCCAATGTCGCCTGGTGGAATGGCTGCAAGAATTCGTGAGTCATTTTGAGCACTTGCCAGTCATCGTGTGTAAGTATGTC
Source organism: Purpureocillium lavendulum (assembly GCA_029168975.1). Lineage (NCBI taxonomy): Eukaryota > Fungi > Ascomycota > Sordariomycetes > Hypocreales > Ophiocordycipitaceae > Purpureocillium > Purpureocillium lavendulum. The sequence continues at coordinate 362,247 of JAQHRD010000015.1, forward strand.
AGCCTCCAGCTCATTGTGGAACTGGTTGAGCAATATTGACAATGGGCCTTCCTGGCTTATAGCCGCATCCAGTAGTTTGTACCATGAGTTCCAGCGAGTGATATTGTCAATACCGAGTGCCTTTCCTGCAATGTCATCCCAGGCATCGTTGCGTACCGTGGAGTTCCGGATGAACACTGCGATGTTGTGGAGTTTACCTAGTGGGCCGATGCTCCGCCAGCCGGCGGTGTCATTGCGTTTCTTTCGTTTGCCGTGGGTCGTTTGCCGAGTACTCGAGTGCACCTGGTCGTGCAACGCGTCTGCGACTGTTACATCGCTCGCTTCGTCTTGCGCCTGTTCCATTGCGGCCTGTAAGGCCTCCTCGCTGGTTGCAAAGAGAAACGCTTGCAGCGACAAGTTAATGATGTGGCCGGCACATCGCGTTCGGGACGATACCGGATCGAATGAAATACCGTATTCCTGTGATAAGTCAACAGCAAGTTGGCGGAGGCAAGTATCGTTCTTTGTGTCATTGTCCCCAGTGAAGTAGCCGATTCGGTGTGCCAGGCTGTACCGTCGAATAATCCTCATCAAGTACGGCGCCATTGCTGCGCCGGCATGCGAGCGGCGGAGGTTTGGGAGACCTAGCAGTGCCTTGCGAGGGCTATAGCCCTCGTCAACCCACTGTGCATGAACGGCGATATATGCCTTGCGCTGAGGGGACGACCACACATCCATGGCGATGTGCACGAGGCTCCGAGCACGTCCCAGCTGTCTCCTTACGGATTCTTGATGCGCTTCGTAGGCCCTATCCAAGTCCGACGCTACGGTGCTAGCAGACTCGGTCAGGAGCTCTTGAACTGCTGGATTCACAGCTGCTAGAAGCGCCTGATACTCTGGCCACGTTGCAAAACTCAGAGGTAGATGCCTGCGCGCGGAGAGGAGCATCTGTGCCTCTCGAAAGGCATCAACGTTGATGGCACTCCGCAGTGTGTTCAGTTCGTTTTTTCTGACATCCTGCGCTCGCTTGACGGTCGTTCTTGCGAAGGCGTTTTCGATTGCAAGTTGGCGCTTGTCTTGGGAGGTCGAACTCTCTTGAACGACAATGTGGTGGGATTTCTCAAGATGATAGCGGGCGTTGCCGGAAATGTGGGTTGACCAAGATGGATTGCGACAGCGCTTGCAGTAGTGGAGTACATTGCCACTCATTGCGTGTGGCTCGTCGCCCTCTGCTTCTCGAAAATGATCCCATGTTGATGTGGCTCTCAATTTCCTTCTCTTGACCGTACGCCGGGCGGAAGGGGCCTCGGAGTCCGACGGCGTGCTCGCAACTTGTGAGACACTGTCGGACGGTAAGACGGACGAAGAGCTGGGCGTGGCGCTCGATTGGGGCGGTGTGGACCTGTCAGCATCCATTTCCGTGTTCTTGATTGAGTTGATGATGGATTCCCAATTGCACATGGCAATGTCGAGGCAGCAGGCAGCTCCCCCTCCGAGAGCTGAGGTCATTCGGGCTCTTTCCAGGCCTGCGAAGAGGCAGCATTGCGCATGCAGAACTACTACTCATCAACTTGAAACAGGAGTCTAATTGCGCAGGAAAATAAGTGGAGCTTGTTATATTGATAATTATTAACAATATATATTTATTGGCAGCGTCCATATTGTTATGGATATCGATAAGCTTAACAATAAATATGCCTTTATCAATAAATATATATTGATTACTGGAATGTCTGGTAGCAACCTGATCAAGTACATCGCCATCTTCGGGCAGCACTGACATCCGGTTCCGGCAGACAGTAATATCTCGGTAGCCCGGGTGGTTATTCGACAGGAAGTCCAGCCACTGCTGGAGGCAACGACGGCGAACGCGGAACTGGCGCCTGAATTGGCGGTTAAGGTGGGCATGTTGGCCTGCATTCGGAGGACGTAGCAGGATAACATCCAGTTCAGCGGGTAATAGGGGAAGTTGGCGATACACTTTGCCAACATCGCGGAGAAAGTGCACAATGTGGCCACGGTATTTGTATTGCTGCCCTCGAACCTGCATGACGTTCACGAACACATGAACTGGAGCGATTAGCATCTCTTCTACTTTCGTCAATTCGGGGAGGAACGCAGGGATTGAGCCAAAATCCAACTGATTGCCAGCTGAGAAAAACCAAGGCTCATCCTCCTTTTTGTTCTTGTCCCTGGCGATGCAACGCTTGCAAATGCCATCTTTCAAGCCCATGTCAAACCATGTCTCCTGACAGCGAGCGCAGTGTTCCATTCGGTCGTTTTCCAGCTCCGTCCAGAACTCCTCCAGGAGCTTCTTATCTCTATCAGACAACGGGCAATGCGACAGATCACCCATCCAGTCAGGGTCTGGAAGCTCGAAATCTCGACGTTCCATGACTGGGCGATTGATTGTCGACTGCTGCAGTGGCGCAGGTGGGCGAGAGTGTCTTCCCCGTGCTCGCCTCGGCAAGATAGGAATCGATACCGGAGATTCGATTGGCGTTCCGAGTCGTACGCCTTCATGAGAAGCAATCGGGGGGGCCGGTCCGGAAGTAATCGGCGCGGTCGCGCCTGCTGCTGTTGATGTGGTAATTGGTGTTCCCAGCAGAATGGGCTCCTGTGAGATAATCGGTGTACCTAGTTGCAGGTGTATCAATGGCAATCCTTCTCGACGTGTTGGGGAGAACTCGGCTTGTTCTGCGGTACGCTTATTATTAGAGGCCCGTGAGAGTCGCCGGTCCCTACAGTCGAGACAGTCAGCCGTAAGTCTTCCGTACGACATGGAAGATATTTTCTTCGAAATAAATTGATCTGCTGGTTTCGTCTGCTTGCAGTTCCTGCAAATTCTCGATGAAGGGATGGAATCGGCCATGAGTATGATTGCAGCGAAGGCTTGGTGAGGAAGGATGAGCAAAGGACCATGCGCTGGCGATGCACACATCGTTGGCAGGCCGACATCCCCAGAGTGGGACCACAAGACACATTCTGACCAGTCCGCGTTGAGTGGAGCCACAAGACGGATCTGACCAATGGGAGTAGAGCTTTTGCATTCAAGTTATCGTCGTAATATCAGTCCTTCGGACTGAATTATCGGCCGCCGGCGAGAACGAGCAACTGTCGCTCGCCTGTTGAACGGGACATGAAGTCGGGCAGCAAGATGGCTGGCAAAGCGACCGGGTCTCTGAGAATCAGCGCGAAATCGACAGCCGGAACTCCCTAAATACCAAGTGGGTGTCCGCAAAGTCGCTTCCGCGCGCCCCTTGTCCCTTCGGCTGTCGCAAGAGACGCTACGCGGATTCCGCTAACCCCGGACCGATTCAACCGGACACAAGCGGCACTGTGGCGGTGGCTTCAGTCCGTAACTGGCTCGTCGTGATATTCCAGTTACGTTCGCGACGCCCGTGGTTGACAACGGCTCCAAAGGACCACAGACCATATCTTCAAGCGCAAAACGGATCACTAGTTTAGCGTTAGCGCAAGAAGTCACCCTCGGGCCCTCCAGACGCGATATCCCGACCATAGGCACCCCTGCTCCAGAGTTTGAGTTGCCCTACGGCCGGGCAGTTGGTGAACTCTCTGCCTCGAAGTCCGGCATGTGGCATGTGTCGGATGCGCAAGGACAGCCAACCGGAGGCTGGAAGACTCCAGGTGGTGCTTTCAGCCTTGCTTAGAGAGGTCCAGATCAGTCCCGTAGCGAGCGCTTGATGCAGGCATCTGGGATATGGCAGGCAGAAGCCGGGTTGCCTGAAGCTATCGTTACCGTTGGCAGGCAGCAAGTGCAGTTAACGTTATACGTGAATGAGCGGCTTGATATTGACAGGTGACGTTGGCGGTATAAAATAAATGCTTGTGTCGTCTAGCGTGTGAGAGGTGACGATGAGATGGGTGTGTAGTGTTGGAGACGACGGGATAGACTGGGTGTCTGACGGCTGTCTGGCTTTTCGCGACAGCCGTTGCCCCGTTAGTGAGGGTAAGTGACGGACGGCACGCCGTGGCCGAGCCAGGTGGTGTGTTGGCCTGAAGGACCGTCCGGTGGCGTGGGCATGGCATGGGCAGGGGCATGGGCATGGCACTGCCTGGAGCGCCCTGCTTCGGGGGAGTGACAGCAGAGGCAAAGAGCTTCCAGGTTCCTTAGCTCCCCCTGCACTGGAAGCTGCCTTCCCCATCCCTGGCCGCCTGGAGGGGGATGGAAGAAGCTCCCAAGGCTCCTATTCCACGGTACGACGTAGTTAATACCTAAGCAGACATACATACGGCCTGATGCGCCGCCCAAGGGATGGAAGGAAGTCGCAGACGACCGGGACTATGCACTGCCAATCCGAGGGGCCGGCTCTGTGCATGAAGGCCCGACCGATGGTGAATCCGTCCAATCGACAGAGGTTACCCACGCACGTTTTGGACTTGTTTCATGTGGTTAAAACTATCCCGGCCGTCGATGGAATCCACCTACTAACCGATGAAACAGGGACAATTATGAACCACTGCAATTCGCCTGGCCTCATCGCCCGGGCCTCGATGATGGCCCATGGGCTTCACAAATCAATGCTCCAGGCATTTGCGCCGGGGTCCACATGATTAAACGCGAGGCGCAGCGAGCCTTCCAGAGGCGGTGCGTGTGCATGTTGCCTACATTGAAGCTCGGATTGGGTCCGAATATGGCAATGGCGTGGCTGTGTCAACTTTCACAGCGTCGAGCAGGCGGATGCTTCCCGAGTCCAGTTCAGGAAAAATGCCTCTCTGCCTCACGAACGAATAAGACCGTGACGGGGAGTACAAGGCCCCTGGACACCATGTATAAAGGTCGTATGTTCCCACCTCGCCCGCGACAAGGAGCCAACATCCGTATCATTCTTGCTGTCCGCTTCCCCCAACTGCAGAAGCTTTGACCACCTCGAACAGTCCAACATGTCCTTATACCAGTCTGCGTCCAACATCCGGGTAGATGACGGCCATCTGCTTCGTGCTTCAGTCCAGAACGGGGATGGCGACTGGGTCGACTCCGAGCTCGACCTCGACCAGTTCATCGGCAACAACAACGGCAGATTTGAGTGGGGTGGTGAGAGTATGTCACCGTCATTCAGAATCGTCCGCCACCGCTACTTTCAAGCACATGCTGCCCCGTCCTCTTTTTTGTCGGTCGTGGTGCCCGGGTCCGCCGGCGGTGGGGTGCTGGCGTAATTTTCCGCGACTCCGTCATGACCTTGCCCTCCAAGAAGATAGAAGAAAAGTATCAAGGGCTGACATGACTTTCATTCCATAAAGACTTCTCCCACTCAGCTGAGGAGATCGACTTCAATATGGAGGGCGAGAACGGCGACGTCCCTGTCCTGCGTGCTCAACTTTACGATGTGGATGGTAACCTCGTTGATGCGGACATCAACTTGGACGAGCGTGTTGCCAACGACAACGGTAACCTCATCTTCGGTAAGCTGCAGCGGCTGCTATGGCAGCGTAGTTTTGCATGTAATGTAGTGCCAATTCCTGACACTAGGAAACAGTGTGATCGATGATTATCGGTCTGACCCTTGATCTGCTCTAATCCGCCCTCCCCCGCGATTTCCGACGAGGTGATGCACCTTCATCCCGACAATCACCCTCCGGCTCTCCCCAGAAAACAAAACCTTCAGATTCCCCTGACATGTGCCGCTGTTTCACCGGACGTCTACCCGACCGCAATGTGCAACTTTCTCATGAATTCGTCGAGAGATACGGTGTCGCACAGCCTGGCAAACCACACAATCGCTGTTCCTGCCGCTCCGAGAGATGGAGACCAAGACCACGTGTGTGCGAGAAGACGGGATAACAGGTGGTGCGTAGCGATACGTCGATGCCAACGTAGGAGTGTAATTGACAATGGCGGCGGCAAGACTACTCAGACAGTGAGGACAGCGGCAATGTAACGCAACACGATTAGGGAAACAGAACATTGCTATTCCATCCTGACACCCTTTTGATTTCCGCATTCTGAGGCCAGCTCATTTATAACCGCCGGGGAAATATCCGCCTGCGTAGAAGCAGCACTAGGGCAACACCGATGCTGAGGAAGAGGACAAGGCTGGAGCGGTAGCCCAGCGTCACGAGCAGTCGCGCCTCAGGCGAGTGCCGCGGCGAACTTCCGACGTGGTCGAAGATGGGCGTCGTGGCTCGCCCAAGAAGGCTGTGCATAGGACCTGGCAGTATCTTGAGGGGGCTCCGGTTCATCTGCGCCGCGTGCATGAAACTCGCAAAGTGACAGCCCGTGCCGAGCAGTATAGTCGGGTCCGGCATCCCGAGCCACGGCCGGTTGTAGGCCATGAGGTTGCGCAAGATGTCATGGATAAATGGGTTGTGCCGGCCCGCCATCATGAAGGCGATGCTAAAGCCCGTCGGTTGCGCCTCAGGGGCGACAAAGCCGAAGCGCCGCAAAGGGCCTAGAGCACGCTTACATTTCAGATCCAAGTCGACAGCGACACCCCCGAACTCATAGAGCACCATATAACGCAATGAGTCAGCACGGTCGACTTGGTACGGGTAGTTGTTCCATATGCCAAACAGCTCGGGAAACCGCTCGCGCACGAAGTCCGGCGCATTCTCGTCAGTCCACAGGTGCACCTCCCAGCCTGGGTGTATGTCGAGGCAGCTCTGCCGTGTCTCCTGCCAGTGGTTCTTCCAGCGGTGCTTGCCCAGTGCGATGTGATGAATCACCGGCGGCACAATATCCGGGTGTGGCGCCGCCGACAATTGGTGCTTGTCGTAGTCGATAAATGTGATGTCAAAATCATCGTGTGCCTTGGACAACACGAATTCCTCGGCGCCGGCCCGCCACCTTAGGCGCAAAGCCGCCAACGCCCACACTGTGTATAGCAATTCACGGAAAACCCACCACAGTCCGAGAAGAGTGAGCACCGCAATCCACCAGTGGAAGCGGGGTCTCCTGGCTGAGGTGGCATATTGTAATCGAAATGGATGCTCGGTCATGGCGGGTGGTTGTAATGTGTTGAGACAGGGGCGCGGTGCTGTCGCAAGCACATGGGAGATGCGGGGGAAGGCAAGGACGCAACAACCGAAAGTCGTCTATAAGCTTATTTCTGGGATCTGCCAGTGCTAAAGTGGTGCCCCTTCGAGTGGGGCGGAGTGGGTCACGGCGCCCAGCCAAGTCTCTGAACACAGGTGACTAGGGTTGCCTCTCTGGTCGCTGGATAGCCCTGTTTGTATGGTAGTCCCTCCAGTAACTACCATGCGGTTAGATGCTTGTACTGTACCATGCTCGCCATGGGGCGACACTACGCGCCGAGCACGGCTTGTCTCGACGCGCGTCCTTCGTGGATGAATGAGATGGCGCCGTATGTCCTGATTGCACTGCGACCAAAAGGTCCGACTGTAAAGTTCTAGCAAGTCGGCTGTGTCGTCCAGGGTTCCCCAAGATGAGACTCGCAGCCCCGCCTTCGGCCAGGTTCCGTCTGTGAATCGGCCTCGCGAGACTGGCCTTGAACTGGACAAGCAGGCAACATTTGAGCTGCGATGCGTCCGACATCACCGATACGCTAGCGCCTGAATCGGCCATGGGCTAGTCCTTTCGGTGAGATCACCAGCCAGGATCCGTGATGGCGAGCTTAGTGCGTGGGCCACAGTACTAGTTCCGGTACAAGCCGGCTGGGACCCAGGGTGGGCCAAGATCATCCACTGGGCTGTGCGAGACCCAGGTACGATTGGATGGACAGACTGAACTCAGGCCCAAATGCGACCGACGAGAATAACCTGCTACCGAAGTCCAGACGGGCCCACCGACAACATGGTTCCGGCCGTTTTGGGCATAGAAGTGGTGGCACCTGAGAGGTACCCCTGGGCTCCAGACCCGTGCGTCACCAACCTTGGAGCCTCGTGGTGTTGGGACGTCGCCACTGGGACGTGCAGGATTAACCGACGGGCAATTCGAAGTATCCATCATTTAGCTCCTGTGTGGAATGTTCCATGCCCCAGGCAAACTGGATGGTCAATCCCCCAATGAAACAGATTCCTGAGCATATTGTGACAGATGGTAGTCAAGTGCTTGGTTTCTGCCGTTGCGCCAATGGCCAACAGGGTCACAGCGGCTCAGGGAAGAGTACAATTGTTGGACTCATCGAAAGATGGTACGAGCCATCCTCACGTACCATCAAGTTGGACGGCCGTCCGATCGAGACGCTCAATCTTCACTGGCTACGGAAACATGTGCGCTTGGTCCAGCAGGTAAGCCGGATCTGACGTCACTTTGTCGACACTGCGTTAATATTCCAGGAACCCATCCTGTTCCGCGGAACAGTGTTCGACAACATCTCCCACCGTGTAAGGCGCACAATCACGACGAAACAGAGAGTGAAGAACGGGAAGCAATTGATGCAATCGTTGATCTCTGGCTCTCCCTCACTTCTCACTGGAAGAGAGATGGCCATATAAGACTCGAGCTACTGCTGCTGCCTTGCAGGCAGCAGCTGTTGCCTTCTAGGCAGGATTGTGTTGCCTACCTTGTCTGCCCGTGACACACCGCTACCCTGGAAAGCCCGCTCCGACTGGATGGAAGCTAATAAAAGATGGGCGACGATAGCAACGCGAGATCGCATGCAACTCTACATCCCGCGGACGGGTGCGAGGCTTTGCCGAAAGAGCGCCTTTGAGGCGTTGAGGTGCTAATTAGTACGAGACTACGAGTATCTCATGCCCATAATATCTATTAGGTGACGGTACATTGCATGATAACTTCATATGAGATAGCTCGGGAACCACCGGCGTTTCTGGTTGCCCTCGAGGCGATTCGACCTAAGTCAGGCCTCGTGCAGATTTCTTCTTGCTGAAACTCCAAGTTACTGAACAATCTTAGAACACACGTAAAACCATCAGCAATCAGCTGAGTATAATAATAATGCCAATATAATAGCTCAGAATGATAAATGCGGCGTTAAACCAACGTCCGATTGAACAACGGGTGGTGTTGTTGGAGCCGAAGTCTTAATAGGGGCTTCAGTCTGTTCAGGTCACCAATGCCGCAAGCCCAGCGAGGGCAAGAGCGCCGAAACTGGTACTTGCTCGGCCTGCGGCTGCAGTCGGGACGGTGGATGGACGCCGTGTTGCAGTAGGTGAGATTGTACCAGGACGTGTTTGAGACGCAGTTGCAACAGCGCTAGTGCGATTGGCACGGCTAGACAAGGGCGAGATGGTCCCAGGGCGGTAAGCCGAAGGTGCACCTGCACCCGAGGTCGTACGGCGAGAGGCAGTTACAACGGCGCTAGTGCGATTGGCATGGCTAGACAAAGGCGAGATGGTCCCAGGGCGGTAAGCCGAAGAAGGTGCAACTAGACCCGAGGTCGTAAGGCGAGACTGCTACGAGATGTGTCAAAATATGACCGCATGTCAAGGTACTGCGAACAAAAGAAACGTAGACATACGCTGGATATCTCCGGGGCGGTTGGGCCTGGCTTAGATACGATGGTGCAGGGACAGTCTGCCCAGCAGCGGTTAACAAGTGAAGCTACCCTTGAGCTTAGCTATGAGCTCGTGGAGCACGTACTGGTGATTGTCAAAGTCGTGGGTTTAGTGACCGTGTAAGTGACATTCCCAACAGAGATGGTCGTGGGGTGCTTTCGAAAGTCATGTTAGCTCAGAGTGTTGCTCTGTTGTTGCCGAAACATTCGAGCCAGGCCTACCGGACAATAGGTTGTGTAGTCAGAATTGGTGATTGTAGTATACCGTGTTGCCACAATGCCTTTCTGTATGGTGGAACTCAAGGAGCAGGTACCGTTTCCAGGCATTGTGCGTACCAACCCCGCGAAGGTCGCAGCCAAGGCAAGCACGTGAGTGAGCCGCATTGCAATGAGTGAATGTCAATATGAAAGCGAGTGAAGTTACAGTAGTAGACTCCTCCTGCAGACGTGTTTGGAATAAACCGAGCATAGTAATAATGCAGCGACGGAGTAGAGACGTCCTTAAGTAGTCCTGCCGTGGGAACGGGAGTTACAACAAAAGTTCTAAGTAATGCACGCCGCAGATTGGGTCAAATTAGTGCCAGAATATAGTAACTACCGCTTAACCCAGCCGAAAAATAAGGGGCAACCACCCCATCGGTGGGTCCGATATCACCGCACCATGGCTCATTGCCTGCAGCGTGCGCAGCTCTTGGTACCTGCGTCGACTCAATGGTGTTTGCCCGGAAATTTTCCTACGAAAGGCACAACTTAAGCTTGGATGCTAGCGTGTTCCATGGTCGGCAATCATCCGGGCCTAGTGCTTCTTCAAAAGACCCCTGCGCCAACCCACCTGCGCAGTCCGCAGGGTTGTCAGGGCTGTGCGGATTCATGACGTGGGCGTTCGTGACCAGTCATGCCGCCACAACAGCTGGGCCCCTGGCAGCGATGTTGGGTTCCTTTCGTAGCCACCAATAGGGTCGATACGTGCACTGCAATCGCGACCTCGAGGGCGACCTCGACAACCTGAAATAGCTATCGGGTGGCAGCATTCGGAAGGTCAATTGGATTGCCCGACGCCCGTCACATAGCCGACGCGTGTCGCACCCGTGGTGACCCTCCGAGACTGCGACCGGAGATGCCTGACCTTGCCATGTTCAGGGGGGCAAGCTGCATCATCCAGCGCGAAACAAGACCGCTGAAGAAAACACCAGCAAAGCCATCAGGGACATCCGAGACGAACTAATGGTCACCAACAGAACGACCCAAGTATTGCAACCATTTAAGACAATCCCAACATCGCGCGAGCAACGAGAGTTGCCACGAAAGAGGCCACGCAGGTCGACAAGGCTGGAATGGCGATTCTAAGAGACATGAAGCCAGCACCAAGGCTAACCCATAGTAGGATTGCCCATACATACGCCAACATAGTCGCCACATGCGGGTTGGCCGCGAGCATTGCACAACCCCGTGAACCGTAGTGCAGCACGAAATGATCGTAAACATCCGAGACCCGGCCACGATCACCAACATGAGAGCCATGCGTCTGCGCAGCCTCAGGGCTCCCGTAAACAGAGCCATTGAGCAAAGCAACGTCAGGGCATGTCCGTCGACGTCAGGGACGTTGGACGCGTTGACGCGGGCCTGGATACTTCCGGCAGCTGTAGCAGGTTCTCGACAAGCAACCCGTTAACCGGTTCTTGAGCCTAGTAGCGCGGCACCGCAATTAGCAAGTGGACCGGGTGGCGTGGGCATGGGCGGGCTTCATCCCCGTGGCGTCAGCGTGTGGAGCGCCGCACGCCCTGCGCCCTGCAGTCCCCGGTGGTGTGCTGCGGCAGACAGTCGCCCAGCAATTGGGTTCCATTCCGGTTTAATCATTCCGATGCGGACTAAGGCCAGTATCCGATGGTCCCAGGCGAACCGAAAGGGCATGGTTGACTATGAGTCTGCCAATCCACTGAGGCTCCATGGCGAAGGCGACTTGGCACGCCGAGCCAGCTACCGCGAGGCCCCACATCCGGACGGAAGCTCTTCGGAGGAGCGGTCCATTTCACAATCACTGTTACTTGACCCGACCAAGTAGCGAGCCCGTTGGCCTTACGGCTCTGCAGCTTGGTCACGGTCAGGCGGCCGCGGTTAGCTGCACTAGGCTGTATTTCCAGTTTCGTTGTTGGGCTCGACGAGTGTAGTGTTCGCAGGTTGGTCATGCGACTCGCCTCGGTTCCCCACACTAACTCGAGCGTCCGTGTTCACCACCTTGACATGTACCGGCTCCTTCCCCCCTCTGCGCCGTCACAGCCATCTCAGCACCCTCAGTCATCGACACTCTCTCTGGGTCTCCGGGCCACCTGACAGAAGACATATGGCCGCGCTGACCAAGACATCCAACGGCAGGTTCCAGCACCATGTCGGCTTCGACAATGTCCCCAATGGCGAGGCAACCAAGAACAACTCGCCGTCGCTGACGCTCAATGTCAGGCACAAGGGCTACAAGGCCAGCGCCCGATCACGTACTTTCATGATAGGCGCCGATGAGCATTCGCACTCCGACTATATGATGCAGTGGCTGCTTGACGAACTCGTCGACGATGGCGACGAGGTTGTCTGCGTGCGCGTCATCGAACATGAGATTCGCTATAACGACAAGCAATACCAGGACGACGCCAACAACATCATGGACGCCATCCTCACAAAGAATGGTGCCAACCGCGCCATCAGTTTCGTTCTCGAGTATGCCGTTGGCAGGCTGCACGTGACGCTTCAAGCCCTGGTGCGTGCACTGCCCTGTCTCCCCTTCCCACTGGGCCTCGTTGCGCCCGCTGACCGAAGCGCCCGACAGATCCAGATATACCAGCCGGCCATGCTCATCGTTGGCAATGAGGGCTGCTCGCTCGGCGGTATGCATGGGATGGTCAACGCCCGCACCTCGATTTCCAAGTACTGCCTGGAATACTCGCCCGTGCCCGTTATTATCGTACCCTTGACCGAACAACGCTTCAAGAAGACGGTGGAGCGTGCAATTGACTCGCGCGCATAAGTCCCCGCCTATAGACTCGACGAGGGGCCGGATCTGACGTGTGCTCGCCAGACGGTCGGCTTCGGCCAAGTAATAGCCTGAGGGTCTTTGTGGGCAGTGTTAGACAAGACCAGTTATGCAGATCGTATTAGTGCATACTTCACACAGTCCCTGGTGCTGCAAGAACGAGCCTCAGGTCTGGCTTAACTATTATCGTATCTGCCGCTCTGGGGCTCGTGGCACGGCTGTCGATGATGCTCGATTGCGTGGAGACAGATCGGCTTTCGTCCCCTGGCCCAACTTGTCCAACGGCGTCCACCGCTACCGCGGCCGTGGTGGCAGGGGTGGGAGTCGCGGCTGCAAGTTGTAAATTGAAACAGCTGGAAAAGAGTGACGATTGGGCCACTGCAAGGCGTTCTTCTGTAGCCCGGAGCTGCTCCGTCAGCTCTGTCCTAAGCTGGGAAGTCCTGGCTTCGTTCCGCGCGTCGACGGACTGAAGGTAGTCGGCAAGGACCGGCATCGCTTGGACTAGAACGGCCAGCTGGCTTGGCCGCTCCTCTTCGACGATGAAGTCCGATAGTTGCTGGGCGAACGGCGCGTAAGCCGGATGCCGGAAGACAGGGTGATTCCACACAGGGCTGCCGGGGTATTTCTTCATCAAAATAACCGAATCCTGCAACACAACCTCGCGCAGATAGAAAAGAAGGTTTGTCGAGCCCATCGCCGCCAAGTCGTTCTCCTGCTCGGTTCCCGGGCCGAAGCGGCCGCGCCAACGGTCTAGCTCAGGCCAGATCATCGAAAGGAGGACCTCCGGAGGCGTCACACCGGCACGGCGTATCTCGAAGCATCCGATCTGCGGCGGGTGGCCGGCCATCGTGCGCATGAACTTGCGAGGCAGCGAGTGCAAATAGCAGCCGACCATCTGCTCTTGATTCCAACGACCAGCCCGGCGGATCTGATCCTCACTGATACCCTTCAGTTCCGCCGTCCTCGCCCCCGAGCTACGGCCGACGTGTGTCTTCTTCTGCGACGTGACCCCAGCGTAAGCGAAAGCCTTGACAACCCAATCGCGCTGTGAGTTGTACGAGAAGGCCGCCGTTCGGTCAGTGCCGTTACCCTTGATCAGGCGGATATCGTACCACGCGGAGCGCCGGCTGAAATCGGGAAATGGCTCACTACCGAGATCCCAACGACACAGGAGGTAAAACGAGAGGCCGCCCAAGATGCAGATAAGCGGGTTCCTATTCCGATACGCACCGGCAGTCTCGAGGCGCCCGTGCTGGTTCTGCTTGCCGGCTCGCGTCGTGAAGATGAGCGGCATGCAACGGGTCGAACCCTCGCCGGCAAACTCGAACGTGAAGAGGTCTGAGATCTCTGCGGCCCGACGATCGCCGCCGCGGGTGAGGAGATAATGGCCGAAAAGGAGATCCACGAGTGTCCGAAAATGGCACTCGGTCGATGTCCCGCTGTGGACCCAGAGCTCATGGCATACGCGCTCAAATTCGGACTCCGAGTAGCCATCGAGAAGCGTATCGCGGCCTTTGTCGGCATAATTCTCCTTGTCCCGCTGGGCATCCCGACGTTGTAGGGACTTGAGGTACTCGCGTACGTTGTCTTCGCGAGGCGACGGGTGTGTATTCATTCCAAGGGCCTTTTGTGTCCGGTAAAGATCCGCAATTGCGGTAACATATGTTCGGACGGACCTCCAGGCCAGCCGAGTCTCGTCCTGCGGGGTGTCCGCGGCCGCTTTGCGACTCCGTACCTTTAAGGGCCAGCCTGCTACCTCGTCGACGAGGAAGAGTAGAAGCTTCTCCTCCGTAACCGTAGCGCCGTCGCTATACTGTTTGCGTTGGCAAAATTGATCGAACTCCTCTTGTTTCGGCCCGTACGCCGAAGTCGTAGTTTTTGGTCGGGACTGGTGGATCGTCGAGAGAATCGTCTGAGCGTTGGCACGCAGCTCCGCTTCGTTCATCGCGTTCTGTCGCATGCGCTGGGCAACTCGCATGGTGGTCGGCTTTGCACGCCCCTCTGGCCCAGCCCCTGGCCATGCCCCTTTCGTTGCCCCTGCGAGCCTCGCCTTTCGCCCCGCTTTCACCTTCGCCTTCCGTGGGTTTGACGTCCTGGCCATGTCTCGTTGTGGTTCGTGAGGAGAGCGAGTGAAACAGCCCTACGACACGGACGGGTCAGAGACGGGGTGATGCGCGGCGGCGGGCCACGGATTCTGTCCCCAGCGACAGCGAAATCCGCGCCGCCCAGCTGGTCAGTCGCCCAAATGCAGGCGCTGGAGCGACCATGAATAGCGGCGTCCACATGGAATCAGCGACGCAATCAGCGAGTGGTAACGATATCTGCGAATATCCACGGCAGCCGGTGTGCAGAGGGGGCCCGATATCCACAAATACGATTGGCCAGCACGCTCGCTGATTCTCAGCTCGCCCCACCCGCCGGATCAGCGGCGCTCAGCGGGCCCTCGGATACCAAGCAATATGTTTTGGTGCGTGCTCCAGTTTGTTTCAAAGCTTGTAGGTGGTGAGGATGACGTATGTCCCCTGCGCCACAGGCTTCCCTTGGTTATTCCTGGCAAGTTGGCGAGTCAGTGCCCTTGCATCCACACGCAGCACTGGGCGGAGTGTACCAGAGTATCCTTCCTCATGCTATGCACCATATCCTTCGCTACTTGACGTCGGAGCACAGGCCATGCCGATGCAATCAACGGCACAGTACGTCAACCTTGGCATTCCGACGGCACCAGGGTCAAGGCTTCCGATTCTCGGTCCTTTTCAGATCACGCTAACCAAGCCGAAATGGTACCGGGGTTTTTCAGAATTCGGAGACATCATTTCGATCTCGATTGATGTGGAAGACTGAGGGATATGGAGCAGCAGAATCCTGAGTTGCGCGATGAGACTTACCCAGTTTGTAGTTGTATGGAACGCGTTGGGCGGAACGATCTGATAGGGTTGGTCGCGGGCAATTGGGGAAAGTAGGTTTCGTTGTCGGAACACAGATAAATGTGCCGTCGGCAGGTTGGTTCTAAGCGTATTTGGACCAGCACGTAATTACCATTTGAGGCTAGCGCTGAGCCAGAGATGAGCCCGGCAGGATCTCCCCGTGCATGCACGTAGGCCGCTGGACGTCGTCACAGAGGCGCCTCTGGGTTGCAACAGCCCCCGGTCTGCTGGCTCCCGGACTACCCTTGGGCGCCGGCTGCAACAGCATGGGGAGGGAACCCCAACTCTCTCCTGTAAAAATTCTGCACCCTGGAGAGCTGTTAGCAGCTTTGTCGCACAGAGAGCCAGCCCCATGTCGCATGCCTTACATGCTCAGCGACGTTGCGCACGGAAGTCCGATGGTATAATACGCATGTTAAGGTCGAGCGCCTGCATGTGTTGTGTTTTGGACCCCCGTCAATGTCAAAGCTCAAACGCGGGCTGCATTAACCCATCGTCAGCAGCCTCGCTGACAAGGACACTGCACCGCAAAGCAGGACTTTATTTTGTGTATAAAGAGCGACGCACTGACGCGCGTCTAGCTCGAGTTCAAGATAATTCTCATCAATGTCAGACCTACGGTGTGGATACCAGCATTGTCGGATCCGCGACGGTAATTATGAAGGCGCACACAACATTATGAAGGCATTCAGATCATCTTCGTCATCAAGACTGAGGTTATTATTCGTCTCCTCTTGAGTTGCTTGAGGATTGTGTATCTCTCCTCCTCGGGTTCTGTTTTGTGCGGAAATGGCGGTCTGCCCAGCATGATCCCGCATATTGCATATGCACCAAGCAAAGATGACGTCTATACGTGCACCCCGGACATTTCATCAGGCCACTCCTTTCCTCGGTTTTCAACAAGCATAAACGGCGTCAGTGTAAAAGGAATGGGTGTGAGGGCAGTTGCCCAAGTGTATTGATCGTGATGTGTTCTGTTGGTTCCCCGTCCATCGTCGCAGTCCCCTTTTTCCTCTGTGGGTGGCTGGGATGCTCATCTCGCTACACGCCCCTGTATGCATTTATCCGGTGCAAGTGGAGTTATGTTAGATTGGCGTGCTAGCCGCATGCACGAGCGCGAGCATTCGGATATAACGATATGCTGCGGCTGTGGCTGGGCGTAGGGTAGAGCAAGGCACTCCCCGAGCCACCCGAACGAAGAACTTCAGGTTCAAGCAATAGAATCAACAGTTCTGGCCTCATCGTTGACTACGGGAACCCCATCGTGATTCGAGTGCTGCATCGTGAATCTAACAAGTTATGCACGCCCAGTAACTCGTAAGCCACGCAAAGACGGGGCAACAAAGAATGTCAAATAAGCAGATAGTAGCCCTATTGGCCCAGTTGCCACCGGGCGTAATTAACTAGTGAGTAACTCGTAAGGGAATTAACTAGTGACTGAGTGAGTAGTGAGTGAGTAGTGCAACAGAGAGGAGAACAGAAGAAAAGAGAAGCTGTAACGTTACAGTATCAGTCACTTCAGCCGAGGCATGATCCTCCTGCGGCGTGGATCCTTAGGGGCACCGCTGCTCGTATTGCTCAGAAGATGTGCGACCACCGCGATGGCGAAGAACACTGATCTTATCGAGGCCGAGTTGAGTCGACGGATCCGGTCACAGATTGCCATGCGAGATCTCACCGTTTCTGCCTGTGGCGTTCCCGTCGGGTCTCTGGCTGTATGAACCCGACAGCGAGTGGGTCTAGAATGCGTCTCCTCTGAAGTCCACCCGGTGTGCTGTTTGGTTACGCTCTGTCCAGAAATTGGCATCCCTGGCCTCCATTGTCTCCCACCCCACGCATTCAACCATGTTCCTCAGTGTCTGAGTGGTCGTGGGGACAGAGAAGTAGCACTATCGGGCTATTCATATGCAGCAGAACTTGCGTAACGAGCAGTGGCAGAGCTGACACTGCCGTTCAATTCCGATCCTGGATGAGTAGTGCAATCCAGCCCACCGTGGATCAACGGAAACTGGCAGCTTCTTATCCCCTCTTCGCCATCCTCTCCTCGTTTTCAGTGCTTCACGTCTTCGACGGTTCATTTCTCAACTCTGATAGTGCGTGTCCACGTCCCAAAGTCACTTTAGATCCATCTGTCCTCGGCAAAGTTTTGGTTGTTCATAGCTCGGCCCTCCAACCTAGCCCGGTGATGGCAGGAATCTCTGGTATTGCACGATGCGAACCTTGCAAACAACGAAAGGTAAAATAATATGCATCCATGCTGCTGCCCATAGGTCTGGTCGCTGGGCGTTCCGACTCACACCTGGCGAAACAATGCACTCGAGCAGAAAAGTAACTCTCTCATATAGGTCAGGTGCGACCGTGGTCAACCTTCGTGTGGTTGGTGCACCCGCCATGGCGCGGCCTGCGAGTACAAAGAACGCAAGAAACAAGGTTTCCGAGCGGGAATTGGCAAGGAGCTGCAAGACCGTATGGACAGTCTCGAAAGGATGCTGACGTCTCACTCTGTCATTATTCACGCTACCATTGCCTCAGAATCCAACGAGCCTTCAGCTGGTCGACTCGGCAGCTGCGGTCCGACTTTACATGGCGATTCTGGAACCTCCCCGGAGACGGTTACAACGCACAGGCCTCCAGGTGAGGTTAGCACGCCACCGACAGAGAGTAACTCCTACTCCCATATGCAGACCAACTGCATCAGTGACTCTCAAGTTGTCGGCCCTGGCGTACCTTCAACACCCCCATTCTATAGTGGCCATGGCCCGCAAACGCAAGAGTGCAGTGAATCGCCGTTGGCTCATACACCCCAAATTGAACAAACGCCAGCCTCTCAGGAGACTCTTCGGTGGAGACAATCGGAGGGGCCAAACTGGGATGAGAATTCCGGCTCACTAACACCCAACACACTGGAGGGCCTCGATGGTGGCGGAAGCTGGTGCCACCAAGACATATTACCACCTAGTGCCTGCAACATGGCCGACGTTGACCAAGGCAGTAGTGTCGGCGCCGTTAGGGATGAGGTTCTTCCAAACGCCCTCTGCAGCGGACCTTACGGATACTGCTACGCCTTTCTTGACCCAGTTCTGCCATGGCTACAAAATATCATTCCAAAATCGGTAGCATGCGAGCTTGTCGACATCTACTTAACTGACCCCGGTAGCCAGTTGTTTCGGTGTGCCTCACCCTATATACCAACGAGGGTTTTCCGAAAAAAGTCTGTGGTTCACCCAACAAACCCCCGTGACACCACGCCAGCACTCCTAGCCGCCATCCTGTGGTGTGTTGCGCAGACTGCCGACGTCATGCTGCTGCATGTCCCAGGGGTCCGGGCTCGGGTTGTAAATGAGTTGTATGATCTCGCTGTATCGCTGATCGCGGCTAGAGATCTGGATAGGTGGAGACGGGTCCACGGTTCAGACCAACAGATTTTACTATCGAGCCGACCAAACGCTGACACGATCACAGGTGGTATTCGACTTGAATGCGATATTCTTCAGTTCGCCACGCCGAATCCGGCCAGCGTCCCGCTGACTGCTGCTGCGACCACACCGGTCGGGGCGGTTGATGATGTCCTGACCTATGCTCTGCTCTCAATTGGTGTATCAGGCGGTGACTTCAAGAGTGATTGTTACAAGTGGTGGTCAAAGGCCGTTAGGTTGACACTTTCCCTACGACTGAATCGCGAAGACGAAAGATGCCCGGAGCCAGTCTCGCCTTGCTCGAACCCCACATGCATCTGCAACAATCCCACGGAGGACGTGTCAGTATTAAACTTGGAACGTCGAGAGGAGCGCAGAAGAGTGTTTTGGTTGATGTATATTCTCGACCGGCACCTGAGTCTGTCATTTAACACCCCCCCATCTATTCCTGACTCATACTGCGAAGTCTACAGTAGTTGCCCATCCTTCCTGGTTCACGTATTTCAGTACTGACTCCAATTCTCCAAGGTCCTCTGCCGGATATTGTCTGGGAGAATCTCGATGCGGTATCTCCTAACGATATGCCGATGAGATGTATTGGTCCACCTGTGCTTCCCAGTGGGACTGGATTCTTTGAATACTTCCTCCCTCTCGCGACGATTCTCGGCGACATCCTTGACGTGCACCACAAACGCCGACACCCAAGGCTCGGCGAGCAGGAGGACTCCCACTCTGTGGCTCTGATTCAGGGCCTCTTATTAGATTATGAGACCAACCTCAACAGAATCATTGGAGAAGGTGGGCTTGAAACTCTCGCATGCTCCAATCTTCGGGCCGCCATGGCGAGCCAATCCACCGCTGTGCTCGTCAAGGCCTATAGCACGCACATCCTCCATACCATGCACATCTTACTGCATGGTATGTGGGACCCGATAACAATGTTGGATGATAACGAAGAGTGGATTGGCTCGACATCCTTCGCAACGGCCGTATCACACACCATCGCTGCGTCGCAATCCCTCTCGGTCATCTTGTCCCTTGACCCGGAGCTCACTTTCATGCCATATTTATTTGGTATCTACCTTTTACACGGAGGGTTCCCACTTCTGCTACTCGCGGAGCGCCTGCCCCAGATTGGGCCTAATTACTGCCAGGCAGTCCAGCAAGCTGCTGAGAGAGTTATTCGAGCTCATGAAGTGTGTGCCGTTACATTAAACACAGAATTCCAGGTATGGGACTCCTTAACCTTTACCGCGACTTCAACTTGTAATATGTCCCTAGACACATGGGACGCAGTACAAGCTAAGGACTTGCTATAGAAAACTTTCCGAAAGACCTTGCGATCGGCTCTGGGAAGGGCAGAAGGGTCATTGGCCATGACCACTGCCGAGTGCAACGCAAGACGTCAGGCTCTTTCTCTCTATAAGTGGAACAAAGGTGGTAGAGGTTTGGCTTTGTAACCGCGCCGCATTCTGATTCTATTGGGACGTATTATGAAGGGAATGTAATGTAATGTAATGTACTTTATTTACGCCCGGAGGGGTTATCCCTGAAGCGTGTGTGTGTGTGTGTGTGTATTTAACGTCTGGCGGAAGTCCCTATCGGGGCAAAAGACCTGCTGGGCTAGGCACTATAGACTGCATCTCCTCCTAACATAGGCCACCGGCTGTAGACATATTCGGTCCCTTGGGATTCTCCATCAATCCGCGTTGCGACGGGCCGTGCTACCAAGACGCGGCTCCTCACATGGGCCTGAAGACCATAGCTTCGGCTCTTTGGCGCTAAAATGCAAGGCCCTTTCCCATCAGCGGGATCCAGGCGCTGCCCGCCTACGGATGGATGGATGGATTTTATTACGCCCGGAGGGAAGTCCCTATAGGGCCTCGACGCTACCTAGTTGACAATCTGGTTCGTTTGGTTCGTAACACCCCAAGCCCCACAGATAAAACCGTCATAGCACTTGTAAGCCAACCTCGTCGCTCTTGATCCCATGACAGGCCTGCTTGAAGGCCAAGTTCTTCAAGTGTTCAGCATCCTACTACGGATGGATGGATTTTTATTACGCCCGGAGGGAAGTCCCTATAGGGCCTTGACACTACCTAATGACAATCTGGTTCGTTTGGTACATGGCACCCCAAGCCCCACAGATAAATCGTCGCGCCACTTAAGCCAACCTCGTCGCTCTTGATCCCATGACAGGCCTGCTTGAAGGCCAAGTTCTTCAAGTGTTCAGCATCCTATTCTCAGCAACTGAAGCACGGTCTGCCACAGCCGAGGCTGTTTTGTTAGTATATTCGCATGTTAAAGACCCACGCCCTGGGCGACGCCGGTCGATTCCAGCCTCTTCGTCGCCATTGCAAATCTGATCGTCGCACGCACGGCCTGCATGTCCGGTTCCCATCTGTCGTCATCCGACGCAGCTTTGCCTCCCAAAAAGAAAGACAAATTCCCAATCTTTGTTCGTGCGCACTCGAGCAAGATTTCCCGCTGTGCCGTCCAATTCTTGCATCGAAAGAGAAAGTGTTCTACGGTCTCTGTCGCTTGTCCGCAATCGCACAGATCCGAGTCTGTCGCTCCTATCCTGCGGAGATAGCTGTTTAGTCGAACCATGCCGGTGCGGAGCTGCGCCAGCACATCTGATTCTTCCCTTTTCAGCGAGTCGTATATCGCACGGGTATGCTTGCCCGGCAGCGCCTTGTCGATCCGTTTCGAATACTTTCCGACGCTTTCCGGTAGCTGTTCAAGCGCTCGTTCTTGGGCGAGAGCTAGCCGGAGCGTCGTCGTCCTCGTCTGGTACCATGGCATTTCCGCCTCGCATCCCCTTTCCGTGGCTCGTTTCGCTGCGGCTTTGGCCAATTGCCGCGGCGCGAACTCTTCACCGGCCGGTATCCACATGAGCCTGACAGTACAGCCTCTCTTTCGAAGTCGTTTCATTTGATCGTAGATCCCACTGATAGTACACTGTCCAGATTGCTGCTGAGGTCGTCTGATCGCTGCCACTACCGATCGGTTACCTACCGCGATTGTCACGTCCTGGGGGACAAGGCTTGGTGGTATAGATCTGAGCGCTGTCGCTACCGCTTCTAGCTCTGCTGTGTACGGATTTTGTTCGCTTCCAGGCCCGATGGTGACGGAAAAAGTGGCAAGAGTGTGGCCCACGCCGCCAAGCGTTGTGTCGCAAACGACGCCTCCCATGCCCACAGCGTCGTTCCTCTGCGACGCCGCGGTTGCTATCAAGATGTTCTGTACGTCATGCGGTGTCTTGGGCCCTTCGGGGTCGTCCTCACCCAACAAAGGGATACGGTCCGTCCACGGCCGTAATGCATACTCGTTAATGACTTCCATTCGCTCCGTGGACACTTTAGCCACCATGGCGGCAAGGCTTTGCATTGGCGAGAGGTACCGCTTGCTCGCTTTGTTCCTCAGTGCTGCCAGCGGATGCGTCTGCGGCAGCGTCCGCAGATCGATGCAGAGTCTCGTCGCAGCCTGCTTATGCCGTTCTCCAACTGCTCGGATGCCGGCCTCGGCCTCAGCCACAGCGGTTGCCACGCTCTGGAACGCTCCTGTGATGGCCTGCGCGCCAATTCGCTGCGCTTTGTTTAGCCAGCCAGTTTCTTTCGCCCGACGCGCGTGCATCCAGACATTCGACGCATAGTCCATCGCCGGGGCGACTGTCGCATTGAACAGCTGTCTCGCTACCCTCGGTGACAGTAGCTTCAGCCTCTTCAAGCACATGGCAGCGGTGAGCCCCTTCTCGGCAGCTCTGGCCATGTGTTTCTGGTACCGCAGGCCGTCATCCATGATCAACCCCAAGATTTTTGCGCTGGTTTCGGGTTTGACTTCTTTGCCCTTGATCCAGAACGGCTCGTCACTTTTCCCCGCGGCGCCGCGCGTGAAGTGGACAATGGTCGTCTTGTCCACCTCAAAGGTCGCGCCACTACGCTTCTCCCAATCGATTGCTTCATCAATGATCGACTGAATGCCTGCGCGGTTAGCCTCTGCAGTCCGGCCGGTGACCCAAGCCGAGTAATCGTCAATAAATGCGATTGATCCGCCTGCTGCCTTAATCCTCCGCTGCACCAGGTCTGCGTTGAAGAATAAGAACAGCACCGGCGACAGCGGCGACCCCTGTGGGAGACCAGCTTGTGGCAAGTCGCGCCGTTCCGACGTGTGCCCGTTCACGACGATTGTGGCCGTCCTAGCAGAGCAGAACGCGTCGACCCACTTGACCACCTGCTCTGGTATCCCTCTGGCTCTCATCCTTTGCAGCAATCGTTCCTTGCACACTCCATTGTACGCGCCCTTGACATCGAAGCTGATCAGACTTAGTACTTTCCGGGCTCTCCATGCTTTGTAGATTTGCTCTTGCAAGAGAAGGAGAGCTTGCTCGGCCGACCGTCGCTTTCGCGCACCGAAGTGGTTCGCAGGTAGCAGCCCATAGGCCTCCACCACGTACGATATGCGCTCTGCGACGACCGCTTCCAAGATTTTGCCCAGCGTTGACAAAAGGGATATAGGTCGCCACGCCTTCGCCTCCGTGTAGTCTCCTTTTTCCGGCTTCTTTAGCGGGATAATCTTTGCTGTCCGCCATTGATGGGGCACAACGCCATCCCGGAGCGACGCCCGGAAGAGCACATGAACGCGATGCCTCACTACCGGCCAGAGCTGCCTCCACACCATCGCCGGCAGGCCATCCGTTCCCGCTGCTTTCCACGGTTTCGCCCCCATGACTTTGACCTCGACTTCCTCCAGAGTCAAATCCGGCATGGCTACTGCTCTCCGTTGTGGACGCACCCCTTCTGCTTCGATTCTCGCTGGCAGTGGGGGGAAGAACGTCTCGAGCAGTTGCTCCGCTGCTTCCGCCCTATTTCTGGTCACGGTCCCATCACCTTTCCTCAGTGGCGGCACCTTGTCGCTCATGGCGTCCCCGCCAGGCTTAAGATACTTGGCTGCCTTCCAGATGTTAACATCTTCGGCCAGAAAGTCTTCCCAGTGTGATTTCCTCTGTCTCCGTATGGCGTCGTGATATTCTTTGGCTGCCTCCTTGGCTCGCCGTTCCAAATCCGGGCAGGCGTGCGTGGTCCGCCGTTGCGACCTAGCCTGGTTTCGCCAGAACGCATACGACTGGCGTAGTTGTGTCAGATCCCTCGTCCACCAGCGCTTGGCGTACGGTGTAGGTTCGGCTCGAGGCGTAAAATGATCGATCGCCTCTAACACCACCCGCATGAACTGGTCGGTCTGTGCTTGCACATCGACCGTCCACGAGAGCTCCCTGAGGCCCTCTTCCACTCTTGCCCTGATGGAATTCCAAGGAGCGTTCTTGAACATCAATCTTGGCGTCGTGATTCGCTCGGGCAACGTTACATCGAAAGTCGTATGGATCGCCCGATGGTCTGACCCGTGATCCGTGGAGTGCGGGACGCACGTTATCAGCTCGTCCGCCAGCTCCGAGGTAACCAATATCAGGTCGATGGTGCTTTCCTGGTCCTGACCCTGCCACGTCCTCGTACCCCTCGGAAGCAGGCTACGAAGGCCGTGCTCATTCATCAGGTCTATGATGGGTTCAGCCTCACCTTGTCTCCTAGCCGAGACGTCGTCCCCAGTCCAAAGCAGGTCATGGCGATTGAAGTCCCCCGCCAGAACCACATCTGTGCGTCTACCTGTATCGTCACGAAATGATTGAAGAAGGTCGTGCAATAGCTTCGTGGCTGAGTCCAGCATTTGAACGCTCTTTCCTTGCACATATACCGACACAACCAGGACGTCCCTCTCCGGCAGTCGAAGCACTGCCGCCGTGAGGTCAGCCGATGGTATCGGCAGTTGTTCTGCCTCAATGTCGCTTCGCACCCAGAGCATACTTCGAATCGGCCAGAGAGCATCGTGCCTCTTCGTAGGTATCATCTTCGTCCAGTTGTTGTGCCACATCGGGCTCGTGACCACCCTGCCGTCCACCAGCCTCGCATACGGCTCGGAGACCGCCAGCACCCCGAAGTCTTTGAGTGCATCGTCGTTCATCAAGCTTTGCTGAACCGGTTCTCGCTTCCGCACATTAAGTTGTAAGATGCTTAGCGTCTTACTCATTGCTGCGCGGGTTCCGCATCCGACAATTTCGGCCGAGCGACTCGTGCGGCCCACCACAGGGCACGCACTTGGGCTCTGCAGCTTGGCATCCTTTGCGTTGATGTCCAGGCATCGCACACCTGCCGCAGAGCTGGGAGTTCTTGCACTGGAACGACTTGTGCCCGATGGCCTGGCAATTGTAGCACTGCACGGGCCCCGCCCGTCGTTCAAACACGTTCGTGATAGCCGATTCGCCGGCCAGGTCGAAATAGTGGCCGTCAATAAGCCGTCTCGCGTCGCTTTCCTTTGTGACGTAGATCACCATCGATCCGTAGGACTTTCCCGATTGTCTGTTGCTCAGCCACGACACCTTGGCGATGCTGACCTTGTTCTCTGCACCAAGCGCCTCGACAGCGCCCGGCAGCACGTTCCCTTCTGCATCTAACACCATGCTCCTGTTCGCATTGTCGACTTTGACTGGGTAGAGCTGGTCCCTCATGACTCGCGCGCCCACGACGGCTGTCTTCTGTGCAGCCTCCTTGACTTGCTTCAGTTCGTCTTCGTTTCTGCAGATCACTTTGATGCGCTCTGCGGCTCGAGCGTCCCTCACGACCGCCGCGCACCGCCAAGTCGCTTGACCATCTGTGGCCCTCATCTCCCCTTCGATGGCATGCCGGATTGCTCCCACCTGCACATGGTCTCTGTTCGCTTCTTCCACTCGCGACGTGTCAATCGTGCAATAGAGCGAGGCGGCGAAAGGGGCGGTTGCCGCCTTGCTGGGCGTCACGGTTGCAGGCTGCCATGGCCGGTGCGGCCCCGCCACCTCGGCGAAAGATCGCGGCGGGGTAACGGATGGGCGCGCCGTGATAGCTTCAAGTTTGTCGGTCACTCGCTTCAGCTCCAGGCCCATATGCTGTTTGGTATCCTCCAACGCGAGCTTCAGATCCCGGATCAAGGTTTGCTGCTCCTCGGACGCCGCTTTTAGGTCTCGGATAGTCTCCTGCTGGGTGCGAATGACGTCGCCCTGCCCTCGGATCATTTGCTTGAGCCCCGCGAACTCAGCGCGGCAATCGCCCAGAAGCTCCGAGACGTGCTGGAGCGTCGCGCCTCCGTCGCCACCGTCGCTGCCTCCATTTCGCGAGTCGGTCGCGCAGTCGCCCTCCTTCGCCAGCGTCGATTTCGCAGTCGTTCGTGTCGCATACCTGCTGCTTCTGCCCGATTCATTCCCCGAATCGTCGATTTTCCGCTTCACGACCCGGCGCCGCGTCGGCGTCAGGCTACCCCGCAGCCCCACCACGGTCCCCGCATTTGCGGCCACGCTCATCTTGCGAACTGGCCCACAACAGCACACTCCTTTCGAATTGAGATAACTTAGCAATAGAAGCCTTTGAGATAGCAATAGAAGCCTTTTTCGTTGGAGAGTGGGCTTCTCCTACTACGGAGGCCGAGAGGGTGCACTGGCGCAAAACTCCCCCTGCACATTGCGGGCAGGGTTGTCCGGAGCCAGCGGCCCACATGTCTCACTGAAGAGTACATCCCAAGCGGCCTGGAGAGGTCACTGCGCACCAGCAGCGGGGCCGCGCGGGAGGTCCTCACCTTCCCAGGCCCGCACAAGTCGTCAAGCAGAACCCTGGACCTACCCTGAACAATGTGTCCAAATCTCCAGCACGTCCTACGGCACCTTCCTTTGTCATCATACTTTCTTGGCATGCAATTGTTAAGAAAGTAGCGTATTTTACACCAATTTGACTAACAACTGCACCACCAACTTTGCGAGCCGCGCGCTGCGCTGGCTCTGGCAGCGGCCATGGCAACTGCCATGGGCTCGCATGCCGGCTCAGATCCCTTTGATCTGGATAATCACATTCCCTTAACTTTTGCCGACCGGGCCCGTGCTGCCCAGCTCCGAAACAGTTCTCCGGTCGTCGACCGGCCGATCGGTGTCTCGCCGGCGCCACGGCGACCGGCCCAGACGCCGTCTTCGCCTCTACTCCGACTCGCCCACTCTACTGCTACGGAAGTCGCGCAGCCTGCATTCTCGCCGTATAGGCCCTCGCTAGAACCCATTCTGGAGCCCGTCTCTATCGTCGAAGGCGCCAACAGGGTCGCACAAGAGCAAACGGATGCCTACAACGCCAAACTAGCAGTCTTTCATGCATTCTGTGAATCATTCGACCAGGCCGCGAAGCAGTTCACGTCTGGGATTGAGCATACTTTCGCGAATCAATTCGCCACCAGCTTCCTCGACTTCTGGCGCCAGTCTCTGTCGATACTGCCGCCCGTGACAGCGCCGACGTACAGCAGCGTCGCCGCCGGTCGCAGTCCTCTCCAGGCCCCTGCGAGCCACGCCACCGCCCCTTCTGTAGAGGCCCCGCCATCTGCACCACAACAAACAGGCGAAATACGTCTCCAGGGACGACCAATCCCCGCCCCACCGAAAGAGGACCTCCGGGTCTTTGTGCGACTTGACGCCGAAGCACCGGCGAGGAAGTTCGAATCGTACGCGATCCGGACCCACGTCGCCGCGAAAGTCGGCATCGACCTCCACCAAATCCCGGCAGCCTTTCCCGTGAACTCGGGCTGGGCTATTCGCACGGCCGATGCAACCACTAGAGACCTCCTCGTCCAGCGCCAATCCGAATGGGCTGACGATCTCGGCGCGGAATCCGTTGAAGTCAGCAAGAAATGGTACACCTACGTGGTATCCAATTGTCCTCGCAGGCTCACTGATCTCCAAGGCAACGAAGCCGACTACGACGAAGCCGTCAAAGGCGAAATTACCTGCCAAACCGGCCAGACGGCCGTCAACATCCGCCCTAGTCGTCACGACTCGAACGATTTTCCTGTCAAGACACTCCTCGTGTCTTTCCTCAAACCCACGCAGAAACCCTGGCGGCTTTTCGGCTCCAGCAGACTGGCCCGATACATCGACAAACCGGTAGCGCCCCGCCAATGCGACAAATGCTGGGACTTTCACGCCCGACATAGCTGCGACCGCCGACCGTCCTGCAAGCGATGCGGCAAGGCCGGACACGACGACTCCTCCTGCGCAGCGCCGGAGCAGTGTGGCAACTGCCTCGGACCGCATGCCGCAGATTTCCTGAAATGCCCGGCACGTCCCATACGGTCCCATGGCGCTTTCCGCCGATTGACCAAGGAAGAGAAAACCCGCGTCCGAGAAATGGGCGCTCAGCTATCCGCCCAGCTAAAGCAAAACACGGCACAGGCGGAGGCGCTCTCCCGATCGGACGGAGGACCGCCTCAGGC
Source organism: Purpureocillium lavendulum (assembly GCA_029168975.1). Lineage (NCBI taxonomy): Eukaryota > Fungi > Ascomycota > Sordariomycetes > Hypocreales > Ophiocordycipitaceae > Purpureocillium > Purpureocillium lavendulum. Next base: position 390,352 of record JAQHRD010000015.1, read on the forward strand.
CGTGAGCCCCTCACCCGGACCCGCGCCCTTGACCGCGCCTGAGGCGAACGACCGCCTTAGCCCTTCTGCCCCTGGCAGCACGCCAGGCAGCACGCCCGGCAGCAGGCCCCCCAGCGCTCCCCAGCCCGACGACAAACAACACGAGCCCGAAGTCGAAACCTTACGAGCGGAGAGCGAAGCCTCGACCCTCAGCCCAACTATGACTATAACTCCGCCATTCATCATCGTGGACACGACTTGTCAACATCAAGCCGCTCATTCACGTAGACCGTTAACAGCACCGCTGCCTACCAATGGTGGGAACAACCTCACGCGACGCATCTGCTGCCTGCGATGTCTCAGATGCCTACGGCCAATCCAAGGCTACAACACCTACGGGTACAGGTATAAATTACCGACATCAGTCACTCATTAGATAGAAGAATCAAGAGTCTTTTGTTGCCCTATTCGCTGGGGACCTTCTACTCGGTCGTCAGTTAGTCATGCACACGTGCAGTGCGACACGACTCCTCGGCCCGTGAGCAGACCGGCCTCTCCTTCCAAGAAACGACGCATCGACCCCATCGATCCCGTCTCGCACGATCAATGACGCGATATTCCCGTACTCAACAAAACGGCAAGAAGAACCTGCGTATCTTCCAAGCGAACGTGGGCAAGATCCCGCCGGCTCATGACTGTGCCCTCGCCCTGGCCGACGCCGAACAGTACGACGTCGTCTTACTGCAGGAGCCGTGGACAGAAGCGAAATATGGCCGCTGTCTCACCAAAACCCACCCAGCATATGATACCTTTTCTCCAGTCGATAGCTGCACCAACAATACTACCCGCCCAAGAGTCATGACATACGTCCGGCGACGCCCCGGCCTAACGGCCGACCAACGACGTCCCGCGACAACTCGTGACATTCTCTGGCTCACTATCAACAATACGACGATAGTCAACTGCTACCGACAGCCTGACTTCGACGGAGCTCTTGACATCATTCTGAGGTGGAGCCCGCCGAGTAGGTGCCTGGTAGCTGGAGACTTCAACGCTAAACACTATAGCTGGCAGACCGGCCGTCTCGAGGGCCGGGGCGACGACATCGCTCACTGGGCAGCAGAGAATCGCCTCAGCTTGCTCAATCCGACCGACGTGCCCACAAACCCGCATGGGAATACCATAGACCTTGCCTTCTCGAATGTACCACTGTCCGAGGCGGTCGTGGAGGACCATCTGGCCACTAGTTCCGACCACTTCACGCTCAGCATAGCGCTTCCGGAGGTGGGCGTAGCGCCAATACCACCTGGAAAAGTCCGCGTCACGACGGAAGACGAGATCAAGCGGTTCGAAGATCTCGTCCAGACTGACAGCAGTGCTGGATAGCCACGCGTGTAGTTTCATACAGTTTCATATGAAACTGAAACAGCCACTGGACGCGGGTTCATATGAAACTGTAACTCTCCGAGTTTCATATGTTTCAGTCGGTTTCATATGGTTTCATATCTTGCCGTGTAATCCCAGATATCTTAGTACTTAACGAAGAAACTTCGCAAACCAAATGCCTTCAGCTCAGTTGGAATCTTGCCAAACGTAATTATGTCATCAGCTTCGCCTGCTCCCTTGCTCTCATCAGAGCCTTCTGATGAACCCTTGGCACCTGCTTCACCTGACTCACCAGTTCCCTTGAAGCGCACATTGGATTACCGTCCCCCTGATCGAGCCGACAAGCGCGCTAAAGTTAAGGGCCGCACAAATACAAGGACTTGGAACGAGGCGCGTGACCCCAACAGAGAGAGAGGAGAGAAAGCTCGAGATAGCTCATACCACGAAATCTGGTACTGCAAGCACTGCGACTCCTCGAAAAAGCCCAACTCCGTAACAACAAATCTGAGCCGAGCCCGCAAGCACCTACGTGACTTTCATGGTATCCGAGTTGTAGAGCAGGTCGAAGGGTCAGATCTAAAGAAACAGCAGCATGGCACCATTACGGATATGTTTGGAAGGCAGGAGGAACGTCAGGCCAATCGGGACCTTGATGAAGAAAAGCACCTGGTAAACGCTGTTAACATTCCTGCATTCGAGGAAGCACTCGCCAGGCTTCTTGCGGTTCGCAACATCGCCCACACATTCATCGAATACCCCGAGTTTCATGCCGTTATACTCTCCTGCAACTACATGGCTCGGGACGTCCTCCTACGCAGCCGCAGAGCGGTCCCGAAGCTTCTCGAAAACACCTTCGCCCTACACAAACATGGCCTTGTTGAGAAGCTTCATAATTCTCTTTCATCAATGGTCCACTTCACCATCGACATGTGGACCTCATCGGAACAGAAGGCGGCATACCAGGCAATTGTGGCCCATTTTGTCGATGCGGAGACAAGAGAAGTCGCCCAAGCGTTGTTGTCATTGCGCGAGTTCAAAGACAGCCACAGCGGGGAGCTGCAAGCCAAGGTTTTCCTAGAAGTAGTCGAAGAATACGAGCTCAGCGAAAAAGTTGGCTACTTCACGACGGATAATCACGAAGCTAACGATACTATGCTGGAAGATATTGCAAAGGGCATTGAGGGCTTAGACCCGGTTGCCAGGAGGCTACGCTGCAGTGGCCACATCATGAACCTCATCGTTCAAGCTTTCCTTTCTCGGAGCAAGGCAAAGAAGATCCAAGAGGATGAACAAGAGGGGATTGACGAGGCATATGAGCGGCTGTGCAGGCAATCGGAGACAGCAAGGGCTAAAGTTACGAAAGCACAAGCTACAGAGGAGTGGCGGGAGTTCAAGGTCCTGGGCAAGCTCCACAACTTGTGCATATATTCGAGAAGCTCTAGCAGCATTCACAACGACTTCAAGGCCAAGATTGGCAGAGCCTTGCCGAGAGACAACGATACACGTTGGAACTCATGGTTTCGCCTCATTGACGTGGCTATCGAGAGGCGGGCCAAGTTCATGGACTGGATCCAAGAGCATCATGCCAAAGTGGAAAAAGACGCGCTAGACCACAACGACTGGAACGAGCTCAGAGAGATTCACGCGTTTTTACAGGTGTTCCACCAGATCTCGGTACGCCAAGGCCGAGAGAATACGCTCGACGAAGTCCTATCGCACATGGATTTCCTCCATCACCACTTCATACAGACTCAAAGTCGGGCGATCAGCAACCCGCGCTTCTACGCGCGCTTCCATGTGGCTTGGCTAAAGTTCGAGAAGTATTACCAGCTTACCGAACAAGCCCCCGTGTACGTGGCCGGCATTCTCCTCCATCCAGCACTCCGGAAGAGCTATCTAAGTGAGCAGTGGAAGAGAAATCCGGCCTGGGTTAGCAATGCCGTGAAGGCTGTAAAGCAGATTTGGTCGACAGAGTACAAGAGCTACCAACTCCCGGAGAACCAACAGGAGAGCGTGCAAGAACTCGATGAGTTTGATCGCTGGAGGAGAAAGGTTTACAGCTCAGCGAGCGAGGTGAAGGATGAATTTGACCGCTTTATCTATGTAGGTTGGCTTGAAGCATTCAAGTGGCCGGATGTTGACCATTCCTCGCAGGGCTCACCGGTCGGCATTGGACAACAAACGGAGCTGCAGTGGTGGCTTGAACCGACCCAGCAGGCGAATTTCCCGCTCCTCTCCCGTATGGCTATTGACGTATTCTGTATCCCACCAATGTCCACAGAGGCAGAGCGAATTTTCTCCGGCGCAAGACGTCAGGTCACGTGGGATAGAAGCTGTATGTCTGCGAAAATGGTAGAAGCATGCGAGTGCATCAAGAGCTGGATTAGTGTTCCAAAGGGCAAGACCAGGCCACTTCTTGCCGGTGTGTTCAGAGCTGCGAAGGATATTGATGCGGCTGTGAGGATACTCCAAGAAGATATAGAAGCGGACAAGGGGCCGAAAAGTGATGTTGAAGCTGGGGATTTACAGTATAGGTAAAGAGCAGGCAATGCCAACGCCCTAGGGCTATCAGGAAACACAGTGTATACCTACTGCGAGCTTCAATCTGCATCAGAATATTGTTTCATATGAAACTGAAACTGGTTCATATGAAACTGAAACTATACCGTTGTCCCGGTTTATGAAACTGAAACTCACCCCAGTTTCAGTTTCATGGCGTGTCTATCCAGCACTGACTGACAGTTCGCGTGCGAAAACGCTCCAGGGTTTGATGCTCGATGCGCCGTTCGACCGCAATCATCTAACATACACATCCCCCCGGAGGGTATCAAGATGAAGATGAGGGACCAAAGGTTTAGGAGTTGGCAGGTTCTCACTCGGAATCCGTATAAAGCTGCGGGGCTACGCACTGACTTCGCTTGATGCAACCAAGAAGTAGATTACGCAATGAATAACTATCTATGTTAACTGTAGATTCTTGATTTTTCGGGCCTGCCTTACCGTTGACGACGGACTCGCAGCCTTCGGCTGATTGTACGCCTTGCACCACTGCTCCAAAATGCAAGGTGTGACGAAGTATTTTACTAGGATTCGCCGTCATATCGCGTGTCTGACCTGGGTGATGCTTGGCAAAAATCGCGGGACTGAACTGAAGCGGGCTGAACGGCATTGGTACCCAGTTGCCAGGCGAGCGGGGGCGGCAGCACGTGGCCGGATTAACATCTAGCCGCCTACCTCTTGATTGGCGGACATCAGCACTGGATGCACATGACGCGTCTGGCATAGCATGCTGAGCTCTTCCGCAGTTCATTACTGCACTCATGGCATAAAACCCAGGGTCATTGACTCTTCGTAAGGCTGAGAATCTATGGTATTGCTGCGGCGCCAGTTAACGTGCAGAAAGCACGCACCATGCACGATGGAAGGCGGGGATTCGCTCGGAGGCTACCCTGGCTCTTACTCTCTCCAACGGGCAGTCCTCGACGCGCCGAAAGCTTCGCCTTTTAGCAAGTATTCTTGGTCTATCCACGAGCGGAAAGGCATCGTATAGTCCCATGTATAAGGAGATATGGCGACATGACCAAGCCTCTGTTCGTATCCGATCGTATCGGACCTTCGTGTTTGATTTTGGCCGTGGCGCACGTGCTGGGACGCTATCCCAACTGCCCCTAACATGGCGCGGGGCTGGCGTTGGCCCCGGACCACTGGTTGCCCAGGCAGCAAATCGTCAAGTGGAGATCTGCCATTTGCCCAAACAACAACGCGAACCTCAAACCTTCCACCATCAAATGCGGAGGCTGCCAACGACGACCATGGCCAAGGAGTCTTACACCATAAAGGAACTGCAAGAGCAGCTGCGTGAAGCGCAGTTGAGAGCTGAAGCGGCCGAACAGCAGCAGCGCAGAGAGCGAGAACAACGCGAAGCAGCAGAGCAACGAGCCGAGGCGTCAGAGCAACAGACGCGACCCACGACCCTCGACGAATACCTTGATGCGTGCCATGACCTTGTCTTCACGAAGCTTCAGGTCGAACAAAATCCCGGGCTGGTATCAAAGGGTTCCTTGACCAATCCCCAGAGCAAATGGTGTCCGACAGAACTACAGCCATGGCCGGAATTCCTGCAGCACCAACGACGCATATTCGGCCTCCTACTCGATGCCTTCCCGTGCGATTCGGATCGACTTTTCGAGAGCAAAAACTTCCTCGGAACTATGGGCGCCCGGATCGGTAAACGAAGCATTGCAGACGAGAAAGGGTTGGAGTTCTTCTTGCATAATGCCGTGGAGGACCCGGTGAGGAACATTGTCGACCAACTCGTACAAAGCCCGATCGCGAAAGAAACTTTCGACCTCGGTGGCGGCATCGTCTTTGAGAACCACCCTCACGCGCTGAGCGACATCGCGGAAGAGGTGGTTGACAAGCAGACACGACCCGCACCGCCGAGCACGCCAGGCCACGGGGAAAATCTAAAGAAACTGCAAGCGGATCAGATCTGCGTTTATCGCTCTGACGCTACCCAAGGCAGTCGCACAAGGGCCTTCATTTGCGAGTACAAGCCGCCAAACAAATTGACGGTCCAGCATCTGCACGTCGGTCTCCAGGTCAGAGACATCTACAAAGAAGTCGTCAACCGGAAGACGATACCGACATCGGAAGACCCAGAGGCGCGCTTCAAATACCACGCCGAAAAGCTTACCGCGTCGGCGATCACGCAGACGTACCACTATATGATCGAAGGCGGTCTTGAGTACAGTCTCTTGACCACGGGCGAGGCGATTGTCTTCCTCAAGGTTGACTGGCGCGAGCCGGGGACGCTTTTCTACCACATGGCGGTGCCAAGTATCGAAGTCGCGGCCCAAACGATGGACGCTCGTCTGTGCACAGCCGTTGCCCAATATCTGGCCTTCACGCTGCTGGCCATCGACGGGCTGGGAACACGGTGGCAGGACGAGCGCGACCGGGCCACGAAGGAGCTTAACAAGTGGGAGGTGTCGTTCGAGTCGACGTACCAATCGATCCCCGAGCAAGACCGGTCGTTTTTTTCCGACAGCTCGTTGGGCTACCAGCCTCCTACGTACGGCAATGTAGATCGGTCACCGGTCCGTCGACGAAAGAATCCGCCACGGGGACAGGGGCCCGCCCACGCCGGGATCCCGCCGAGGCGAGACGATAGGTCCGAATCGTCTGACGAGGAACCCAATCCAAGGGCGCCAGGCACGCCGACACCTTCACAGCGGAACACGAGACAGGGAGCTAGACGGAGCGAGCGCTTGGCCATGCGGCCGCGTGGAGGGGGTGCCGACAACAGCAACCAACGCCGACCGTTTTGCACACAGAAGTGCCTACTTGGCCTGGTTCGAGGACATGCCCTGGACCACAGCTGCCCCAACATCTCTCGCCACTGCCAGGGGAAGACGCATAGTGGGCGCGGTGCCATTCGCCATCCCATTGACCATGCCGAATGGCTGCAGCTGCTCCGCGCCCAACTCAAGGAGACACTGGACCGCGGCATTACACCTCTTGAGAAGGGCGGCGCGCGCGGCGTACTTTTCAAGGTAACGCTGCTCGAGTACGGATACACTTTTGTGAGCAAAGGGACAATCAAGGCGTTTATCCCCGATCTTGAACACGAGGCGGCCGTGTACCGACGCCTCGAGGACATACAGGGAATTTATGTGCCGGTGTTCCTGGGCGCCGTGGACTTGCGATCCCTGCACAGAACGTACTACTACGACCACAGGGTGTACATTGTGCACCTGACGCTGATGTCCTGGGGTGGCGAGAGTCTGCACGAAGGGCGAGGGCGGATGCCTACGACGGAAGAGCAAGTCAAGCGCGGCTTACACGCCCTACACCAGCATGGTGTCATACACAAGGATGTGCGAGCTCCGAATATTCTGTTCTGCGAGGAGACTGGCAAAGCGATGTTGGTTGACTTTGAGCGGGCGGAGTTGCCGGAGCCGCCTCGACCTCCGCTCGCAAAGATGGCGTCAAACAAGCGTCTGTTGTCCGATGTACCTGGCGAGCGAAAGCGCCGTAAATCGCGCCAGGGGACGATTCGCTTTTCCGAGGACATTTTGATGGCGAGAAGTCTTTTCATCACCAGTACGTAGGCTCGGAAACAGCCAATAAGAGTTTTACCATGCGAAAACGCCTGGAAGATAACGCTATCCAAGTATCCTACTGCTGTGCCAAAGGGCCGCTGTAAGTGTTATGCTTGATGAACACTTTTCATCCATGCGCTCTCTCCATGGGTTCACTGGTTGGCGGCAGGTTCAATCATTATGCGACAAGCATTCAAGCATGTCGCATGTCTCACCTGCCTTCAGTGGTGCCAGTTGCGTAACCGCGGTCGCATTACAGGAGGGCAAAGCCCCTGTACGTGGTCCTGATGGAAATTTTTCCTCTGTGCACCTCGTGCCCTCCAGTGGCGCACCTTTCTTCGGCGTCAAGTCCTAAACACGTACTGTACCTCCGCGATAGATCATTTGTTCATCTTTTCAAGGTCTCCATTGTCGTTTGCAGGTATGCGAATACGAATGCGTAGCCGATCAGGTTTCAGCCCATCCGCGAACGCGTCACTCTGGTCTGCCGATTGCCGAACGACGAGCCTGGTGCAACCCGTCCAAGGAAGTTCCGAACGCGACGCTCTGGCGCGACGCGTCGGTTAGCAAGATCCAAAGCCTGTGCGCGGCCGGCCCCGCTCGCTCATCCCACCATCAGTACGCGGCTGTGCTGCTTGCAGGGGGCCCAGGCCTACCGAACCAACATGTCCTCTGCCGCTTTCAGTGCCGGTGCAGGCAATCTTAGTTGGCAGCCTGTCGGCGACAAAGTCGAGCATGCCATGTCAATAACATACTGCTGTTCTGCTTCGGCTTTCGGCCATGCCATTGTTGATCAGCTTTTCTAGCACAGGAGATTGTATGGCCACGAGTATCGCATGGAGCGAATATTCCTTCTGCTCTTCGCCAACGAGGGACCGGAACTGGTCCAGAGAGACGATCCTGTGAGCCGTGTCAGCGTAACAGCTTCATCGCTGACTCGCTGCCTATCGGTCATGGACTTGCGGCTGAGCACACCTTAGCCAAAACTGAGATACACGGCCACTCTAATGCTCCCGGTTAATTTTCCCAAGCATCGGAGTCCATCATGAGCAAGCCCCGCAGTGGACAAGGTCACACACTCCGTGGGAAAGTAACCTACCTCTCATTTCCAACCAATTTCACGCACGATGAAGCAGCCCTGCGGTCACCCAGCTCATCGCTTGCGCCGTCGCTTGCGGTTCCGTCGAGATGGCCGTCAAAAGTAAGTAAGTGGGTCAAATCGTTGGTGCGCCGAGGTTGGCGCTTTGTTGACCCGTCCGGTGTCGGCGCGGAGAGCAACTGCCATGATTGCTGCAGCTGACCCTGTCATGCCGATTCTGAGGGTCGTGTGCGTTGTGCACGTATGTAACGCATTGGAAGGGGACACGGGTTGTATGAATGCAGACGTTTACTGAGGAGACTGTTTCATCGGTCGTCTACGAGCTACCCTGAATCCGTTATGCTATCGCCGTGCCACAGTCCCCCCCCTCAGAACACCTTCCTTTGACATCATACTTTCTTGGCATGCAATTGTTAAGAAAGTAGCGTAGTTCTAACCAATTTGCTTAACATCTACACCTTGAACCACTTGAGCCGCGCTTCGCGCTGGCTCTGGCAGCGGCCATGGCATCTGCCACGAGCTCGCATGCCAGCTCAGATCCCTTCGATCTGGGGGCTCATACCCCGCCTAACCTCGCTAGACTAGCCCGTGCAGCTCAGCTTCGAAACAGCTCTCCGCCCATGAGCCAGCCGATTGGTGCCTCATCCGCGCTCCGGCGACCGGCTCAGACGCCGTCCTCGCCCCTAGTCCGATGCTCCAGTGCCGCCGCTACGGAAGGAGCGCAGCCCGAACCCGAGCCATATAGGCTCAACTCCATAGAGCCTCTCAACCTACAGCCGGTCTCCATCGTCGACGGGGCCAACAAGGTCGCCCAAGAACAGACGGACGCCTATAACGCCAAACTAGCAGTCTTTCAAGCCTTCTGCGAGTCATTTGACCAAGCTGCGAAACAATTCACGTCTGGAATTGAGCACAGCTTCACGGAGCAGTTCGCCAATAGCTTCCTCGATTTTTGGCGCCAGTCGCTCTCCATCCTGCCACCTGCGCCGCCCGCGCCGACGTACAGCAGCGTCGTCGCTGGTCGCACTGCACACCGGCCCCCAGGGGGCAACGCCACTACCTCTACCGCGGCCCCGCCGCCTGAACAGCAACAAACAACAGTCCCTCGTTTCCAGGGACGACCGATCCCAGCCCCACCGAGAGAAGACCTCCGGGTCTTTGTGCGACTCGACGCCGAAGCGCCGGCGAGAAATCACGGAAACTACGCGATCCGGACCCACATCGCCGCGAAAGTCGGCATCGACCTTCAGCAGATCCCGGCTGCCTTTCCCGTAAATTCGGGCTGGGCTATTCGCACCGCGGATGCAGCCACTAGAGACCTCATCGTCCAGCGCCAGTCCGAATGGGCTGACGATCTCGGCGCGAAATCCGTTGAAGTCAGCAAGAAATGGTACACCTACGTCGTATCTAATTGTCCTCGCAGACTCACAGACCTGCAGGGCAATGAAGCCGACTACGACGCAGCAGTCAAGGACGAAATTGCCTGTCAAACCAATCTGACGCCCATCAGCATACGGCCAAGCCGGCACGACTCGAATGATCTTCCAAGCAAGACACTCATAGTGTCTTTCCTCGAGCCCACCAAGAAGCCCTGGAGGCTATTTGGCTCCAGCAGACTGGCCCGCTACATTGACAAACCGGCCGTGCCCAGTCAGTGCGACAAGTGTTGGGATTTCCATGGCCGACATAACTGTGACCGCCGACCTTCCTGCAAGCGATGCGGAAAGGTCGGACACGACGACTCCTCTTGCGCAGCGCCGGAGCAATGTGCCAACTGCCTCGGACCGCATGTCCCAGATTTCCTGAAATGCCCAGCTCGCCCCATACGATCCCATGGCGCTTTCCGCCGATTGACCAAGGAAGAGAAATCTCGCGTCCGAGAAATGGGCGCCCAGCTATTCGCTCAGCTAAGTCAACGCACGGCCCAGGCGGACACGCTCGGAGGATCGCCTCAGTCCGTAGACCCTTCATCTGGGCCGGCACCATCGAACGCATCTGGTGCAGACGACCGCCTTAGCCCCTCTGCTCCAAGCAGATCATCCCCCATTGCCCACCAGCACATCGACAACCAGCTTGAGCCTGAAGCCGACACTTCACAAGCTGAGAGCGAAACATCGACCCTCAGCCCAACCATGACAATAACCCCGCCATACATCATCGTGGATACGACTCCTCAGCCCGGGAGCAGACCTACCTCTCCTTCCAAGAAGCGACGCATCGACCCCATCGCGCAAGATCCATGACGCGGCATCCTCGTACTCAACAAAGCGGCAAGAAGACTCTGCGAATCTTCCAAGCGAACGTGGGCAAGATCCCGCCGGCACACGACTGCGCCCTTGCCCTCGCGGATTCTGAACGATACGACGTCGTTCTTCTCCAGGAGCCATGGACAGAAGCCAAGGGCGGCCGTTGCCTCACCAAAACGCATCCCGCCTACGACACCTTCTCCCCCGTAGACAGCTGGGAAGACAATAGCACCCGACCCAGAGTCATGACCTATGTCCGCCGCAGGCCGGGACTGATGGTCGATCAGAGACGGCCCGCGGCAACTCGTGACATCCTGTGGCTCGTGGTCAACGACATCACTCTAGTCAACATCTACCGCCAACCGTTGCACGACGAGGCACTTGACATACTACTCCAATGGTCCGCACCTGACAGATGCTTGGTAGCTGGCGACTTCAACGCCAAACACCACAGCTGGCAAGCCGGCCGCACTGAAGGCCGCGGTGAGGCCGTAGCCGAGTGGGCGACGGCCAATGGCCTGAATCTGCTCAACCCGGCTGACATCCCGACGAATCCCCATGGCAACACGATAGACCTTGCCTTCTCTAATATTGGCTTGGCCGACGCGGTGGTCGAGGACCACCTCGCTACCAGCTCCGACCACTTCACGCTCAATATCACCCTGCCCGAGCTCGCGGTAGCGTCTCCACCCACTGGAAAGGTCCGCCTTACCTCTGAGGAGGAAATAAGACGCTTCGTCGAGATGGTTGAAAACGGTGCGGCGGCTATCCAGCCGTCGACTGCCTCCCCGCAAGACTTGGATTCACTTGCCCTGGCCGTGACCAACCTACTCAAGTCTGCCGCCAAGGCTGCAGGCCGGCCGGTCCGCAAAGGAGCGCGCAGCGCACCCTGGTGGACGGAAGAATGCGCGTTGGCGGCAGCGGAGTATCGCGCTGTGAGGAGAGTCTTCCCTCTCGGCTTCTGTCGTGAGGTTCAGCTCGCCAAAAGGTCCTTCCAGAGAGTCGTGCGACGAGTCAAGCGCCGCTACTGGCGCGACCTCATTGACAGCTTCACGGACAGCGCATCCGTCTGTAAGGCGGTCCGTTGGTTGAGATCACCGGGTGCTTTCCAACCACCGCCGCTGCAAGTGGATGATATTGTCTATGAGACCCAGTTGGACAAAGCCAACGCCCTGCGACGAGCAACGCTCGAACGTCGCACTTCGCAGGACGACATCGCGGACCCGTGGATCCCAGTGATCACGAGGAGGACGATTCCCTTCGCCCAGTCCGTCTCCTTGGAGGAGGTCCGTGACGCGACCTTGCGAACAGGCAACACCTCTCCCGGCTCTGATAACATCACTGTGAAGATGCTCCGTGCCGTCTGGCATGTCATCGGGAACCTTGTCCACAAGCTGTTCCAGGGCTGCCTCAACGTCGGCCACCATCCCAAGCCTTTCAGGGAGGCGGAAGTGGTTATGATCACAAAGCCGGGGCGACGGAACCTTTCAGAGGCCCGTGCCTGGCGACCGATCTCGCTCCTCTCCTGCCTTGGCAAAGGCCTCGAACGACTCATTGCACGACGCTTGGCGTGGGCATCCGTCCACCATGGTGTCTTGCACCCGCAACAAGCCGGTGCACTACCGAAAAGGTCCGCCGTCGACCTCGTTGCCGCACTGGTTCACGACATCGAGGAGGCTTTCGCACGCAACATGGTCGCCACAGTCGTGACATTGGACGCCGAAGGCGCCTTCGACACAGTCCTCCAGAACAGGCTCATCCTCCGGCTAAGGCAACAAGGCTGGCCTCCGAATGTCGCCCGCTGGGCTGGCTCGCTCATGCACGACCGATCAGCATGCGTCCGCTACCAGGATGTCACGACCCCCTCGTCACCGCTCCAGTGTGGACTCCCGCAAGGGTCGCCGGCCTCCCCCATATTGTACCTACTCTACACGGAACCGATCTACCGTTTGCGTAACCTAAAAGGGCGCTTCGGCTATGCAGACGACACCGCTATCCTTTGCGTGGGCAACACTCTGGAGGAGACTGCCCGCAAAGCGTCAAGACACGTCCGCGATCTCGTGGACTGGGGTACCGTCAACGCGATAACCTTTGACCACAAGAAGACTGAAGTCATGCACTTCTCCCGAACAAAGCTGAGAAGCGCACCTCCAGTCTTCCATGGCGAGGTGAAGAAGCGGCCAGAGTCAGCCCTGCGTTGGCTGGGCATCTGGCTCGACAGCACTCTCACCTTCAAGACCCACGTCGAGAAGTGGACAGCCAAAGCGGCCAAGGTAGCCCACCACCTCAAGGGAATGGCGAACACAAACCGCGGGCCACTCCCGAGTGCGGTCCGAAGAGCCGTCCGCGCGTGCATCGAGCCACAACTGCTCTTCGGAGCGGAGGCATGGTACCCGGGCATGACCTGCCCGCGATGGACCCAACCCGCCAAGGAAGGGCCTTCGGGAATACGACACCTCATCCGGCGAATGGACAAGTCGCTCCATACGGCCGTGCGGGCCGTCCTCCCAATCTGGAAGACCACACCGCTTAGCGCCAGGCACCGCGAAGCGGGTATACCGCCAGTTTCCCAACTGCTCGAGTCGTGCCGACTGCGCTTTGCAGCCCGCCTTAGATCTCTCGACGAAGCGCACCCACTTGTGGCGCGAACGAAGCCGATGCGGGCCCCTGTCATCAACAGGGCCATCAAGCTCAAGTATCAGCTTCCACGAAAGCCATTCCGGACCAGACTACGGCGCAGTGACGAGTTGCTCCCGAGATGCGCCAGGCCAGAACTCCTTCCGCAGAGATTCGCAAGCGACCAGCCCCTGCAAACTGCACTGAAGGAGGAATCGGCCGCCAAATTCCGGGACTGGCTCCAGTCAGTCGAGCCAGGAACAGCAATCGTCTACTCAGACGGATCCCTCTCCCCGGAGGGAGCCGCAGGGTACGGCTATGCAATACATCTGGATGGACTCACCGTCCTCGCTGGCAACGGACGCCTCGGCCCCGCCGAGGTCTTCGATGCCGAAGCCAAAGGCGCTCTTGAGGGTCTGCGCGCCGCTCTAGGTCTATCCGAGCCAGAGCGAATCGTCGTCTGTCTTGATAACCTCGCAGTTGCGAAGTGCCTTCAAGGCATGCCGTCAGACTCCTCCCAGAAGGAGTTCATGGAATTTCAGGCCTTGGCCGCTGAACATGGTGCCACTGAGATCCGCTGGATCCCCGGCCACACCAACATCCCAGGCAATGAGCAGGCAGACGCCTTAGCAAAGGCGGGAACCTCTCAACCCGAGCCTGTAGACGCTCTCCCGACGCTGGCATATCTGCGCAAGGTCGCTCGGCGGCGACCAAAGGACGCATTTAAAGCCTGGTGGGAAGCCTCTGCACCCCAACAATACAGGGTCCTCGACCTCGACGCCACGACTGGCTGCCCGCCAGAACTCACCCTTCCGCGACCATTGCTCCACCATCTGCTTGCAGCGAGAACTCATCATGGGGATTTCGCTGACTACCACGAAAGGTTCAAACACGAAGATGCGCGATTGACGTGCTCATGTGGGCGACAAAAAGAACCAAAACATCTTTTCTATTGCCGGAAGATCCCGCCGCGACATCGGATGAGGCTGGCTCCCTCACCGACTGCGGCGGTCAACCGTGCAATAGGAAGAGACTTTGACCAGTTCGTCAAGGTGGCAAAGGCGAGCTCGTTCTTCGGTACGATCTGCCCGCGCCACTAGGCGGCTGCACCTTCCTTCCTTCTTTTCTCTCTCCTTTGTGTGTTCTCTCTTTCTGACTCGGCCAGGCGGAGGGTGCTCACACCACCCTTTGCCCGCCCGGGTCAATCTGGCTGCGCTGCAGCCCAACTCTGAACGGGTCCATTGGGACCAATCTGAATGGCAAAACTGTCGCGCCCTGGACGTCCCGCTGACGGGCAACAGGCTGAGCAAAGCAGCGCCTTTGAGCCGATGAAATGCTGGATGGTGGTTTGTTTACGTTCTGTGGATTGGGGCAAATGACGCGGGTCGGCTCTACGTTGTGGGCCTACTCCACCGTCACGTGTATCGATAAGCGGATAGTAGACTGCCAGCAGCTCAGCACGTCCTGTGCCCCGTCTCGGGGACCTGAGCGACCTGAAGGTCGCTGGACGAAAAATACAATAATAATAATAATAATAAATAAAGCCACAGTCCCCCAACTCTCCCCTGTAAAAATTCTGCACCCCTGGAGGCTGTTAGCAGCTTGATAGCTGGGGCCCGATTTGCAGGCCACGCGACCGCGCTTTCGCTGCGGGGGTCCATCGCGGCCCTAACAGCACAGAGGAAGACCTTAGGAGAGTTCATATTCCTCTGCGAAGCCGGTCTTGACAATTGCACTTTGGCTCATAGCTTTCCTTCGGAACCAAGGAGCTATTGGGCAATTGGAGGGTTCACTCTCCAATCACGGTGACCGGTTGCGGAGGTTTTTCTCCCTGAAGGCAAGCTGCGCGACAGCCTCTGATTCCTTCCGAGGGTTTTTCCCTGCCGCCACTCCTCGGCCATTTCCCTTGCTTGGTTACTGGAGCATGGGACTGCGGCAGCAGCGTTGGCTGAGTGAGCGAGAGAATTCTGACCGGTGAAAACCAAGGGTTGACCATACTGCCTCATGTTTCCGCTGACGGAATGGGGGCTTCGACACGCAGCGCCTTCGAGCCGATGATATGCTGGATGGACATTGGGGGAATTGGCTGTGGGTGCCAGTCATAGTCAATTGTTCCGGATAGTCTAGCTCAGCACGTCCTGTGCCCCGTCTCGGGGACCTGAGCGGCCTAAAGGTCGCTGGACGAAAAATACACTACTACTAGTTACTATGATTTCGGCTCGTCGAAGTCTGCTTGGGACTCGAATCTCGACCAACAAATCCGACCAACATGTAACTTAGCGTGGGTCATGGGATAATCAGCATGCCTGCTGCACTTCTGGACATGCATAACTCAAGTCGTACTGGATACGTGCGTATAGGGGGCGCGAAGCGAGCTGCATATCTCACATGTCCACAAGAGGAAAGTGGGAACGAGAAATAGGCAGAGAGCCAGCAGAAGATGATCACGATGAATACACTTGGCGATTGCCTACACATCCATTCATTTACCGTGACGCCTATTGTGCTAGTACCCACACCGAACGTCTGACACTTCCCCAAATGGTGGCGGCTCACATCTTCAGGGGCCCCATTCTGGGCAACCACGCGACTGCGGTGGTAATCGGCTGTTTCGCCAAGGTCTGGACACTCTGGCCCTAGTTGGGGCGCAGCTACGACTTTTGCTGTGATGATCAGCAGCGGGGACCCTCTCCCTGTTATGGTGTTTGTGCGACAGCGACCGACGACCTGAAGCACACCCAGCACGAACAACCCCCCCCCTTTTTCCCCGGGGGGCCCCCGGGAAAACACACTGTGATAGCTATAACTCAAGGGCTGGCCTCGTTTTCTGTCACCGACAGCTCTCCTGTAACATCTCTTCATGTCTCGTTTAGCAAAATACTATCCATCGTTTATCCTCCGATTCTTGTCAACGGCCACGCGGCCGCTCATTAGGGTCCCATCAGCCTCTGAGTACAGACCAATACTCCTTCGTACTTACGTCTGGCACCCCAGCAAACATGATGTCCAACGTGTTCTCCGCGGCCGCGGTGGTCCGCGCCGCCTCGTCGCTCGTCTCCGCGCAGACCTCTACCCTCTGCAACCCGCTGAAGAAAAGTAAGATTCGCTGCTTGAGTGTCGTCTTATGACAAGCTGACCGGCTCGCTCAGCGTGCCCTGCCGACACTGCCTTCGGCGGTACGACGACTTGCGACTTCACCAAGGGAGCCTGCAGCACGTTCGACTTGGCTGATGGCACCAACCTCAAGTACGACAGCCAGGGTGCCGTCTTCACCATCACGAAGGACAGCGATGCCCCCACCATTCACACCGACAAGTACATTTTCTTCGGCAAGGTCGAGGTGGTGGTCCAGGCCGCTCCCGGTGTGGGAATCGTGACCAGCGCTGTTCTCCTGTCCGACGATCTCGACGAGGCAAGATTGGACGCTGCAGCAGGCTTCGAAATCGATCGTATCGATCGATTCCGAGCCTTAATCGATCGATTGGTATCCTGTTGATATCGATCGTCACCATCCATCGATCGAGCGGCCGTCGCTGTCCATCGATATCGATCGATCACTAGTGCGATCGACATCGATCGATATGATCGATATCGATCAGCGGACAAATCCATCAAATACTAGTCCTCCTCGCCTCTACTCTCCTTAATCCGGCCCACCAGTTGAAGAACCTGCCTCCAATTGTCCCCTTCGAGGAGACTAAGAGGGAGAGTTGGCTGATAAATGCCAGCCTTACTCCAGGAACGAAGGCACTGGGCCATCGCTACTATGTGTCGCCGCAGGCGGGATCTAAGTGGTGATACCATCCTCCCGCAACTGCTGAAATCTCTCTCCGTTTCGGCCGAGGACGACGGTATAGTGAGAAAGTCAACAGCCATATGAGACAGCCGAGGAAATCGCACAACGCCGACGTCTCTCCACCAGGCAATGGGGTCAGCTTTGTACGCCATGTTATCCACTGGTGGTTCTGATAGGTACTGATCCAGCTCGTCCTGTGCCGGCAGCACAGCTGGCTGCTTTGGTCGTTGGTTTGGCCGACCTTGCGGGGCGGAGCCGGCCATTGATCGGCTAAATGCCAATCGGCGCTCAATATAGTCCAAGGAACCTTGGCTCCCACCTGCTAAACAGCCATGACCGGCATCCTCAAGACCCATGTTCTTATACCTCTCTTCCCAGGCCTTTGTTAAGCTTCGTTCATACGCCCTCTTCCACTCCGAGGTCTGACGGGACGGCAGCTGGTTCCAAAGTTGCTCTAGAGTCCGCCATTTCTTACAAGGGTGGAATACAACTGCGGCAACATAAGCAGTAGATGTCAGCTTGCCATAGTAGTCGTTTAGTTTCTTCCACCCGAGCTTGATGTAGATCTTCAGAAGCCTCCGGGTCTTCGCGTCCATACCGTCGAATAGGCGAACCTCTCTCATTACCTTGTCGTCATCCTCTTCGATGATCACTCCCTGCACGGCCAGTTCGAGGTGGTCAAGCAGCATCTCCACCACTTGGAAATACTCGTCAAAGCCGCCTGACGTGGAGCGTTTACCAGGAATACCTTCGCCCTGGAGTTGCTTCGAGGCGACTTTGAATGGCTGCAGGATCTTCTGAAGGGCAGAAACAACTTTCCATTCCTCGATAGAAAGCCTTTCTGTAAGTATCGTCGGCTTATCCTGCTCTTTGCCTCCTTGGTGGATCCATCGTTCCTCGATGATGGAAATCATCCTGTTCAAAGCCGAGCGTTTGAGCAGAGCCCGTGAGGCCATTGCTTCATCGGATTGCCAACGAGTACAGCCGTTTTGAACCCACGAGAGAACAGGCTCAGCAGGGGTGGCTTGCCGTTGAGCCTCGTGAAAGTCTTCGACAAGTTGGCTGCTCATTCGAAAGGCCACGCCAATATTGTGTAGCTTGCCAAAGGGCCCAAACTTGCGATATTTGTCCAGCTCCTCTGCGTTGATGACCTTGGGTATTGGGAACTGGCCCTGGCTCTCCTCGGCGACCGTCTCAACCTCGCAGTATTCATCATTGTCATCTGCGCTTTGCTCAGAGAAATCCTCGTCCGCCGCTAGCTCATTGATAGCCTCGGACAGCTGCTTCTGATCCTCTTCGTCAGAAATGAAGTCCTTGTCACCCCAATGAGCAAGCAACTCGTCAAAGTTATCCCTCTTGGTCCCGTACATCATGGCTCGCACAGCCAGGTTCAGAAAATGTGGCGCGCAGCGAATGCGACGCTCAACCCAGTCGAAATCGAACTCTGCGGCGAGTGCTTCCATTGCCGTATCATTATTCGTAGCGTTATCTAGCGTACAGTACCCGATTCTGGAGCCGAACAACAATTAGCGTGCAACCTGGCCGGCTCCCGAATTCCTTCGGGCATGGTGTCTCGTACCTCTCTTGAACATCAAAGGCGCATATCGTATCTGCAACCTCGTCTGCAAGCGCCGCCCCAGTATGGCGCTTCCTGAGAGCTGGCAATGCTAGGAGGAGCCTCCATTGTTTCCAATCTCGGTCGATGAAGTGCGCGTTGATGCCGAGAAATGATACCTTCTGTCGCGAAGTCCAGCCGTCGAATGTAAAATGAATCATGCTTCTCGCTCTTTCAAGGAGCGCGTGAACTGGGCCCAGAGCTCGATTGTACTCGCTTGTTAGAAGGCTCACGAGGGTGTTGTCGCTTGGTATCTGCCCTTCCCGGAGGGACGGGTTATTGTAGAGCAGCAGACGCTTGAAGCGCTCCGAGTTGACGAGATTGAATGGGAGGTTATGGTATGTAAGCCAGTCGAGCATGAGCAGTTGGTTCATCTTCGGATCGAATAGTGTATGCAGATTGCTTAGAAGGCTTTGGTCCCGAGGGTTCGTCAGATCGGCGCGCAGCATATCAACCAGATTCCGTTGCGTGCCTCCGCCACCGCCCTGCCTTGAAGACTGCTGACAAGTTCGCATGTCATTGGCCACGCACTAGAGACAGGGCAGGGAGATGGTACAAACCACGATCCTGTGTTCTTTTCTCAGGTGTCTAATAATGCTTCCAGCAGTTGAAGCGATGAAGGCGTAATTTGTAGTGTTCAGCTTGTTACGAAGCAAACATCTCTCGCAGACCCAGATAGTTCTGTGTGGGTCAGAATTGTGATCCTTCATTCTGAAACCAAATTGCCACCACCATGTCCGCTCGCGGGAAGGCTCATGGCAGGACGTAAAACCAGGAAACCGCTTGAACTTGTCCATCGTCCAAGCTTCGTAATCTGGAAACCTGCTGGATGCATGACTAGTCGAGGTTGAGGAGCTGACTGACAGCTCCGAGGGTGGCGGCGTGAGGGAGGCATCCTCTATGTCTTCATCGAACAAGTCCATGGTAAATATGGCACATAATGAAGGTTTGGAGGCATGTCGGGGGGGGCACGCGCCGAAATGTGGCGACACTATATATATTCAAAGCCGCGGGATTACAATAGCCTGGTGAAAGCTCTACCTTATTGGCTGGGGGTACCTCTGCCGCGTCGTTGTGGAATGTACGCATGTTTTGGAAGACGCGTTTGGCAACCGTATCCTCCCAGGGAACTACCCTACGCTACCTTACCAAGAACGCCGTCACTATACTCGGCAATCGATATCGATGTCGATCGATCGGCCTCCCGATCGACATCGATATCGATCGTGAGAATATTAAATCGATCGATATCGATCGATTGAAAACCGGACGAAATCGATCGATTTCGATTTCGATATCGACTAATCGATATCGATCATATCGATTGGTCGATCGATTTCGAAGCCTGCGCTGCAGGCATAATCGCCCGTGATAATCCGTGGCTAACTCTGTGCCCAGATCGACTGGGAGTGGGTTGGCGGCGACAACGCCCAGGTTCAGACCAACTACTTCAGCAAGGGTGACAACAGCACCTACGACCGTGGTGCCTTCCACAACGTCGCCAACCCCACGGCGCAGTTCCACACCTACACGCTCGAGTGGACTTCGCAGGCTGTCACTTGGTCTATCGACGGCGCTGTTGTCCGCACCCTGACCGCCGCTTCTGCCAAAGGTGGCGCTGCGTTCCCCCAGACGCCAATGCAGGTCAAGCTCGGCACCTGGATTGGCGGTCGCAAGGACGCCCCCAAGGGCGTCGTTCAGTGGGCTGGCGGCTATGCTGACTACTCCAAGGGCCCCTTCCTCGCCTACTACAAGAGCATCACCATCACCGATTATGCCGGCAAGGACAAGCCCGCCAACGGTGGTATCAAGCAGTACATCTACTCCGACAACTCGGGTTCTTGGCAGAGCATCAAGGTTGTTGTTGGCAGCGGCGATGATACCAGCACCTCAAGCGCCGCTAGCTCCGCCACGCCTACGATCGGCTCCAAGACCTTCCAGGCTTCGTCGACCGCGTCGACCGAGGCTGTGGTGTCCAAAACTACTAGCGTCGAGTCAAAGACGACCTTTGCTTCCACCACCTCCTCTGCCTCCAGTACCCGCTCTGACTCCGGCTCGGGCAACTCCACTGCCTCTACCGTGGCTGGCTCCAGCACCTCGCGCGCCGCTAACTCCACCGCGTCCACGATAGGTCCCCAGACCTTCCCGGCTTCGTCTACCTCGTCGACCGTGTCTGCAGTGCTCAGGACTACCAGCGCCGAGTCAAAGACGACACTGGTTACCGCCACCTCCTCCGCCTCCAGCACCCGCTCTGGCTCCGGCTCCGGCAACTCCACTGCCTCTACCGTGGCTGGCTCCAGCACCTCGCGCGCCGTGGGCTCTACCGCGCCCACGATCCTTCCCTCAGTTGCCGCCCGCGGTGTCGTCGCTGTCGGCAGCGTTCTGCTGGCCGGCGCCGGCATCCTGGCCGTCCAGCTCCTGCTGTGAGCTCATGGTTGTGACGCGCGAGGGCGGTGTAACGGCAACCTTGCTCAGTCTTGTCTGGGTGGGTGTTCTGTCTGGTTGGCCACGAACGCGAAGCATGTAGTATGAGAGAGAGACCCACGTGGAGCGCTACTTTGCTGTACGCTAGCTAGCAGGATAACTATGCCACAATATTATACCACTTTTCCAGCCGATGCCTGCTCTCCGCGGAGATCATATACCGCTGCAACAACGCTACATGCAAATGGCACAAGAACACTCTTATAAGGACAATAAAGCCAACCAGCCGGCCGGACATTCAAGACGGCCTACTTTACAGGCACGCTGCTGACTCCAGAGGGCTCCCTTCCTGCGATGTTCTTGCTTACTTGTTCTATGTGTTTGCACAGTGCTACATAGAGTGCCGATGTGACCGTATGTGTGGCAGTGGAGTGTTTGGAGCTTTGCTCGTTGATGTGTTCCAGGTTCGTGTTGACTTGAGGCCATGTTGACGTTATGCCCAAAAGACGCGTCGGGACGCGTCTCTTGGAGTAACCGTCTGCTAGGACACAGGTAAACTGTGAGAGTGTAAAGTATGTTGTGTTCCGAATTGAAGTTCTGAGCTGTTGGTGGTGTTGGTGTTGTTATGATGTCCATCTGTTGACAATGAATCGCCCAACCTCATCTGTCCCGCCCCCCGCGCGTCCTCGTCAATCTCGTAAACCGTAAACAGTTGTCGGGCAGGACAAATGGAGTACCCAACTCCATTTTCCATCGCGTGGCGTACATGAGAGGGGGCATCACTTCCTCTACCGTACTGGTTCTGTATGTTGGTGTTTCGTGAGGTTCGAGGTTGATTTCGACGCGTCGGCACGCGTTCGACCGATTGTGGTTGCGTTCTTGGGGATGTGTTCTGTGTTGGTGGTCGTGGCCGGGATTGCTTCGGTCATCTCCGCCCGTCTGCTTCGCGTCGCGTCGCGTATTCTTCGATCTCCGGCGCCGTAAACGATTGTCGGGCAGGACAAATGGAGGACCCAATTCCATTTTCCATCGCGTGGCGTACATGAGAGGGGGCATCACATCCTCTACCGTACTGGTTCTGTATGTTGGTGTTTCGTGAGGCTCGGAGGCTCGATTTTCGGCGCGTCGGCGCGTTGTCGACAGGCGGATAATCGCGTCGCTGAACTCCTCTTGGCACCCAGAGATAGCCGAACTGCTTCTCTGAGAGTTCCCAGCGGACACCACGTGGAGCTGGGAGTTCGTCGTCCGCCTCGATTCGATTAATCGATTCGATCATATCGATTGTACGATCGATTTCGAACCTTGCGCCATTAGGGTTAAGTTAGTTATCGAGACCAGACATAAGAGCGAAACCGGGGTCTACGGTCTTGAAATTGGTACCAAAATGTTCTTCAAGGACTCAATAGCCACTCTGTGCATTTTTAAAATGTTTGATAAGAACGTATTGTTGCGCAATCGTGCATTGAAATTCTCGATCTCGTGGTCGAGCTCGAGGGGATTCGCGATTGCTGACCAATGGGATTTTTTAGCGGTCAAAACTTAACCAATTTCCGATTTTCGCAGTCAAATCTAAACTTCATATGGTTTAGCGCAGGGAGGTGCTGGCGCTAGTCCCCGCCAGTGGCCCCGGACACTCTACATCCTGGTCAGGGGCAGCCAGATGGGAGACTTACATCTGCTCGCTCCATTTCTTAAGGATTTGCCTAACTTAGGTTGATTCAAGCGTGTCGTCTCCATCGCCTATACCTTCGAGATGAGCGAACCATTCGCACCGGAAGCCGGGCCACAGAAACGTGGCAGCCCTCGCAAGTACGCGACAGCCCAAGAAAAATCCGAGCGGACGTGGAGCGCAAGCGTGCGAAACGACAGAAAGTTGCCTCTGCACAGTGGGATGAGAAGTTCAACTTGGCGTACGGCCCATGCCTTCCTTCGGTTTTGCCGCCGCTGCCTCGGCAGGATGGCAGGCAAACACCCTGCCAACGAAATGATGACCGCGGCAACGACCATCAACGAGTTCACGGACTGACGACACACGACGACGATGGATTTCACGACCAAGATATCTCACATTACCTGCCTCCACCTAGCTCCCCGCCGTTACCATCCGCTCAAGGCCCGTCCTTCGAAGAGAACGAAGTAATAGTCGGAAACAGGGCCGGTTCACCTACGTTGGGCGGGGCCGCATTGGACGGGGGCGAGGAAAACAATGCGGTGGCTTCGCCGACTAGTAGGAACACTGTGGACGAAGACCCGGTGACATCACCGGACGGCGGCAACGAGACGCCTCCTTTGGACGTTGACCGGCTCGCAGCACGATTGACAGACCAGCTTGTTGCATTTCGAGGATGCTGCACTGATTGCCACGAACACTCAAGGGCAACCCATTACCAGGATTTTGAGGAACATACGAGCCTCAACAATTACCTCGAGTCAACAAGTGGTCTGTGTCCCGATATCCTTGGCGTGCTCGCATCGCTTCACCTAGCGATGACCTCGCTGGCAAAACTGATGCGTCGAGCCGCCGCCGAATATTTTGCGGCATTGGGTCCACGGGTACTGCTCCGCATTTATGTTTAGGGGAAGATGAGCAAGTTACGAATGAAGCTGGAGTAAGCTTCGACGTCGATAACATTACAGGCTTTCCCACGAGTCTTGCCGTCGCCAAGCAAGGCATTCGTTGGCATTCCACCCAGATGCCCCTATCGGACCTCCAGTCAGACCTTCACCTCGATCGGAGACAGGTCCAGTTTGTCGACTCCAGCGGGAAGTTGCACTTTGTTCACCGGCCGGTACATCAAGTCCCACACTACACCTTTGGCCGCATTATTGGGTTTGAAGATATATCGTTGTACATCTTGTTCCCTCGTCTCTACCGGGCCGAACAGCAATGTAGTCGCCTTCGAGACGAGGACTTTCGACTCTGGATTGATGGGGTGGCGCTTCCAATAGTGTATGAACATAATAGCAGCGCTCATGTCCAACATTACCGTTCGAGCTACGATCACAGCAGCTTCAATGCTACTGCACGAGGGGTAGAGGCTCGTTCCCAGAGCAAAACCCGTTCTCCGGAGGGCTGGCCGCAATGGCGCAAGCACTTAGGCGGCTACCGGAGATGAGGGACCGGACCGTGGCACTATTGACAAGCAACCAGGCAGCCGTTCTTACCCTCCGGACCCCCCGACAACAATCGGGCCAGCAGTATGTTGACTCTATACATGAGACCATCAGCGCCCTAAAAGGCTAGGGGAATGCGGTAACCGTCACATGGGTACCCGTCAGCAGCGAGGATGAGCTCCTCAAAATGGCAAAGTACGAGGCACGGGACGCCACGCGCGAAGGCGCGACTCCCGCCGCGAAGTTCCCAAGAGTACGGTCGACAACACTAGGCATGGGCAGGGCTAGACAGCACGTCGACTGGAAGATCCCGAACAACATTGGGGTGTTTACCAAGAGAGTGGACGGAGCGCTGCCCGGAAAACACACCCGCCAACTATATGATCAGTTGACATGGAAGGAGGCCAATGTGCTAGCACAGCTCAGAACAGGCATGGCACGGCTTAACGACTACCTATACCGCATCAAAGCAGCAGCGTCGCACCAATGCGCTTGCGGACACGCAAGAGAAACAGTGGACAACTTTCTTTCCGATGCACCAGATGGGCGGCGTTTCGCAGCGAGATGATGCAATGCACAGACACACGGCGAGGGAATACTTGTTTTTACCTGGGAGGCAAATCACGATCAGTCGATGCGAATTGGGCACCAAACACGGAGGCAGTCCGCGCTACGATACGCTACGCGATAGCAACAGGACGGCTTGAGAATACGCGACGTTGATGGGTCCCTGACGTGCCAAGCATTCATTACTAACCCTCTCGCACATCACCAGTGCATTCAATAACAGACACCGCTTCAGTCGCCGTAGATAGGACTCTGAACGCTTGGAGAATCGCCTTCAAGTCTGCTTGTTAATAAAATCACACACGGGAACAGGGCACCATGACAAACAGGCAAGAGGAAACAGCTGAAGATGGAGAAGATACGGGCTAGTTTGAGACTTTGCCAAAGTTTGGAAGCGGACATGTACACTAAGCAGATAGTTGCTCTATTGGCCAGCTGGCCACCGGGCGTAATCAAGTAGTGAGTAAGTGCACTTCTTTGATTCAGCAGCCAGACAATTCGGGCAACATTCATTTCGAACGGCAACCGCACAAGCTCCAGCAAAGAACTCAAGTGCAATATTGCATTCCAGGGGTGTTGAAGAGAGTAGGGCGATGTGAGCACACTCGCCCGGAGGATCTTTCAGCGTGCTGCACCCAGGTAGAATGTTCTCCATGGTCTATGCATGAATTGGCATGCCGGAGTTGGATCTGTGATGACATGAGGGACGGTGCGCAAGCAGTATCCCTCTACGTATGTCAAAAGGGTCGAGAACGCGCATTGACCACCCAGGTCATACGGTAGAGATTACCTGTATTGGCGCTTAATTATACCGACCCAGGCGGACTTGGCAGAGTATGTGCTTCGTGTCTGCGTCCGGACATTACCGTACTGAAACAGCCAACCCGTCTCATCACTCCGCCGACGGCACGAGGACCTCTTGTTTCCTGACTGGCTGATTCTGGTTGAGTGGCCCATTTGGTGCCAAAGTAAGTATTGAAATGTGGCACGCAGTTTAAATGATAAGCCACGGTGACTCCCCAACGCATCCACGAAAACCCTCCAGGGCCGACTCGAGACACAAAGTTTGATATCATCGGATTTCGAGATTGCATCCAGGGTGTTGATTAACTCATCGTGGATTTTCCTCTCCTCGTCATATTCATCCAGGGCGTCAATGAAGAAGCAAAATCAGGTCGATATGTCCTGTCTGGCGAGATTTTGGAAGCCTGCCACTAATTAGCTCGGCGCGCGTCCAGGAGGAAACCGATAGATCCAGGCTTTCCATTTCCAGTCCGCGACGGAAAGCCGATCGGGTAGCCAAGACGTGGTGGGTGAGTTCTGGGCATTCACGAAGAATCTCAAACAACAAGCGGCGGAGGAGACCTTCCTGCGACTTCTGTAGCTTTGACCCTGAGGGACGAATCGGTCCGACAGTTTGCGATGTTGCCGCAGATTTCGTCACGAAGGTGCCGGACCTAGAGTTCAGACCAGCCGAAATTTGGTCACATCTACTACATACAATCCAGGAAGTCGCCGACTGCCGCCGTGGAGCATGGCGAGAAATGGTTTGCAACAATTCGACGCGAGAATGGGCGAATTACCCAACCAGGCACCATCCCGACTACAGCTTGAGCATTCTTATACCTTCCCTTGCTCGCCAACGTCAGACTAATTAATGTGCCATCAGCGGAACTTGCTGTTCTTCTGGACTGCCAAAAACGTCAAGCTCCACAGCTGCCGGATGTTGCTCTCGGTCCCGCCGCTCACCCCTGGCGGCGGGGGTAGTACACCTAGTGGAGAGAACTTGTACCCCGTGGCGGCACTGTCGTTGGGAGGCGTGCCGTTGGCATTAGTACTGTTGGCAGCATTGGACACTGAGTATGTCCAGCTCCACACTTCCGACTGCAACTGGTCTTTGTTGGCCTCGATAACGTCCCAAAGCCGGTTGTATGCCGCCTTGAGTGCGCCGTACACGCCATTGTCCTCGCAGAAGGAGGGTACCGAGCCGGTGCTGCGGGCGCCGATGCCGCTGCCCGCGGTCCCGGTCGACTTGGTCGCGTTGGGGGCATGGCAGCGGTCGAGCTGTAGCTCAAATCCACGGGCCATGAGGACAAGCTGCCAGCTCCACACGACGGTACCATGATACGCCGAGTTGGTAAAGTTGGCCGTCAGTACTTCCTTGCCCGACAGTGCCGGGTTCGCGACGACGACTCCCACGGGTGTCGTCAGCCCTGCAGGGAACGGCCGGAGGATGGCATTAGCCGAGGCGTTGACAAATGCCGTCAGCTGCGAGTCATTCGTGGAGTTGAGCAGAAAGTGCCGGAAGGCCGTGTCCGTGTGCGTGATGGGGATGATGTCGGGGGTATCACTGCTGTTGATGGCGAGGCCGTAGTCGATGACGGTGCCGTCGGAGGAGTAGCTCTCGAGAGCCCCGGCGTGCGTTGGCCCTTTGTAGAAAGTGTTCTGTGATGTGTACTGCCGCAGTAGCGTTGTCGCGTTGTCAACGGTGCGATTGAACTCGAAAAGTGGAAGTGTGTTGTCCTCCCAGATGCGGGCGCGTGCGTAGGCCACGGACGACCAGTTCCGGGTGATACTGTTGTTGGGGTAGACGCCCTGCGTGCCTGCGAGCCGTGCGATGGCGTACAGCGCAGCTGGTACGAGCGCTGTGTTGACATCAAATGGGATGCGGCCGTTGGCAAGGCCGTACGTCGAGTCGCGCCACTGACCGACCAACTCGCCGTCCTTGAGTTGTACTAGGTTGCCCACAGTGCGGTTCGTCTCAAACGCCGCCGTCAGGTTCATAATCTTGCGCGCTGTCGCGTAGCTCAGGTCGCCCCATGTGAGGTTATTGTTCTCCACGTCGACAGTCCCAGCCCTTGTGCTCAACAACGGCCGGATGCGGCCCGGCGTGGCGATGAAGTAGCGGTCCATGAGTATGGGCAAGAAGTAGTCTGTGTCGATCATGGGATACGTGAAGCCTGCCGCCGTCGAGTTGATGTTCTTTTGCAGGTTTAGGAACGTGGCGTAGTCCCCAATGGTCTCCTCGTGGCAGACAGACCCATCGGTGCGGTTGACCCGCTCGAGCGCCGCGCCAATGACGGCCTCCATGGCAGTTCCTTGGCCCATATTGAGCACCGGCTGGAGCAGCAGGGCGGCAATCATTGTGTCACGGCCAAAGTACGTCAAGAAGCGCCAGCCGCCCGCGAGCAGCTTCTCTGTGTAGGAGAAAAAAGACAGGGCGGTGACCTGCTCGGGTTCACGGTGGATCAGCATCTGCGACTGGTTGTTGAGGATTTGCGCAGGCTGGAGCTGCCTCAGCTGCGGATAGTTGAACGAGGCGGAAAAGCGGTAGAAGCCGGCGCCTAAGCGGACGGTCGAGTTCGTGACACGCAAGTCGGTGTCATTGTTGCGCCAGGGGGTAATGGTCAACGCCGTTGTCGTGACATTGTCGAGCCACAGACGCGAAATCTGTGCGCCCCCGCCATTGAGCTTTGTGATACGGTTCCCGTGCTGGATGGCGGGGCTGAGCAGGCTGGGACCCTCGGTGAAGTCGCGGATGTGGCGCACGCTGCCGAGGATTGCCAGCGACAACTCGGCCGTGTCGTTGAACGAGATGACGCCCTCAACACCCACGAACGGGTTCGGCGACAGAGAAGTGTTGTGGTACACGGGTGCCAGGGGCGTGCCCAGCGTCGAGTTGACAAGTTCGATGGCGAGGCTGCCATTCTTGCCGTTCTGAGGCTGGAAGAAGGCGCAGACGCCGCTGTTGCCCGCGGGCCAGGCGACGATGAAGCGGGGGCCGATGATGGTCAGGTTGCTGTCTGGCAGCGGGCTCGTCACCACAGCCTGCGCGTCGACGTTGCAATCGGAGTAAAAGTAGTTTTGATATGGCGGGTCAGCGAGATGCAGCGTGCGGGCGGCGCACGGAGAGTTGCCGCCGATGCTATCAGCGAGGGCACCCAGCGCGAGGCTTGCGAGGATGGAGTGTTGTAGCATTGTGAATCCTACGTTTCGCACGGCGTCGATGCTCGAAAATCGTTGGCCACGGATTCAAGGCTCGAACACGCGCGGCCATCCTGCCAACTTATACCTGCAGCTTCCGTCAACCAGGCACACCTCGCAACGATTTCCGCCGCGGAGCCGCGCCGCCACCAGTAGTCGGTCCGTCTGCGGGACCCCGGCGAACAGTCGGCCGTCCGGGGAACGAACAGATGCCAGGAGGTCCGCGGGACCGGGGAGACTGTGGGGTGAGCAGTCGGCGCACGGGGTATTACCTGAAGAAGCTAGTATGAAACCGACTGGTTGCAAACCTTATTTACGCGAATTACGTTGCCCTTCCCTGTTGGGAAGATTAATAAACAACCAGGGCCAGCCAGACACGCCATAACGTTAATGTCAACTGGGGTCACTTGTCCGGGGCCCCAGTCGAAGAACGCTTCGTGGATGGATTACCCAGAAGTGCCGAGCACTATTTGCAACGTCGCCTCCAGTTCCAAAACAATTTTGCGGTCGATCTTTTGCACGGTGCTAGGATGCCATGCACGGGGCAACCTGCTCACCTGAGTGAGGTGCTACGTGAGACTGTCTTCCAGGGGAAACACTTGACCCGCTCTGCACCTTTCAGCAGCGCTCATCATATGTCAACTCAATCAAGCCATCATCCCAATCAAATCAATCAAATCCTTGAACGCTTCCTATCAATCAAATCAATTCTTCCATTTCAGCAAGTTGAATAGTTGATATATATGCGTGCCGACATTTTATGTGCTGGAAATCACTTGAAATGTACAG
Source organism: Purpureocillium lavendulum (assembly GCA_029168975.1). NCBI lineage: Eukaryota > Fungi > Ascomycota > Sordariomycetes > Hypocreales > Ophiocordycipitaceae > Purpureocillium > Purpureocillium lavendulum. The sequence continues at coordinate 420,071 of JAQHRD010000015.1, forward strand.
CCAGGTAGGAGCCTACCCTGGGCCAGATGACCACAGATCGAGTTTACTTGCTTTTGGCATACATAGGCCGCAATATGATAAGTACTTCTTAGCGCAATCTACCGTTCGGTGGGCCCCACGACTCGCGACGCGCCCCAAACCACGTCGCGTTGGCGTTTGCCGTGGGTGACGAGATGTCCGACTCTCCAGCTGCCTCGTCGCCTCCCGTCTCTTCTCGGCTTTCTCGCGACTGGCCCACGCAAGGACGGTGGCCAAGCAGCTCGAGGAGGCCGCAAGCGCAGTACTGCCAGCCAATCCGACCATTCAGGATTTGCCCAAAATCGCCTGCAAAAGTCGTCGTTTCATCCAGGAAGATTTGCTGGCCCGAAAGGGAGCGAAAGGCAGGAAGAGCTGGATCAGATCCCATGGGACATTCCTCGTCCGCGCAACATGTTCCCTTCCACGCAACGCTTCCCCTTCCGCGCAACGCTTTCCCTTCCACGCAACGTTTTCCCTTCCACGCAACGCTTTCCCTTCCACGCAACGCTTTCCCTTCCACGCAACGCTTTCCCTTCCACGCAACGCTCGAGGTCCCATCGACGCGCTCAATCAACGCGACGCTCACGCGACGCTCTGTCAATCACACACTCTCAGAACCCTCGCGCGACTAGCGACCTCCTCCAGCACGTCCAAGTTTCCTCTCGACACGGATACGAGGTCGGAGCTCGCTATTATGGCATCCGTACTCTGCATTTGTGGGAAATCCTACACAGCAAGTAGACACAGGTGTCATCGGAGGCGCACTTTGACTGCTGCGGAACTATTTTCATTGGCGAGGAGTGGCTAAGAACCGCAACACTACAGGCCACACCGGTGAAGAGGTTCAAGCATGGGCAAAGAGAAAGGCTCGTTCTTGTGAGAAGGTAAAGTGCGAACTCGGGTGCGGGTCGACTCTCCTACGGGAAAGGGTGAAAAGGCATCACAAATCAGCGCAGTATAGGTGCACCGGCTGCAATCGAATATTCGTCTCCACGGGGAAGAAAGAGCACGAGTGCAGCACTAAACATGCCTCCTACATGCTGGGTCCTTCGCTTGATAGGGAGCAACCAGATTCTGCTGCGGAGACATCGACACAGAGGACGGACGAGACCACAGTGCCTTGCGAGAGCATTGAGACTGGCCAAATGCGCACCAAGTATGGTTCCCTGATCCAAAATCTGCTTCGCGAATGCCGGAACTCGAAAGGCTCCCAGCCCGGCCACTCAAGGTGGGATGATAGCCTGGCGCTCCTAAACCGGATCTTCCCTCCTGATCACGACATATCGATTGCGCGAATCGGACCGATATTAACGGTGGCCGACGACGCAGACGTTTGGTATACTACAGGAGACGACATAAAGAAAGCCATGGACCAAGACTTCGTCTTGCACAAACCCACGGTGGTGAGATCACGTCAACTGAGAGAACGGGGCCAGGAAAAACGGCATAGATCGCCGACAAATCTGCTGTTTCGTCCAGATGAGGCACCGTGAAGCGATGAAGTCAAACTCGCCCGTCCGCGTTAGAGACGTATTAGCATGAGCGCAGACGACGATATTCACGCCTTGCACGAATGGCGCTCGACTTCCCTACGAGATGCTGCTTGCGGCGGCACGAGTATAGTGACGACGCTACGAAGTCGGCCTGATAAGGACAACATTGGGGTGTGCCAAGTTCTGCGGTTATGTGTAACGGGCTAGGGCCGCCCAAGCCTCAGTACCCAGTCGGCCACTGATAAGGGTGACGCTCCGCGCCTCTGTTTTCCACGTCTTTTGTCTTCTCTCGTTACCCAAGAATACTCGTTGTGGTCGCTCAGCTAGTTGACAATACACTCAGATGAGACCGTTACATCGTGGTTGCAGGATTGGGCGATTGACGATCTACACATACTACTGCTCCCTATTGCGAACATGAGTGGCGAGGATGAGGCGGAGGACAGACCACGGAGTAGGAGGTTCGAAGAAACAGGGAGGGGCCGTGGAAAGTCAGGTAATAGTACTGCAGCGTGCTGGAGCTGTTGTCCTTGGCTGTTGCAAGTCCCCGTATTTCTTCCCAGAGTTGACAGTGTTGTTCTGCGCCAGACGGGCAGGACGGCCCGTACTGCGTGTCCCGCGATGAACGACGAGAGCACACCCCGGAAGTGGCCAATACCCGACATCGAAACAGGAAATGGCCAAGATCGAGGCCGCCTATAAGGTATGACCGAAATACTACGTAGAGAAGTAAATGCCTCTCGCATCGGCGGTAGGTGGCAACCAGAACCGGTGCAAGGAAATGACAAGACCAGGCCGACCGACTCTGGAACCACGCCAGTCCCAGGGAGCACGACAAGGTCGCAGCAGGTCGCCCAAAAAGAAGATCCAAAAACGCCGAGTCCCAACAAGCAGCCAACCCAATGACGAGAATGCAGACCTCAGCATCAATGTCGCCACGGATCCGGCTGACGCTGAGAATGCACGGCTGAAGCGGGCAGTGACGAGAACACGGCGCGCCGTAGAATCCCTGGACGCGAACATGCACAGGACATAGCTGCGCGCGAAGCTGCCAGAGAAGGTACCTTGACTACAGTGCGGAATGAATACAACACTGTTGACTATGTACCTGATAACCGAAGCAGTATCACAGAGCTAAGCCTCTGGCCCCTTTCGTCCACCTGTACAGTGACAAGGCCCTTTTTCTTACCACGTGCGCCTCCCAGTCTGTCGGTGATGGGTTCTGAACACTGTACAGTATCGAACGCAGGACCTTGCGGAAGTTTCTCTAGTAATTTACGTCATTATGAACTCTTTTGGGCTGGGATCCGAGACTTCATACCTGAAACTCGGTGGTTAACGTTACCGCACATACCTCGTGCGCCCTGATGATTGTCTCGCAAGCTTGCTCCACCGACTCGTTGGAACCCAGCTGTGGCATGCGGTCCGCAAAAAGCAAGAAGATGAAACTCCCTTGGAGCAGGTATATGCCGAAGAGATACGACATGAAACTAAGCTCCGGATCAATCGTTAAGATGAAGGACAGAGATTGTGACGCGGAGATGGCGTGGGAGGCGCATTCTGCGAATTGCGGCGATGTGATCCAGTCGTCATCGTCCTCGAGCATGGCTATGGTGTCCCACTTGCCGTACAGCAGGACGTACAGAACGTGCATGATGTGGGTGCCGTAGGCCTTGGCAAGCCGCACACGCGACAGGTCGTCTGCGTCTCCGGACGATACTGGCACTGCGCCGCACTGGATAATCGTGCTGCCTGTAATGGAACATAGATTCGCATGACCACGACCTCGAGACATCTCGTCATCAGGAGTGGTTGGCCCTGTGAGGATGTTCAGACTCAACTCATAGTTCGACAAGTGGTCTTGTACGACCGCCATAGACAAGGAGTCTTCGTGTATTCCAAGCCTCGGGTGACTCCGTCTGTGACGGACGTCAATTATATCGCCGAGAATTGCCATCAGGGGCAAAAAGTACTCGAAGAAACTTGAGCCAGTCGCCAGTAGGGGCGGTCCAAGCACACGCGTGGGCAATGGTGCAATCGACTCCAGTCTCTCCCAGATATGCTCTGGTAATGGTGCTAATTCTCGGAGTTAATGTGGCACTAGTGTTGTCGTCAAAGTACATACCATACACCTCGCAATACGAATCGGGCAGTGAAAGGGTAGTGTTAAACGACAAGCTCAGGTGTCTGTCGAGGCTGTACAGAAGCCAAAACACCCTCCGGTTCTCCTCTTGTCGTTCAAGATCTAAGGTTGATACGTCATGTCTGGTTCTACGACACGAACACAAGGAGGTTGCACAGGGCGAGGCGGTCGCACAGCAGCATTCGTCCTGGCGGTTGAGCCTCAGCGAGATAGCTAGTCTGACGGCTTTGGACCACCACTTGTAGCAGTCCGATTTGAAATCCCCACCCGAGACTGCGATTGAGAGGAGAATAAACGTAAGAACATCGTCAATATTACCGTCTGGCTCATTGGTCACGGCCGTACTGGGATGGGAGCTGCGACCGGTGTCGGGGGGAAAAGAAGGGCCGACCTCTGCACCCAGTCCGCCTGCTGAGGTTTAGTATCAGTGACGTCTGCAGGGGACGTTCGGTAGCACGAACAATGTATAGGGCTTCCGCCTGTCCGGATCCCTTCCAGACATAAGTGAAGTGGCGAGATCGTACAAGCCATTCACCACCCTGGCCCGCGTTCCCGGCACTTGGAACACAGTGATGTCTGCCGTCTGCGCTACACACCACAGGATCGTGGCCAAAAGGGCGGGTGTAGTGCGTCTTGGCGACGTGGGATGCAATACCGACTTCTTCCGAAATATCCTCGTCAGAATGTACGGCGACGGGCCACGGAACAGCGAGGTCCCCGGATCGGTCAGGAAGACATCAAGCAGCTCGGATGCCACAGACAAGGAGATGATGTTGCATAGGTATGGTGAGACTGGCTCGAGGAACTTGTTGTAGTAGTCATTTGTGCGCTTCGTCTGCGCTTCGGGTGGGCACTCGGGTGGCACTCGATTGCGTCTGCGGCGCCGCTGCCGACAGACTCGATACTCCGGTCTGCGTAGACGCAAGATGGAAATGAGCCAAGCCAAGTGGGTTCGCCTCCAGTAACACACGCCCCAACTCCGTAACTTGACGAGGTATAACCGCTTTTGTCGAAGTTGACCAGCGTGCCCCTCCAGGCGGGTAAGGCAGCTTTTGGTGTAGTCGAAGGGCGGTCGTTCGGCCGGGGAGTTGGTCGCCGTCGATGCATGTGCCATTTGGCCAGGGTGGCCGTGGACATGGCGGCAGCCGTACGAGAAACGGAATAGACTGCGTTTCGTTGTGATCGGCGTTGGGCATCATCCTGTACATCCTCATCGGCAGGCCCTTGGCTAATGGATACGGCAGAGTCGGACGCGGTTCTCCCTAGATTCGGGAAAACTCCGAGAATTGGGTTGCTGTTCACTCCCGGCGATAACAGTCGCGGGCGTCGCAGCTTATGGCCATCGTCTCGCAGATTGCTATTCGGGTGCGTGTAAGTGGAACAAATTTCATGATAACCGCAGCGACAGGCGGACCTTGCGGTGGACTGCCACCCTCTCTTGGTGCCTGCGCGGTTGTAATGGCAGCTGTAGTCATACACTGGACTAGTGGACGGGTCAGTCACATGTAGCAGCAAGCTAGCAGAAGAATAGACACGATGGTGGCATCGGATGGGGCACGAGACTGTTGGGGACCCGTCTGCGACTCAAGCGGCAGGCAAGCGAAGTGCAATTGACGAGTTTCGTGTTTGGACAACTTCTGACCATTACAGCGGCGGCAGGGACTGCATACCATGGATGTCAGCTGAGAAACGCCCATAAGGTCGTGGAGTCCAGCGTACTATCCTTCGTGACATATTGCCATCGACGACCTACACTTGTCGCAAGCCCTCTCATGCGTATTGGTCCGTACCTCCCAATTCTGGGAGCGGTCGGCAATTCTTGCCGGCACGTTTTGGGTGCCGACTTCCGTCAGAGAATGTGACCAATGAATAGGTCCGAGCATGGCGACTTGAGATATAGGATACGGAAACATATGCTGCCGTCCAATGGTGAGCGCTGTATGTTGAGATGGACAGTATGAGGGTATTGCGCGACCGGTCGGAGTTTATGGAAGATGCACCGGGTTGCCTTTCCCGCCACGACATTCCATTCCCACGACCAGTTACCGCAGGCGCTTGGACCGTAGGCACATGATCGGAGAGAGCAAGCCCAAAGACCCAGATACCCACTGAGAGATGCACTGAGAAGGGGAACGCAGTCTGCTACCCAAGGAGGTATTTTGGGTTCCGGTACGACGGAGGCAAGCCTCGGAAGCGGCGGGTCTCAAAGTTACGTGAAATTCGCTCCCCGTCGGCTGGCGCCATGCTTGCAGCCCGACCGCATCGAGCATTCTCCCCGGCTGATCATCCTGGCCAGCTGCTCCATTTGGCCACGGATGGGAGGCTTGCCCACCTGGGCCGTGGTGATCCTGTAGCTCCACGTCCAAGTTCCTGATCACCCTGGATGTGCTACGCTAGTCGGCCACGTTTTCGGCCCGAGCTACCTGCGGCCCGACTGCTGATGGTCGGGAGCGGCAAGCATTGAATGGGTTGTCTTCGTGCTGCTCGAAATTGCAAATGCTGCATTATGGGTGGAGTGTTGGCGACCGGACTTGGCACAGCTGTACGGCATGGGCTGCATGCAGCCACCCCCTGTTGCGCACACAGAGTGAGCAGTGCAGATCACGATACCATGTGAGGATGCAATCTGAACGCTAATCGGAGGTGGGCCCACTGCGCCAATGCTGCAGATGGGGTACATGGAATGTTGGATACGCGCTGAATTCACCAATTACCCGAGGGGGTCAATGTAGTCAATGATGGGCGAGAACTGTTTGGTATCATTGCTTGAATGTGGGCGACTTATGGGATTCTTTTGGACGGGGCGTCTCGCCAGAAACCCTACGCTGTTTTTAGCGCCAATTACGTTTCACCCTGGCGTCAATCTAACATGGAATTGTACCCACCCGGCAAGTTCCCCACCTTTTTCTTTCCAGTCACGAGTCGGTGTTGACCGATCAACCACCGTTCAGCGCGACGACCAAAACAAAAAGCATCGTGCCATTGTCCCAGCTGGGCCTGTGTGCTTCAGTGCACTCTACCCAAAGCAAGAGAGAAAACCGGAGGGCCTGAGCTGAGGCAACCCCGCAACTCGCCAGCCTTAACTTCGCAGATCATGTCTACTACGTACGGTTGAGCCAGTTCAGTTACTCAGTGCCACTGTCCGGTCCAGGGAGGAGTGAAGGAGAGCGCAGCCGCCTCCATAATCCCAGCAAACACGACAGCTTAAGCGAGATGAGTTACACCCTGCCCATTGTTGGGATACTTAATAGCGGCTGACGAAGAAGTGCCCGCCCCAAAACACATATCGGCCAAACTTTTGTCCTTTGATGGTTATCAGCTTAAGACCCGCTATATGGCATGAGGTGAGAGCACCGTGCGGAGGTCACGCTGCGTTCCGACGGCACCTTTCTCTCCTGCTAGACATGGGCTTTCACCATGCGATGGCTTGAGACTTTGAGCAAATTCCGCCAGGTGGGAACGTTCTACTGCAGCGGTCAGCACCACAGCCTACGACCCGCTCCTCACCACCGTGCCGCAGGCACCGCGCTCGGCGCTGCCCCTGCAATACCGGGCGCGGTCATCACGAGTCCGCAATGTCTAACACTGACGTCATTCCGCGTCTCACCCCTCGCAGGCAAAAGCCCAAACAAAGCCAACCAAACCTTCCACGATCTTCAACTTGTCATGACTGCCGTATGGGCTGCCGATCACGGTGCATTCCGAGATGCTGACCCCGCTGGGGACTCGTGGGCTGGTGACAGGGTCATGGGAATGTGCACTAGCGAAAGCACCACGTCCTTCCCGGCTGCGTCCTGTCAAGCTCGGTTGGCCAATACGCGAGAAATCCCCCGCCCAGCGTTGGACAAGAGATGGCCCGTGCAGAGTGGCAGCACGACTCGTTGCTGCCGCACGATCACGTGCCCACTGCACCACACGAGATGAGGTAGGGGCCAGGAGAAGATAGGGCTTCCAGGAGTGCACGTCACTTCCGGGCGGTCTTGTGATAACGAGTTAAGCCTCGCCGAGGAAAGGTCCCTGTTGCTTTGACCTACGAGACGAAGATGGCATGGCCCGCCAGCCACCCAAGTGTGCGTGGTTGTCTTAGCAAGAAATGTGTCGACCCGCTTACAGCTGCTCGTCGTGTCGTTTAGCGAGTGCACTAAACATACATAGCTGGTATGCGAATCGAGGGATGGCGGTACCTACCAGGGCCGCGGAGGCTTTGGTCTTCCACAGCCCCAGTAAGCCGCGCGGCTTGGCGTCCCTGTCTCGGGGGCGAGCCAGCCAGCGGCGGGGCAGGCTGCTGTTCACCGCGGTTGCACCTTGTTGCCACGTGGCTTGGCCAGTTCCTACCCACAGAAGACCCATCGGTTCGGGGTCCATCCCCCGCAGAGATGTCTGAGGTGGGCAACCCCGGAAATGCGTGTGCCCCTGGCGGGTTGGTGTGTCTGCGGCTGAAGCAGAACTCAGTGCAGATCCAGCAATTGCCGACGGCCACATCCTAGGACAGGTAGGAGCGATTCTGATTGGCGCGAGAGCGAGCCCGCGGTAAGTGGCGGACTCTCACCCGGTTGATCCGACATCACGGGCGGCCCGTCAGACCTGGTGGTCAGTACGTCTCGATGCTAAACCTTCATTTGACCTAGCACAATTCCCATCGACCTGACAGCTGTCGTCTCACCGAGCTGAGACACTCCTCCGGGTGAGGTCTCGAGTAGAAATACTCACTCCGGTCTCTGCGACGATTCCTGCTCATAACCTGTGGTGCCGAAGACCTTACGGCGCTGCTGATTTCCGCTTCCTACTTTCCGACATTTGTCTGGTTATCATCCGACATTTTTGCGAGATTACCAGCATTTTCGACCGAGATGGTGTCCGCATCCAGCGGCGTGACAGTCAGTGTCCCGGCTCGCCGCTGGGGAACCGGTACAGATATTCCTCGACTCTAGGGTTTCAACGTCAGTATGAACGGGAGTGTCCCAGACCGCGGGCCTGTCGTGTTCGCCGTCACCACTGCAACGCTCGTCCTTGCATCCATCTTGGTCGGCGCTCGCATCACTTGCCGCTACTTTGTCGTGCGCAATGTGACCTGGGACGACAAGGTGATGGTATTAGCCTGGGTCGTCGCCTTCTTCCTCTCCTTCACCATCGACCTTGGCGTTGCCAATGGGCTGGGGAAACACGACCGAGACATTTCGCGCGACGCGTGGACTACTCTACGCAGCTGTGAATATGTATTTTCTATCTTATATGTAAGTCAGCATCCTCCTGTGAGCACCAGTCTCCGGCCTAGCCGAAGCGCTCAACAATCGGGCGGTCATTAACAGGTAGCAACAGAATCCGGCTCTTGCGGCGACGAAAACCAGCATCTTGATTCTCTATCTGCGCTTGGCCAAGAGAACTCAGGTAGTCCTACGCTATGCATCATGGGCCACACTTGTGATCGTCAACGTTGCCGGCGCGGTTCTTACCCTGATGAACGTCTTTCAATGCAGCCCCCTCAGGGCGGCATGGGCCGTGGACGTGGACGAGGGCGCCGTCTGCATTCCTCTCCTCACCGAATTCATTTGCTCCGCGCCAGTCAACATCCTCACCGACTTAGCGATTCTGGCACTACCGATCCCCATCCTCACTCGCCTACACCTCCCACGTCGACAGAAGACGATTCTTGTTAGCACTTTCGCCCTCGGTATCTTTGTCACTGTTGTCGATGTAGTCCGCATCTACTATCTTCAGAAGGCCATCGGCGACGTTGCCAATTCTGGGTCATTAGCCCGCCCTGGCCCAGAGTTCGGGGTCCAGTCCGGTTTCGCCTGGAATGCCTCTCTATCTATCATGTGGAGTGCGGTAGAAGTCAATATCGGAATGGCCTGCGCATGTGTCCCGACGATCAAGCCTCTTGTCATCAAGCTTCTGCCGCATATGCTGGACGATCCGGTTGCTACCCAGACATCCTGCGTTCGTACGCGCCTCAGCGAGTCCTCCACGCCGTCGTCGCGGAGTCAGCCCTCCGCGACAGGCATTTTACCTTCAACCGATGAAAATGTGTACCAGGGTTTTATCGATGTGACAAAACCGAGGAGTATGCTCAGTACCAGTGTCGCGGAATCATTTAAATTCTGCCTGGTCGTCTCAATCCTCTTCTTCCTCTGGGGCGGGACATACGGCCTTCTTAACAACCTCAATACTGCGATTGCAGCGCTAAATCACATGTCGACCGCCCAGACCCTTGGTCTGACGTGCGCATACCTTGGAGGCGGTTACTTTTTTGGCCCGTTACTAGTGGGTCAGTGGATTCTCCGGAGGGACGAGCTTCGCCGCTCACAGCGCCATCCGACTGATGCCAACGGCATAGGCGGCTTTAAGGTGACGTTTATTGTCGGCTTATGCATCTATGGCGTGGGCACGATCATTTTCTGGCCGTCTGCTATCACGAATTCCTACGGCGGCTTCTTGCTCAGTAGCTTTGTGGTCGGCTTTGGATTGGCCGTGTTGGAAGTAGCGGCAAATTCATTCATGATCCTGTGCGGCCCACCGCACTACGGAGAGGCCAGACTACTGCTAGCGCAGGGCGTCCAGGGTGTTGGGAGCATTACCGGCGGGTTGTTGGCCCAAAAGGTGTTTTTCCGGGGCCTTGGACAGCATGCTACCACCAACAGCAGAACACTGATCAACATACAATGGACCTACCTCGGGATCACCTTGCTTTGCGTCCTCCTCAGTCTCCTCTTTTTCTACCTACCGTTGCCGGAGGTGAGCGATCATGAGCTCGAGCAGTCCATGTCCCACCTTCCAGTCAACCCGAGAACGAAGAGCATCGCCGGCCTCCAACTGCGCACTGTCAGCTTGATTCTGGCTGTCTTTGCGCAGTACATGTATGTCGGAGCGCAAGAGATTAACGTCGTCTATTTCCGCAGCCTCCTCACCTCCACACTTCCCACCCAAGACACACCCGGCGCCGCAGATAACGGGTCACATCAATCTCCGAACACCGGCAACTCGGATATGCCGCTGGGATTTGCAATATCAACTTCGGATTATCTGGTCATAGGCCATGCTGCATTTACTACCTCTCGGTTCTTGGTGGGCTACCTAACGTATCTTTCTGCTACTCGTCCTCGACTTCCACAGCCGCGCACCTACCTCACGTTCAGTGTCGCCTTCTGCTTCCTCTTTGCTCTGCTCGCTGTGGTGCTTCGTCCCCCAAATTCCGAGCTGCTAGCCATTCCACTGATTCTGTGCTTCTTTGCTGAGGGGCCGATCTGGCCGTTGCTGTTTGCAATTGGCTTGCGGGGCCAAGGGGCGCGGACCAAACGTGCTGCCGCCTTCATTACTATGGGGGGATCTGGGGGAGCAATTTTCCCCGTTGTGATGTACGGAATTATTGTTCATGGTGGCACCGTGCAAACAGCATTCATCGTTGCGGTGACACTGCCGGTCGCGATGGCGATTTACCCACTGTTCCTTCTATCGGAGCATGGTAAGCAACTTGCTAGTCCATGCCTCGTTGTGAGGGCTGCGTCAGAGCCTCTTGTGATAGGAAGGCCCTCGTGTCGGGACCATCCTTAGTTATTTAGTCAGCTCGAGCAGAGAATCCAATATCTTGATCAGAGTATGAGCCCGCTTTGGAGTCGCCTCCCATGTCGACCGCAGAACAGGAACTTCTCCACGGGGAGCCGGGTCGTCTTGCCATTGGGGCTGCTCGCTGCGTTGATGTTCGTAAGGGCCATCTGCAGCGTCTGAAACTGGCTCATGAACTCAAACACCCTTGACTGGTCAGGGTACGTGAAGTTGGAGGCATTGCGGCCATTTGGAAGGGTTGGGCTTCAAGTTAAGAGACAGTCCACTTCGTATAAATTGATCCATGTGTCAAAATGTGAGATTTGTTGGTTGTATTGGCCTTAACCACTGCCCAAGTCAAGAGGACGAAGGTCCCAGTTCTTATATACACAACAGAGATGTCCAAGTGGGTCCGGACGCATCCTCGGTCTGGGGCGGACTATCGTTTGACACCATGAAATGGATAAAGCCTGCAATTTTTGGATGTGAACGTGGACAGGTAGAGCGCAACCACGTAGGTTGAGTGCACAATGTGAACGCACCTCCATTCAATCCAAACGTTCACACCCGGCCGAAATAAGCACAAAGACGGAACGGATCATGCGAGACGTAGCGTAGTCAAAAACCCCAAACGTCCCACCAGCCGATCGGCATTCCGTAAGTTAATTCCCCTACTGTTTCGCCCGCTGCCCGCGCATTGGTGGGCTAGGATCGTCATCGTAAATGACGTGAGCAGAAGGCGGGACGTGAGAAGAGAGAGGATCATCAGGCGCCATGGCGGCGCCATAGTCCAGCTCACCCGCCCCCACCCTCACCGGTGAACTGCGACGTTGCCTTGTGACTGGTCGCTCAGTCGAGGCCACCAGTACTGGGACACAGGTCAGCTTAAATTTCCATGCTGTGTCTTAACGCCAGTATCCCCGTTCCCCAAAGCCACGGGAGCAGAGGTTCCTGGTTTCCCCAGTAGCCCAGGTATGGCCGTCGATGAGTAGGGTTCGTGTGCCTATTCCGTGATGACGGCTTGCGGAGAAAACATCCAACTTTGAGGTATACCATCGGTTACCCGCTGGCCGGAGTGTCCCAGGCACGACGACGTTGTGCGCAGGTGAAAGCTACCACTGAAGTGTCGTTGGCTCTGACCTTCTCTTCTCACTTCTGGGCTGTCGATGTGTAAGACAAGCCCCCTTTCTGCGGGAGCCAGTAGCGCTAGCAATGGTAGGTTTGGAAGGGTCAGCCACACGGCGCCCGTAACGCGGCGCCGTAGAATCAATGCCTTCCAAGGACCGTTCTCGCCACAGATATGCTCCTGCCGCGAACTCGTTTAGGTTGCCACAATCCAGATTGAAGTCGGAGATCACGTTCAGGCGAGCGATATTACAGAGAGAGGTTGGAGACAGAGCAGTATCTGGCATGGAGCAGCAAGCAAAACGTTTGTCAATTACATCCCCGTGGGCACTAGCTTTGGAGTTCGTCTTAGCCACCCAGTTGTCAGGACTGCACTGATCTATTCAAGTCTGCGGAGGATCCTGAAATGAATCTGCCCCAACTGTAGTTTATTCTCGAGACTATGGGACCGTGGTGTCATTCCATCCTCAGACTGCCTAGGCAAGTTTCTTTCTTTAAGCATGCTGTTAGAATGTTTTGACTGTGAAGGGTTCTAATAGTGTAAATTACAGCTATGTAGTCCTCATGCGTTTTACATTCGAGCTGAGGAAAGAAAGAAGGGAAGGAAATGAGGAGGGCAGAAATCCTCCAACAAATAGGGTAAGTCGTCGCCACAGCAACAGCGCTTGGACCGACAAGGCCCTGCCTTGTCCACCAGGGCCCAGCCCGTTACATCGACCGTACAAGCTGCACTGCACCTCAGCGTTCCTTCGGATCGTGTGCTGCCCCCCCTCCCAAAATAGAGAGCTGCCATCGGTTCAATTTTTGATCTATGACACTTCGAACTGAGTTCAGTAAGGGCGTTTCTCAGTATATTAGCTTAACTGACGATTGAGTACCGCGAGTACTGCCAGCGGGACGACCGGATAGGCACAGCCAGCCCGTGTGAACGAGGATGGAGGATATGGGGGGAGGGGGGCGCGGAATTATTAGTCAGCGGCCGGGCGCGGGAACATTAAATTCGCGCCCGGGCGCGGATCTATTGGATCCCGGAAACCTCTCCGAGATTAGTAATTAGCACCAGCTAACCAATCCGACGGTGGGTCGTGTGGCGGGCCAAAACCGGTCACCGGTTTTGTGGCGGCTACAACGCCGTACCTACAGTGATAATGAGGGCCTACACGGGCGTTCGAAGTCATGGACACCCATACGAGAGCACAATCGAGCAGTATTAAGCCCCGACGCCGTAGAAGGCAGGGCTAGCCGACAAGGTGAGGGTCATGTGTGCATCAACATAACGGCAGGACTGCAACTTTTTTAAACGGGATGTCAAAGGTTCTCCCACCATGAGGCGAACGGCTCCATCCGTGACGGCTCAGGATCAAACGCGTTTTCCTGCGGTGCATGCCAGGTTGCAGCGCCGATGTAGGAGTTCGAACGCAAGAGCATGGTCAAATCCCCGGCGGGTTCCACAGAATTGGCGACACACATGGGCCAGGGCTCATGAGGAAAGAGGAATCCTTAATTTGTACCACCCTGTGGTGTGTCTCAGTGCAGCTGGCCACAGCAGTTTGCGTAAAGTGCCGACGGTTCCTTCTGCCAGCCGCCCCCGTTTGATTGGCCCCTGTGTGGCTCGAAAGATCGCGTCGCCGTACAAGCAATCGGCAACATTAGCGGAAGGGAGTACGTCGCTGTCGTCTGGTCACGAGCAGATCTCCACAGCTTGTATAACCCTTGTCTTAACTCAGGGCGACGAGGGTCATGTGGCAACTTCGATCGCCATCCACCGCCTTCTGATAGCCTACTAGCGGCTCGAGAGAGTTGCTTTTCCGCATCCATCACCCCGAAAATCCACTGCCCAACTTCCCACCAAGGGTTGATAACCTGCACGCACTGGAGCTTTTCCGCCAGGCGTTCGAGCGGCTGGTGAATAAGTAGCTGCAACAGAGAACTCTGGGCCGCGATAACATGACGTCCTCCGCTGCTCCATCGCTCTCAAGCACGCCAGCAGTGGCAGCCACGCACGCAGGACCTCCGAGGTTTTGGGTGCTGTCTCGAAACAGCGCTTCGTAAGTGGCCTTCGTTAGGCAACGACGGCGGCGATCATTGTTCGCGCACACAATGTGCGCGGGGACGAAGGAGACTTACCCAGACCGCCGTTGATAATTGACAGGGGGGATGTGGGTGAGGTATCGCGAGTGGTGAGCAAAACTCCAGCGCCAGTGAAATCGTTGCAAGCTGTGGAATCACTATGGGTACCATACCTGCCTGCATGGCTGAGGTTGTGGGAACTCTCTAGGCCTACTTCGCTACATTTTGGGGCAGGGACGGAGGGGTGGCATTGGTTCAAGTGGCTTCGGTCTGCTAAATTCTGTGCGGCAAGCGCAAATTACACCCCCGGAACACTCCCAGATTGTAAGACACTACTACAGCGTGCGGGCGCCTCATGACCTCGTGTGGAAACATTGCCATAATCCAATTCCTCAAGCAGCCGTACACTCCAAAGCGTAATATATTCGAAACTCCCACCTCCTATGGAGTATTCGGCGTTCCTCACTTTTAGCTGCCGAGTTTGGTTGCCAGGGACGTCCAAATTCGCCTTCTCACGCTTCTCGGCCGGGCTTGCATTATCGGCGGGTTCTGCTGCATGAGACCAACAATACCCTCGTCGGCTCGGGCGGGGAATTTGCCTTGCGCGTCAAGCATCTGTGGCACGACAATATGCTGATGATAATCCTCTGATTGTCGGCCTGGGTTTTCTCGCAACTTGGGTTTAGTTGGTCTCCCGCTGCATTCGCCACCAAGACTGCCGTTTTGGCTACAATCCATGCTCCTATGCACAGCGTCGTCATGGATTTGTCGCCAATGGCCCTCCACTTGTGCCCACTTTGCCTCGGTGAGAGCGTAGATCCTGCTGGTAGGTCCATAGTGTTCTTCTATTCGAACCAGGTGACTTGCGTAGTTGGCTCGCGCCGTATTCCAGTCATCCCGGAATTTGCTGACCGTATTGGGGGCAACAGAATCCAGATTGTATGGCAGAGGAAAGATGGTAAAATTCGCATGGCCAAGGCAACTGCGCCACTCATCGTCCTCAGCATAGTCTAGCAGTGCACGCGGATATCCATTGTTCGTGTGGTCGCCTTGTCGTGGCGTTGCAAACGTCGTTGAGTTGCAACTAGGGCCAATGTCAGTTGGCGCCGTTGGCACCTCTGCCAGTACGCTACGTACGATTGATGGTGATGCCAATGTCGACGACTGGAGGAGACGCTCTTGGCCTGCCGTCCTCCGGATGTTGGCAGGAGGGGGAGGTAGAAGTGGCGTTGTTGCCGATGCACGGTCGTGTTCAAGGCTAGTTGCTTTCTCAGGCCATATCTCGATCATGCCTGGCCTGTCGCTGGTGTCGGCTATGTCCCAACCAAAGTGCTCTGCTTCTGGGCTGGGGCATATTGAGGCAGGTCCGTGGAACAGCTCAACCCGATGGTGGTGGGATCTGGATTTGGATGATGAGCGGCTGGAGGAGCACCTGGAGCCTGGGTGTGTACGACCACACTCGGATATGAGCCACGTTTCCCGCAAGGACCTTTGGTCAAATGCGTCAGCACGATGGCCGAATCTTACGATGATTGCACACCAGTAGTATCTGCGGTGCAGGATGGAGAGTCGAACTTCTCTCCCACGCCAATGCCATGAGGGTACCAGCCGAGAAACCATCCGCCGCGACGTGCTCGACAGTTACACCCATACGTACCCGTGCGGAGGCCGGCTATCTGTGCGCATTTGCGGAAGATGCTGATAATCCCGGCAGGGCAAGCCGTCGTGGCCGGGGTGGCTCGACTTGTCCTTTAATTGTTCCAGGAAGTGAACCCAAATGTCTGGCGTTCGGGATCTGTCGGCGTTGCCAATAGCTGGTCCGATACAAGGTGCAGGTGGTTGCCCAAGTGACCTTGCTGGAGAGATGTCAGTGGTGAACTGTGTAGTAGCCATCGCTAACATTGGACTGCGTTATGCCATTAAATTTGTGACCGGCCGCAAATTGGTTCTCAGAATGGTCCGCACATATTATGGTGCAGCAAACATGTGGATGGAGTTAACGAGAAAGGATCACATGGAGCCAGTGGCTGTGCCCAGTAGCGGGAAGACCGACAGGGTGCATACTACTAAAATGCCACAGCCCGACAAATGTTTCTTTGGCTCGCCACGCGAAGGCAATTAATCATGTTAGACCACAAACAATGTTGGTGGCAGTGCCGGAAGTATAGACGTGGACATCCCCGACGATCGGCTTGCGAGCAAGCTCTTTTCAGCACAAGTGGCGCTACAGCTTTCAACTATTGCTGCACAGCCCCTGGATATTTGAACCCTTGCAGGCTTCATGGCGGCGGGTTGTCCTGCTGAATCCCCTGGTCGAAAAGCTGACAAGTTGGAACTGTACTACCCCCGTCTTCTGGCATATGAGATGGCCCCGGAAAGCACGGCCGTATTCAGGACGTCAAAAGGCGTTTGTTGACCAAGGCCAGGAAGCAAGAGGAATTGTCCATGGCGGGCGACTGCCGACACCATTATCACGGCGGGGGGTTACCGACGCGTTGCTTGGCCTGCGGACGTGGTTACATGGCACTCTACCCGTAGCCCAATTATCCTCGAGTAATTGTTCTGACTGTGAATGGATTGTGAATGGCCTCCCAGGCAGGAATTGTAAATCCGCATGACAATTGACACAACCTCGCAAGTCCTGTGGCCCGACTTGAGACCACACCGGGTGCCGCGAGTCAGGAGAATTTCATGGCATCCAAGCAAAACGCAAAGCAGCCGGGATAATACGATCCTCCTCGGCAGGGCCACATTGACAACTGAAACACTGGGTCCGGGGCAACCCGCTAGCCGCCAGAGTGATCCACCTTACATGATTAAGGTGGTTGGAGTCGGCAACGACTCGACCGAAGCTGACAGGGGCGCCGAGGAGCCTTGCTGAGAACCATCCTGCCCCTGTCGTCAAACGGCGTGAATCCTTATTGCCACCCTTGACATCCAGTTGAGGGCATGGCGAGCACAACCACTCCAGCGTGAATTGAGGCGAAACTTTTTCACTGCAGCACTCTTGTAGGACCCCGTTCACCGAGTTCACGGTTATACCAATACATTATGTAGACCTCACCATGCTCGGCCATTTGGGAGCCGGCTCGCGGCCGAGGATGGAAGCCGGGGGTATCGACCAGTGATCCTCCGGATTTGGTTTCTGACGTGGTTAGGGATACCCCGTTAGGTGGGGCATAGTCCAGGCGCCAATTCGTATCTGTTTAGGAGCATCGGGAATCTCTCTGCATGGCACAAATGTCATGTTGTCGTTGCCTGTTGCGTCGCAAGCTTAGGCCGAATTGGCAAGAACCGCCCGTGCATAGGAGCAGACCGAAATGCTGTTCCCAGGTGTCCCCGCGACCAGGATACTTCCCCAACCATCACCCTCGGGGTTCGGCGATCATGTTTCACGAACTGAATGACCCGATGCCAGCAAGTGCATCGAACAGTTGCTGCACAAGAAAAAGGAGGGGGGGGGGCATGACGGTAATTGCCCCACCCCTGGTCACTCTCCCCATAGCAACCCACCAGAAGGTTGTTTGACCCCATTGAGGTAGCGCCACCAACTCCTCCCCGGCTACATGACCAGCCGACGGTACTACAGATTGAAACTCAACCCAAATCGAAGACGGGTACATTCTGCGAATTAGTCGACGAATTAGAACTTGTACGCGAAGCGCCACCAACTGAAGCTCATAGCCCATATGGTGTTTGTGGCCACTGGTTGTAAGCAATCTGCACATCTGTCCCGACAAGTTTACGTAGGCAGTGCATACGCGGCTGACAAACACTTGTGACCCACCTGCGCCGACGGCAATAATGATACTAGAAGCCTAGAATCTCTCACCTCCACGACGAATGTGTACAAACTATGATGGGTTAAAGTACTTGATTTTACTATTGAGCTGAAGCGAAAGAAGACGAACCAGGATCTAGAAGGGATATGCTGCGGCAGACAAACGGCTTACTCCATCGGTCACGCAGAACTTCCTTGTCCTCACAATACCCTCCAGTCGTTGCGCGGCAGTCATCACCATGTCAGTGGTAGACCCACTCGCATTCTATTAACTAAGTAGATGAGTATCCGATGGCTATAGCTCTCCTCCGCGTGTGCGGCGGGGCGCTGTGTGGAGCGCCTGCAAGCTGGTCGGCGATTATCATGGACTTAATCCAGGCCATCCAGTATTTTAGGGATTAGTATATCATCATACTGCCACAATGCCGTCTGAAAGTTAACGCTCCATGCCCCGCCTGTCCACCATGTCGATCGCCGGCCCTGCAGTTGGTACAGCTTCTGGAAAAAGCCACCTTGGATATCTGCAACCGACACTCGCGCATGCATTGGTCCGTGAGCTGAAAATGCTACCCAGTGCACTCTCTCATTTGTCGGGTATTGAGATCCCAGGATGCCCGCGCGCTGGAGATTCTTAAAGTCTCTCTGAACCAAGTCCCTGGCACCTTGGGCGTCGAGCTTGCTGTCCCCAATAATGGTCACCCGAAAGTAGTGGCCGGAGCCCATGTAGTCAATGCGTGCTGTGAAAGGAGCTTCAGGGTAGGAGAGGTAGTTTTGTGGCGCGGCATTGGGTGGCAAGTTGAAGTAAGAGGTGTTAGCAACGAGGATTTCGTTATCAATAATGCCTGTGTACTCTTGGGTGTATGTGAACTTGGAGAGCATCTCCCTCTCCTGTTCGTCGAGGTGAAACGGCGCGGTATTCGTCTCCGTAGGCTCGATTGCGACAAGGAGACGCTTTGCTTGGATCGTGGTATGTAATCCCGATTTCGAGTTTCGGGTGGTAATATTGACGCCGTGGTCGTTGCGGGTAGCGTTGACGACAGTGCACGAATACAAAACGTCGGAGCCCAGGAGCTGGCCAATCGCATCATATAAGTCCTGGTTCCGCCCCGAGGCAGGAACAAACGAGCCCTGCAGGCCGAGGGTCGAGCGCGCCATTGACGGACCGAACGCTTGCAGGGCAAAGAGAGTGATAGCGTTAGTGATGTTGCCGAGACCGAGACCTGTGGTTTGGTAAATGAACGGCATGGCGCCCTCGAGGCTGTGCTTAGCGATGAATTGGCCAAATGGAATCAGTAAATCGGTCGGTATATCTCGCGGCTCTGGAAAGTCAAAGTAGCCGGGCTGTATCAACTGTTCCCAAGGTTCGACGATGCTGAGAAACTTGCGCAGGACGTCTAATTGGGCAGGAAACGTCGGCGGAGTGTAGGCAATGACGTTGCCAGTCTTGAAGTCGATGTATGTGGTATTAACCGCCGAGTTCGTCCCACGGCCGCGCTTGATGCTTAGACGGTCGAAGAAACCTGTGGCATTACCGGCATCGATGAACGACCTGACGCCGTAGTTGTATGGGATGCCGGTCTTGGAGTCCACAAAGGAATCGACGTGCCCACCCTTTGTATCTCTCGTAAGTCTGCGGAGCTTTGTACCCTTCCGGACACACCAAGTGAGAACAGCACGTACAAGGATCTCCTCCCGCTCAATGAGGGCAACTCGCTTGCCATAGTCTTCTCGAAGGCGGACGGCAGCGTATGATCCCGACGCGCCGCCGCCAACAATAACGACGTCCCTTTCAAGCAACTCATGCGCGGCGGTAGTGACGCCAAAGCCAATCGCCACGATCAGCAGCATTCGCAGCATGTCGATTTGGAATTGAGGGATTGTTTGCGGATGATTGTCGTGACCGCGATGTGTTGGTACACGGCCAGCGATGTACCGCTGAACGGCTGGTGGTCACAGGGATGGGTACAATATTTGTAGTTACCGTGTCTCTAAACAGACGGTTACGGCGGCACGGTCCTGAACCACAGCCGGAAATTGCAAGGCGTGGAGGCGCTGACCAGGATGGGGAGCAGGTGCGCTAGCGACCCCGGTTCACCACCACGCCAGCCACTCAGGCAAAGGCATCCGAACAAACTTGTGGCGTCAACAGGGCAAGGCTCAACCCACTCTGAGTTTGGGGAGTCCGGTTCTGGTCTCGGAATCAAACTCCATGGTTGTCCCCGAGCTGACTCAATTGTCTTCGATGGCGTACTTTTCACCATTATCCTCACGCTTCCAAACCGCCAAGCAAGTTACCTATTGGAATGAAGCCCCTCAATCCCACGCGCTGTGGCGGGTTGAGCGGACTGTTGTAAATCGTCCTTGCTCCCCAATGGCTGCAGCCCATACTCGTCTAGGCGATTCATTCGCCCCGAAGCGCGGCGAGCGCCCCGTCCGCCAATCGTCTGGGGGCTGCCAGAATTATTGTCTGCGCTGTGTGAATACTGAGAAAGTTTAAGGGCCTTGTTCAACAGCGGCTTGAGCGACGGTATGCTGGCGGCGATAATACCAGTATTGAGCTGGACACTTAGTCGCGATTAGCTCATGCGGGCATGTAATGCGACAATGGCGCCCTACCCTGCCCAAAACAATATCCAGTTGTCGAACGTGGTGTCCTTGATATCGTTGTATGCCAGCTGATACGCAGCTTTGACACCGCCCACTCCAACGGCACTGATTCGCGTCAGCTACCCCTTAAGCACGCTGTGAACAAGAAGGATCTCACAAGTAGCCCAAGCTTAGTACACCAATGAGGTACAATCTAGTTCTCCGCCTCATCTGCAGCTTGAGAATAATCGGTATAGGGATTGTGGCAAAGAGGACATCTGTGAAGATATTGAATGCTGAGCAGCGTGCGCGAGTCAGCAACAAAGCAGCGACGAGTTTAACTATCCTCGGGATCGACTTACCAGTGTTAACCACCGCAAAGGTGATGAAGAGCTTCACAGGATAACATGTTTTCTCCCGAATCCGAAAGTCCCAATGTGCTTGCATGGGCCTGCAGTGCAGGAAGAAGGTCATCGCCCCCATGAAGCTGTACGCGCAGACGAACGCTGTAGCGTGACACTGTCAGTCCCGTATATCCAACTGCGCCTAGCTCAAGAGCCGTACCGATGCTCGCCCGCAAGGACCAAACATACCAGCGGCTAGGTATTAACCGCAGTAGGTTCAAGGCAATAGATATCTTTAGCAATGCGATGCCGAGGCATGATGAGATTATGGACTGCCAGAATGTCGCCTGTTTGATCTTCACAATGTTCGTCATGTCGAGGGTGTCTTGGTGGTGGCCGAGTCCGTGGGAGCCCTGATACACGAAGACGACCCATCCGCCGAAGGCGCAAAGCTGGACTAACGTCAGCGGTGCGCGACAGTCCCGAAGGTCCATGATAGATATAGAGAACCGAGCTTTTGACTCACAGTAGCCCCGGCCATGATCCAATCATCCTGTCCAGGACTCTTGACCAGCTGGATGCGAATATACAGCCGTAACGCGACGATGATGAGAGCCAGCATATGAAAGACCGTTTCAACTGCTAGAATTCGGGGCAGGTGGCTCTCCGTCGCCCGCTGGGAGCCGACCTGTGTCTGTTCTGTTGTAGCCATGATACTGTGCCAGTTGCACCGCAATCAGCGAAAATTTCAGTGCAGGATGTCCATGGCGGGAGAAAGGTTTGTGAACTTCTTCAGAACGTGAAGGGATGACGGTACGTTCCGAGATTCAACAGGACGGTGTCTCTGCTAGCACACATGAATTCCAAGCCCGACTTCCAGCAGCACGTACGTGGCGCCCGACAGCACCGTTGGCACCGCCACGAAATGCCTGCAGGGCGGGACTGCCAGGGATCTTCCCGATGCCACATTTGAATGAAAGCGCCACCTAATATCGTCATTGAGCCGAACCGGAGTAGCTGCAACCATGTGGGACACACCCAACGGAGGGATTGAGGCTACTGAGTGGCTCTTACCTGGCTAGATAATAGCGTAAACACCTCTCCTCTATCGGGGCTGTGCCAAGGCCGACGTCAGTTTGCGCTCCCTCAATGCCAAACTCAGCGTCGATACCTGAGGCGACAGTGATGGGTGCTCCAGTTGAAGGAACCCCAATGGGGAATGTTGCTCTAGGGCCACGTCCCTGTGGCCAGAGGTGCCTTGCCTGACATCGGAATGATCCGCACCAATCCGGTCGGGAATCAAAAACGTGCTTCGGCACACCCGCCAGTTATTGGCTTTGCTGTGAGGATCCGCACAAGTTGCCCTTGGTAACACGCTTTGTCCAGACAAGGAGCTTTCGGGGAGCCCAGGACAATCTTGTCGCCATGTTGAGAAGAGGCCCTGGTGGGTTGCCATGCAGCAAGAATTAGGCCCGTCTTGTCATGTCCGACATTCTTTTCACTGGGGTGAACCAACCGCACGTGGGACTGATAGGCAACAGGCCGGAAATATACGATTGAAGCAAGGGTATGGCACCTCGCGCCTGTTGTTGCGACGTGGCCACACCGCTGGGGTGCCCAACAGCACATCTCAGTCTCCTGGCCGATGGCTCTACGTCTCCATCAATACGGTAACGCGGCTCGACTGAAGGCAAAGGCAGGGACCACTGCGACGGGTTGTCCGCTTCGGAGTCATGTATACCCGTCGGTTAATACTACACCTCGCGACGCCCCAGGGGAGACTTTCAGCACAAGGCTGCTAGTTTGGTGGCGCAATGTTGGGTCGTGCCCAGAGGTACCTCGCGGTTTCTGTGGCTGCAGACGCTGGATGCCTTGTCACACAACCCGGCCGCTGGCAGTTTCCTCGGTGTGTACGGGGTCGCGGATCCGTTACTGGTCTACTAAACGATTTGTTGGAGGTCGGGCAGGTGTACTGCTGTCGACAAGGGTTCTGCATTGACGGTTCTTGGAAAGCGAGTTGGATCTATGCCATACCGCCGAAGATTGGCCTTGGATGGCAGAGCTGAACGGTTGGAAACATGAACCACATGGTTTCGGCCGGGTTTGGCCCATGTTCGGTCCGACCATTCGAATCGCACCAGGATGTGGCTGGCTGACGATCCATGCCCCTCAGCCTCGGACCGGCTTGTACCGGACGAGTCAAAACCGACAGACAAGGATGGGTCCCTAGCCGCATTGGGTAGGTGGGTCGCAAACCGCTGACGTCGGAGGCTTAGCATACCCTGTCTTAGGCGCTGGGGTCCACCGACCCATGGGCAGTGACCCCCGTCACCCTGCCCAGCTGGCCAGCAACTCGCCGAAGCCGTTCCGTGAGAGATCAATACTGTACTGTACAGTAACTCTTTGCAACTATGTTTCTGACGACGTCGACTCAGGTTTTGCCTATCATCACGGACCGTACCATGTGACATAGCTGACAACCTGAGACAGGACGGCGCTAACCTCGCTAAGGAGCAACGGTAAAAAAGAGTAATTGCCGTTTCGACACACCGACAGGACTGTGGCTATCTGACGCAGGTGTGCCTGCAGGCGATCCGAGAAACGGCAGGATGGCTGCGAAAAGATATCCGTCGTAGAGTAGGCTGTCTTCATAAGAACCTCGATCTAGTAGATTTTAGTGTTGGGACTTCGGTTGGCACAGCCAGTTGACATACCAGTCCAGCGCACAGCAGCTCGTCAACTAGACCTGGGAATTGGGACGCCATGTGCGTGAGCAGCTCAATTGTCGCGACACTACTATCCATGATCATGCCATTGGTAAATTGCCAGATCATACGTCTCAGCCATTGTTGATTCGCCTGGGTATCATTGAAGTCGCTGTCCTGGTAGACATATGACTGGGCAAGCTCGTGGAGTTGGCTTCTGAGACAAGTCATGTACTGATGAGATAAATGGCTCAGAGTCTTGTTCCAGAGGCCAGTGGTGGAATTGTCAAACGGAAGGAAGAGGTTGACCAATAAGCTGTAGTTGTCAACGTGCTGCACAAACGGGTCGGCTCGGCCGTATTCAACGGTTGGAAGGCCGATGGCACCTTGAAGCGTCAATGGTCGGCAGAGTTGAATTGCATACGACCTACGCAGAGGGGCAGTTTCAGTACCAGTAACAATGCCAAGTTAAGGTGCAGAAGGTCCAAAACTCCAAATCCTCACCTCTCCATCAGAAAGAAAAGCCAGAACAGCCGTCGACGGCGGGATGCCTCTGGCTCGCCGTAGTGCAAGTAATGGTCCTCTGTGTCCATGCCGACAACATGGATCACCGCGGTAGCTTCGCGAAGATGGTACCATGCCCTCTCGTGCATCCCTCGGCAACTGTAATACCCGATGAGGAAGAAGTCGGTCACAAGTGCGTTTGCACTTGTCGTATCGAGGTACTCGAAGCTGTTCCGTACCCGGACGGTCTCCTCGAAGAGCAGCTGACTGCGCTTGACGGCGTTGTCAGATGTAAGGGTAACATAACCCATGGTTCTGCACAGCTGCAAAAAAGTGGGCTGTAGCATTGCGAATGCGCAGAGCGAAGTCATCAAGCAGTAAATGCTAATGTTCTCCCCCATCTTTGGCGCCTTGTTTGGTATCTCCGAAACCTCGATGATCGGTGCCAGGGTGTAAATCTTGTCGATGAACTGCACGCACGACGCACATATATCGTCTGTCAGTATATTGGGAGTTGGTATTAGCGCCGAGAGTCTGGCGACGTCATCCGTTCCAGTGGGCAGCTTGCAGTCCTGGGTTCTTGGCCGCTTTGATTCCCGCAGCTCGCGAAGGGCCCTACCACTTTTCGGGCCCCTCTTCTGTGGAATCGAATTGTAGGTGCACTCCAGCTTTACCGAGGAGCAGCAGCGACAGGGCTTGGCTCGATCGCACTTGATCTTGCGCCGATGGCATGCATCGCAAGCCCTCGCTACGGCGTGGGCCATGTTGTTGGCATTTGCAGGCCTGGGAAAAGGACAGGTCTTGCTCTTGTGGCTTCGCGATGAGGAGAAACGCGCCAATGCTGTAGGTTAATGTACTGCAATAGGTTCAGGGCGATCTGAGTGGGGTCAGGACATGCAGGGGCGATTCAGACTGCACCACGCAAATTGCGCTAGGTCGGGCGTGTCACACACTTAGGTAGGGAAAATTGCAGGCAACGGAATGCTTGATTCTTCTATCTAATGAGCGACTGTGTTCGGCAATTTATACTTATACTGGCTGATGCTGTTCGCCGTAGGGATCTGAGACATGGCAGGCAGGAACAGAGTTGGTGAAGTTATTCCTACCATGACAAAACAGTGGTGGCTTAACGGACTGCGGGATCCAGGATACATCTCGTTAGCAGCTACGTGTGGCGCGTTTCGGAGCCGTTGAGGGCTTGTGTCACGCACCCTGAACGTGCGGTCCGATGCCCGAACACGAACACCTGGTCGCCCTGGCTGTCGATATGGCGAGTTGACAGGACCATAAGAGGTGCGCGGAGTTCATGCTGCTTTCCGACGGCACCATTCCCCTGCTAGACTTGGGCTGTCACCATGCGATGGCTTGAGACTTTGACCAAATTCCGCGAGGTTGGAGTGGTCTACTGCAGCGGTTACTGTCAGGGCCTGCGGCCCCAACCTCACCCCTGTGCTGCAGGCACTGCGCTCCTTGCTGCTCCTGCAATACCGGGTGCTGTCATTGCTACGTTGACGCCATGCCGCCTCTCATCCCTCGCAGACACAGGCCCAAAACAAAGCTAAAGCAACCTTTCCACCGTCTCCAACAAACATGTCATGAATGCCCTACAAGCCGTCGATCATTGTGCATCCCGAGATGCTGACTTTCCTCCTCTGGTTCGCCGGTGAAGGGCCATGGGATTGCGCACTAGCGAAACCACGGCGTCTTCGTGGCTCCCAAATTGACAATCCGGTTTGTTTTGTACGTGACGCCCCAAGCCCACAGATAAATCCTCGCACCACTTGTAAGCCAGCCTCGCTCTTGAGCTGGGTTGCCAGCCTCCCACAGTCGTCTCTTGTGGCGACGTGCTTACGGCGGTGGTCACTTCGTGTCGTGTAACGACTGCACCAAACACAGCTTGCGAGTGACCACGCTGGCAGCTGAATCGACATGCCCCCGCCCCCCCCCCGGGGGGGGCGGCGGCGGGTTTGCTGTGGAGTCTTGGACTTCCACCGGGGGTACTGGGCCCGGTATGCCGCGCGGCTTCTTGCCCATGTCACCGGGGGCGGGGGAGCCAGCCGGTCACCGGCTGGGACGCGGTTCCAGTGGCGCAGTCTGTTGCCTCGCACCTGCGCAATCCTACCGGCAGAAGAGTGATAAGTTCCGGTCCGTCTTCCCTCCACGACCGGATGTTTCAGGTTGGGCCCCAATCCCCACGCCCCGCGCTGTTGGTGTGTCTGCGGCTGGTGTGTCTGAGGCTGCAGCAGAACTCACTGCAACTGCGGACGGCACCATTCTGATCGCTGCGAATATTTGTTTAGGGGGGGGATGGGAAGCCTGGCGCCTGGGGCACGTTCGGAACGAGATTCTGCTTCTAGCACAAATGGGCATGGTGGTAGTTACTGTATATTCGGCCTTGTCTAGTTGTGAAGTGGAGAAATCGTGCCGCGGGCCTGCGATCATCCAACGCACATCCACCGGAGCCAGCTGTACGGTACGAGTCATTCGATCCGAGGCCCGGGTCGCGTGGCATCCCGTTGCCTGCTCCCAATGTCTCGCGGTAAGAATTTCCTGATCGCCGATGCCGCCCACTGCAGTTGCAAGCGCTAAAGTTTATGACAGTAGGACTTCCGTAGCTGACTGACGTGGTAGCACACCAATACTGACTCGGGTAGTGGACTATGAATTGACGATACAGTCCGGCCTGGGTGCAGAGTGTAAGGCATGCTCAATCGAGTTGGGTGGTGTGCGCCTTCCACCCTGAGGCTGGCACGGTCTGTCAATCGCGTGGCAAGTGGCACGCCAGGGCAATGGACTTAAATACCTGAGTTGCTCCTGTAGATCAGACGGACACAGGGTTAATCTTCTTCCTCACAGCCGTCGTGCACCCTTCATCGTCATTACCGTCCGGCTAACGTCACCACCACTACCTGCCTGCATTCAGGACTCCAAAATGGTCGATATTGAACCCCAACGGTCCTTCGACTCTGCTGAACGGCCTGGCCGTCAAAGTCTGCGATCCATTTCAGAGCTCTTCGGCGTTCGGGCCAGCCAGATATCTCCAGTCGAGTATAGGACACAACTCGACTTCGGCTTGCCTACTCCTGCGGCAAAATCTGCACACCACTACACTCAACCCAACAGTCACTCCTCTCTTCGGTTCATATACCTAACATCCGCTGTCCCCGAGGGACAGGAGTCAGTGTCCGCCCTGAGCTCACCAAGCCGGGCATGTTACGGGCAGCACATGATCTTTCAGGACTTGTTGACTCGAGTAAGTGGTCCTGGTTGTGCTACTGCACCGATTGCTTATGTGGAAAAGGTCTGGTCGTCGTCTCACACCATCGTCAGCTTTACAGAGGCCTGCAGGCGAATTGCAAGAGGGCACCAAGGACTCCTGCTCATGGAAAAAGACGTTGTGGAAATGCTTGCAAATGTCGGCTACATTGAGCACTCGCTGGAGCAAATGAAGGATTTAATCCAAGGGACTGCCCGAGGCGAAGGCGGTAGACGCGGCGTGAAAATAGTCACCGCTTCATACGAGGACCTCGACAAAATTCCGTATGAAAGCAGAAAAAAGCACCTGTACCCTGTGCAGCGTGGAGTTAAAAGGAAACGAGAGGTGAGTCACCGTCGGATTGCAACCACATCTGCGTGCAAACGTCCTCACTCGTTGACTGGGCCAAGCAGCGACTTGGTCAGCCACAGCGATGTCGCAGGTGCAACACGGGCGACTCACCCGAGTGGAGGCGCGGGCCCGCTGGCGCTAGAACTCTCTGCAACGCCTGCGGCTTGCGCTACGCCAAGGTGAACAAGGACAAGCAGATCGAAGGCCGTCCGACACGATCCGCCCAAGCCAAATGATTCAACAATTGGGACACGACCAAGACCGCTTTCAGGGAAATGGGTCTGGGCTCGATCATCGCATTCGTCTGTCGCTTATGTTGCTTCGAACTGTGCCGCTGGTGTCGATGACGATCTTGGCGATCGCGTTGGGCTTCTCTTCGTGTTCACGTCGATCTGCATGTGGTCGCCCCGAAGAGAATCCAAGGCAGAGCAAAGTGTAATACAGTATGTGCATATGCATTTACCGATCTGGCGATGACGGCCCATGATCTCCGGTTGAAACATGGCCACAAATACAATGCCTCAAGTAGCTGCACACTCCAAAACGCAATATATTAGAAATGCACACCTCCTATCGAGTCTTTGTGTTGCCGAGCTTGGTTGCCAGGGCTTTAAAATGCAGAAGAAATCACAGCGTCGTCGCCGATGATTCGGCGCACTGGATTCCTTCAAATCGAGGATACATCTAGTTAGCCGATGCGTGTGGCGCGTTTCGAAGCCGTTCATTGTGGCCTTGTGTCGCGCACCTCAAACACGTGGTCCGTTGCCCGAACACCCGGTCGACCTTGCTGCCTACAGATTCCACCGCATGTAGCAGCAGTGTGACCGTTGATCCGACCATGGGGCCGAGTGGCCCAACTCCGACACCATATGGGCGCTTGCGTTCTGTGGCCTGTAAATCCCGTCGTCCGTCCGCCGCGCCTGTGACGAATCGAGCTCCGGTGGGGAGACCTCCAACTCCGATGGCATCCCCGTGCTCCAGGCAGGTGTCTGGAGCAGGTTCCGAGCTTCCAGCTCTGCCTGTTTTGGAGGCGTTGTGCGAGGCTTGCGAAATGGAGACGCGTCCTGCATCACATTGGAAGCAACAGCTGAGCGTTCCAATTGGACAGTTTGCAGGGTAACGCCAGGCCATGACTCGTAAGTGTCTTGGTTGCGAACTGTTTCAGGAACGGATCTGCTTCGAGCAAGCCCTGAGCTGGCTCCGGACCCAAGTCGTGCATGGCCGTAATACCCTTCTGGGAGCAAATGCGGGCGGGTTGGACGCATTGCTCGAAGTGGCGTTCTGGGCAATGGGCTGGGGGCTCAATCCTCGATAGTGAGTGAGTGAGTGGACCTTCCAGTTGTGGCTTCCCGCCGCTTCAGTGCCCTGCCTAGCATGGACTGTGGCGTTGTTCGTGAGGAAAATCTGCACGTCAACATGGAAGAAGCGCTAGCCGGGTACAGGGATACGAGCACCGACACGGCTAGGCCAAAAGCATGTTTCCAGACGTGGGAAAGCAGCATTCTTCGTGCTCGGGAGGCGGGGCAACCCTGCGAGCAGTTCATCACAGGCCTCGTGTTGTAAGGTTAAGCCGCCCAGTCTACGTTTCATTGGCCCCGGAGCTATGAGAGCATATCCTGCAGTCCCATCCGCATCGTGTCCATGACCGCGCCGGCGTTATTTCTCACCACCCCAGCGTAACCTGCAATAATGTCAACGTCGCAAGATTTGTTGCAGCAGTATTGGGGAAAGCTGGTCCCCTACACCTTCAATGGTGGATTCGTCTTCTTGAGCTATGTCATCAGCCTCATTGGCACAAGCTCGACGCTGGAACTCATGAGGAGGCGGACATCGCATAGGGGATTCTATAACTTGTACAGCGCCCTGGCTGATCTTCCAAGCATTCAATGGCCGTTACCGATTGCTGACTACCTAGCCATTAGATGGCTATTGATTGGCGCCGCCATTTCAATGGGCGGAATCGCTATTTGGTCGATGGTAAGTTATTGTCCCACCTGTTCCTGCCTTGCACTCGCGAACACTGACACATAAAGTAGCATTTCATCGGCAACAGAGCTATCTACATGCTCGATGGCGGGGAAGCCTTTCAGATTGCGTATTCCACAAGCCTAACGGTCCTCTCTCTGCTCGTCCCGATCCTCGTGCTCATTTTTGCTTTCCTCGGTGTGAGCGGCACAGGCAAAATTCGATGGTGGCGAATTGGCCTCGCAGGACTATTATATGGAGGTGCCATCTGCGGCATGCACTACCTCGCCGACGCTTCTATTAGCAACTACGACAGCTCGTATGAGCTTTCCTTCGTCGTGGGCTCGGTCGTGATCGCGGTGTCGGCCAGTACGACGGCCCTTTCCGTATTCTTCGTCTTCGAAGCTACATGGAAGAATGTCTGGTGGAAGAGGCTCGGATGTGCGATGATTCTTGCCGGAGCGGTGTCCGGTATGCACTGGTGCGCTGCTATTGGGACAACGTACCGCCTTCGTCACCTGCACTCATCCGGCAACGGCGTGTCTCGGCAAGAGGCCATGATCGTGGTCATTTGCCTGGTAAGCCCGGATTATGATCGCGACTCCAATATTGACGCCTCCGAGACTGATCTATGTACAGTCCGTCGCCGCTGGCATCCTCACGTTGGGGAGTGCCATGTATTCCGCGTGGATCCGCGGAGACTACGCCAGCAAGTCACAGCAGGTCGTCTTGGCGGCTGCAGTGTTTGATAGCAAGGGCGGAATCATGGTCAATCAAGCGGGACTGCTCCCCACAGAGGTTATAACGGACACTTTCGTGCCAAAAGTAGGCTGTTACTGCAGTAAAGTCATCCGGCCAAGCTAACCTTGTCTCAACTAGTCCAACGACGACATCTTCGACACCGGTAACCCTCTCTTCCACTGGATGTTCCGAGCGTCTCGCAACTGGAGTACGATCGGGATAGTTCTCAACGAGATGGACGCAAACGTTGGCCGGCTGTCGCGGGGCGCCAACACCAGCGGCAGGCCAGGGGTCAAGTTGGTCGGCGACGATGGTATGCTGGTCGAAAAGTACGATACTATCCTCCGCGAGCTCTTTTGTCTTACCGCCGCAGCGCTGGCTTCGCGGATGAAAACGACGCTGGATGTCGGCCTGCTCTGGGACGAAATCTTCGTCACCGGCGACAGTTCCCAACTCAGCGGCAAGCGACCGGCTGGTTGTGGGAGCGACGAAACATTGCATCAGACGCCGCACACCAAGGATAAGTCCATCTTGCAAAACTTAGCGGAGAATGGACTGTCCAAGTCGCACCTCCAGGAGTACGGACGCGGTTCTCTCATGTTCCTCGTTCGGCACGTCGAGAGGAAGCGCGACATTGAGAAACTCCAAGCCTTGGGCTACCGCTTCGCAGAGATTCACAAGGTAGTAGGTAGCATCTACTCAAGTATGCAGATTAAGACCCCTGGCCTCGAGGCTCGACTGCGGACCATGTCAATTCCAGACGAAAATAAAGTCATGCTTGAGCCAGGGGTCCACCTAGGCATGTTCGCCGTCCGCGCGAGGCTGGACCGCCGTGGGTTCGACGTCTTGGTGCAAAAAACCGCGAGGTATCTTCTGCCGACAGTCCCGATACCGATGGGTCAACTGGAGTCCTGGCAGACAGAGTTCCTTAACCGCCATCAAAACATGACTGTTGCCGCTCTGGCACAGACGCTCGAGAGCGTGGAACTGGCATCTACGCAGGAAAAGTTGTTCGCGTCTGATCTACGCAATGCCATTTCCACCCTCCGGCAGGCTCTCGATGCCAAATTTGACGAGGCGACTTTGCTGCCGAGAGCGGTCCAAGTTCCCTTCGTCACCCGCGAGGAAATACCCCGGGCCTCGACGTGTACGCTTGTCGCGTTCCAGCTGGTCCTCCCCATCCATGCGACTGTCCAATCTACACGGTGCGAATTTACGCCGCTCACCTTCTTTCGGTTGCGACAGTTCCTGTACGACGGCTCGCCGGACCACCTTGAGTTCTCGCACTCCGTCCACCGCAGCCTGTCCTACGCGCCGCGACAGGACAAGGGCAATAGCAGTAACGCGGCCTGGCGCGGGACACACAACGTCAACTCTTCGCTTGCCCGAGCCGTGGACATCATCGGCCACGCGTTGCCCGTCGCTGTGCGCAGGGGAACCCAAACGCCTTGGCAAATGTCCACGAGGAGTCAGGAGCAGCTCGCACCGGTAGTCTCCAATCCCCGTTCTGTGTGCCATGCGATAGACGATGGCAGCTTCGAATATGAGCACACCCCGTCAGTGATCGGCGCGGTTACCGAAGAGGAGAGAGGCGACCGCGATTTGCATCAGCATCGCACGAACCTGCCGTTCGGCGGGATCATGATTTCGCAAGAAGTCACAATCGATATCGGCGGTGTGAGTGCCCGTGACGTGTCCTGTTTATGGATGCATCAATCCGTACTGATACTTGCAATACCTAGACGCATCAGCAGTCGATGCGTGACGACACCGTGGTTTGGAGTGGCTTGGGTCCCCCCAGCTTGTCATCCAGGACAGAAAACACGACGCAGCCGGACAAGGGGTATAGCGCCATGGCAACAGGAGAATCCGGCGTAAGGATGACGAGCGAACGACGTGATTATGTAGACGATCTATTGTCCGTGAGCATGTTGGGACGAGTCGGTGCGTCTTAGCGTACAGGGCTTCCGATGGGGACAGTCCTCTAGCGCCAATGTTCGTGATACACCCACTGTTGGGATTGAGCTAAATATGTATGTATGACCAAGGTATAGGATGTGGGAAGAGCACAATGATCTCGCTGCTCGAGCGATTCTACGACCCATCTAGCGAGCAAATTATCATTGACGGCAGCAATTCGCTGACATCACTGAACCGAAGCCTCTACCGTCGTCAGATTGCCCTTGTCCAACAAGAACCAGTACTGTTTCCTGTTAGCATCCGCGACAATGTCGCCATGGGTGTCCATACCGGGATAGCGATGGTAATGGCCCCAGCGTGAATAAGGTGGACGACGGGATGATCGAGACCGCCTGCCGGGTGCCAATGTATGGAGTTTTGTCAGCTCCCTGCCGGATGGGCTCAACACGCTCTGCGGCACCAGCGGCAGGCAGCCAGCTGTCTGGTGGCCAGCGCCAGCGTATTGCCATTGCCCGCGCGCTCGTCAGAAACCCTTCCGTCATTCTGCTTGACGAGGCTACGAGCGCGCTGGACACGGACTCGGAACGTGTCATCCAAGCCGCGGCCATGGAAGATGGACGCGGCGGCGACAGGATCACAGTTGCGGTGGCACACGGCTTGTCCACAGTTCGATATGCGGATACTATATTTGTGTTTTGCGGGGTAGGATTGCTGAGGCTGGGTCCCATGAAGAGCTCATCAGGCACGGCTAGATGTACATGATGTGTGAAACTCAGAGTTTGAACACTGCAACCTAGATGAATGCTTGGTAGGACGGCTTCCGTAGTTGACTAATCTTTCCTCAACCTTCTGCCATTGTTGCTAATAAATTTGGCGCATGATTATTGGCGAATAGCTCGATTATCGTAGGGCGGTCCGGGCGAAATATTGGCAGTTGGAATTTCCGCTGTAAGCGATGCGTTGGATCTCGTATGAAAGTACCGAAGAGGGTTTGTAGAAGCTTGGCTGACTTCATAGTCGCGTTGCCCAAGCTTGTTTGTTTTCCGGCCGTCGAGTTATACTTGCCCATGAGGAGCGGTACGTCAGCCGCTTGGCTCGTTAGAGGGTGTACCAAACGAGGAATTCGACTTCGCCGTGAAGTATAAGCAGGAGGATCACTGGCGCCGAAGCTAGGGCGAGACCAGGTTGGATCTAGCTTAGCATGCGGATGTACAGTACTTACCCCACTCTTTCTGCGAACCGGTCGTCAGCGTACTCGATCGACGAATTCGAACCGGCGTAAACATTTCCGCAGCAACGGAAATGCTTGATTTGCCGATGTCTTCGGTAGCCGCTTTCTTGGTAGATCTTGCCACAGACGCAAGGCACGACCAGCATTTGAGCTGGCAAGTATACTAGACGACGTGTGGCCAAAGGGATCCGCGCGGGTTTGGCCGGTGTTAGTGAGTGTCACTTGGACATGCGCTGTCCAGTCGCGCTGGGCAAGATGTGTTGCTGTGCGACTGCGGGTAATGCTGTCAGGCAAGCCGGGCTGTTGGGCAAGCTGGGCTGTTGGGCAAATCCGGGGGTCGTGGTCTGGTGGTCTTCTTGCTGTTCTCCAGGGGGGAGGATAACGCCATGTCACGCGCCGGGTCTTGGTCAGCATGCAGGCACTTGCCTCGCGCCGAAGCTCATGAGCCACGTCACGGGCGAGGATCAACGAGGTAGAGGGACCCACTTCTCCCAGGCCACGCAGGGCGTTCCCTTCCACGCAACACTTTCCCTTCCACGCAACGCTTTCCCTTCCACGCAACGCTTTCCCTTCCACGCAACGCTTTCCCTTCCACGCAACGCTTTCCCTTCCACGCAACGCTTTCCCTTCCACGCAACGCTTTCCCTTCCACGCAACGCTTTCCCTTCCACGCAACGCTTTCCCTTCCACGCAACGCTTTCCCTTCCACGCAACGCTTTCCCTTCCACGCAACGCTTTCCCTTCCACGCAACGCTTTCCCTTCCACGCAACGCTTTCCCTTCCACGCAACGCTTTCCCTTCCACGCAACGCTTTCCCTTCCACGCAACGCTTTCCCTTCCACGCAACGCTTTCCCTTCCACGCAACGCTTTCCCTTCCACGCAACGCTGACGCGACGTTCATTCAATCACACATACTCTCAGCACTCTCGCACGACTAGCGACCCCCTCCAGCACGTGCGAGTCTCCCACACAAGCTGGCACCCGCACCCTGGACCAAATTATTCTGGCCTCCCGTGCTCCACATAAATGCTACGCTGCTGCCAAAGTCTCCAACATCGTTACCACTTGCTGTTCGTCCTGGGCGTCCCACCAGCAACGTACGAGATCCAGCGCGTACTCGGCTCCTCCGAGTCATACCTTGTCAACGACCCATGCGAGACATACCTTCTCTGCGATGCTGTCATATCTACCGGTAGCACCCTCCAAGCGAACGATCTTGACGTCTGGCAGGTCGTTAAAAGCAAGGGTGATATCGTCGTCGGCCTCTATCAGCGACTGTAACTTAATAGACACACACGCTCATCTTAGTACAATACTTCGTCACACCTTGCAATGTAGAGCAGTGGTGCAAGGCGTAGAATCAGCCCTGCGAGTCCGTCGTCAACGGTAAGACAGGCCCGAAAAATCAAGAACCTACAGTTAGGTAACTTAGTCATTTCGTAATCTACTTCTTGTTTGCATCAAGTGGAGTTAATACGTAGCCCCGAAGCCTTATACGGATTCCGAGTGAGAACCTGCCAACTCCTAAACCTTTGGTCTCTCATCTTCATCTTGATACCCTCCGTGTGTATCTGAGATTATTGTGATCGAACGGGGCATCGAGCATCAAACCCTGTAGCGTTTCACACGCGAGACGGCCACATAGCTCAAACCTGTCTGTAAGTCACGGCAGGACAGATCTGTCACGATCAGCGCTGCCCTCCAATCAATCCATACCAAATAGTTGCTGACAGGACCCTGACGACACAGGGAGAGCCCACCAAGAACGCTGGTCGCAGGTTTCCACGACAAATTATCCCTTGGGACACCTTCGCCGCGACGCAAGAAAAAATATGGAATCGGCAGGCAGCCGACAGTGCGTTCTTTTCCGATCGTGTTTGCCCGTCCGTTAATCAATTGGACTACATCGCGTCATTGAAAAGCCCCATCAGTCGCGAAATTGGCCTTCGGAATTTCGAGCGTGATAATTACCGTCGAAAATGCTGTCCAGCTACTACTTGCCAAAGTCTACGACAACATTCATCTGCGAGAGAGACTTCGCATGCAAGGCACCGTGAATTTCGAGAGCCATACAAATTTGGGCCGAGATGAGTCTGTTTCTGGATATCTGGAGGAGCCGACAATCGATGGAGCTGCAATGACTGGTGGCCGGCGGCGCCGAGGCAAGGGCAAAGAAAACCGACGAGCGGATCAGTTTTGCATCTACCGAACTGCAAGCGGACAGAGCTACCCTTCGCTCGCGATTGAATACAAAGCGCCGGGTTTGGCTTGTGAGATCCAACCGGAACGCGATGTGATCAACAAAGAAGGCGAATGTTTCGACTTTGAATCAAAACGCCTTTGTGCAGCGGTCATCACGCAGCTGTTCTCCTATATGATAGGGTTAGGCACGCCCTACGGCTATGTTTGTACAGGCGAGGTTTTTATATTCCTACATGTCCCGACTAATGACCCCTCCATTGTCTACTACTCAATGCAGGTACCAAATCTGGATGTCATGGATGACGACGAAACAAGACTGCATCGTACAGCTGTTTCACAAGTACTTGCCTTCGTACTTCAGGCAATTCGGGAGGAGCCACCACCTCAGTCATGGTTTGACGCCGCCGCGGGCCTCAAGACATGGGCAGTGGAATACGAGAAAATACGGCTGACTGTCTCGACTGTAGGGACCGGCGCCTCTCACGGGCCTCTAATAATAAGCGTACCGCAGAACAAGCCGAGTTCTCCCCAACACGTCGAGAAGGATTGCCATTGATACACCTGCAACTAGGTACACCGATTATCTCACAGGAGCCCATTCTGCTGGGAACACCAATTACCACATCAACAGCAGCAGGCGCGACCGCGCCGATTACTGCCGGACCGGGCTCCCCGATTGCTTCTCATGAAGGCGTACGACTCGGAACGCCAATCGAATCTCCGGTATCGATTCCTATCTTGCCGAGGCGAGCACGGGGAAGACACTCTCGCCCACCTGCGCCACTGCAGCAGTCGACAATCAATCGCCCAGTCATGGAACGTCGAGATTTCGAGCTTCCAGACCCTGACTGGATGGGTGATCTGTCGCATTGCCCGTTGTCTGATAGAGATAAGAAGCTCCTGGAGGAGTTCTGGACGGAGCTGGAAAACGACCGAATGGAACACTGCGCTCGCTGTCAGGAGACATGGTTTGACATGGGCTTGAAAGATGGCATTTGCAAGCGTTGCATCGCCAGGGACAAGAACAAAAAGGAGGATGAGCCTTGGTTTTTCTCAGCTGGCAATCAGTTGGATTTTGGCTCAATCCCTGCGTTCCTCCCCGAATTGACGAAAGTAGAAGAGATGCTAATCGCTCCAGTTCATGTGTTCGTGAACGTCATGCAGGTTCGAGGGCAGCAATACAAATACCGTGGCCACATTGTGCACTTTCTCCGCGATGTTGGCAAAGTGTATCGCCAACTTCCCCTATTACCCGCTGAACTGGATGTTATCCTGCTACGTCCTCCGAATGCAGGCCAACATGCCCACCTTAACCGCCAATTCAGGCGCCAGTTCCGCGTTCGCCGTCGTTGCCTCCAGCAGTGGCTGGACTTCCTGTCGAATAACCACCCGGGCTACCGAGATATTACTGTCTGCCGGAACCGGATGTCAGTGCTGCCCGAAGATGGCGATGTACTTGATCAGGTTGCTACTGTGGAAGTGACCGATCCTCTTTCAGCTAACTTGAGCGACATCGGGAATGACGACATTGAGCCTGATGAGATCGATCAGTCTGCAGTGCCGGATATACTACCAGAGGATACAGAGATAGCGGCATTGCACTCGCACGTTCTTGGCGAAGAGCGCGACGCACTGCCCCCTGCACGACCAGCGACACAACATCAGCTTGAAATGCCAGAGATTCGGAGAACACCGATAAACGAATTCAACCAGTCACAGGCACTCCTTTCCCTAGCCTTTCCAACACTATTTCCTCGCGGTCAAGCTGATTTCATTGAGCCAAGGCTACGGCCTATCAAGTATGCGGACTACATACAGCATGCCCTTCGATGGCATGACGGCAGATTTGCCCGTCATCCCACATTCCGGTTTGTGGCTTTCAACACGCTGATGCGAGCACAGGCACGGGCGAAAAGCGGCTATTTCGTCAAGCAACATCAACAAAGGCAGGGTCTACTAACGCGAGATGATCTAGTCGAGGCTTTCCAGAACCCTGAATCTGCGGAAGCCCAGCAGTTGCTCAACTCGATCAACCGCCAGACAGCACAGCTTCGCGGGACACGCCCATATTGGTACCGAAAGCGGCGAGAGCTCGAGTCTTATGCCTACAACCTTCGCTGTCCGGGTGCTTTTATTACATTCAGCCCGGCAGACTTGCACTGGAGGAGCCTCTATCAACATTTGCCCCAGTTTCAAGACTGGCAGGGGCTACCCGAGCAACAACGAATGGGCATGTCTAGCAAACTTCTCAGGGACAACCCACACATTGCAGCCTGGCACTTCCACAGGCGATTTGGCTTATTCAGAGATATCGTTCTCAAGCACAAATTTAATGTCACTGATTTTTGGAACAGGTATGAATGGCAGGGTCGTGGAAGTAGCCATTGCCACGGCCTATTCTGGATGGACGGTGCGCCCAGCGTTGACTTGGACCGTGAGCATGTGCGTAAGGAGTTCGCCCGTATCTGGTCGTTCCACGTCACAGCTTTCAACCCTGAGCCAGCTCGAGTGCAACAGCAAGGAGAAGGCAATCCCTTAGCTGTGAATCCGCTACAGCATCCCTTGACGTTTCAATGGCTTTCACAGGTTCTGAACCGCTGCTAGCGCCACCATTGCAGTGAGGCATACTGCTTACGAAAGAAGAAGGGCTCAGAAGAGATTTCTTGCCGCTTTTTCTTCCCACGAGATACGAGAGATGTGGCTGAGGTTGT
Organism: Purpureocillium lavendulum; assembly: GCA_029168975.1. Classification (NCBI taxonomy): domain Eukaryota; kingdom Fungi; phylum Ascomycota; class Sordariomycetes; order Hypocreales; family Ophiocordycipitaceae; genus Purpureocillium; species Purpureocillium lavendulum. Next base: position 458,760 of record JAQHRD010000015.1, read on the forward strand.
TCGACGACAGGGACAGTCCTATTTCTCCTTCGAGGCGGCCAGGAATGACAGCCTTATGAACCACTACAGCCGGTGTCTCAGTCTTGGCTGGTTAGCCAACATTGACATCTCCCCCTGTACCAGCCTGCAAGCTGTGATTAATTACGCAGCCAAGTATTGCAGCAAGATGGAGAAGCAGACTGAGAGTTATGCGAGCCTGGGACGGCAAATCCTGCCCTACGTCTCCCACCAGATCCCGCTTCTTTCTTTCGCCTCGCGCCTAATGAACAAGCTGCTTGCTGAGAGGGACTTCTCGGGCCAAGAGATCTGCCATGTCCTGCTCAACTGCGAGCTGCAGGATGGCACCCGTGTTGTGAGAGCCGTTGATTGCCGTGCCTATGAGCAACAGGGCCGGTCTCTTCGCCTACAGGGTGATCATGATGACGACGCTGAGGTCGTCGGGATATACGAGAAGTATCTTTCTCGCCCTGCCCTTCATGAAGAACTCACTTACCTTGACTTCCTAGCCAACTGGAATACAAGCAAGAGGGATGGGAGAAAGTGGACCCGTTGGAGTCGGCAAGCCAAGCCTCGTGTTCTATACTACTTCCCGCGGTATAACTCCAACCGTCAGCATCAGCAATACGATGATTTTTGTCGTGTGAAGCTCATGCTGGCTCACCCACATCGCGATCCCAACGAGCTACGCAAGATCAACGGTGTCGAGTACGAATCGCATGCATCTGCAGCCGAATTCTGTTACGCGAACCACCAGCATCCTGATGATTACTACGGCACGCCTAACGCCGAGGAACGTCGACCGGATCCGGATGAGTTTGAGGAAGAATTCCACGAGCCTGACCTGCTGGAGGAGGACTGGCTTGAGCTTGCCCGCCAGCTTCCTGACTGTCCACCAAGCCAAGAGGCGGTAGATCTGCTGGGCAGACGGGATATCGATGTCCAATACGATTGGACGCCCCACGTCGGCCGCTACGCTGACCCAGGAATCGTTCAGGGCGATTATTGGCGCCAGCTCATTGCTCAGAATCGTCTCCATATGGACGTTGAAGACCTGCCATTCGAGGTCCGCGATACGCTCAATGCAGAGCAATGGATAGTATACGATACATTTGTTGGACACTTCCAATGTGGCAGCGAGGAGCAGATTCTACTCCATGTTGACGGTGGTGGCGGGACGGGCAAGTCCTACCTCATCAAAGTCCTGTCTTCGCATCTTCAGAAGCTTGCCGGTAACCGGCCCAGTCCAATCTGGAGAGCTGCACCCACGGGCGTTGCAAGCAACCAGATAATGGGGACAACACTGCACTCTCTACTCCGGCTCCCTGTGGACAGGGCTTTTACGGAGCTCTCCCCAGCAGATGCTAACGCTCTTCAGAAGAAGCTACGGGACGTTAGGTATCTTGTGATTGATGAGAAAAGTATGCTAGGTCTGCGTCAACTTTCGTGGATCGACAAACGCCTCCGCCAAGTCTTTCCTTCCAGAGCAGCCGAGTTCTTTGGCGGCATGAGCATCATCCTCGTTGGTGACTTCTTCCAGCTCCCGCCGATTGCAAACAAGCCTCTCTACTTTGATGGACCACTCAAAGACCTGCAAGAGGTCTCTGGCCAGACGGCATATAGGGCGTTTAGCCACACCGTCTTCTTGAAAAAAGCTCAGCGGCAACAGGGCGATGACCAGGCTGGCTTTCGTCTTGCACTTGACGAATTACGTGGCCTAAAGCTATCGATATGGTCATGGAAACTTCTGAGCCAGCGTGTGCAGGCCAAGCTAGGCCAGCGCGACGTAGATTCGTTTGATGCTGCTCTTCGTATCTATGGCAAGAAAGCTCGTGTTCACGAGTACAACTACGAGCATCTCGTCCGTTTGAAGCGTCCAGCAATCCAAGTCACGGCGAAGAACCTTGGTAACGGTGCTGACAAGGCAACGTCGGAACAAGCTGGCAACCTGGCTGGCCAGTTTGCGATATGCATTGGTGCTCGTCTCATGCTGACCCAGAACATCTGGCATCCAACAGGCCTAGTCAATGGGGCCCAAGGGACAGTATATGACATCGGTTGGGCGCCTGGCGCTGATACGCACCGTGACCCGCCGTCTGTCATTATGATGGTGATGGATAAGTATACCGGGCCATCGTATCTAACCACGGATGATGGGCGCGAGGTAGTGCCCATACTCCCAGTGAAGCGCGACTTCTTTCTTGGGGCGTCCGCCTGTACCCGAACGCAGTTCCCACTCATGGCATCATATGCCATTACGGTTCACAAGTCACAGAGCATCACAGTGGACAAAATGGTGACCGATCTGTCTGAACGTGACTTCCAGACTGGGCTTAGCTATGTTGCAGTCTCCAGGGTCAAGACATTGGAGGGCCTAATGATCGACACGCCTTTTGAAAGGGCGTCTCTCCACTATGAGAAGCTACCTGATGGCAAGTAGAACTCCATCATGTTATGCATGCCTGGGGGCTCCATTAGTCCTAACAGAGTAGCAGGTGTTCTGATGAAAGTCCGCGACGAGGATCGGCGCAAGCAACAGCAACTTGAGCAGCCACTCTTCCAACCTCTTTTTTCTTGATGATGTCGCTATAGTGCACCGAGCGGGCCAAAACATATCCCGGTCGCGCACGCACCGCTCGATGCAGCACCAGCACACAGCCAGTGTTAGTAGTCTGAAATGCCATGTCATAGAGATACATCCTTCGGACTGTATTACACCCTCCCCACCTCCGGTGAGGGTGTCAGCATATTTTATAGTGTTGGAACGAAGCGGGGGCGTTGCAGAGACCGAAGGGCATGACTAATGACTCGAAAAGGCCAAAGCGTGTGATGAATGCGGTTTTCCACTCGTGCCCCTCGGCAATGCGTAGCTTATTGAAGGCAGCGATAACATCCAGCTTTGTATAGTACTTGGCGTGGCAGAGAGCGTCTAAGGTTTCGCGGATCAGTGGCAGCGGGTACCTGTTCTTGATTGTGACTGAGTTGAGTCCGCGGTAGTCCTGACAGATACGTACGCCACCACCAGGTTTCGCGGCCAGGAGAAGGGGTGCAGCACATCGGGCGCGCGACTCGCGGATGAATCCCTTGGTCAGGTTATCATCAAGCCACTTCCGGACAACAAGGAGCTCTCTGGGGGATAACGGGCGGTTCTTCTGATATGGAGGCTCCTTGCCAGGGATAAGTTCGATTGTATGGTCCCAGCTGCGTCGTGGGGGTAATTCATTCGCTAGATGGGGCAGGAACCCGGTCATTTTATCTTGCAGCCACTCAGGAAGTCTTGCTTTAATGTCTTCGTGGGAGAGATCCGGTTTCCCTTTCAAGAACTTATCGACGTCGGCGTCCGTCACGCGTCGCAGGTGTTCCTGACTGTAGCAGTCATCAAGGAATTCCTGGAACGCACTAGGGAATCGTTGGGAGACGGCTGCGTGGTCGCCGCGTTTTTCGAGGATGTCTTGGAACACGCTCTCCGGCAAGTCGGGGAGTTTTATCAAGGGGGTTTCCGTCTGGATAGCGTCGAGTTCAGGCCATGTAATCTTCATACACTGGGTCGCGCCGCCTTTGCAGAACTGGAGGAAGTTGGCGGCGGCTAACATCTTGATATCAGACAGATCAGGCCGGTCATATGGGTCAGGCGGGCGCGCCCCCTTCGGCGTGGGTGGAATTGGCACGCTGAGCTGCGGCATTGGCGGGGCATGATGTTCCTGGTGTACTGGACGCCGACTGCCTGCCTTCAGGGTGACCGGTGCTGGCTTTAACTGTGGCCTGTTGGGGATCATCCGGGCCCGGGTCTCAGGCTCCGGCGGAAAATGGCTCGGTCGAAAAGTGCGGAAGTGGTCTTGGCCGGGAGTGAGAGTCTGAGGGATATCTAGTTCCACTCTTCCCTCGGGGTGAGGCTCCTCGTCGTTGCTGTCTTCGACAGAGGGCAGCCGGTAGGAAGAAGCGGTTCGTATGGAATCACCACTCCCGCAACCTTCATCTTCAGTGTCCCCGACGGAGGCCTGATCCCGCTGGCGGGAGGGCTGGAATTCGGTAGGGGGCGCAATGTCGCGTGGCCTGAGACTGGGACTGGGTACCGCCGGTGCGAAACATGGTGAAGAGCAGCAGCGAGTAAGGCAATACTGTGACTGGAAAAGTAGGGTCATTCTCGCCCAGTCGATTGTGGGGTTGTGACGTTGAAGCCAGGGGAGTCCAAAAATAAGCGGAGTGTCTGGGGATAGCGTGGTAACAAAAAAGACGCAAGCTTCGATGTGATTCCCCATACTCACGGGGAGGATGACATAGTGGGTAATATTGTCAGCGACTTTCCCATCGGCGAGGATCAGGGTGCGTGGCTTTGGTAGCTTCTCGGTTTGGATCTTATTAGTGCGTATAAAGCCGCGGTCGGCGAATGCCCGCGCGGAGCATCCACTATCGACTAAGCTATTCACTTGTACGGGTTGTTGGTGCGCAGGGAACAGTGTGGCTTGAATGAGTAGCGACTTGCTATTTATGGACCTGAGAATGAGAGGTTCATCGCCACAAATAGCTTTGCGGATCCACAATGGCAATAAGCTTGTAGGTGTTCCTGAAGACCTCCGGGCGCGACGGTGCCCGGAGGTTAGACGTTTCCCTGGGATCTATCTGTGTCTGGGGTTGATCTGGCGTCGGTTAAGCTGCTGGTGTCAGACTCGATAAAGCCTTGGTCCATGGAGTGAAGGCGGTTGAAGGTAGGACTAAGGTAGGGGGGCTGCGCGTAGTATTGCTGGGCCGGTGGGAAGCCTTGGAGTTGTCGGTACTGGGGCTGGGGTTGGTGTGTTGCATTCGGGACCTGGGACGAGGGACGAGGGGAGTAGTAGCTGCCACGGCCGTGGCCACGAGCACGAGCGGCGTCACTGCGTGGCGTGTTATTCCGAACGCTGTACTTGGCATCGTTGTTCATTTTCTCCTGGCAGTCGCGGATCCTGTGGGTTCCGCCACAGTAGTAACGGAGGCCCCGTTCCTGGCGCTCGCGTCGGCGAGCTTCGGAGGTCGAGGACGTACTAAGTTGCATGGGCTCGCCAGCGTCAGCAGTGGGCGCGGCTGGAGCTGCCGGGATGTTTGGGCGGGGGTTCTCAGGGGCGGTGCGATGGCCGGGCTCACGTCGGCTACGCATCTTCCTGATGTGTTTGCTCTGCTCAAGGTCGTTGTAGACGTCCTGGCACAGCTTTTTCCATCCAGGCCAGTCGTCATTCCCAGGTTTGCCGCTGCGGTGCATGACTTCGTCGATGACCTCATTGGATACTTTGAGTTGGAGGGCTTCAACCTTCTGCTTATCAGTCTTGCCAGCGAGGGTTGCAAGCTTATTGAACTCGGCGATAAAATTCTCGAAGGGCTTGTTCGTCATGAAATAGTTGTCGAAGTTGCGGCTGGCAGTGCGATCGAGGTCGATGGTTTCGTATTGGCCGTTAAGGAACTCAATGAGGTCGTCGGCAGTCTTCCATTCCCATAGTTCTGTATCGTCGGGGTTCATTGTAATCGCATCTAGGCTCTGGCGGACAAGCGTGTAGGCGCCGCCATCAAGCATACTGCCAATGTATTGCAAACGGCGGAACTCAGTGTTGTAGATAGTCTTATCCACGGCTAAGTTGCGCATAGCCTTGGAGCGCCAGCCGACATACTCTTCTTGTCGCTTCTCGATATCTTTCTCGGTGGCATTAAACGTGGGGTGGTCTCGGGTCTGGCGACGGAGAAGCTGGCCATCGGTATGCTTAGGAGCGCCGACTCGATCGATCACCTTGTTGAGTGTGGCAACCTCCTTCTTCAGGTCGCGATTCTCGTCACGGAGGGTCTGAACTTCCTCATGGAAAATGCTGGCTTTGGCGTGGAGGGATGACTGGATGTGCTCGCAGTACTCCTGTACCTGTCTGGCGTAGTATGCATCTTTGTCGGCTTCAAAGACCGGGGACAGATCGTGGGTAGTGTCGGCGCAGGTAACAATGGTGTAGACATGGGGGAATGCCGTAATGCCTTCTAAAAGACTGGCCTTCCAGGCGGGAGTATCGGTTTCCTGGGCCATTGTAGGTGTCTTCGTGGGTATCTTCAATCGCGACGTGTCAATCGCGCTGTGGGTGTTTTCGTGGATGGTCTCAATCGCGACGTGTCAATCGCGCTGTGGGTGTTTTCGTGGATGGTCTCAATCGCGACGCGTCAGTCGCGAGACTTCGTGGTTCTAAGGTCGCCCCTTTCGGGCGTGGTGGCTGGGCCGCGTACAAGATAGACAGCGGCGCAACCAAAAAGGAAGGCACAAACTATCACGGGGCGAATCTAGGGTGCGGGCAATAACGTAGTTGTGCCTTAAGGAGGATGGAAGAGGAAGCTATCTAGACTACCGCTTTATGGTGCGCTAATGGTCTGTGCTCACGTGAGTGTCTTAGACAAAGTCGCGATGGTGCTGTGACAGAGATGCAGGTGGGGACGAGTGGACGCGGACGTGTTAAGCACCCTGTCTTGGTGTTGCCCCGCTAATAGAGCCAATCCGGATGCTCCAAATCAGCCACCTTCCTCAAACGGCTTAGCGTTACCGGTATGATCTGGTAAACCGGTAATACCGTGGTATTGAGATTTCCTCAAACCATACCAAGTCTTGGCGGTATACACCATACCAATACCAATTCATACCAGACCATTCCGATCACTGATCTGATGCTTCTGTTCGAGATGATTTCTCACCCCAGAAGTGCCGTTGACAACAAACAGCTCCTGCTTACGCTTTCCGACCGCACACTCGTGACAGTAGTACACCTCCTTCTTATCACTGTCTCGGACGTAATGAAGACCATACTTCCATACGTGCGATGCCCCCAGGCGAGCTGCCTTCGTGATCGTTGTGCGACGCAGGTAGGTGATGTGGTCTTGTACGAACTCATCCGGAGGCTCGGGATATGGACTAGGAGCAGATGATTGCGTCGAAACGGATAATGCTGATACGGAGGGGGCAGGAGACGACGCTGGACTCGGCAGGGATATCGGCGTTGAGCGGGCCGTCAACGGCGACGGTGAGGTTGGCGTTGGTGTCACGCGCCCAGGGCCTCAGTCGCTTGCCAGAAGCAATCCTCTGAGACATATCTCCGAGACATATCGGAGGTTGCCAATGTATTAAGGAAGCACTCCCCTCCAACCTCAGTGGGAGAGGGGGCAGAGATCAACAATTGTATTGATGGCCCCCGTTCTTCACTCTCTGTATTATCGTGTTCGTGCGCCTTACAGTTGGGGATCCCATGATAACAATATACGCCGGGTTTCGTATTCCGATCGTTAGTTCCCGTTGATCGCATAATTACGGTAACGTCGAACATGACATGGGGGCAACATCACGGGATAAGAATAAAAAACAATCTGGCCTCCCTTGTCGAGCCAACGTGGTTGACGCGTACGCAGTATGCCGCGTTAGGCCACACTCAATTATACATGTATTCACCATGTAGCGGGATACTCTAAGAAGTATCCACTAACATGGCCTAACTAAGTAACAGGAATGGCATTCCTCGAGTTTAGCTACCCGACAGCAAGGACTGGGAACGCCAATGCAGTACCGAATCGACTTACTCGGCGCAACCAGCTCCATATCGTCAATGATATTAGAAGTATCAATTAACCAGAGTCGGCCGTACTGGTAATACATCATAGTTCACAGCCTTCTGATGGTCGTTGAGTTAGTCGTCACCGGTGCCATGAGGAAACACTCAGCAGACGAGGACATGAATGGGGCGGATGCGTGGGATGTGCGGTGGTTTACAGTGATCAGGTCAGCCGACTCCACTTATTGAGCCAATCCGGGCGCTCTAAATCAGCCACTTACCGTAACAAGTTTAGCGTTACCGGTATGATCTGGTTTTCCGGTAATACCATGGTATTGGCCTGACCCCAAACCATACCAGGTCTTGGGCGGTATATACCATACCAATACCAACTCATACCATACCATTCCGATCACTGCCTCGTACGGCCCTCTAAACGCCACCAGAGAACTGAGTGTTTCCGTCTGCCGGTACCTTGGTCAGTGAAAGTCACCCGGTCAACATTGCTTGGCGATGGAGTCAAGGACGTGACATCGATTCATAGCGGGGAAGGGCGGCGCTGTGTCGTCGTTCTTTGGCCTCACGTACCAGACGACCAAATAGTCGAGCGGCTGGGCCTAACCCATGGCGTCCAACGCGAACCGATACTATCGTTCCACCACTCGCATTTCCCCGCGCACAGCTGACAAGAGCTCCACAACCGGGACTCATGTAGGCCAGTTCGCGCCATTGTTTGCGTTTCCTTCGTCCGCGCCGAGAAGGCGTTGCAGTAGGAACCCGGACAGAGGTTGGCGAACCACGAACGTACTTACTCTTATCACTTCCACTCTAGCCAAGGAGCATGTGTGGTCTGTCTCCTCCATTGATCAAAGGGTCTTAGACGTCCACGGTGCCTCCTCCAAAATGATCGGCTAGAGTCTCTAATTACTGGTCCAGTCCCTGGCCTCGTTGTCTTAGTTGGCCTGATCTCACCGCCATGGGTCTCTGCAAGATCGAAGCCTTGGTCCATGAGGTTCTCTATGTCATCTTCTCTAGTATACCAAACATCTGCGTCGTCGGCCACCGTTGATATGGGTCCGATTCGTGCGATCGGTATGTCGCGATCAGGAGGGAAGATCCGGTTTAGGAGTGCCAAGCTATCATCCCACCTTGTGTGGCTGGGCTGGGAACCTTTTGAGTTCCGGCATTCTCGAAGCAAATCTTGAATCAGGGAACCATACTTGTTGCGCATTTGGGCAGTCTCAATGCTCTCGCGAGGCATTGTGGGCTCGTATGTCCTCTGTGTCGATGTCTCCGCAACAGCACCTGGCTGCTCCCGGTCAAGCGAAGGAACCACCATGTAAGAGGCGTGTTTAGTGCTGTGCTCGTGCTCTTTCTTGCCGGTGGAGATGAATATTCGATCACACTCGATGCACATTGTGTTCTGATTTGTGATGTCTTTTCATCCTGTCACGTTGGAGAGTCGACCCGCACCCGCGCTCGTACTCTACGTTCCACGATAACGAGCCTGTCTCTTTGTCCATGTGCTAACCTCTTCACCGTTATGGCCTGTTGTGTTGTGGTGGTTAAGGCACACCTCGCCAACGAAGACAGTTTCGCAGCAACGAAGTGCGCCTTCTTCCGATGACTTCTGTGGCCACTTGCTGTGTAGAGTTGCCCACAAATGCAGAGCAAGGGTTCCATGATAGCAGGCTCCGATCTCGTATCCGTGGTCGAGAGGAGACTCGCAAGTGCTGGACGGGGTCGCTAGTCGCGCGAGGGTGCTGAGAGGATGTGTGATTGACTGAGCGTCGCGTCGCGTTGACGGGGTCCGTCGCGTTGAGTGACGGTCGCATCGACGGGGGGTTGAGCGTTGCGCGGAAGGGAAAGCGTTGCGTGGAAGGGAAAGCGTCGCGCGGAAGGGAAAACGTTGTACGGAAGGGAAAACGTTGCGTGGAAGGGAAACCGTTGCGTGGAAGGGAAACCGTTGCGTGGAAGGGAAAGCGTCGCGCGGAAGGGAAAACGTTGTACGGAAGGGAAAACGTTGCGTGGAAGGGAAAACGTTGCGTGGAAAGGAAGCGTTGTGGAAGGGGGAGTGTTGCGTTGTGGGGAGAAGTGGGTCCAAGCCACCTCGTTGATCCCGGCCCGTGGCTCGTGAGCTTCGGCGGGCCCAGTGCATGACATGGCGCTATGTTACCCCCTTGAGCAATGAGGTTGAAGACCTGCAAGACATGCATAGATCATCTGCCCATAGAAGGCGAAACTTGCTGCACTGATTGGCCGAGGCGTCTCTCATCGGATCGTCGCAGCCGCACGTGTCATATGTCGCTACTTGTTGGGAAAAAGCAACAAGCAAGCCAGAAGCTGGTGAAAGCAGGGTATTAAAGTTGTCTGCAGTCAGGCAGGATCCTGCTGCGGTTGCAGTTCAAGCATCCCTCCATGTGACTGATTCGCAACCTGGGCACATTATGCCAATGGTTCAGGACACGTGGCTACAAGTAAGGCTGTCATCAGAGGAGGGTCCTGTTCAACTTGTTATCTGCAAAGTCATGCCCGCACCGATTGTAAGTTACAGTCCTCATATTTAGGCTCGCAGCACTGTCTCTACATTGAAGTAAACGGTCAAAGAAAAGATTCAAAACGAGAGAAGGAATTGCATAAACATGGCTCGGCCCACGTCGGAATAGTAGATATCTCAGGTTCCGGGCGTGATTGTACAAGATCGCAGCACGAGTGGCGCAGCGGCCAGAGTCAGCCGATTTCAATGACCTCCGCTCTAATTACAGTGGCAATCACCTGGACGGCAAACCCGCCATAATTGCAATTCCTGAGACGGAACAGCACGTCGTCGCCATTGTCTCGAGCTGCATCACCTCGAACGTGGGGTTTGTGGTTCGCGGCGGAGGGCACGACGCGTTTGGGCGCTCCACCGTCGCCAACGGCGTGACGATTGATCTCCGCAAACTTTCGCCCGTCACCGTCTCGCATAACTTGAAAACGGCCAGCATTGGTGGCGGGGCAACATCTGTTCAAGTTTTGGCCGCGCTGACCAAAGCTCTCCAAGCCCCTTTCGGGACACGATACGATACGATAATTATTTAACGTCCGGGAGCTATAGTGATAGCTAAAAGCCCCTATTGGGGCAAAAGACGTGCTAGGCTGCTGATTGTATGTACAAAGTGCGTTTAGATCGATTGCAATGTCGTTCGCTTCGACACGGTGCGTTGGTCCAGGATAGCAACCAAAACGGCTGCCTCAGTGTAAGGCGCATAAATACGGCGAAACAGAGAGTGAAGAACGGGAGGCGATCGGATGCAATTGTTGATCTCTGGCCCTCCTCCTTCTCAGCAGAAAGAGGGACCCCTTTTCTATACAGCAGTCCCAAGTGTTCCGGGTAAGCTTTTATCCAACACGACTCATTTGGTACAGCAGTCTCTCGGCCTTTCCCCAAGTCTTCCGGATACTCGGATAAGCCTTTATCCAACACGACTCACGTTCATGGGCGCGTGACAGGTTGCCCTTCCCCCGAGGAGCTCGTCCCGAGCTCCTAGGCCCCTGCATCAACAGTGTGGTCGTAGTCCGTCAGGCATGCCGTGTTCACAAAGTCACTTCGGGACACCCAGGAGTTTTCTTCATCTCCATGCCCTTTCCATTTCACCAGATATCTCCGTCGGCTTTTCGGCCCACGATGGTCGAGAATTTGCTCCACCTCGTATGTGGTCTCCGTCATGAACGGGTTATCCTCAGGTTCAACCGGATGTTTGTCACGACTCCGGTAGGGTTCCAAGCTGGTTATTGGCAAGACGTTATGGATTTTGACGGTTGACGGCAGGCGGAGTCGATAGGCTAGTTTGTGTCCCCCGATGACCCCTTGGATCTGGTACGGGCCGACATACTTCTCGGTCAACTTCTTAGTTGGGCGCCGCAATGGAAGGTGCTTGGTGGAGATAAGAACCCAGTCGCCCTCTTTGAAGGACTTTGGTTCCCGTCCCTTATTATAGTGGTGCGCCTGGCGTTCCTGAGCGCTTGCGATGAGCGACGCTGTGCGTTCGTGAAGTTCTCCGAGACCCTGACTCGCTCCATTGCGTTGAGGGCTGAAGGCTTCTAGCTGTCCCTTAACGTGGCCCTTAGACCGCGGCTGGTAGCCCATTGTAACGGTCTCAACTGAGTGTGTTGACAACTAGCTGAGCGACTGCAACGAGTATCCTAAAGCTGGAGAAGAAAGGAAGAAAAAGAGAAAATCCAGGAAAGGGGCGAGAGCTTCTGAGCGGAGCTCAGGAGCTCGTGTGGGTCCAGGTCGAGAGCGACTGCCGAGACCCACACGGGCCCAGCCCGTTACATTATCTCCCGCAGGGAATCGGCGAACAGGGCAAGACAGCCGTTCTATCGAGTCTTCGCCGACCTATTCGAGTTCCCTGCGGCATACAACGGACACCGCTACATTCTGCTCATCACGGATGAGTTCAGCGGTATGATGTTTTCCTGGTCCTTGTCTTCAAAGACGGAAACCGGAGGGATCATCATGGAATTTGAAGCCCGTATCAAGCGACATACTGGTGCATCGATCTACAAGATCAGAATCGACAACGAAGGGTCAGTCATTAATCTTCCTCTCCAAACCATCTCCGAGTTCCAAAGATGGGCCAAGAAGTGGGAATCGATGTCGAGCTTCCGCCATCCAACACCAAGGAACCCACGGGTGGTGCCGAGAGACCCGGGGGAGTCAACCAGCAACGAATGCGCTGCGTAATTGGCCAGCTGCCCCAAGAGATGTGGCCAGAGTATTACCGCGCAGTCGTCTGGATACACAATATCCTCCCGAGACGGAGAAACGGGTGGATGACCCCACGGGAGACGATAGACCGATGGTTTCACCAGCATTACCGTTGGTACAGACCGCCAAACGTCGATTTCGATTCAACAAGAGACCACCGACCTGACTGGTCCGGGATCTACGCATTCGGATGCAGGGCGTACCCTCTGAATCCCCGCTACAAGGCAGGACAAGACGTGAAGTTATTTAAGCTTAGCCCAAGAGCGCACGTAGGTTACTTGGTTGGTTACCAAGCCAGCAACATCTACCGCATCTGGGTCCCTAAGCTCAATCGGGTTATTTTGTCTCGAGACGTACGATTCAACGAGGAAGAATTCTTTGATCCGACAAAAGAGGAAGAACTTGAGACCTCACCTGTTGTCGAATACAGGCCGACAGCGGAATCTCTTGAACCGCTTCCGCAGCAAGACTGCGATTCGATCTTGACAGAATTCCTCTACGAATTTGACGAAAACGTACTAGGCATTAGCCCGGATTGTCACACACTTGGGTAGGAAAACCGTGGGCAAAGGAATGCTTGATTCTCTATCTATTGCTGGCATGAAGCTGTTGCTCTTATACCTGTGCCGTTGAGGCCATGAACATGACTCACTGTAGGCAACAGTGTCGTGCCTACAGGCAGCACTTGTGCAGCCTGAAGCCATTCGCAGCTGTTGGCCTTGACACCTGAGGCTCCTTCTTGCAACACGGATGGTTCGAACTTGGGGGTGGAAGCGACTGAAGGCACTACAGACGGTGAACGAACCCAACCAAGCGGTGTTACACAGCCTCCAGCCCAGACCAGATTTCTCACACCAACCGAGCCATCGATTCTTCCAACGCCGGACCCGACGCCGCAGCAACAGGTGGCGAGGGACGCCTCGCCAGCTGAGCGTTCAGAGGCAGCCGGCCCAGACACACCCAAACCGAACCCTAGGCAACCCAGTGAGGGGCGCACAGCTGGACCTAGGACGACCGGTAGCACAGAGACTCCAGAGCCGCAGCAGGTAGAGAGCTTGCCTGCTCAGCGATCAGAGACCGGTTCAAATCGCGACTATGACCCAACCCACGGCGCTGCGACCTTTACGTCGATGCCATCCGCTCAGACTGATCAACCTGACCAAGCGCAGACATCAGCGCGGGCACGGACATCTCACGCTCCGTCACCAGACGACTTGACTCAAAGGAGCGAGCAAGAGGCCAGCGAAGGGAACTGTGGAAGTCAAGGTCGAGACGAATCACACAATTTGAGTCCCAAAGAGGTTATCGGGGACTCAATCGAAGTGAAGTGGCCGCCGCCAAGCCGGAAAAAGCGCAAACCCGGACGCGAAGCCACGAGATAACCAAAAATGCAGGCCAACCTGGACCAAGTGGCGATTCTAGACGTCGTCGCCGCCGGAAGCCAGAAGAACTGTACGGTGTCCAACCGACACGCAAGAGTGCGAGGACACCAAAACCGACGCAGGGGACCGACAGCACCATTAACACGGTCTTAACTACCCTGCTGCCATTCGAGCAACATCCCGAGGGAAGTCTCATGACATTTCACAGCATTTTCCTTGTCGCCGCCTCAAAGGCAGCGAGGGATCACCGACTACACAGAGATGATCTCATACGTTTGCCGAAGCGATATCAGGATCTAGAAAGCCACCCGATGGGCCTAGAGTTCAAAGACGCCATCAGAAAAGAACTACATGATCTCCTACAGCGAGGCACCTGGAGACTGATTGAGTGCGACAAGGCCCGTGGAGTACCTCTACCACTGAAGTGGGTCTTCACGTACAATTTTGACCAGGACGGGTACCTCCAGAGAAGCAAAGCACGCGTGTGCGTCCGCGGGGATCTCCAAGACGACGATGGCGGCATTGAAACATATGCGGCTACACTTGCGGCAAAGACATTCAGAGTCATGATGGCAACAGCGGCACGATACGATCTTGAGATTCGACAATTCGACGTCGGGAACGCATTCCTATACAGCGAGCTCAGAAAGGATCAACCCGTCTACGTACAGCTACCCAAAGGCTACGTGGAGCTTGGTTTCCTAAAGCCAGGGGAAACACCGAACATGGTCGCCGAACTCCAGAAGGCACTGTACGGTCTCCGAGAGTCCCCACTCCTCTGGTACAACGAGCTCTCCCAAGCGCTCAAGGAGGCGGGGATTGACCGTACAGACGAGGAACCTTGCGTCTTTACCGATGGAAAGATCCTCGTTCTTGTCTATGTTGATGATATCCTGATCCTGGGTCCACGACAAGAGAAGAAGGCAATGGACAACCTCGTCCGACATCTTCAATCCAAGTACGACTTGCGCGAAGAAGCCTTTCAATGGTACCTCGGCATCAGGGTCGTCAGGGACCGACCGAATCAGAAGATCTACCTCTGCCAAGATGCATATATTGACAAAGTCGCCCGAAAGTTCAAGCTCTGCGACTCGAAGCTTCGAGTGCCATCAATCCCGATCACAACGATTCCTCTCGTCAAGCATTCCGGACAAGCCTCCAAGGACGAAATCAAGACGTACCAAGAACGCGTTGGGTCATTGATGTACGTCGCAGTCATGACTAGACCGGACATAGCGCGGGCAGCGGCCCAGCTCGCGAGATTTTTGACAAACCCGTCCCCTGAGCATCTCGCAGCGGCCAACCAATGCATCCTTTACCTGTACACGACGCGATATCTAGCCGTTGTCTATGATGGGATGCATAGAGGGCAGGCACTCGTGATTGCAAGCGACGCATCATTTGCCGACGACATCGAAACCCGCAGATCGTCACAAGGATATGTGATGATGCTATTCAACGGACCCGTCGTGTGGAAAGCAGGCTTGCAGGACACAGTCACGACTTCGACAACCGAAGCGGAACTCCTAGGCCTTGAACGAACCACCAAGGAGAGCTACGCTCTAGACCGACTCCTTAGAGACATCGCCGTAGACCTTGGTCCTCTGAAGATATACTGCGACAACCTACAGACAATCCGGCTCGTGGTGGAAGAGAACCATAGGATTACAACCAAGTTGCGACACGTCGATGTTCAAAACATGTGGCTAAAGCAGGAATTCAAGAAGGGTAGGTTCCTGGTGGAATATTTGAAGACTGATCAAATGCCAGCCGACGGCCTTACGAAAGCTCTGCCGCGATCGAAGTTCGAACACTTCCGGTCGATGCTGAATCTGGTCGACATCAAGAGGCATGTACTATTGGAGGATGGTGCGAGAGCATAGTATGACGGCGAGGCTACGTTGGCTGTGACGCTCTATGCAGAGTTGACCTGATCACTCAACACTGGGGGGTGTGTCGCACAGAAGGTAGCCACAAGCCCTGTAGCCGCCGTACAGTGGGGTCAGCCCACTGCAGCTACGGCTGCCTGCTAGGCAGCCGCCACTGCCTAAACCGACACAGATCTCTTTTGTGTATAAGAGCTGCACGGGAACCGTGCAGCTTCAGGGGAGCTTTAGCTCCTTAAGATAATTCTCATCAATTGACTTATGCCAAAGATGGACCCAGTGGACCCAATCGTCTGACACTTTTCCTCCAGGTTGGTCAAATTCCGTGATTTGGGCGCGGTATCGCGTCGTGAGGGCCGGCCACTGAGCCGGCGACGAAGCGTCGTTTCCGGGACGCTGTAGATTCTAGCTGAAGCACGGACCTTGAGATTTGGATCATTTTGGATAGCCCGAATGGCTAGAATCAATCGACTCTCTTGCGTTCCCGATTCCATTTTTTGGTGGTAGAGAAACGCGTGTTTGAACGGGGGAAGTCGCGTGGTCGCGGTCCCCTGTGCCACTCGCTTGTTCGCGCCACTCGCTTATCATGTACGTTACCCATGATTTGGGAAGGAGGGTTGCCAGCGCTCTTGATTAGCCGCAGCTGTTACGAGTTGAGACATGTGCGGTGGGGAATCAGACCATTCTGCTGCTCGGAATTCTTCTCGTGGCTTTTGTGCCTTGATCTTCAGCCACGAATATGAGTGGATGCGTTTTGCCACAAGGCACCAATCCGCTCTGCTCAGCTTCCTAGGAGTATGCGCGGTGAAGGTGCATGTGTTCGCGGGCAAGCAGCACGGTATATTTGGACAAGTACAGCACCGTTTACGCCTGCGAAGCCAGCTGCACCTCGACTTCGCCTCGTCTGCTCAAGCCGGCCAGGCATGACAATACCATCACATTCGGTGGCCAACTTAATTCCCGTCTTGGCACGGATTTGGTACCCTTACCCTGTTTATCCAGCATGCAAGCTCTGGACTCATCAGGCCGCCGCATTTCTTTGCTGGACGAAACCTCTGTAAGCAGGGTTAGTCCACGGAAGAACACAAAGCGTCGTACTAACACAAACCCAGCCACCATTCATTTCGCCGCAAGGCCGAAGTTCGCATGCGACCACGGAAGCACGGACACGGGCCAGGCATCCCGGCGAGCAACCCGACCAACCCAGAGCCACAGCAAGCCATGACACCCGAAGCAGCGATGACAAGGAGAGAGATGCTGCTCTGGCAGCGTTGAAGCAGCTGGAGCGCTGGCTGCGTTATACAACCAAGGCACAAATGAGCGCAGCCAGGGAGAGTTCTTTCGACACTGGTGACCAGCTCCTCCAGGGGAATGAGTTTAATTTGCGGCCACCTTCGTGGCGTGAGATCCAGGTTAACATGGGCCGCATTGTCGGGCGCGGCAATCGTAGCAGAATCCGCGAACAATGGACAGGCCTCAATATCGGTCATGTCTGAACCTAGTGCTCTATATGTCCTCATACCTTGCCACCTCGATACCGACCCACACTTCAATATGCACCGACGGGCCTAGTTATGCCTGCCCCGCCAAGGATAAGTTAGTTATAGTACATCAAGTACTTGACAAGTTGTCAATCAAGCTCATTGACCGTCAAGTCAAGCTTCAATCGAGTTGGACACACCTTCAATCAATCGAGTTCGATGGTCGAAATTGAACTCGACTGATTGTTAGCCACACTGGTTGCACATTGTGGCGCCGGAACCAGGCTATACAGGTAGGCAGGTACCGGGAAATGGCTCCTGGGCGCTGCCTCTGCAGTACGTGAGAGACCTGCCAGTCCCATGTTTCTTGAATGTTCCACGGTGAAGTATTGATATAATCGATCGTCAGCGGCCGATAGCTTCGGGTCTGGAGGCGTGACCAGGATCAGCGGCCAGCTGTCTGGTTTCGGCCTGCGGAAAACGGTGGCCGCCCGTCGTCGTTGCATTGGCCCAACACCATGAATCGTGACGAGCATCCTCAAAGTAATGGAAAAGCGTACGGTAAAATAAGCACGATGCTACTTGAAAGTTCCGCATCATTGGGCAGCGTGTTTGCGCCGGAACATTTGCCGGAGTTCGGCGCTGCGAACGCAATATCCGGACCAGGGAGCGACCGTTGCAGCGCGTCCTGCAGTCGAAACACGGCCCCATGGCGGTGGTCAGACATTTCTAAAATATCCGAAATAAATCTCAAAGACAGAAATAAATCTCCTAGATAGCTGTACCCCGCCCCATCGCCAGGATGAGCGATGGGCTGCAGCTGCCGGGCGAAGGTGTACAGGCTTCCACCGTCTCAACCAACTCCAACATTTGCTGTGTCAATAGAACAAAAAAAATTGCAATATGGACCCAACAAGGCTTCGAGTTATTTTCCAGCTTCCGTTAAAAATATATCGCTTCGTAGTACATAGGTAGATCCCTTTTGTGATGATCGCCGTTGTAGTGTCCCATGTCGTCACGGTGTCCGAAAGTCTGCTGCCGCCATGCGCGATACACCCAGTCTCTGCTGTCCATGAGCATGCCTTGACCACACGGCGTTTCATCAACCTTCTCTGTCGGAAAGATATGGACCGCCGACCCTCGAGGATTCCATGTATTGTATACTGTACTACGGTGACAGAGATGGAGAGTATATATGGTCGCTAG
Source organism: Purpureocillium lavendulum (assembly GCA_029168975.1). NCBI lineage: Eukaryota > Fungi > Ascomycota > Sordariomycetes > Hypocreales > Ophiocordycipitaceae > Purpureocillium > Purpureocillium lavendulum. The sequence continues at coordinate 477,000 of JAQHRD010000015.1, forward strand.
GTGACATGACGTCCCCGGTCGAGACGGCAACATGCGCCCCACGACCGGCTACAGGTCTCGCAACAGTGCCAGCCGAAAAAGTGCGTTTATGTGTCTTTCTCCATATGCATGATAAATCGCACAGTACTCGCTAGTTTTCTCCAAGCGTGAGCGATGATATGACGCGCTGCAGGCTGTTGCTACGGAAGCGCGGTTCTCGGAACATGATACGCGCGTGCCAACATGAATCCTGGTATACTTTCGCACGAAGAACATAGGCGTTATCGTGGACAAAAGATGATTGTCATGTACGATGCATTCTCTAGCAAATGACTCCAGCGAACGAGCTCTTATGCTTAGGACGTCATATTCCTTGACCCTCTTCATTAGACCCTGTTGACTCGACTGGGCAGGGTTAGGGTTAGGGTTGTGCTTGCGGTAGTTTGCCCGATTTGAGCGGGAGTAGATTGTGCACAACACCCATACGCTGCCTTGCGGCACTTGTTCTTGATACCATGTTACTGCCCGTTTTTCTTTCTTCTAGCGGTGGGCTATTCATATAACTTTCGGCAGGATTGCCTTCTCCGTAATCTATGACGTCGTGGGGTGGGAGGGGGGGGGCGGGGACGCTGGCTGAACGCATGCAACTGTTGCTTGCGTGAGGGATTGGTGGATAATCGTGGTGTGTTTTGGCCCTTTGGGGGAACAAAAATTGGGGGGGGGGGCGTGGAGATGCGGGGGAAGGCAATCCTTTGGATGTGAAAGCATGTGCGAACAGCCGACTTTGATTCCGATGGGTCAGAGATGAGCGGAACGAAGCCAGATTCCGTCTCTGGACCCAACCCTGACTCGGCCGAGTCAACACGCCCACTGTCAGGCCTCCAGCATTTGATAAGGCCACATGCGTAATCTGCAGCAAAAGCTGCAAGGCCTCATGCCACGAAGCGCGGGCCTGGCCCCAACCGGTGGCACAGATGCAACGTAGGGGCCTGGCCCTCGAGGACGCAACTCCGACGCCTCCGCATCCTCCAAATTCCGGGGACACGGGGCTCGCGACCACGACTCATGCCTCGTTGTTTGCCAGCCGGAGCACCTGCGTACTTGGGGGGGCCTTTTCCCCGGTGATAGGCTATATTCCGGGGCGTGGCGTGTGGAGAGACGCGGGGGGCAAATGGCACAGGTTCGTCTGACCAGTGAGCTCAAAGTCGATGACAATCTCGTCGCAGTCGCCTATTTGGAGGCGTTCGGGGCGCGATGTTCCGTGTGGGAGCACAGTCGGGGGCGGCGCCGGTGATGACCGGTGATTGCCGGTGCGGTTGGGCAGGGGCCCCGGAAGAGAGCAAACAGGGCTGCAGCAGTGGCTGGCCGTGCTGAAGGCCGTGAAGAGGGGTCCCCCGGCTCGCCAGTCCATCCTTCGGGTGAAGTCCGTAGATCCCCGGACTATTGGTTTGCTCGCAGGAGGGGAATGCCATGCGACAGCGGATGGGGAGCTTTGGGGGGGGGGGGGACTCGGCGCAAGTGGCAATCCCAGAAGTATTGACATGCAAACTAGCTCCTGGTTGACCTGGTTTTATATACACGTGCCGCCCGTTCTTTGACAGCTGCAAGTGCTGGTCGTGGTCGTGAACCGTATTCCGACACGGCCCCCCCCCCCCCCCCCTCACCCCTAGGGATGGGTTTTTGACGTCATAAACCCCAAGTGACCAATTGACGTCACAAACACCAACTGACTGGTAAATTACCGTCATAAACTTCCTTCCTAATTGAGTTTAGTGGATTTAATATAAGGGGTTAGCGTTTGCGGTCATCAGTTGTTCCAGCCCAGAGCCTTGAGTCTGGGTACGTACCACAAGGCGAAGTCCTCACCTGGCCAGCGACTCCACTCAGCCAGAGCTCGACAATGCTCGTGTAGTAATGTATTCAAGGGTTTGGGAAGCATTGGACTTTTTCATGGGTCTTCGAGTTGGCATTCTGGCAATTTTACACTGGTAAGAGTCACGTGATAAATGACCGGTCATAAACCTCGAATTTATGACCGTCATTTACCTCGGGGTTTTGGTAATTTACCTCTAGGTAATTTACCTCGGGGCAACCCTACTCACCCCCCTGTGTAAGTCCAGCCAAGCGACCGATACGACATGGCAGCAGACGAGCACCATCTCCACCAACATGGCGCGGGCGACCACCCGCAGCCTTCCGACGAGAAGCATGCCGTGGCCGCCACGGCCCACCGCGAGTCCGTCGCCAAGCACGGCGCCGTGGCCGCCGACGCGGAGCTCGTCGAGGCCATCCGCGCCGAGAACCAGCTCACCTTTGGGGAGGCCCTGCGCCTCTACCCCAAGGCCATCGGCTGGTCGGCCTTCGTGAGCATGGGCGTCATCATGCTGGCCTTTGACCCCCAGCTCATCGGCAACCTCTACGCGACGCCCCAGTTCCAGCAAGACTTTGGCTACGAGTTCGAGGGCCAGGTAAGTCATGGTCCAGGTCCATGGATCGTCAAGTAAAAATTGACGAACCACGGCTTCGATTCGGCGCTGACTGACTGACCGGCTGCTGCAGTGGGTGATCGATGCCTCCTGGCAGACGGGCCTCAGCATGGGTAACCCCATCGGCCAGGTCGTTGGCGCCCTCTTCGCTGCGTATCCCATGGAATGGTTCGGTCGCAAGCGCACTTTCGCGGCCTGCGTCATCCTCACCGCCGGTCTCGTCTTTATCCAATTCTTCGCCCGTTCTCTCAACGTCTTGCTCGCCGGCGAGCTTCTGGCGGGTCTTGTCCTCGGCCAATTCGTCGTCATTGCACCCGCCTACGCCTCAGAAGTCTGCCCGACCGCCGTTCGTGGTCATCTCACGGCCTATGTCAACTTGTGCTTCGTCATGGGCCAGCTGCTCGGCAACGGCGTCACTGCCGGCACGCAGAAGCTCGACACCCACTGGGCCTACTCGATTCCCTTCGCACTGCAGTGGTTCTGGTGTGCCGTCATTATTCCCGGCATGTTTTTCGTTCCTGAGAGTCCTTGGTGGCTCGTCCGCAAGGGTCGCATGGAGGACGCCGAGGCGTCCCTCAGGCGGCTGGCCTCGAGCAAAGTAAATGTCGCTGCCAGTCTCGCATTCATCGTCGAGACCGATCGCCTGGAGCAGGAACTTGAGGCCGGTAGCACGTACATGGACTGCTTCCGCAAGGTGAATCTTCGCCGCACTGAGATTTCGATTGGCGTGTACTGTGCGCAAGTCTTGAGCGGCATCTACCTCATTAACTACGGCACCTACTTCTTCCAACAGGCTGGCTTGCCTACGGACCAAGCTTTTAACATGGCCGTAGGCTTTTTGGGTAAGTAACAATTGGTTCCCAACCTTTGCTGGATGCAACTGATCAACACCCGTAGCTGTTGGTTTCGTGGGGACGGTCATCTCTTGGGGCCTCATGGTCCGCGTCGGCCGTCGAACCCTTTTCAATTGGGGTCTCGCTATGCTCACGTTCCTCCAGCTCTTGATAGGCGTACTGGATTGTATTCGCGATAGACCGAGCGGCGCGATATGGGCTGAATCAGTGTTGATGCTGGTGTGGAACTTCTTCTACGACATCTCTATCGGCCCGATCTGCTTCGTGCTCCTTGCAGAGTGCTCAGCCACGCGTGTGCGCTCCAAATCCATCGCAATTGCCACCGCCGCTCAGGCTATCTTGGGAATAGGTATGTTTCATTGACCGTGGTTGTCCAGAAGTTTGGCGCAGCCTGTGTGCCACGAACTATACAACCCGCTGACCGGTGGACAGTGATGACCGTCGCGATTCCGTATCTCGAGAACCCCACCCAAGCGAATATACAAGGGAAATTGGGCTTCTTCTTCGGTGGCCTGGCGGCTCTGTGCCTTGTGTGGTCGTATTTCCGGGTCCCGGAGACCATGGGCAGAACCTACGAGGAACTTGATTTGCTTTTCGACAACAACGTGCCCGCGAGGAAATTCAAGGGCTACCAATTGGAAGGAGCAATTTCTTCTGCGAATAACGAGGAGGAGGGACTGACGAAGAGTGCGTAAGAATGGGGGACATGAATGGTGGGAAGGGACTGTACCATTGCGCGGCAACCAGAGATACACCACGAATGAAATTAATACTCTTGTCAATATCCAAAAAAAGAGGTTGACCTCTTCTTGAATCCATATAGAGTTCTTCTTCACAAATTGTCTCGCCTGCAAGTGTCCGATCTGGAAGATTGAATTGCATCCTTGGCTCGACTGCATCCACTTTGTTGACGATAACGGCGGAAAGCGAGATATCCTTCTTGGACTGCCGCGCCTAGTCGGTCCACACTCCGGTGAAAATATTGCGCCTCATGTAAAGGAAATAATCGATAAATACGAAATGGGCGCCAAGCTTGGATATTTCATGCTCGATAACGCCGACAGCAATGATACTTGCCTTCAAACGCTTGCTCAATGGTTCCCAATGGACGTTGGCCGGCGTCGGCTACGCTGCATAGGCCACACTATCAATCTGGTTGTGCAGGCTGTTATCTTCGGCTCAAACGTTGGCAAATTCGAGGCGGAGCTTCGTGGGGCGACGGACGAATTCAGTTTCGATATTTGGGCAAGGAAAGGGGCCATCGGCAGGCTCCATAACCTTGCTACCTACATCCGCCGGACGGACCAGCGAAGGCAAGCGCTCCGGCGCTTGCAGACCGAGCTCGCAGGGGACGATGCCATATTTACATTGGAGATTGTTGTTGATGGCAAGACCCGCTGGAACTCCATTTAATTACATGATGATCAACCGAGGTATGCCGGTCTGTCCCTGTTCAGCCAGTTAGACCTTCTGCTGACGTGATATCGGACCATCCAGCGCTCGAGCTGCGCAGCGCCATTAAACTCTATCAGTCTCGCTGGCAAAAGCCGAAGAATGACCCCGCCCATCGTGACCTAACGAAAGACTTCCTCGGCGCTGCGGACTGGGCTGAACTTGAGTGCTTCCACAGCTTCCTGGCGCCGTTTTACGTCCTTACAAAGACCATGGAGGGCAACGCCAACCATGCCGGCGCAGAGGGCGGGCATGGCGCGGTGTGGGAGACCCTCAAGACAATGGACTATCTGTTTGTCAAGTTCAAGCAGGCGGCAGAGGAAACTCGATTTGAGGAGCCCCCCCATTTCAAGTCAGGCATCGACTGCGGGTGGAGGAAGCTCGAGTACTACGTCAAAACAGACCGTACACCTGTGTACCGAGCCGCCCTAGCGCTCCATCCATCGTATGGATACGACTACTTCGAGCGGCACTGGAAAAGTGCGATGAAGGGGCCGCAATGGTATAGCGACGTGCGGTCCGCTGTGGGTAGCCTATTCGACGAATACGCGCGACAGGCCGAAGTCGAAACTCAAGCTCAAGCGGGACTCTTGGAAGGCGATGTTGAGATCGAAATTGAGGTCAACGACTACAGTTCCTTTGGGAAGAGGTCGATTCGCTCATTGAACACACAACGAAAGAAGGTCAAGGCAGTGACCGAGCTGGACATATTCCAGACGCGGCCAATCTATGCCCACGATCTCGATGTTGTAGACCCCCTTGAATGGTGGAACAGACATCAATTGGCTCCTTTGGAGATGTAGCCACTCTTGACTCTAGTCACTAGGCCGCCTCCCTTGGCTGGCTCGAGTAGCTGTAAGCGTCGCCCTCGCAGACGTTCATCTTCTACGCTGTGCGGCATGTCTTGCTCTCGTCGCGATAGTGCATCCGGCACCAACCGCATCCTTGCCCGGCCGGTGCGCGATCGTGAAGTTGTACCTCGACAACGGCTCTGACCACCGCGCCTGGCGTTCGCTCAGGGGCTGCTTCTTGGTGAAGTAGCGCAGGTTCAGGTGGTCCGTCAAAACCGTGAAGGATTCCACGCTCGTCAGCTTGGCGTCCCAATGCTCCAAGCATCGTATGATCGCCAGCAGCTCCTTGTCGTGGATCGGGTAGTTGCACTCTGCCGGCAAGCATTTCTTTGAGAAAAAGGCCAGCGGTCGCATGAGGCCGTCATCTCCCTTCTGAGAGAGAGCGCCGCCGGTAACATACCCAGACGAGTCCGTCTCAACGACCGTTTCCCTACCCGCGTCCCATTGCGCTAAAACCGGTGCGCTAATGAGCCGTGCCTTGAGCTCGTTGAATGCAGCCCGACATTCGTTCGACCACGCGAATGTAGCATCCTTTTTCGTCAGCGCCGTCAGCGGTGACGCTATGTTCGAGAATTTTGGGATGAATTGCCGGTAGTAATTCGCAAACCCCAGAAAGCTTCGGACTGCCCTCGTCTACCGTGGCGCCTCCCATTCCTGAATGGCGCGTACCTTCTCCGGGTCCACCCGTATGCGTTTCCCGGCTTCGACGATGAAGCCCAAATACTTGACGCTTGTCGCCTCGAACTCGCACTTGTCGATGTCGATCTGCAGGCCGGCGTCCCGCAGCCGTGCCAGCACTTGTTTGACCTTCGTCCGATGATCCGCCAACAACCCGCTCGAATAAATGAGGGGGAATGTAATGTAATGTACTTTATTTACGCCCGGAGGGATTATCCCTAAAGGGCCATAACGAGAGGCTAATTGCTCATTCTGCCATAAAAGCCGTACACCTAAAGCCCAACAATTGTTTCCTTCCTTGGCCCCTGCAGCCTCATTCCGCGATCTGACTGTCCTGCCCTGAGGTCATTCCCCCCGAGTGCCCAGCGTCCCATCGTCGGCAGCTGGAGCTTGGTCGGTCAGTGCGAGGCTGCACGACTAGGATGTTACGCGCTTGGTTCCTGTCCATTTGTCCAATTCATCGCAGATCCGCCTGTTCACATGTCTGCATCCAGCCTTCCTGTTGCCATTGCAAACTTGATCGTCGTTCGGACAGCCGCCATGTCAGGCTGCCATCGCTCGCCATCCGATCCAGACTTGCCTCCCAGGAAGAAAGACAAGTTCCCCATCTTAGTCCGACTGTACCGTATCATGCCTTCTCTTTCCGAGTTCCAGCGCCTGCAGCGAAATAGGAAATGCTCGACTGTCTCCGGTGCTTGGCCGCAGCTGCATTGGTCCGTCCCCACAGCCCTGATGCTGTGCAGGTACCTGTTGAGCCTGCACTTTCCTGTTCGTAGCTGTACCAGTATCCTGGACTCCTTGGCGTTGAGAGCGTCGTAGATGGCCCGCGTGTGCTGGCCCGGAAGCGCTGTGTCAATACGTTGCGAATACCGTCCTACCCCGATGGGTATTCTTGGCCGCTGCTGTTGCGGTTGGCCGAGCAGCAGCCTCGTTCTCGTCGCTCGTGCTTGATAAGTTGCCCTTTCCCGAACGCGTCCTTCCTCTGTAGCCTCACGGGCCGCTGCCTTGGCCATCACGCCCGCGCGGAAGCTTTCATGGCCTGCCGGTACCCACAGCATGGACACCGGCACATCCTGCAGATGCGGCAGCCTCACCTGTCTGTACAGCTCTTGGACTGCGCGTTGCCCGGATTGCTGTCGAGGCTGCCCCACCACCTGGACGGCTGCCCTGTTGCTGCTGACGATGACCACGTTCCTGTGGGGCAGTTTCGCCGGCACGTACCGAAATGCCCACGTCATTGCCTCCAGCTCGGCCGTGTACGGGTTTAGATCCTCACGTGGGCCTAGCGTGACCGAGAACCGGGCCAACATATCCCTCTTGCCCTTTGCTGTCACATACTCCACGTAGCCACCCATACCAACCAATCCTCCCCTCTCCGAAGAGCTCGTCGAGATCACCAAGCCTCGGGCCGCGCTTGCAGCCTCCGCTGCTTCGTCTCGGTCCACACCGCACGCGACGCGGATTCGGCTCTCCCACGGTGCCATGGCGTACTCTCGTATCTTTTCCAGCCGTTCCCCTGTTTCGTCCCTATACCGCATGGCCATCTTCTGCATCGGCGACGTGAACCGTTGACATATCCTCATGCTCAGCCTCGCCAGCGGGTGTTCCCTCGGAAGGGTGCGTAGGCTAATCCACGTCTTGGCGGCAGCCCTGGTATGTCGCTGAAGCACTGGCTCAATGTTCGCCTCTGCCTCAGCCACGGCCGTGGCGACGCTTCCAAACGCTCCAGTCACGGCCTGCGCTCCGACTGCTTGTGCTTGGCTCAACCAGGCCGTCTCCCTCTCTCCGCAAGCGTGTGTCCACACGTTGGAGGCGTAGTCCATGGCCGGCGCCACTGCAGTTGTGAACAGCTGCCTGGCGACCCTCGGCGACAGACCCCGGAGTCTCCTCAAATGCATCGCGACAGACAGGCCCTTGGCAGCTGCCTCGGCAATGTGCTGCTTGTATCTGAGCTCTGCGTCCAGCACCACCCCCAGCACCTTGGCGGTGTCCTTCGGTTGCACAGTCTGTCCATCAACCACGAAGCTGCCCTGGCTGCCCCGTCTAGCCGATCTCGTGAAGTGGATAACGGCTGTCTTGTTGCTCTCGAAAGTCGCACCGCTCCGCCTGGCCCAAGCCAGGGCTCGTTCGATGATGGCCTCGATCCCGGCCCGGTTCGCCGCCGCTGATTCCCCTGTCACCCAGGCCGAGTAGTCGTCCACGAAGGCGATCGCGCCCTCCGTCGTGCTGATGCTCGTCTGCACAAGGTCCGCGTTGAAGAAGAGGAAGAGAATTGGCGACAGCGGAGACCCCTGCGGCAGGCCCGCCTGTGGAAGTGGTTTCTGGGGGGAGCGGTACCCGTTGACCTCGATGCTGGCCGTCCGCTCGGAGCAGAATGCATCCACCCACCGAACCAGCTCCCCAGGCAGACCTCTCGCCGCTAGCCTCTGCAGCAGCCTCTCCTTGAACACGCCGTTGTATGCTCCCTTGACATCAAAGCTCACCAGGCTGAGCACCTTGCCCATCCTCCACGCTCTATAAATGTTCTCTTGCAAGAGGATGAGCGCTTGTTCCGCCGAGCGCCTCTTTCTCGCGCCGAAATGGTTGGCCGGTAGCAAGCCATGCGTCTCGACCGCATACGCTACTCGCTCCGCGACCACCGCCTCTAGCACCTTGCCCAGCGTTGAGAGCAAGGAGATTGGTCGCCAGGCTCTCGCCGCCGTGTAGTCATCCTTGTCGGGTTTCTTCAGCGGGATGATCCTCGCGCTCCTCCACTGCTCAGGCAGCTCGCCGCTTCCGAGTGATAGTCGGAACAGGTGCAGCACGCGTTCCTTGACCACTGGCCACAGCTCTTTCCACACCATCGCCGGCAGGCCATCGTCCCCGGGCGCCTTCCACGGCTTGGCGGCCATCACCTTCCTCTCCACCTCTTCCATGGTCAGTTCCGGCCACGCCACCGGTGGTCGTTGCGACCCCTCGGACTCGGCCTCGATTTGCGGCGGCAGCGGCGGGAAGAAGGTGCGGAGAAGCTCCTCTGCCTGATCCTGCCGGCCCATCGTCGTCGTTCCGTCCTCCTTCTTGAGAGGCGGTACCTTTTCTTCCACGCTCGCGGATCCCCTCGTCCCCAGGTATTTGGACGCTTTCCAGATGTTGCCGTCCTCGGCCAGGAACTCTTCCCAATGCTGCCGTTTCTGCTTCCGCACAGCGTCATGGTATTCCTTGGCCGCCTCCTTGGCTTGCTTCTCCAGCTCCGACGCTGGCGAGCCCGCCCTCCTTCGGGCCCTGGCCTGGTTCCTCCAGAACGTGTAGATCTGCCGAAGCCGGGTCAGGTCCGCTGTCCACCACCGTTTCGCATATGGGCTTGGCCGTGCTCGCGGTGTTAGGTCTTGTATTGCCTCGCTCACAATGCGCATGAACCGGTCAGTCTGTCCTTGCAGACCCCAGGCCGGCCAGCACACCAACTTCAGCTCCCTCGAAATCCTGTCGCGGATCGCCTTCCAGGGGGCGTTCTTGAACAGGAACCGCGGCTCGACATCCCGGCAGGGGACGTCAATGCCAAATACCGCCTGGATGGGCCGGTGGTCTGATCCATATTCGGTCGGGTGTATCGCGCATTTGACCCTTTCCTCTGCCAGCTCTTCCGTAACCAGCACCAGGTCAATTGTGCTTTCCAGACCAGGCTTCGGTCCCTGCCACGTCTTGGTACCGCGCGGCAGGAGGCTCTGGAGGCCATGATCGTTCATAAGGTCGATGATCGGCTGGCCTTCTCCTTGTCGTCTCGTTATCGTGCCTTCACCTCCCCATAGCACATCGTGACGGTTGAAATCCCCCGCCACCACCACATCCGTTCGCTCGCCTGTGCCACTGCGAAAGCGTGAGATCAGGTTACTGACCTCTCGCACCGCTGCCAGCAAGGCCGACGCGTCGTTGCATTGCACGTAGACCGAGACCACTAGGACTTGCCTGCCCTGGAGACGGAGGACGGCCGCAGTCAGGTCGGGAGACGAAACCGTCACTTGCTCTGATTCCAAGTCTCGCCGCACCCAGAGCATGCTCCGGATCGGCCATCCCGCCGGATTGGCGACGCTCGGCACCATCTTCGTCCAGTTGCTGTGGCTCGTTGGGGCCGTCACCACCGCGCCGTCAACCAGCCGCGCGTACGGCTCTGTCAGTGAGAGGACTGCATAGTCCCTCAAGTCCACATCATTCATCACCCCGAGCTGCACCGTGTCCCGCTTGCGCACGTTCAACTGGAAGATGCGCAGGTCCCTATGCATTCCTTGGCGGGTTGCGTACTCGGCAGTTTGGACTGGACGACTCGTGAGGTCCGTTGCACAGGACGCACTTGGGTTCTGCGGCCCGGCACTGCCCGTGACCGTGCCCCGGCTGCGCACACCTTCCGCAAGCCCTTGGCTTCTTGCACGAGAAGGCCTTGTGGCCCAGCTCCTGGCAGTTGTAACACTGCACCGGTCCGACTCGCGGCTCAAACACGTTGGTGTAGGCAGACTCGCCGGCCAGGTCGAAATAGGTGCCGTCGAGCAGTCGTTTCGCATCGCTTCCCTTGGTCACGTAAATCACCATGGACCCGTAGGCCTTGCCGCAGTCTTTCTTGCTGAGCCAGGAAATCTTGGCAATCGTGACGTTGTTCTCCTTGCCGAGCGCCTCGGCGGCTCCCGTCAGGACATTTCCGTCGCTGTCCAGCACCGCCGATCGATTGACGCTGTCGACTTTGACCGGGTAGAGTTGATCCCTCAGGACACGCGCCCCCGGCACCACGACCTTTTCCGCCGCCTCCTTCACCCGCCGCAATTCCGCTTCATCGCGACACACTATCCTCACTCGGTTTGTGTTCCTGGGGTCCTTGATCACTGCTGCGCACCTCCACGCCTCGTGACCTTCCCTCACCTTGACTTCTGTTTCGATCGCTCGTCGGATGTTGCCTACCTGCGCCTCGACCTGGTTTGGCTCCTCAACCCTGGACGTGTCTATCGTACAGTGCAGAGTGTCGGTGGATGTGGACGTGGTGGTGCGCATCGAAGAAAGCGACCGTGGGCTCGTAGGCTGGCTCTTTGGTGGTGTTCGCACGGCGTCTGCGTAGGACGCCCGCGGGCCGCTTTGCACTTGGCTGTTTACCGTTGGGTTCACAGACGCCTGGAGGGTCTGCAGCTGTTGCCGGACCTTCTGCAGCTCTTCCTTGGTGTCGACTACCTCTTGTTCCAATTTGTGGATCAATCGCTGTTGGTTAATTGACCCATTCTCGAGATCGTTCAGTTTTTCCAGGACCTTGCATAGCAATGCCCTTTCGCTTTCCTCATCCGCGGTTTCGCTTCTGGCGACGAACGTCGATCTCGGCTCGGAACCGGTCGATGAAGATCGCCTGACACGCTTGTTCGTTGCTCTCACCGCGTCTCGGGCCGCCTCATCCCCTCCCAAGCTCCCCTTCTCACTCGGCATCGCCAGACGAGATGATCGTCTTGGTGTCGCGAACCCCGCTCGCCCCGCTCGCCCCGCCGGCCCCGCCGACTCAACGTCCCCCTCAGTGGAACCCGTCATTGTGCAAGATTAGGTTCAACCCCACAGCAAAATAATCGACAGCAATCGTCTTCCTTTGGATCTTTTTCCAAGAGATTCTCCTTCATTCTCTTGGGAAATGATATACGGGCATGACACTTTTACTACACGGGCATGACACTTACACGGGCATGACTTTTGCGACATCTGATTGGCCGCGATCCATTTTTGTTAGTGCATCTAGATTCCATCAATGGGTTCCCTTGTACACGCGTCCACAAGCATCCCTTGCTTGGAAACTGATACGACGCGATCCAATTGCTCTCAACTGACGGCTCATGTCCTCCAGCCTGAACAATCCGAAGTTTGCCGGTAAACACGATCAATATGCCTCAATCCGATCTCTGTACTACTTCAAGGAGCAAGTCAAGAAAACGAGCCCGAACACCCAGCCCAAGGGAGGAATTCCGTCCTAAGAAGCGACAGCTTCGCTCCCAACACAGCGACTTCAACCTATCAATGACTGTGGACAGCCCGCAGTCGGCCGCTAGTGCCGCAAGTATTGGACAGCACTACGGATTAGGCGACGAAGGTGCGCTCGAAAGCCTATTTGCAACGCATCCGCACTCGTTTACGACCGTGCCACACCCCCACGTATCGCAGAGGCCCCATGAGCCACCGTGGGAGCTCCGCTTCGACCATGAGATATATCTTTCGAATGATTTCCTGTCAGCACTACCGCGATCACAACGAGTTCGAATCCCTATACCTGGGCCCGAAACGGATCCGTTTGCGTCCGACTCTTCGCCGCAGTCTGCTCCAAGCCCTCCGTCCGCAACGGGCGCCGAGTTCCAGTCAGCCTTGCGGTTAGCACGCGAGGTTATCGGCGAAGGGAGAACGCTGACCACAGAACTTGCTCGGTCATATGAACGGGTTCGTCAGTGGCGAGAAAGGTGGGGTTGGTCACCACTTACGTCCGATGCATACGAGTCTCCGCCGCCATACTCGCCGCCTCGGCGAAGGCCATCCACTCAGTCTCCCGAGGCATCATCGTCCCCACAGACCATCAGACATCCTCAATCTCAACAATCCTCGTCGCCTGCTCCTGAGCCTATCCCAAACCCACCAATCCCAGGTGATCCGGCACCATCAGCCGAAGTGCTCTTTGACAGGATGAATTCCTTCGCAAAGGATCATGGATTTGGGGTTGTTCGACGGCATGCCTACTCACATAAAGGCCGAAAGATCAGATACTCAATCCAATGCGATCGATTCGGAGAGCCTCGGGCTGCTGAGGGCGTGGGGATCCGGCAGCGCAGATCCCGTAAGTGTGGTTGTCGGTGGATGGTCATTGCCGAGGCAAAGGAGGAGGGTAAGTGGCTTCTGCGAAAGCACGCAGACCCTGAACACAGCCAGCACAACCACGGGCGCAGCATCGGACCATCAGCGCATCCTTCCCATAGGAGGCTCACCGCAGCTGTTAGGGCTACCGTTGAATCAACAAGCCGTAGGGTCGGGATCCGGGCTCGCGATGTACGGGCTGTCGTCCAAGAGCAACATCCCGAGACTGTTTTTACGCGGAGAGACATCTACAACGCCAGGGCTTCCATAAATTGTGACAAACTCGGTGGTTATACACCAACTGCGGCACTCATCAAACTTTTCGACGAGAACAAAATTCCCTATCTTGTTAAATGGGCCGACAATAACTCGAACCGCCTTGTTGGCCTCGTGTGGACATTTCCCTACTGCCTCCAAATGTGGAAACGATTCCCTGAGGTTATAAGCTTCGATAACACGTACAACACCAATCGTTTCAAGCTCCCCTTGTTCCAGGCGACCGGACAGACCTGCCTAGGGTCGGTTTACAATGCTGCATTTGGCTTGATCGACAACGAGAAACGAGAAGGATTCCAGTTTCTGTCCGAAAGCATTCGTCAATTGGCAGAGCAACACCTGGTTCGCCAGCCGGGCGTTATTATCACCGACTTCGATGATGCCATGAAAGCCGCCCTGAATGATCAATTTCCAGAGGCACAACAGCAGCTCTGTATCCATCACATCATTTCCAACGTTCTGCTCAAGGCAAAGCAGAAGTGGGTCACGGACCGCCAGCCAGATAGTAGCGGTAGTAGTGTTGATGACTGCGATGGAGAGTCAGCTTCCGTACAAACGCACTCAAAGCTCAGCCCGAAAGACCGACGGTTCATTCACCAGCCAGTAGCGGAGGATATCCCTCATAGCTACCATGGGGTTCTTATGATGTGGAAGCACGTTATGTTCGCGGAGACCGAAGAAGCCCACGAGAAGGCGTGGTGTGGCCTATGTCGGGAGTTTGATGACCAGCGGGCGATTCTACGGTACCTGCATGGGACTTACATGCCTGTTAGGGCTCAGTGGGCACGCTGCTTCATCCGCAAGTATCGCAACTTCGGCATCCGGGTTACCTCTGGCACAGAAGCAAGCAATAACAACGTCAAGAGCTACCTTCTTAATGGCATGAGCAATCTCCACCGGCTAGTGGAGGCAATCCAGGATATGATACGAGACCAGGAGCGTGACTTTGCCCATGCTAGCGCAGAGGACGAGGTGCTGACTGCCCGCGGGCATATTGGCTCAAGCTCGGAGTATCTGGGTGACCTCCGAACCGCGATCTCGTCAAAGGCTCTAGCACTGATCGCAAGGCAACATCGGTTAGCTGAGAAAGCGATGCCGACAAGGAAGAACCCATTCCCTGTGCCTTTGGGAGAGTGCGGTGAAGACTGCTCAGTTTCGGTGGAGCTCGGCATTCCTTGTTGTCATACGGTCTATGCCAAGATGGGTGAGGAAACGCCTTTTGCTAAGTGGGACGTCCATCCGCGGTGGCACCTACGGGAGTCAGCCTCTCGAGACCCATACCGACGAATCCTCGACCCCAAAATTACCATTGCTCTTCGTGGCAGGCCCAAAAACACTACGCAGGCTGTTCCAGCGAGGCTAGGTATCGGCATGAGCAGCCAGTCTGATCCAGCTACTCTATCAAACAGACGAGCGCCACGGCCTACGAAAGGTGCACGAAGTCGGCACGGCACAACACATGCCAGGGATGGCGTGAGCCAGCAAGCCACCACCCAGGGCAGTAGCCAAGCGAAACCTCCACCCAAGCGCCAGACACGCAGCCAGTCTTCTGTGCTAGGAGCGGGAAGAACCACAGGAGTACGTGCGAGCGGGCGCAGGACACAGCCAAACATTCGACGACGAAAGAGCCAATGGGAGCTGCTCGATAGCGACGGCGATGACGAAGTTCTTCCTTCAATAGTGGTTAGACAGTAGATATAGAGAGAGAGCTGCCCTCAACAATGGTGGAGTCGATTTACGCAGCATTCGCATCCGTGTCTTCATTGAAGTGCTGCGTAGGGAAACCTTCGCGGAGGGACGGCCCATTTGCGATCGTTGGAAGCTGTTACGGGATCAAGTCTCAGCGCCTCGTCGAGGATGTACCCGCCGGTTGGCCAATCATTTGTCGCAAAAGTCATGCCCGTGTAAGGATCATGCCCGTGTAGTAAAAGTGTCATGCCCGTATATCAAAAATCTAGAAACCTGGCACATCCTTGCGCGGTAGATCCCCGTAGGCGTCTGGCTCGTCTACATACAGACGCTCGGGCATGGACTCGGGGGCGGCTAGAACCCAAGCGAGCTTCCATCACACATTCCTCTTGTCACGCGACGCAAAGCGACTCAGCCCAGGCACCAGCGTACGCAGCTCGAATTAACGCGGATCACCACTGCCATAGCCAAAGGCGTCACTGTTTTACACCAGGGCCTAAAGGCCAGTTGACCAACGCCACAACTTCTCCGCCCATCTAGATCGTGAGCGCCGTTGCCAGAACAAAGCAAGCCAGGGACCGGGACGTCGCTCACAGTAGCTTGACACATGCGCTACGGGGTTGCATGCGGACTGCTGCGGAAGCTACCAGGAATGGCCCCTTGCTGCGCGCGAGGCGCAGCAGAGGTGAGTACAAGTCGTCCGTGGTTGAGGCTCATGTTCCCGGATTGAAGGCGCGTAATTAACGGAATATGCGTCACGAACAAGTTAGCGTCAAGGACAACGGTGGTAACGTCCCTTGCACGGATCCCCTTCCGTCAGTGGCCGTTGTGGATTTCCTGGGTTCCAGAACTGGGTATGGAAGGATGGGGTTGAGGAGGCGACCAGGCCCTCAGCCTTGGACCCCCCGCTTCGGTCAATGTCCAGACCACAACGGTGGCGCGGGGTGTGGGGAAGGTGCCCGCAGCGAACCCCACAAGTTCGTTGTAGCGACATTGGCTTCTCCAGGCGGTTGGCTCCGCCGTGTCAGCCACTGGGGCAAACATGGGGTTGGCAGCCTTCCTGTCCTTCCATGGGAGACTATCAGGCCATCCGACCACACCGAGCCGGAACGGAGCTCCACAGCGCGCTGATCCTCTGTGGAGCCAAAGGAACATTCTTGGCACGCGTCACACTTGAAGCCAGAATCCCCTAGAATGGGATAGTGGGGTGCGCAGCCGACCCCGCCACCCCCCGAAAGTCACCAAAATCGGACACCATCTACAATGGCGGAACCAGTCACGGAATGCTTGTACCGGACAAGCCCTGCGGCCTGCCCCAACGCAGGAGGCTACTCGTAGTGGATCACAGCTCGTGACATGGCATTCAACATCGTTGGTACGAGGATTGCCGTGACGGGGGGGTTTTGTCCTCTGACTCATTCTGTTTCGTCGATCTTGTTCTTGGTCCCTGTTGCGGTCCTCATGGGACCACACGGCGACGCCCGGCTACATAGCTCCCGGACATGTAGTAGTCCTACCACTACTCTCTCGTCATGTTGTTCCACACAACGACGCACACCCCTGTGCCGGCTTCGGGAAATGTCGTAAACTCGTCTGATATTGTCGCGCGGCGTCGAGGGCCTCGTCTCGTCTGGTCTGGAACCGCAGGACATCGAGGTGGTAGATCTACGACATATGTATATGAACACGAAAAGACGACAGAGATCGTGCTCTAAGCTCGTCTCCCGAATAATCTCCTTACTCACTCAAAACTACCACAGCTCCTCTACGGTTGACTATTGCTTGCCCCCCTTCGTTTCGTTCCGGTTGACGCACATACCATGTCGACTCAGGTTGAGTCGGCCGACAACCTGGCCAAGGGTGCCTTCGCCACAGCCAAACAGTCGATCCGTGACCTCTTCATCTGGAAAAAGCGCGTCGTCGCCACCAACGAGCATGGCGAGACGCGCTGCGAGTGGCACGAGGTCGACCGCTTCGTCAACCCCGTCAGCCTCTTCGCACAACTGTCTGCCCGTGACTGGATCTTCTTCATTGTTGGCTTCTGCGCCTGGACCGCCGACGCGTTCGACTTCCACGCCTTGTCAATCCAGACTGTCAAGCTATCCAAATATTACCATCGCTCAAAGACGGACATCACCACCGCCATAACCTTGACCCTGCTGCTACGGTCCGTCGGCGCCGCCATCTTTGGCCTCGCCGGCGACAAATGGGGTCGCAAGTGGCCAATGGTCTTCAACATGATCGTCCTAGGCGTGCTACAGGTTGCCACTATCTACAGCTCGACTTTTTCCCAGTTCCTGGCCGTGCGCAGCCTCTTTGGCCTCTTTATGGGGGGCGTATATGGCAACGCCATTGCGATGGCTCTTGAGCATTGCCCGTAGGTGTCCAACGCTCGAAACTTTCACAGACAGGAGAGTGGTCATACTAATGTCCGTCACAGCGCTAACGCGCGTGGCCTCATGTCCGGCATCTTACAACAAGGCTACTCTCTCGGCTACGTCTTGGCTGCGTGCGCCAACCTCGGCGTGGGGGGCGGCGTTGAGACGTGGAAGACTGTCTTTTGGATTGCGGGTGAGTTGAGGCATTGGCATGACGACAAGCAACGACAAGGATGCTCGTACTGATCAGAGCGACCATTCTATAGCTGGAATCTCCATAGCGGTTGGCCTCGTCCGCATCCTGTTTCCCGAGTCGAAGCAGTTCCTTGAGGCCAAGAAAGCGGGCAAAAAGACTCCGTCACCAGGAGCTTTCTGGCGCGACGTCATGAAGATGCTCGGGCAAGAGTGGAAGATGTGCATATACTGCATCGTCCTCATGACCTGGTTCAATTACTACTCGCACACGTCGCAAGACTCGTACACAACTTTCATGCTAACGCAAAAGGAGCTCAGCAACGCTGGCGCGTCACGGGCGTCCATCATCATGAAAGCGGGCGCCTGCGTGGGTGGCTGCATCATAGGCTATCTCAGCCAGTTCGTCGGCCGGCGGCGCGCCATCATAGTCTCGGCGCTCATGTCTGCGATCCTCATCCCTGCTTGGATTTTGCCTGAGAGCGAGCGCGCGCTCAGTGTGACGGGCTTCTTCATGCAATTCTTCGTGCAAGGTGCTTGGGGCATCATCCCCATCCACCTCAATGAGCTATCGCCCGTTGCCTTCCGCTCGACGTTCCCCGGCGTTACCTACCAGATCGGTAATATGATATCGTCACCCTCGGCACAGATTGTCAACGCTGTGGCCGAGAAGACCTTTGTCACGCTCGGGAGCGGCCGCCGGGCTGAAGCTTACGGGCCCACCATGGGCATCGCCACTGCCATCATCGCCCTTGGTATTATCGTTACGACCATGCTGGGGCCCGAGAGGCTCGGCCGTAGCTTCGAGTACAAGGTTGCAGGTGTCGAGAGCGACTCGGCGAACAAGGTCATCGAAGAGCCCGTTGATGAGGAGAAGGGCTCGTCGGTGGAGCTGAAGGAAAGGAAATGAATGCAGGCATGTCGTGCGTACCCTCGGGTGTTTGTGGGACATGCATGCACGAATGTTATCCAACGAGGATAATTGCCTCTTGTCTTTTCTTGTGGCTGCCAGGCTACTTGACAGTCTCACAGGACGGTTGGGATGACGCTTACCAAAACCAATGGTGACTGTGCCTTGACTAGATTCCGGTTTGTTTCCTTTGCTTCTTTTATAAGGGATACGTCCAGTCTAAACAGTGACAGGAAGGTGCCATAGCTGCCTTTTTGGCCTCGAAACCACCACAAGTTGCCCTGACGTGTTCACACTGACTAGCGTGACCCTGAAGGACCTCCTTAGTGAGATGTAATGGAGACTGTTCAGCTGTGATGATGCATGCTTGACGTGCTCATGCGGACGACGGAAAATATCTGAACACTCTTCCTACTGCAGGAAGGTACCGGCTTAGCTCTGCTTGAGCCTGTCACCATCACCGGCCAAAGCGATACCATGCAGTTGGGAAAGGCTTCAAAGCTTCGGGGCGATGACGTTGGTTAGGTCTATTTTCTACAGGACGTATCTGCACCATTAGGCAATACTCAACCTTTCTTTTCGCCCTTTTTATTTTGTATCTCTTGATTCTCTGGCGTTTTGCGCCACGGTGAAGAAATTAGGGTGTTCATATGTTGGCTCTGGGATGTCGTAGCCAGCCGTGGCACTGTTGATGGAAGCGAGGCAGCAACAGTGGCTAACCGTTCCGGAGTGGCCAATGACATTGAGATGTGACGACCTTGGAGTCTAAGTCGCCATCCAGGGGCGAGGTGACAACGCCAGGCCTGGGGCCATGCGATGCAGAAAGGGGTTATAGCGATAGACAGAAGCGCCAATCCTTGGTTATGACATTGGAAGCCTAGGCAGGTGCGAACAAGGATTATTGAGCAGAATTTGTCCGTTACGGAGTCTAAGAACACTCGGTTTGCTCGTAGGATATCATGGAGCTGATGAAGAACCAGTGGCTGCGACTGTACCTCATTGACGTTCACGTGTCTGCTGCCCACAGGGCTTTTCACCTCGGACCGCTCCAGACTTATATTGCACAAGCGGACGCGAACACTCTGTCATAGGTCATTTGTACTCTTCTAATCTCCCCTTGCAAGCACTGAGCTGTTTAGGCTAGGGATGGCTAGGAAAGGAAGTGGATTGTTGGGCCGGGATAGGCGACGACCCCAAGGCCCAAGGGCACGGCCAGCAGGATCCAATATTCCGCACCTGGCATTCAGGCGCGAGTGTGCGTGTGCAGTGACCGACCTGGTTTGCAAAATGCGCCTTGAGGATGGGGCACATCCGGCATCCCCCGCTTCCTCCAAATGGCAGATACGCAAGGCCACTCTCGTCAAGAACCGGGTCACATCCTCCTCAACTGGTAACCAGCCCCATTAGACGTGATCGTTAGCTGGACAGGGTGGCGGTCGGAGGTTGCGGAGGCAACCCTCCACCTAATCCAAGCCGCGATGATCATGCCCGCACTACCCGCCAT
Source organism: Purpureocillium lavendulum (assembly GCA_029168975.1). Lineage (NCBI taxonomy): Eukaryota > Fungi > Ascomycota > Sordariomycetes > Hypocreales > Ophiocordycipitaceae > Purpureocillium > Purpureocillium lavendulum. The sequence goes on from JAQHRD010000015.1 coordinate 497,080, forward strand.
GAAAGCGGTCTAGGTTCCATGGTAGGGTGCATGGTAGCATGGATGACCTGCGGTGAATGATGGTGACCGGACGCTTCCAGGTCTGCGCCAACTTCGACCTCCAGCAGTTGCCTACGTTCGAGCCCGTGTCTCATCTTCCAGTGGAGCAATCTAGGATGACCAGTTCGTCCTGAAGGTTCTTTCTCATGCAGTTGGGATTCAAATCAAGAGCGATCTTGCAATATGTGCCCACCAACGCCAGCTGTCGCGGATAGCGGTCGAATTAATGCGTAGCCATGCGTCTCCCCCTGCATCTCCCGACAGACCTGCGAACCGCCTGACTGGGTATGTCGTGAATGGAAGCGGGGCGATCTTTTCAAGCCCAATCCTTGCCCCTGAGCGACGGAGACAAAATTGTTGGTCACAAACCCCCCAATTCCGCCAGGATAGAACCAAGGATAAGCACAGCCACTTCCGCTCTGAGACTGGTGGCCCCCCGCATCGTTTCGAACGCCACCACGGCCAGTTCGCCCGTTGGAAATCTGGCAGAACAGCCGCGACTATTGGGTCTACCATCTCGTGGAATGTCAAAGTCGGGAGCCCGAACGGCACGGATGATGACGGCGACACGATGGACAACGCAATCCCGCATACCGGTTGGGATTGGCAGGTAACCGCCAGTCGTGTGCTGAAAGAGACACACAATCCTAGCATAATCTGCCCGTGTACTTATCATGGCATTCATCCTTGACAACAGGACCGAGCGCTCAGCCCTGGCCTGTGCCACGTGGTAGGCGAATTTCACCCAATGTTTGGATGCACATGGGATGGTACAGTGCGCCTGATATATGTAGCACGCCGTATTCTGACCAATGAGAGGATACCCTTGAGATGGGCTTCGAGTCATGACGTCGTGTAACGAAGCTGGCGGGTTTGATCCGAAATCAATGTTTGCTTGGATGTTCGACTACGGGGCCCTCTGTTGCGGCGTGCCCGCCATGTTGTGGCGCGTTCTCGACCTATCAAGTTCCACACACCCCGCCCAACGGTCCGAAGGAAGACCAATTTGGCTCCATCGAGTTCGATTGTCAGGGAGTCAAAAGGGATCGACGTTGGATACTAGATATTCGACTGTCTCTTTCATGGACATAACCTCTACACAAAAGAGAATGTGGCAATAGTAGCCGAACATGGTATTATCATTTGTCGTTGCACTCGAAGTCTCAACGGCTACCATCTGTGGTACGCTCATTGTCCTTCGATGTAGCTACAAGCTACTCTGTTGGTGCAAGATACACGAGTTTTGCCACCGGAGATGGCGTACCGATGATTCTTATATGGCCTTTGCCCTGCTTCCACTTATCGGACGAACTGCCTGCAGCTCGCTCTCCTTTGTTCTTAACCCCGGCCAAATTACCGCACCAGCAATCGATACCGAAGCTTTGACGGCTGGTGTACCCGTTGACATGCTGAATAGGAATCGTATCCTTTCACTTAAGCTACGGTTGCCGGCCCGTATCTGTTACGCATTATTGTACGTTGCCCCGCTGCTATCCGGGTGATGGAACTCGGCTCACCATGGACAGCTTGTGGTCCTTAAAGCTTTGTCTACTGAAATTTTACTCCCGTTTTGTCACTATCTTGCATGGAGGCAAAACCGCAATTAATATCCTCTGGTGGTTTATCATTCTCAGCTTTGGCGCTGTTGTTGTTACCACTTTAGCTGAGTGCAGACCAATGAGGCAGTGAGTTGTGCTACAGTCCTTCCATTGTGGCATGGACTATCTAATAGTTTGTAGGATGTGGGAGCTCCAAATTGAAGGCAATCGTATAGTACCCAAGACACCTGCGTGGTGATCCATGCCATACGTAGCTGACACGTCAGCCAAGTCAGAAGCTGCCGCCGGGCGCTTGCCAACCTCCTCACAATGGGTATCTGCAACGCTTCTACCGATGTGGCTCTTGTGATTTTGCCCTTTCCTATCCTGCGAAAGGCGAGAATCAGTCTCAAACGGCAAGTATACCGTCCGGAAATGATGGAGTTTGCAGACTCGTAATGTTGACTGGGGATAGTCAAATACAACTTGGCGTTCTTTTCAGTATCGGCATCGTTGTCGTTGCAATTACGGTTCTTAGACTGCCTCTCATTCTGAGTCAAGCTTTGTCACAGCAGGCTCGCTCAATGGTAAGCTCACTTGGAAACAATGCATTGGATTAGCTCATCGCAACATGGCACAGTGGGCATCGATCGAAATTCTCTGCTCCTGCGTCGTGGCAAACACGGCCTTTTTTTACGCTATCGCAAAGGACCTACGCCGTGAGCATGACGATCGTTTCCACACTGTCCGCACCGGACGCGAAGGTGACTCCTTTAGTTTGCCATCAACTACAAGTCATAACGACAGAGCTCAACTTGTGTGGTAGTAACCGGAAAGTGTAAGCGAACAATAAGTGCGTGTGTGGCGAGATTCATGGTTTACCATATTCGAGGGGTGCCCCATATATATGGCTACTAAGAAGGTTATGCGGTGCTGAGCAGGCGTATCGTGATATTATCTGATCCTGGTGCCGTATTCCCTGTACGATGTCGAGCATCCTGCACTTTTTCGATGGCAATTGCTAGACGGGCCGAACCACTTTGCTACCTGGGCCGCGTTACGGGGGGCCGTGTGGCTGAACTTCCAAATCAGGCAGTCGTGCATTCCATGCCACGCGGGCCACGCGGGCTAATACCCCTTCCACCAGATGGCTGGCGTCCGTTCCGGTGCTTCCTCCCAACCACCCGTATCAGTCGCTCAAGCAAACATGGAGTCGTCGACTGCGATCTATCGGCATCGCTTTCAAACGCAATGCAGTCAACACAAACGCCTACCTTACGAGCCTTTTTCCCCGGGCAAAAATCATTTCAGCTATAAGCAATCCTAGTGGCAGCGACATGACCTTCACCGCTCTCTCACCCAAGGCTGTGTTTGACCCCGAGCTTCACTACGGCGACGGCGACGACAACGCCTTGTACAACCTATTTGCGACATGGCCGGAGAACTATTTCAGCAGCCTTCCTAAGCCACACGGTAATGGCGGAGTCGATGAGCCTTATTGGGAATTGCGGCAGTCACGGATCTTCCTGGACGACTACTTCCGGGGTCGCGGGACGCGGCGACTGTTCACCCCTGTAGTTCCAGGCCCGGACAAGCTTGAGAGAGAGCGCTTGCGCGAGCAGGCACATTCAGACGATGTCGAGCCACGCACGAGAATCACGGTGTGTTTTCGGTCCGCTCTGGATTTCGCCCAAGAGCAAGCCAAGGTCGACGATTTACTGGCTCTGGAACTAGCTCAGTATTGTCCGACGCTTGCCACGCCTCAAGTTGCTCTAGGCGGCCAATACCCAACATCAGAGACGTTATTGTCGTCGTCACCGTCGGCACTGCCGCCACTGCCGCCGCCGCCATCAACCCGGCAGCAAGAGGAATACGGTCTATCAGACACGGGATCTAGCAGTCACGGTGCCTCGATGCCTATCCCCAACCCACCAATCCCTGGCCCTGCCAAGGTGTCGGTCGATGCCCTCCAATCCCACGTCAATGAATTCGCGAGAGAAAACGGATTTGGTGTTGTCAGGCGCAACGGCTCTGGCAGTCGAGCGCGAAAGACCAGATATGTGTTTCAATGCGATCGCTTCGGCGAGCCTCGTACATCTGAGGGCGTGGGTCTCCGCAAAAGGCGGTCGCGCAAGTGCGGGTGCAAGTGGAAGATTGTCGCAGAGGCCCTGGAACGGAACGGCTACATGTGGACCCTGCGGGCGTTTGCCGACCCTCAGCACAGTCAACACAACCACGACCGTAGCATGAGTCTCTCAGCGCATCCAGTCCATCGGAGGCTTACCGACCCCGCCAAGGCAACGATTGAAGCGACAAGCCGACGAGTTGGGATCAGGGCACGCGATATCCGTGGCATCGTTCTACAAAAGCACCTTGGAACGCACTACACGAGAAAGGACATATACAATGCTAGGGCGCTCTTGCGACGGGAAAAACTTGGCGGATTGGGTCCGACGGCTGCCTTGATCAAGCTGTTTGACGAGAGGGGCGTTCCATATATCGTCAAGTGGTCGGCAGCAGAGCCTGATCGCCTCGTCGGCCTGGTCTGGACTTTCCCATACTGCCTCCGTATGTGGAAGCGCTTTCCAGAAATTATGAGCTTCGACAACACGTACAATACGAACCGCTTCAAACTACCGCTCTTCCAGGTTACGGGGCAGACCTGCCTGAAATCCGTCTATAATGCGGTATTCGGTTTGATCGATAACGAGAGACGTGAAGGGTTCCAGTTTCTCACACAAGCGGTCAGGGAACTGATTGAGAGGCATGGGATTCCGCTACCAGATGTTGTTATCACGGACTACGATCAGGCGATGAAGGAAGCTCTAGACAGCCAGTTTCCCGACAGCCAGCAACAGCTTTGCATCCACCATATCAACGCAAACGTTCTCCTTAATGCGAAGCGGAAGTGGAAGAACGCAAAAGAAAGTGAGGAAAGCGATGGAGGTGGTAGCTCTTGCAGTGAGCAGACGCACGTGGCGTTGACTTCGAGGGATATGGAAGCTGTGCTCGCAGTGGAGCGACAAGACAACCCGCTGGCCCAGGGTAACCACTCTGCACCTGTGCCGCACAACTATCGCGGCGTCCTCGAACTGTGGAGGTTCGTTGTGTTTGCCGAGACCAAAGAAGAGCACGAAAAGGCTTGGGCACACCTGTGTGACGAGTTCAATGACCAGCAGGCCATCCTCATGTACCTTTACAGGACATACCTGCCCATAGGAGCACAGTGGGCACAATGTTTCATCAAGAGGCACCGCAATTTCGGGGTTCGTGTGACGTCTGGTACCGAGGCCAGCAACAACAACGTCAAGAGCTACCTGCTCAATGGGATGAGCAATTTGTACTCTCTGGTTGAGGCTATTGAGGCCATGCTGAGTGATCAAGAGCGAGATTTTATCGATGCCTGTGCGCAAGACGAGGTGCTCACCTCTGGTACATATTCTGGTCCAGGTTCAGAGTATCTGGGAGAGCTCCGCACCGTCATTTCGGAGTCGGGACTCAGGCTTATTACCAAACAGCATCGACGCGCATTGAGATCAATACCAAGCAGGTCACGTCCTTGGCCTGAGCCGATCGAGGAATGCAATGGGGATTGTTCCGTCTCGTGGCAGCTGGGGATTCCCTGCTGCCATACAATCTACAACAAGTTAGCAGCGGGCACGGTCTTGACGAAATGGGATGTTCACCCTCGGTGGCATCTTAGGGAACCAAACTCATGTAATCCCTATCGTCGGATTCTTGACCCTAAGATCGCAGCATGTCTCCGAGGCCGGCCGAAGAATACCACACAGCCTGTCCCTGAGAGCATGGAAATTCGGCCGTCCAGCCGTAGTCAAGCGGCAGTGGGCAAGGCTGGTCAAAGCAGAAAGCGAACTCGCAAGTCAGCTATCCTTGGGCCGGGCAAACAGACAGGTGTGCGACAGGCTGGCTGCAGAATGCAACCCAGCATACGGAGGAGACGGTCAGAATGGGAGACCATCTCAGATGAAGAGAAGCAGGACGCTCTGCCGAAGCGCAGACGACAAAGCGCCCGGAAGCGACCTGCAGCACCAGCACCGTCCGCCTTGTCAAGTTCTGGTGGCGAGGAAAACGGCCAGGAGTGCATTATTGTGCGAGTGTAATTTGGGCCAGTTCCGAAGAGAGTGGCATATCCGCTGAGGGCGACTCTCGAGTGATAGCCAAATATGAATCTACTGTTGTTTTCGCCTGGACACGATATTGTTGGGCCACGTTGGCCGGGTCCGTCATTATCAGTTCCTGCCTCGCCAACAGAATGCCCTAGAACCAGGAACTTCTTCCCTGCCCCGTGGCTGAAGGCCAGATGGGAATGTACGACTGCCCGATTTGGAAGTTCAGCCACACGGCCCCCGTAACGCGGCCCGGGTAGCAAAGTGGTTCGGCCCGTCTAGCAATTGCCCTCGTTATAAGGGATCAAACACTCACTCACTCACTAGTTGATTACGCCCAGTGGCCAGCTGGCCAATAGAGCAACTATCTGCTTTACGTACACGTTCGCTTCCAAAATTTGACGAGGTCTCAAAATAGCCCGTACCTTCTCCACCTCCAGCTGTTCGTCCATCTCGTTCGTCATGAAGCCCTGTTCCCGTGTGTGATTTTATTAACAAGCAATCTTGAAGGGAATTCTTCAAGTGTTCAGAGTCCTATCTACGGCGGCCGAAGCGGTGCCTGTTGTTGAATGCACGGGTGGTGTGCGAGATGGTTAGTAATGAATGTCTGGTCCGTCAGGGACCCATCACTGTCGCGTATTCTCCAATCGTCCAGTTGCTAACGCATAACGGACCGTAGCCCGCACTGCTTCCATGTTTGGTGCCCAGTTGTCATTGTCCGATCGTTGCTTGCCTCCCAGGTAGAACGATATGTTTCCTCGCTGTGTGTCTGTGCATCGTATCATCTCCGTGCGAAATGCGGTCAATCTGGTGCATCGAAAAAGAAAGTGATCTACTGTTTCTCGAGCGTGTCCGCAAGCACATTGCTGTGACGCTGTTGCTTTGATGCGGTACAGGTAGTCGTTGAGTCGCGCCATGCCTGTTCTGAGCTGTGCCAACACATTGGCCTCCTTCCATGTCAATTGATCATATAGCTGGCGAGTGTGTTTTCCGGGTAGTGCTCCGTCGATTCTCTTAGTGAAATCCCCGACGTTGCTCGGGATTTTATTGTCAGCACGCTGTTTCGCCCTGGCAATGCCTAGTGTTGTCGACCGTGTTCTGGGAAACCTCGCTGCGGGAGTCGCGCCCTCGCGCGTGGCGTCCCGTGCCTCGTCCTTGGCCAGTCTGAGGAGCTCATGTTCACTGATGACGGGCACCCATGTAATTATCACCGCGTTTCCCTGGTCTCTCAGGGCGCCGATGGTCTCGTGTATCGAGTCGACATACTGCTGGCCTGATTGTTGTCGTGGGTTTCGAAGGGTAAGAACGGCTGCCTTGTTGCTTGTCAATACTTCCACGCTCCGATTTCTCATCTCCGGTAAACACCTGAGCGCTTGCGCAATGGCCGCTAACTCTCCGGAGAACGGGTTCTGTTCCGTCCTCAGGCCAAGGGTGAAGGAGAGGCGTTCAAGTCCCCGTCCTTGTCCACTTGTAGGAGACAGTTCGATCACCGCACCAGACCCTACAAGACCATTACGGGCTGAGCTGCTCACTGCTACGTGCATAACCCCACCCGCGGTTGCTTCTGTGCCTGTCGCTGCGTTATCGTTGTCAGTGATCGTCCGGATCCGTTCGGCCCACGGAGCCAAAGAGAAAGGATTGATCGTCTCCAGCTCGTCGACCGGAATGTCGTTGAGTGCCGTCGCCAGCTCGTGAAGTAGTACACTCACTCACTAGTTGATTACGCCCGGTGACCAGCTGGCCAATAGAGCAACTATCTGCTTAATTACATGTTCGCTTCCAAATTTGACGAAGTCTCAAAATAGCCCATACCTTCTCCATCTCCATCTCTTTGTCTTTCCTGTTAGTCATGACGCCCTTGAAGTAGTACACTGGGGTCCGAATCAAGTGTCCACGTTTTTGTGTCTAGCTTTGTCTGAAATGGGATCCACAATGCGTCGTTCAGAGCCATATCGGCCGGATTTGGGCGGGGGTTCCATGATTTACACACACTGAATTGGGACACTTGAATCGGACCCCAGCACAGCGCGGGGCAGCAGTGCCCATGCCAGACATCACCCCGGGTGAGGTTGAGCGACAGCTCTTCGCAGCAAAGTCATGGAAGGCGCCCGGCGACGACGGACTGCCCGTTGTGGTTTGGAAACAGCTCTGGCCCAGTGTCAAGCACCAGGTGGTTGCGCTGTTCCGTGCGTCGCTTGAACAAGGGACCCTGCCCGAGCAGTGGAGGCACGCCAAGATCATTCCCCTCAAAAAGCCAGACAAGCCCGACTATGCAGTAGCAAAGGCGTGGAGGCCGATCTCGCTGCTGTCGACACTAGGCAAAGTCCTGGAGTCGGTAGTTGCGGAGAGGATCTCTCACGCGGTCGAGACATACGTTCTGTTGCCGACGAACCACTTCGGAGCACGCAAACAACGGTCCGCTGAACAAGCCTTGATGCTGCTACAAGAACAAATCTACGCCGCCTGGCGCGGTCGGCGCATCTTGAGCTTGGTTAGCTTTGACGTGAAAGGAGCGTATAACGGAGTGTGCAAGGCCAGACTCATCCAGCGCATGAGGGCCAGAGGCCTCCCGGAGGGTTTGCTGCGATGGGTGGAGGCATTCTGCTCCAATCGCACGGCCACGTTACAGGTTAACGGACAGTCAACAGATGCGCGGATCCTTCCACAAGCAGGCCTGCCGCAGGGCTCTCCGCTGTCGCCGATTCTCTTTCTCTTCTTCAACGCTGATCTCGTGCAGCAGCAAATCGACTGCCACGGAGGCTCTTTGGCGTTCGTGGACGATTATACAGCCTGGGTCACTGGCCCGACTGCGCAGAGCAATCGCACCGGAATTGAGGCCATCATAAATCGAGCGCTGGACTGGGAGCGACGTAGCGGAGCAACGTTCGAGGCCGAGAAGACGTCCATCATCCACTTCACCCGCAAGGCTTTCAAGTTCGATACTCACGCATTCGTCATTAAACGTCGAACCGTTGAACCTAAGAGACACGTCAAAGTACTGGGGATGGTCATGGACTCCAGCCTGAAGTACAAGGAGCATATGGCGAGAGCATCCGCCAAGGGTCTGGAGGCAGCCATGGAGCTCCAGCGGCTTCGCGGCCTTATGCCGGCCACGGCGAGACAGCTGTTCACGGCTATGGTCACGCCGGTGGTGGATTACGCCTCGAACGTATGGATGCACGCGTGCCGATACAAAAGAGTTGGCCCAATCAACCGGGTGCAAAGGGTTGGGGCGCAAGCAATTGTCGGAACGTTTATGACGGTGGCCACCAGCATAGCCGAAGCGGAGGCGAACATCCCTAGCGCCCAGGAGCGCTTCTGGAGGCGGGCGGTCAAAATGTGGACCGACCTGCACACCCTGCCAACAACGAACCCACTGCGCAACGCAACGAAGAGCATCCGAAAGTTCAAGCGGTTCTGTCGGTCACCCTTCTACGAGCTGGCGACGGCACTCAACGACATTCCGGTCGACGAGCTGGAGACGATCAATCCTTTCTCTTTGGCTCCGTGGGCCGAACGGATCCGGACGATCACTGACAACGATAACGCAGCGACAGGCACAGAAGCAACCGCGGGTGGGGTTATGCACGTAGCAGTGAGCAGCTCAGCCCGTAATGGTCTTGTAGGGTCTGGTGCGGTGATCGAACTGTCTCCTACAAGTGGACAAGGACGGGGACTTGAACGCCTCTCCTTCACCCTTGGCCTGAGGACGGAACAGAACCCGTTCTCCGGAGAGTTAGCGGCCATTGCGCAAGCGCTCAGGTGTTTACCGGAGATGAGAAATCGGAGCGTGGAAGTATTGACAAGCAACAAGGCAGCCGTTCTTACCCTTCGAAACCCACGACAACAATCAGGCCAGCAGTATGTCGACTCGATACACGAGACCATCGGCGCCCTGAGAGACCAGGGAAACGCGGTGATAATTACATGGGTGCCCGTCATCAGTGAACATGAGCTCCTCAGACTGGCCAAGGACGAGGCACGGGACGCCACGCGCGAGGGCGCGACTCCCGCAGCGAGGTTTCCCAGAACACGGTCGACAACACTAGGCATTGCCAGGGCGAAACAGCGTGCTGACAATAAAATCCCGAGCAACATCGGCGATTTCATCCGTTCCCCACGAACTTTCACCTGTAAAATATCCCGCTCTTGCTGGAGTTGTTAGCACTGGAGCGGGGCAATTCCAGGCCAGCCAATCATGCTCTAGCGCGCTGGCCCTTGACGGGGCACTAGCGAGCACGAAATGAGGAAATGCAATTGCACAAGCTTCCTTGGCTAGGAGGCAGATACAGGGATTGTGTCGTAAGAGAAAGGCGCGGGCAGATGGGGTCGGTATATTGGCTACAGAGGCAGTACGGCCAGGGGAAAGAGGAGGGAGGGAGCAATTACAGCGCAGGGCTCGTCGTAGAACCGTTCGGCGGCGATGTCAGCCAGAGGCAACGGCTGAGTCGTGTGGGCTGGCGGACTTGCTGGTGGCAACAGCTTCGGGGTATCCGTATGGTCGACGCGCAAGGTGAAAAGGGCAACAAGGCAGCGAATAGGAAGAGAAGCCAAGGAGCAGAAGAATTTGCAACCCAGTTTACGGCGGCCACTGACGGATTTGAGTATCGCTTCGTGAGCCAATGTTGGCCGCCTGCAGCCGCCCAGCCCGCCAGGTGTCGCTAGAAACAATAGCCCGGGTGTCGCACAGAGAGCCAGCACCACGTCGTATATCCTACATGCTCAGCGTGGTTGCTCACCGAAGCCCGATGCTATAACACGCATGTTAAGACCGAGCACTGGCATGTGTGGTGTTTTGGACCCTGGCTGCGGTCAAAGCTCAAACATAGACTGTCACGGAACGCCAACAGCCGTGTTTACAAGGACTCTGCACCACAAAGCAGGTTCTCCTTTGTGTATAAAAGGGCTGCGCATTGCCATGCATTTAGCTAGCTCTTAAAGATAATTCTCATCAATTGACTGATACCAAAGATGGACCCAGTGGCCCCAGTTGTCTGACAGTTATGAGCCCGGGAGGAGCCTAGCCTCCTGTAACTTCCACTGTCATACGACTACCCAACGCCCGACGAGGTGCCAAGTTCGAACCCCGCAACGGTCAAAGAAGCGCGCCGCAAAAGTGCGGAGCCCCGCAGAGGCGGAAGCGATACAGAGCCACCACCAGCCAGAAATCCACAACGTCGAGACGGTCAGAAAGAGCCATACGCCGGGATGCATCAGGATCACAGATCACCTTGGTCACAACAACCTCGCTAATCTGGGGGTATGTCACACGGCGTATGAACAGCAATACACCGCACATAAGTGTGGCGCCCACTTTTTGTGGCCGGGTGGTATTGTGCGATACCGGGGACAAGACGGGGACAATCACCACTGTGACTCATCCACCAAGTCCCAAAATGTCGCACAGAGAGCCAGTCTTATGTTGCATAACATCTGTACTCAGAATGTTTGTCCGCGGAAGCCGATGCAATAATCCGTGTATTAAGGTCGAGCGTCTGCATGCGTTGTGCTTTGACTTTGTTAAGGTCAAAGCTCAAACACTAGTTGCATATATTGGAGCACGAGCTTCAGTTACAGGGACTCTGCACCACAAAGCAAATCTTTCCTTTGTGTATAAAACAGCAGCGCACTGTCGTGCGCTTACAGATAGCTCTTCAAGATAATTCTCATCAATTAGCACGATGCCAACTGTGATCCCTGTGGAGCCAATTGTCTGACACAGAGCGAGGATGTGGATGGCCTAGATGCGTTGTGGCCGTTGAGACGGTGGACAACTGTTAGTTACCGTGAAACGTGGGTGATGGTTTCGATGTTGTTGGAGACACCTTTGGAGACAGGCGGAGTATGACGGTTATCACGAATCGGGCGGAGACGAATTGGCGTGGCCAGATGATCATTGTTCGTCGTGGGTCGATATTGTTGATGTTGTCCTGTCCCTTTGGTGCCCCCTTCCACTCCCGAGAGGCAAAGCTAACATTACAAGTCCTACCATACTGCATTCTCTAATGGGCATGATATCAACATTACTTAACGTGTATTGGACGCAGGATGGACAGTGGTCAGTCACCGCCTTTATCAGCGTGGTGATCATCGGAGCATGGTTGCGTTTCTCCGTTACTTTGTATGTTGTGTATGTGTATGGGAATGTAATGTAATGTACTTTATTTACGCCCGGAGGGATTATCCCTAAAGGGCCATAACGAGAGGCTATTTGCTCATTCTGCCATAAAAGCCGTACACCTAAAGCCCAAAAGTTGTTTCCTTCCTTGGCCCCTGCAGCCTCATTCCGCGAACTGACAGTCCTGCCCTGAGGTCATTCCCCCAGGGTGCCCAGCGTCCCATCCTCGGCAGCTGGAGCTCGGTCGGTCAGTGTGAGGCTGCGCGGCTAAGATGTTACGCGCTGACCCCAATCCACCAGTCCAATTTATCGCAGGTTCGCCTATTCCTGTTCATCAGTCTCATCAGTCTGCCTCTAGCCTTCCTGTTTCCATTGCAAATTTAATCGTCATTCGGACAGCAGCAATGTCGGGCCTCCATTCCTCGCCATCCGATCCAGAGTTGCCTCCCAGGAAGAAAGACAAGTTCCCCATCTTGGTCCGCTTGTATCGTATCATGCCTTCCCTCGCCGAATTCCACAGTCTGCAGCAAAAGAGGAAATGCTCGACTGTCTCTGCTGCTTGGCCGCAGCTGCATTGGTCCGTCCCCACAGCCCTGATGCTGTTCAGGTACCTGTTGAGCCTACACTTTCCTGTTCGTAGCTGTATCAGTATCCTGGACTCCCGAGCAGAGCACCCGCGGAATACTGTGGTACAGTCGCAGCGCGTTGCGGCGCAGCTGGCCAGCTCGGTTGACAAGTTGGAGGCTGTGCCTACTTACGAGGCGCAAAATGGCACCTGAAGGCCTGACCGCGCGCACAATGCAACTGCATCAGGAAAGATTAGCATCAGTCTGTTGCTCCGTCTTACATGTCTGGTCGAAGAGCAGATGCGCTTCAGCCATCCGTTGCAAGGGGTTTTAAGCTTAGGTGGGCCTAAAAAAGACACAGGCGGCAGAAGTACTAGCTGGGCGCACTAGCTGGGCGCGTATGGAAATTGGCTAATCACGGGAGCCTGTACACTCTGGTGAAGGACATTGACACGCGCCCGGCAGTCCGGTAATTACGGATTGTTGAAAAAGGGTTCTGTACTGGTCCGCCCCGCCATACAGGAAGGAAGCTTGTCCTTTGCCAATGCAGGGCCTAAGGTTCACTCATCAAGATCATGCGTGTCCACGCAACTGTGGAGCATGGATTGCTTCCGTTAAGCCTGAGAACTGGATTGCCTTGTCAACTCAAGCTGTGCTTATCCGAGGGGCTGACAACGGCCGCGTCACCCATTTCGAACACGGGTTGCGTTACGCAGGATATGCTTTGGAGCGTGCACGGCCGGTCAATTCCGGTCGCGGTTCGCCCGAAACGGCGGTGTGTAAAGACGGCAGCAGCTCACAAACTATACAATACCATAAGACGTCGACCGTCGTTCCACAAACACTGTCGCAAGAAAGGAGTGGCTGCCAAGGACCGAAGGTGGTGCGGACGTGGAATCTCACCACACAGAATCCGAGAGCGAGAGCAAAGACTCCGAGCTGCGAAAACACAAGAACCTTATTTAAGGTGATGATCGACAAAGATCGACCACTGGTGCATTTACGAAGTGGGAAGGGCGACGAACGGACTAACTATATCAAGCGCTATTACGCGCTGTACCAGCTGGGATTGGTGCAAGCTCTTGACCAAATGTTTTCATTGGTGAAGATCCCTACATCTTATCCCCCTCCGCTCCCCAATGCCCGCACCCAGCTCGGCGAATGCGAATCTAAGAAAGGCGACCAGGATAGAATAGTACAGTACCATTCGGAGCGAAGGGATCCTAGTGGTGGCCAAAATGAGCTCCCTGCAGGATTCTGCCTTACCATTTACGACTTCATATCGTGTGATTTGAGCCGACGGCTGAAGAGAGTCAGCCTACTGCTGAATAGTCATCAGTCTCAGCCACTGTCTATTGGTACGCCAACAAAATCATATAAGTGATGTCAATTCACCTGGATACGCATCATTGAACAGTACCCTTCATTACTATATACAACTTCATTTACCCACGTACAGTACCTTTCTATAAACTTGCGACGATGCTCCTCAACCACCTTGGAGTAATTTTTGCTCTAGTTACTGCTAGTCAAGCGTGCCTTGATTACCTCTACATTATTGACAGCGGAACCGACCCTAACCCCTGCCCGCACGCCGACCAGTATCCTCGAAACCTCAAAAACATCGCGCTATGCTGTGGTGTAGCCGGCGGAAGTGTTGTGGCCGGAAACCGCCTCTGTAAGGTTACATCAAAGGAACAAAACATGTGGTTCCATTCTTGTGGAGGTCAAACGTTGGGGCAGAGCATATGCAAGGCACCTAACAACTCCGATCCGTGCCCTCCATAATACAGCCTGCCAACGACTTAGGACTGCTTGCACAAGTAGGCAGCCATCCGCAGCATTAGGGAGTAACTTATGTTACTGCGATCGGGCCATATGATCACATTATCGGTAGGGCCGTGTTCAAGATTTGGGTTATTATATTTTGGATGATAGCGCAAAGATTGGTGTTCATCCTATGTGCCGGCCATGTCCGAGATGTTCTATAACCAGTGATGGGGATGTTGGCCGTTGTTGCTCCTGGACATTTCCTATCTTTCGGTCCGGTACCACTAACATTGATGTTAGCACGGGTGATTTGCTCACTTATTATGACGTATCTCCTTGCATGCTTTCTGCACGATACCGAAACTGCAAGCAAATGGTGAGTCCTAACGATCACGGTCCCATCGCTACGCGTACTCCTTGCGCAGAAGCCTTTGGCCTCTACCGGACTTCAATTACATGTAGTGAGACATCACAACACCCTTTGAGCCATGAGTCACCCGGTTATCAATATACCACTAATCCTGAATTTATCGCAGGTCTCTCGCAAACCGGACTGTTCCAGCCTCGCTCTGGCCAACACTGCTACGTCCGGATACTTCAAACCCCTCCCACCATGTTCGTCAACGTGTCCAGGTTCTTTCGTACTCTGTCACCGGACTCGCAATACTAGGCGCTGTGCTGGTGTCGTCACGCCACTTGGGCTGGGGCAGAAACCAACGCTTCTCAGTGAGCGATCTGGGACATTCGACTATTTCAAAGACTAAAGCTCCTACGGTGCTGGAACGTCTGAGCGCGGCAGAGGCATTTTTCGTCGCATCTGCTCGACAGGATTGGTGCATGGCTTCCCTGTCCATATACTGGTGATATCGTGGACAAGACTAGAAAGAATGGTACGGACTACTACGATTTTCTTCGAGGACTGCATACTCGCATTGTCACGGGCCGTGCCCGGAGATGTGGATCCGGCTTTGCCGGCCCCGCAGTCCCGGACCCCTGTCGCTCTGCCAAATTCCATTTGGCAGACCCCTGAGTACAAGCTCGCAGCCCCAGGCTGCGAGCTCCCCTTTCCTCTCCTTTTCTCCTTAGCTGCATTCAATCTTCTCGCTGCTATCTCAATAAATCATTTTCCTCTACCTCTTTCATTTCTTTCATTTCGCAAGCTATCCTATCGTGTGGCCTTTACCCTTCGGAAATGGCACTCCATCGCGACATCCAACGCGCATTGCAGGACGCCGCAAGGAGGCGACACAGGGCCGCTTTGCTTCGGAAAAAGGCACAGAGCAGCCACCGGGGCGCTCAAGGCTATCATGACCTGCGCAAAGAATTAAACGAGACCGAATTTCTACCGCCGATAGACGCAGATACGACGAAAGCTAACATTTACTACATCAGGAAGCGGTTCGCGAGGTAAGCTCTGATTCGTACCGGCAGTAAACGTACAATCCCTAATGACATGGGGAAGGTTCTGTCATGAGAAGAAGCATGGCTGCTGGAAAGGAGCAATCCAGCGAAACTATTGCGACAAGGGACTCATTATGACCTTCCTCTTATGGATTTGCGAAACGTACCTCCAGCCGAGACGCAGGCCTGCAAAAAAGAAGACCATCAACCAATATTGGCGAGACTTCAAGATGCTTTACCGCCGCTGTAACAAAGGTCGTGTTGTAAATGCCAATGACTGCCAGGAGATCAGGAAGGTTCGACTCTGTGCACCGCACGTTGTCAGTGCTGGGCTAACTTTCGTAGTACGTCGACGGTACTTTGAAGGAGGAGTTTCACCTGGATGATCAGCCGAAAAGCAAGCCTGTTATGGGCGTGGACGATCTCCTGCTGGGCCTAACGCATCACTGGTCTCGGGACAGGAGCGTATTCCCCACCGAGGACGACCGTCTTGACCTCTCTGCCATTATGCTGTTTCAGGCATACACGGCTTGCCGGCCAGCTGAGCTCGTTGATGGGACGAAATCCAGGGCAGGCAGGGACCCCATGATTGATGACCTTGAAGCCGAAGACTTTGTCCCCGCCAAGTCAGATAGCGCCCATGCGATCCAGTCTCCTGAAGGGGTCAAGTACGGGGCCCGCACAAGAAACACCCGCCGCAAGCTTGGGGCGACCGGGCTTGCGGGACGACGATGGGAAGAAGACGGCTTCAAATCTGATCGAGGATCCGAATCGGCGTACAATTCTGAGTCGGTTGATGCCAGCAGCGTTGATACGAGCGATAAGGAATATAGCG
This sequence comes from Purpureocillium lavendulum, assembly GCA_029168975.1. Lineage (NCBI taxonomy): Eukaryota > Fungi > Ascomycota > Sordariomycetes > Hypocreales > Ophiocordycipitaceae > Purpureocillium > Purpureocillium lavendulum. Next base: position 513,474 of record JAQHRD010000015.1, read on the forward strand.
ACGATGATCCAGAAAACGCTGTCACGCACGAGCACAAAAGTCCTGAGCCCACTCCTGCCCTATCCGAGCCCCATGATGATGAAGAGCCTGTCCGCAAGCACAAGGCCTTGTGCTACGAGGATATTGTTCTGTGGATTGTGCAGGATCCGAACAAGGCGGGAAGAGACGGCTTGGCAATGGAAGTTCTCTTCCGCCACCACAAAGGAGCAGACAAGAAACCCAAACCGTACGTTTCTCCCGTCAATCACTGAAATACACTGGGGATGTCTGCTGATAAGCCGGAAGGACTGTCTTCTTATTTCGCGAGAACCCGCTTCCAATATTGTGCCCGATAGCTCATATCCTGGCACGAGCCATTCGGGATGACGCGGTTCAAGTAGATGGCTAGGGGCACGCGTCGCCGTTCTTTACTTCCAACATACGCAAGCAAGCACCGAAGGTGAATTGGAAGCCGTCGATACTCAAGACACCAGTCTTCCGCCGATCTGTGCGAACACCCGCAGGGTGGGTCAAGTCAGACACGGATCCCATGAAGTATTCCGCATACGCCTTTTATCTCGACAGGATCGGGTCAGATCTCGGGTCGGAAGAGAAATGGACATCATACTGCCTGCGGCGTGGTCATGCGAACGCCCTGCTCACAGTTGCGCCCAATCCGGTCGTGGACCAGGTCATGAGACACGACCCATTGACTGGCTGCCTGCAGAATGCATACCTCAACCATCGGGTTGGTTTCAACACGCAAGATGCATTTCTAGAGAGGGATCCATCTGCCGACGGCCTGACGCGAGCCTTCACTCACATGAGCATCCGTTGCAACCCAGAGGTTCCAAAGGAAGTTCCCAAATCCGAATTAGACAACCTCGAACCGGATCCAGACGTTGTTGAACTAACAAAGCAGGTCAAACGCATGGCCATCCAGATTCGACAAGAGTTTGGCTTCATAAAAAATGCACCAAAGGAGGTTAAGCAGGAGTACGAACAGCTGCGTCGAGACCTCAAGAGTGCCGACAAGGCTTTCAGGGATGATATGACCAAAGTGTTCCAGAACGAGTATCGTCGCCGTATGCATAACGCCGAACTAGAACGGCAGCTGAGTGGGGTGGCAATTGAAGAACACACTGAGCCATCGGTTCAGCATGCCCTAGAGGAACGGACTCAGCTTCAAGCTCTCCTATGTGACTTCAACACATATATGAGTCTCAAAGATATCACAGATCGGAAAGTGCGGGCTGTCGATCTCATGGTTTGCCTTGCTTCGCGCCGCGAGGTGCGCACGGCCCGGCCGACACCACCACTCTGTGAGATTGGCGACAGTCATGCGAGCTCTCCCGATCCAGAGCCGTTGCCGAAAACGGAAGAGATTCCTTTGGTTTTGGGCAAGACTCAGTGCATCTACTGCGTTGGGGACGAGCAATTGCCGTACGTTGTCCGTATGCGGACCTTCAACCGAGTGTCGCACATGATGGACCACGTCGAGAATGTCCACCTGCGACATGAGAAGGCGCGGCCTCGACTCGTCTGTCGCCATCCGCAGTGCAGCCAATTGGGCGACTTCTTGACCAGTTTAGATCATTTCAAAAACCATGTACAGACGATGCATGGGGTGAAGCTTCGAAAATGATCGACGCAACATGCAGGTTGGCATCACATGTGTGATGCAGGCGATGAATCGTGACGTGATGAAGAATGGAAGCTACCGCCTCAATCTCGTAGTATTCTGTATTCTAGATGTTTTTGATTAAGTTAAAGGTTATTGTTGAGACCTTGTAGTGACCGCTGACCAGTCCGGGCCAACTGCGAGAATCCTGGAGCCGCGGCTGAAGAAGCTGTGGTGGATTTCAAGACTATTGTCAATGCCTGAAATATTCCTTGCTTCGTGGTAATTGAGACTTTTCTCTCGACCGTGGTTTGGATATTGCTTGCCTGTCCGACATCAGCAGGTGAAAGTCATTCTGGACGTGCCCTCGTTAAGTGAGTTAGTTGAAATTTGTATGCAGCGAAGGTCGACGCTTTTGTTGAGGGCCAGTTAATTACCCGCTGAATGAAGTGCGGGTTGCACCATTCACAATCGCGCGACCTGAGTGTGCCCTGCGACAACGCAATGCCCCCACCGCGGGTGGGAGCACGAGGGTTCCCTACTTGTGCCCAAAACCACCCATTGTGTAATTACCCACCGTGGCGAATCCTCACGGGTTATCCATCACTGGGTCAACACTGCACACTCCGCACCCCACTCAGTCGTGGCCATCCCTCCCTTTCCCGCTCGAGCCCGCCCTCCTTAAAGCCATCCCTCCCTTGCACCCACTTATTCCCAGTCCTTCCCCTTCCATCACGGACATGCCAACGACAAGAGTGATTGATCTGGTAATGTCAAGCTGGAGCATGAGATGCGGCCGTCTTGTCTTTCTGACGCGCAGATCCATCTAGCCATGTCGTCACTGGTGAAGAAGCAACCTGATGAGGTCGTGGCCCGCGTGCTCAAACGGTCAGAAGTTGGCAAGGTGCGAAGAATGGCACTACAACCGCCGCCCCCCCTCCCCCCCAAATTTCTTTCCCCTTGCCCTGGAGCACTGCCAGAAAGCTCACAGCTGCACTAGATTGCTCGTCGACTGCAGAGCCGCCTGGCGCTCGCTCAATTCAAGACCCAGCTGGGCTGGGAGGACCTTACGCTTGACTCAATCGAATTGCTGCTGGAGGAGATGGGACGGAAGCGCGTGTGGGACGTTCTCTCCGATTCCTCATTGAGCGTATCCGATCTATGTCCCACGCGGACCCCCATGAGCTCACCGCACAAGTCGTCACGGTTGCGTGATGCCGCAAGCTCGAGCAACTGGAGCATTGGTCGTCGCAAACGGACCACTTCTATGTCGTCCGAATGCACCACGCCCTGCCCTAGGGTGCAAGACTGTGTATCGCTCACGGCACACAAGTCCTGGACAGGACGCGGCACATGGCAGGACGGCCATCAGCGGGCACAATCATCACCGATCAAGCCACGCAGGCTTCCGTGGTTTGCCACGACTGTAGGACGCGACGCGTCCTCCTTCCGACAACGGCGCACGGCTGACCATATACGATCGCCCAACTTCGCCCCACTGTCCCATGATGACGATGATCTCCCAGTACGATCACCAAGAACCAACAACATGCGACCGTCCCCACCTCGCACGCCACCGATGCAGCCTCGGTGCATGTCAAACAGGACTAGCATGGAGCGCCTTTCAATGCCACCTCACACGAGCTGCCTCCCTTCCACGGTGACCACCCCTGGCGAAGGCAGCCTGCACCCCAACACACCTGGGCAGAGCTTCGACTTGGCCGAGTTTGTCCACATCACGCCGAGCCCGGCACAGAAACAGTCAAGGACATCGGGGCACGGCATCGCAAGAATGCTCACATTCGTTGACCAATCGTTGTCATGATTCTCGTGCGCACCAGAATATCAGGCAATTCCAACTGCTGTGAATCGGGCCATCCAAGATCTCTTGACTAATTCTGGTATCACCCTTGCAACGGACTTGGACAAGAGCTTCTTTACCCTCCTACCCCCCGAATGTGCGGCAGCGATATCTCGATTCTACAGGGACCTTCGAAGTCCTAACCCAGACTTACTGGGACGGTTCTCGTTCAATCACAAAGCCCTAGACTGATAAACTCAATAGAAGTACGGCGAAGGAGAAGACGAAGCGTCGGTCGGCAAAACGGTCGGCGGCGGCGACGAGGGAGGTGCAGGTCGAGTAGGTCATATGCGAAGTTGCATACGAGGAAGCGAGCTGAGGGCGAGGCCAGGCGCTGGTGATCGTCGTGTCCCATGGCAGGAAACCTGGCGGTCTCTGAAGACGGTCACCAAGGAGACAGGCAATGAGACCAAGGGAAAACATACTGGCGGAAGGTGGATGCAAAAGGAAGAAGACAAAGACAACAAAAGTAAGGCAGAGAAACGAAGTAAAGGCGGAAGGGAGTGATTCGGCGGTGGAAGCCGCGTTGTCGCAGGCCATGGGTGCATGCGAAACTGACGACTGGGCAGAAGGTCCTGTGTGAATCGGGCCTCGTCTCACGTACTGCAGCGAACAATAAAAGTCACCCATCAAAAGAACAACAGGAATACCGCCAAAGGGCTTATCTGGGCCGTCGCGGAGCGACTCGAGACGGCGGCTGGCGTCGTACGGAATGATAAGTCCTTGGCATCTCAATTGCAATACTGTGACAGCAAATGTCTACCGGGAGAATCTACACGACATACTTGTATCCTCAGCGGAGTTCTTTGACTATGCCCAGCAAGGAGTGGGTCAAGAAAAATACGTTCCGAAGAATGAACACATTTGCTGCTATCGGACGACAATCAAGCCCCTCTTAATCCCCGTGGAAGCGAAACGCAGTGGTGTGGTCGCGTATCTTGTTGTAGCTGTGGTAGACCTTGAAGCTAGCAGGAAGCTACCGACACGCTTCACTAAAGCACGCGCTCACAAGGCAAAGAAAGCCTCGCTCTCGCCACTATAGTGACACCCCGAGGCTCTTCATGCCGCTCACATCGGCAGCTCCAGTAGGTGGTTGTGGTGTCAGGGACGAGGGTATGACGCGAGCGACACTGTTGGGACTGGCTGTGTCAAGCCTCACCATTTACTACGTCTACGCCTCTCCATTTGATGAAAGATAACTATGACCTTCCCCTGCATAGGACCATGACGGGGTTCCGCACCTCCGCGCTGACGGGATGGAAAGGCCGACCACGAGTCAATTTAAGGGCGAACTTGGACGCGTCTGAACCCCCCTTGGTACTGCTCATCTAGGTAAATTTTATCCTTGACTCCCTGTGACTCGAGCTGTGCGCATGGCCGTCTGACTCGTGACTTTTCCCTTGTGGGCGTACCAAAGGGTATCGGTCCACGCCTGCAGATCACCGACGGTCTCTCGCACCAGTGGCACGCTCAGGCGAGGTGTCTGCATCCGTGGATAGGCGGTAGCATGCCTCTTGCTTCTAGCTTTGCCTGCGATCATGATGAGGGGAAAGTTGACCTGCGATTCGTCTCCATTGCGAGTCGTGCTGTTTTGGTCTGGCACAACGCGGGATTCCAAGGCCCCCTTCAGCAGTGAGCTGGCAGGACTTGGCCCCATGAGGCGCGCACCACGATCCCGCGTGCATATTCACAGGCTATACTTCGCAGCCTTGTCCGTAGCAGGCGGCTGGAGACACATGATAAAAGCTGCAGGGGAATGCCAGGGCAATGCAATCCCTGTTTGTTACCCGAACCCACGAGGCAATGCGAACTGGCTTTGGCGGCCGTGTGCGATGGACCCCAAAAAGGAGCGGGTGGCTTAGTTGGCCGCTTCTACAGGTGCGTAATGTCGGGGCCTCTCTGCTACTGCGGGCTGCGCAGCTATTCCGGTTCATTCTTGTATGGCCTGGAGTTTCCAGCAGGCTGCTTGAATAAATATCGGCGTCCGATTCGCATATTCTTTTCTACCTTAACTCGATAGCCGCATCACTTGGCAACCTAAAGATCGCAGCTTCAGAATATCGCCATTCACCCCATATCTCAGCACATTGAGCATGGAGCCCCCCACTGCGCAGACCGCTCTGACGTACCATGAGGAGTCTGATCCAACGGCCGGAGATGGAAAATTTACCTTGGACATCTACCAAATGGAGCTTCTCGACTTGGGCGAGGAATCAGAAGACGGCGGAACATACTCGTGTCTAGCACCTGGTTGCAGAAAGGCATTCCGAGAACCAGACGTCTTGGAGTTTCACTCTAAGCGGTGCAAAAAGCTGAAACCTACCGCCTCGCCAGATGCTGCTTCAAGAATTGTGCCGCCCATCCCATACGTCGCAATTGAGCGGACATCATGGAGCGATGTCACCCAGAACGCACCAGCTGAAAATCACAGTACAGACGGCCGTCAGTCGAATAAACTGCACGTCAGTGCAAGCTTCACCCTACACCTCAATATAGAGGGAACTCCAGAGAGTTGGTAGTGAGTCGCTTCATCTGCTGACACCAGAGTAGGCGCCAATGCCCGATTCAAGGGCCGAATTATCTCTGCAGAGGTTCCAAGGTTTTTCGAGCCTGCCCCGGACCGAGGATGCTCACACGCCCATTTTGACGACGTTACAAGACCCATCACACGCTCTAGCCCCTGGCGCAGAGACGTCCCAGGCACTGATAGTGGATGCTACATTCAGATGTCATACGAATAGGCACGACAGACAGCCTGTCTTACGCGCTGTTCAGCAGAACAAAGAAACACAGTCGCTATCTTTGTGTCGAAAGTCTTGCCTCGGCAGCAAGTCCGCAGAAATGGCATGCACAATTTGCGGCGCCACCTTCAAACGCATGCAGAACCTTCGGAGGCACCAAAAACGGCACGCAGGCAAACGGCCGCATGTTTGCCGCAGGTGCCTTATTGGATTTTCCAAGGAGCCTAAGTTGCTCGGACACATATGCCATGGGCGTTCGGGACGACTGATTCTGGGGGAAGAACGGCACCTCGAGTAATATAAAAGGCCGATTTCTTTGATCAGCGGGGAGATAACATACAGAAGCGACAAGACTTCGATAGTACGGTATGTACCATGTTGTCGGCCGTTCTGAAGTTCTGACGTGCGATCCTGGACATGAAGATCAGCGTTAGAGGCCCTTGGCGTGGTTCCTTACCTCTGGCCCTCTGTTGACTGCGCTGGAGGCAGTCGTGAAACCAATTGTCGGAGACCAAAATCTGGGGGGCGTGCAGTTATACAGTAAAGTACTGTAGCACGAAGGAACACAAAGTCCCGGTGTAAAGCCACGGCATGTGGTGGCGCTATGGCAATGGACCCTCGATGATAAGGAAGCAAGTAAACAATTGGTCAAACCGAATGCTAATATCTGAACGATTGTGGTATTGTCTCCTACTTGTTGAGCAGATGGAATCATTTGGAGCACGGCCAAATGCGCTTTTTGGGCCAGTCGCAAATTCCTCACCTAGATAATAGATCAGAATATACAGATGTGGCACTTCGGGAAAGCAACAAAGGCTGGGGTAATCTTGTGGGTATTACAGTACCACCACAGCAACACCGGTGGCAGATGATCCATCGTAAGTGGGAGATACCATTAGCCAGGCATCATGTCACGCATGGCATCTCTTCCTCGCGGTTATTAACCTGTTCGACAAGCCACCAGGCGGCCCGATTACATATGGTCAGCTCGTTAACAGCCCCACTAGAAGGCGGCTTTATCTTCACATCGACCCAGCGCCAGATACGTTCACAGCATGGCAGTGAGCTTGGTGGCGCTGCTGTTTGGTTTGCTGTCTGATCTATTTGCGCCTTGAATGAGGCTTTCGATTTATTATGAATGCCATTTCGCTTGGTTCAATATACGGATTATATGAACGGTAGTCCTCTCCCAAAAAATCGGATATTTTGTCGTCGGTCGAAGGTCAGGGCAGCCCGCCATTGACCCCGCCAGCAGGCGTCAACGCACCCGGCCATCCTCGTGTAAGAAAGCGATGACTAGGCCACTGCGCTCCCAGGCGCATTTCCAATCGCAGATTTGGGCCCACAGAAGGAAAGGGCGTGTCTGTCCAGGTATACTGCGAGCTTCTGAAGACTGGTCGGATCGCGCATCGTGATGGGAAAATAATCGCACCGCCTACCCCAGAGCTGACATTCGAGGCGCTCACCACTGCTCCCGGCCGCTCTGCCGGGAGAAACTTCTACCACAATCGCCGGCACGGGAGGCGGCGTCGTCCAAAATCGGCGGTAGTAGTGTCCCGTCAAGATTTTGTCGGGACGGAAGACGAAGATGATAAGATCATAGTCGGAAGCGGTCTGGATGCGCGGTATTTCGGCATCGGGCAAAGAGCCGGGTACTTCAATGAGGCTGTATCCACGACCTGGCGGGTCGTGACGTTGGACTTCGACTGTAGGCATGTACTAGAGAATGTTGGCTGTCATATTCCACAGTGAGTTTGGGTAACTTACATGAACGTCTGGCTCTTCGTCCATGAGGATAGTGATTAGGCTAGTCTTGCCGACGCCCAGGTCGCCGATGATCAAGCACGATGCTCTTTTGCTTGGTACTCTGCGGAACAGCCAAGACAAGACGACCGAAATTGAATAAGCGAGAGACTCGAAGCAGGCAAGCATCTTGACCGTGTTGCCAATGCTTCAAAGGTGCGATGAATGGATGTGGAAAGTACGACTGTTTAAGTCGATACAGCTGGCCGCCGAGAATGACCTGTCGTCCTTACCATCGGCGCAAGTTGGCTGTGCGGCCGCAGCGCTTGAAGAATGAACCGAGAGGTGCCTGGGGTTCCTACTCAGGTGTGGCATCCAGTCGGGCAGTGAGCCAGGTCTCCTGGCAACACGAGAAATGCGTCCGCCGAAAGAAGCAAGGCGCATAGACTGGCTTCAGCAACTGTGACGGATTCCCGCATCCACCGAGGTCGAAAGTCTGAGGAACGCCACGCACGCCATGTCTCACTCCCCGTCTATTATCGCAATACACAGCACCAGGTTATAAAGGTAGACGCGTCATGGTACCGCCGTAAACTGAGAACACTCAAGCTTCTGGTGTGCCCGCCCTCCCCCGGGCGCGAGGAGGGGGGCGAGGAGAGGGGAGAACAGTCCCCGCTACGACTCGTTCCAACATCCCTTGCCACGACTAGTTGCACCCCCTTGCCACGACTCGTTCATCGTCGGCGGCACTGCTGCAGCTTGGGAGATGCACGAGCCCTACCCACTGCCCAATAGGCGAAATGAGCACTGCCAGGCGAGTCACCATGTTTGGCTTGCGGACACGCATTATCACCAACCGGCCTGGCAGGGTAACGAGTCCGGTTGCCCCTCTCCTGCGCGGGTGCGACGGATCCAGTACCTCGGCACCAGGGTCGCAGATGTACCCCGTTAGGCGCCCCGAATATAAGGTGGTGTAACCAAGATGGGGAGATGGAAAGTGCTGTCGTCAACGTCCCAACAATGACATTTCATCTCATTACGAAGATTCACGTCAGATGCGGCCACATCGGCGGTGCGGGCTATGAGATGTGCAACCATAGCCGCGGGTGTCCGGAGGAGAACCGTTTTGAGTCCCACGTTGAGCTCAAGCTTGGGGAATGTCGGAAGTGCGAGGGCGACAAAATGCTTCCGATACATTTCCGGCGTCTATCGGACATACAGTCTCTGGAGCGATACTGGACTACGCGCCATCTACTCAAGAACAAACGTACCCACGGACCATTCGAAACCTCGACGAAAGGCGTGGCCGACCTGGCAGAGGGTCTTCATTGGAGAGAGATATGGCAAAACAATATTGTCCGTCTGATAAGCGAGGCCAAAAATGGAGCAACAACCGTCTATATGAATGGTTTGGTCGTTCCTATTCACGAGCTGGATGATCGGGTCGAAGACTTTGTGAAGGAAGTGATACGGAAGGCGCTGAATGAGTTGCCTCTGGGTGCCGTGTAGTGCAGACGGATGGGAGCGAAGACGGGGCGATATACTACTCCCGGAAATTCACAAGCTTAGGTGTGTGACTTCGTTTCATAAAGGACTCTGGAAATACGCGACACCCCTCGTTACAGTGGCCGCTGAAGGGGAACATAGATATAGTGGATGCTACCATTGATGGCAGCAAGCCCCTCATGCTCTAGGTACATGATGTGGTTGGGATGCCAGACCTTGCGACGCGCCGTTCCCATGTCCCGATTCAACAGTTTTACATCAACTGCCCCATTTGTGAGCGGAAGCAGAAGAGCGCCACCCGAGGTAGGCCAGGTTGCAGTCCCGACTTCGGTTCGAAATGCTTCAGCAGGAAGGTTGAGTAGGGTCTCAAGCGTAATACCCTGCTTGAATGCCCAGTGCTTGAGCTTGACAGACTACCCCCATTAGCATCTGCGGAGCTGTTCTCGATGTGTCTTATTTACCTTCTCTATGATAGCAGTAAAGTATTCTTTCGAGGCCAGCGGAAGCCCGAAGGAATAAAGACCCCGTGCTTTCTGGATGGGACGCGAGACGATGACATCGGTCAGGATGTCAGATATTGCCGCCTGTTTAAGCTCAACAGCACGGTCTCCGAAGGAAAAGAGCTTAACGGATTCCCCTCGGCCTGGTGCAGGTGACAACGGATTGCATGATTGCAATGACGACCGGGGTGGAAAGTCGGATCCTGACCAGCTTTGACAATCTAGCGTATCGTTCGGGAGGAAGATGTCACGGATCGTCCGAGGACTGCGCGGCGTATCAGACGGGCCATTAGAACTTGTGAATGAGCGAGACCTACCTTCGCCCGCTACACTCACCGCCTAGTAGCAGATACACCACGTTAATAACCGACAGGCAGCCTGACTGTAACTTCTTCTCCGGGCGATACACGGTATGTTTCCGCTGCGCAATATACTCTCCGCACTCAGCGGTGTAATTGTGGAAGACCGTCGTCCATGATTTTACTGGTTCCGCATTAGCGTTAACGCTGAGAAAGGGGCCTTGGCATACCGTATAAAGGAAGCTCGTTGGAACGTGGTCCTAGGATATCCGTGAAGCCCTCGACAAACTGAATTCCTTCTCGTACCGCCTTGACGGTTTTGCGGAGACTCTCGTCGCCAAGCTGTTTTGCCGACCTGGGGTACCTCCGTAGACACAGTCGCAGATACTCATATGTCTCGTCGCTTGGAAGGCCCTCCTTGATCGCGACTTCCGAGAGAGCAATAACAGCCAATCTGAAGAGCTCTATGGGGTTCTTGTTTGTTTTGTCCCCGGCAAGTAGCTCAAAGTGCTTCGAACACTCACCAAAGCGACCCCTCCAACTAAGGGCAGCTTTCGCGGTCGGAGTGAGGTGAGACAGGACAATTCGCTGCAGAACTCTGTTAACGTCGTCTTGGGTACGCAGGACGCGGTCCCAATCCTGCTCCGTTTGCGGTAGTTTCTTGGTCAGTAGATTCCGCGCTATTGGCTCCCACCGCTTCTCTTTCTGTACCGATGCTGTGGATGACGCATGGGGTCGGTTTTGAGTGGACTCGAAGTCAACGGGCTTGGTGACAATGAACTCTGGCAGCTGCCCCGTTGCCATGGCCAGAGAAGGTGGGAGTGAGAGGTACTGCGTATGTCTGGTGGTTCGCAAGCAGATGTTAATCATCTGCGAGGGGCGGGTCGCATGTCAGTGATGGCTTCGGAGCGGTCGATTGGCGCTAGCTGCACTGGTTATCTAGCTTGTCATAGCGCCATTTTCGCGATCGTTAGTGGCACATATTCCTGCCCAGAATCATGCCGATCGCGCGTAGCGCCGTGGCGACGCTGCTTCAGAGGGCTTATTGGTCTGTGCGGTACAGCCGCCGCGGACGTGTCTTTCCGCACGCCATGCTACGCGAGGGCGCTTCGTGTTTTTCTTCTGTGAGATTTGTGGCTTGCGTTGATACGCTGCTCACTGCCGTTTCTGGCGGACGCGCGGGAAGACGGCGGCCCGTGTCGGTGGGGCCAAAAGGCGGGCCGCCAGCGATCAACTTCCAAACCTGGAACATGCGAGTCCGCCCGGGCGGCACGGCGAGGACCAACCCAGCCTGCAAGAGCAAAGCCGCCAGGTGGAGATCTCTTATAGTCGGGCTACCGAGCGTAAACCAATCTATTGTGACGGCTGCGTCGAGCGGCCAACGGACCACGATGCAAACTCGTAGTCCCTGGCACCTTGCCTTCCAGTTTTCTACGCCGGCTTGCGCCCGCAGACGCTTACCCTGTGTCCGGCACCAGCTGTCAATTATTGCACCGCTTGCGTTGGAGCAACCTTACTCACATGTAATAATATGGCCGTAATTTGGGGTTGCAGATTGCTCTGTGCATCTGCGTGACGAATACCTGTATGTCATCATACTTCCACCCCATAATCTCCTTGAGAATAAACAAGGCGAACCCTTCTAGGCTCTCGAGCATGAACGCAAGGTTGTACTTCCCAATCTCGTTCTCCGTTGGGTCGCGGCTCGAAAAGCCAATGGGCACTTTGTACCGTGTTTCTCTGACATCGACAAAGCCTGCGTCGCCAATGAGCTTGGGCATTTCCCCGTCGTCGGCTATGCGAAGCGTCTTTCCCATCCGGTCGGCTCCCTCCCAAAGTACCTTGGCCCACCGCCAAAAGATATGGTCCGGGTCATTCCTCACTGCTTGTGCGTCGCTCTGCACGAGGATGCTGATTTCTGTGTTCTCGATCCAGCCACCCGGTCGCAACGCGTCGTATGTCTGGCAGTATAGCTTCTCCCAACTGCCGATGCTACCGTAGAGACCACGAATATGGATAAAGTCGAAGCTTTCAAGGGCATAGGTCCATTCGAGCTGCGCATCTTCAATATGGAAGACACAGTTGGGTGGCACCCATGGTGGCTGCCTTGGGCTGATGTCGGTGCCAATGACCTCGGCTGATGGAAACTCATCAGCCATTTCGATTGCTCAGATACCGGTGCCGGTACCAATGTCCAATACCCTGTCGAAACGATCAATTGGTGCTTCAAAAAGTCTGTCCCCTTTGAGCATCCTCATGAAGTGATGGGCAATATCGAGGCCGTTCTGTTGTCTGTCATCGTTCGGACACCAGTACTCTGTTGTGCTAGATCTCGGGAATGTTCGGCCATTGATCATGGGGTAGTCGTATATGCTGGATCGCAAAGTCGCTGTCGAGCTCACTATGCTGGCCACTTGTTAACCCGGGGCTCGGTGACATCTCGCGTCAGCATCACAACTCACCTCCCCTCATCAACGGCCGAATCTGCGTCACCAGCTTCCTGCAAGTTGCAGCTAGTCAGCAAAGACGTGCTCCTTGCGCCGCAACAAGTTGGATGATGCTTGAGTTCGGAGAGGCGGCTATAGTGGGAGGCAGTTACCGCTGGGGTTTGCTCATCTGGGGGATCACTCATCTCGGCCATCAGCCCCAGATCGCGAGTCACCTTTGACTGCACTTTGCAAGGGAATCAACAGCACTCGCTGGAGTGTTCGGTGGTCTTGTGATTGGGAGTAGTTCGGTCCGCGGATCGGGTTTAGGGGAGCACGCCGGACGGATGTTTTACGTTTTTGCTCGAGTCGGCGATCCATCAACACGGGCTGCAGCCGCGGATTCTGTGCCACCGCCGCTCTGTGACTAGGATACCCCGGCTAATTGCCAGGTCAAAAAATGGGTGCTGGACTCTCGATCGGCCAGGGTGTTGTCACAAACCAAATGGGAAAAGCTCAAGCCCCGCCCTAAAAATGTCGGCGTAGCGGGTTGCTCAGCTTTGCGCAGCTTTAGCGCTGGGTCGCAGGGTCGTTAGTGGATGCCTGCATCTTCACGCGTTTAGCTTCTTTCGGAGGACGTGATCCTTGTGGCAAATTTGTCTGACCAGCTGCGGACCATGGGTCACTAGCTTCTGCTCCTCCAGGCAAGTCCATTGCCCAGCGCGTCGACGCCGGACCGGGCAAGATACGACTCAGCCAAAGAACCGCTACGCAGCGCCTACGTCAGCTTCCGCGGATATCGGTTCCGGTTGATCTTCCACCAGTCAATCGGTCTGCTTCTGTAGTGGTGGCTGTTGACAACGTCCTCGGCACAGTATCGAGCATATTCGTCATCACCAGTCCCTCCCGCAGTGGACGATTTCGTCTTTCGGCTACTCTTGCGGGCACCTGACGCTCCGAGCGAGCCCTGGTTGAATGGCGACCCAGCTACAGTCCTAGCCAGTCTCCGCTCAATGTAGTCCATAGAGGCCTCATCAGACGTAACGAGGACCTCATTGTCCACGTCGCGCTCCCTATACGTCTCCCAGATCTCCAAGAGCTTTGCTTCGTATTCCAATCGCCAACTGGGACGTGTTGGATGACACAATATCCGGCCGCGAAACGCGGAGACTTTGATGGTATTCAAAAACGCTCACCATGGACTGTGCGCCCGCGGTAAGAGCTGAGAAAATATCTTGTCAGCTCGAATAGACATAGTTATAGTATTGATATAATCGATCGTCAGCGGCCGATACCTTCGGGTCTGGGGGGCGTGACCAGCCAAGATCAGCCGGGCAGCTGTCCCGTTTCGCCATAGGAAAGACCGTGGCCGCCCGTCGCCGTTGCATTGGCCCAACACCATGATTCGTGACGAACATCGTCAAAGTAAATGGCAAAGCGTACGGTAAAATAAGCACGATGCTATTTGAAAGTTTCGCATCATTGGGCAGCGTGTCTGCGCCGGAGTTCGGCACTGCGCACGCAACGACCGGACCAGTGCTCGACCGTCTCAGAGACGTCCTGCTGTGGAAACACGGCCTCATGGCGGTGGTCAGCCATTTTAATAAAATATATACCGAAATAAAACTCAAAGACAGAAATAAATCTCATAGATAGTTGTACCCCGCCCCATCGCCAGGATGAGCGATGGGCTGCAGCTGCCAGCGGGAAGCTGTGCAGGCTATCGATGGCACTCCGCTGTCCCAACCGACACCAACGTTTGCTGTGCCAATAGAACGAAACAATCATAATATGCACCCATCTAAGGCTCCAAATTGTTTCCTGGCTTTTGTTAAAAATATAGCGCTCGATAGTAGGTAGGTGCCTTTTTGATGATCGCCGTCGTAGTGTCCCATGTCGTCACGCTGTGCAAAGTCTGCCGCCATGCACGATGCGCCGAGTCTCTGCTGTCCGTGAGCATGCCTTGGCCACATTACGATTCATCAACCCTCTGTGTCGAAAAGACATGAACGCCGACACGCGGGGATTCCAGGCAATGTGTACTGTACTACGGTGACAGAGATGGAGAGTTTGTTCGCTTGGTGGGACATCACGGCGACGGTCGCGAGACGGCAACATACGCCCTATATACGCCTACAGGTCTCGCAACAGTGCCAACTGAACAAGTACCTTTGTGTGTCTTCTCCCCTATGCGAAATAAAGTACACGGTAGCCGCTAATTTTCTCCAGGCTTTTATTATAAATCGCCGCATACATGTGAGCACGGCCAACATGTTATCGTTGGTACTGCATCAACGTCTCATTATTGCTTGATAGAAGGGACGCCGCACAAACACCAGTACGAGGGCGTTGAAACATTCTCGCTCAATGGAGAGGTAGAGAAAATTATCTTACGTTACTGTGTTGCCCATGAACGCTGAAAAAAATGCCAATTGTTCTTGTACCTGTTGAGCTGCATACATTGAGATGGAGACGTACAGGGGCTGCATCGGCGACAAACCCAGTCCAGCCAACACTCAATCGAGCCACCAGATGTTTACAATATGGGCCCTCGACGGGCGTGCTGGCGGGGTGGCATACGGCGCACTGTTCCCCCTTCCACGCTTTCCCTTCCACGCAGCGCTTTCCCGTCCGCGCAACGCCCCCCATCACGCGACGCTCATTCAATCACACATACACTCAGCACCCTCGCGCGACTAGCGACCCCCTCCAGCACGTGCGAGTCTCCTCTCGACCACGGATACGAGATCGGACCTTGCAATCATGGAACCCGTGCTCTACACAGCAAGTGGCCACAGAAGTCATCAGCAGCAGGCGCACTTTCGTTGCTGCGAAACTATCTTCGTTGGCGAGGCGTGGCTGAACCACCACAACACAACAGGCCATAACGGTGAAGAGGTGAGCACATGGAGAAAGAGACAGGCTCGGTATCGTGAGAAGGTAGAGTGCGAGCTCGGGTGCGGGTTGGCTCTCCAACGTGACAGGATGAAAAGGCATCACAAATCAGAGCACTATAGATGCACCGAGTGCGATCGAATATTCATCTCCAACGGCAAGAAAGAGCACGAGCACAGCACTAAGCACGTTTCTTACATGCTGGTTCCTTCACTTGACCGGGAGCACGCAGGTGCTGTTGCGGCGGCATCGACGCAGAGGAAATAGGAGCCCAGCGCACGAAGCATCCGCGGAGGGTCCGGGCTCTCTGTGCTCGCTGCCCAAAAAACCGACGACCGCCTGCTCCTGTCGGTCTTGTCAGATTCAATTATGTACAAGTAGAGCACTGAGGCTTGTTCTGAATCCTTGGGCGGCGTCGCTTCAGCCCCAGGTGCACCTCAACCGTCCACCACCGGAGTCGAAGGTGCTCTGCCTCGTTACCAGAATGGTCCCGGGTCAGGCGATTTTTCCAGGATCCCTCTGGCAAATTGTTCGCTTCGCTCGCAATGCGCAGATAGTCGACTGGAGGGATTTGCTTGCGGGCCAAATTCGTGAGACCCCAGCGCGCTACACGGGCTGCCCGGAGCACCCCACCCGCACACCGTAGCAACTGACACCAGACACCAGGTCCCCTGCTTCGTCCTACTGGTCTTTTATGCAGTATCCGGCTCGCCGGAGGCGGAGATTTCCTGCGATTCATTGCTGATAGATTGCTCCACGTCTGCCGCCATCGGCATCTCAGCGCTGGAAACTCGAACCTGCTTGTGTACCATAATGCTGTGGTTTGCATTCCAACCCGCCCGGTAGCAGTTATTTGCCAGGTTCTTGTCGGTGCCGAAAGTCCGGGGGAACAGACGTACAAAGATTAAACGAATCGTCGGTAGGCAAGTACATAATAAGCCAATGTTAATCTCAATGGTAGACCACCAGGCTACAGTCCACTGATCCCAGGTTGGGTTAAGGGAATTGGCGAAATAGATGAGCGATTGCAGTCTTAATACTGACACTATCGTTGCACTATGTCAAGAGTCAGTACGGCAGGGGTCGGGTACGAATAATGGGGAGAAAGGCATACAAAGCACCAGTGAGAAACATGATGCTCGCTCCGACTTTCTTCTTCCAGTGGAGCTCAAGTCTGCGGAGCTGGCTGAGTGGGATTGCGATCATCCAGACGTCCGTCGCGATATTCACAGCTCCATGCACCCAACCTACAATGTTGGCGTCGATACACTTTCCAGATGATGATACAATGTACCGAGTCAGACAGTTGTTCACAGCTATGGTCACACCAGTGGTAGATTACGCCTCGAATGTATGGATGCATGCATGTCGATACAAGAGAGTTGGCCCAATCAACCGGGTGCAAAGGTCGGGGGCGCAAGCAATCGTCGGAACGTTTATGACAGTAGCCACTAGCATAGCCGAAGCGGAGGCGAACATCCCTAGCGCCCAGGGGCGCTTCTGGAGGCGGGCTGTCAAGATGTGGACCGACCTGCACACTCTGCCAACAACAAACCCACTGCGTAACGCGACGAAGAGCATCCGAAAGTTCAAGCGGTTCTGTCGGTCTCCCTTCTACGAGTTGGCGACAGCACTCAATGACATTTCGGTCGACGAACTGGAGACGATCAATCCTTTCTCTTTGGCTCCGTGGGCCGAACGGATTCGGACGATCACTGACGACGATGACGCAGCGACAGGGACAGAAGTGGGCGCGGACGGGGTTATGCATGTAGCAGTGAGCAGCTCAGCCCGTAATGGTTTTGTAGGGTCTGGTGCGGTGATCGAACTGCCTTCCACTAGTGGACAAGGACCAGGACTTGAACGCCACTCCTTCACCCTTGGCCTGAGGATGGAACAGAACCCGTTCTCCGGAGAGTTGGCGGCCATTGCGCAAGCGCTCAGGTGTTTGCCGGAGATAAGAAATCGGAGCGTGAAAGTGTTGACAAGTAACAAGGCAGCCGTTCTTACCCTTCGAAACCCACGACAGCAATCAGGCCAGCAGTATGTTGACTCGATACACGAGACCATCGGCGTCTTGAGAGACCAGGGAAACGAAGTGACAGTTACGTGGGTGCCCGTCAGCAGCGAGCATGGGCTCCTCAGAGTGGCCAAGGACGAGGCGCGGGACGCCACGCGCGAGGGCGCGACTCCCGCAGCCAAGTTCCCCAGAGCACGATCAACGACACTGGGCAGAACCGATTACTGACGGTGCCGCATTGACCGCTGGCCCGTCTGAGGGGACGTGCAAAATGTATGTGCCCCGAACACAGACCCTGGTAGCAACTGAGCCAGCGACGGAGGCGATAATTGTACCTCACAGTTACAAGTCTTCGGATCGAGAAAAGACCACCGCCTGTGGGATGACGAATTACTATTCGACTCCTACCACACCGCAGCCGGCATTTCGGAGTACCTCAACGGCTCAAACGCCCCGGAGCAGCGGCCTACCACAGCTAGTGACCTCGACCCGGCCGTATTCAGGTTCCTTCAGAGAACATCACATATATCCGTCATCTCGGGCTCAAAGTCCCCGATCTATCAGTCCACCACGCTCAGTGGGCGCCGAATGCGCGTCTGGACGGGGATGGATGGGCGCGACCCCGCTTGTTGAGGGCTCGGGCTTTGTGAGTGAACGGTGTCGCCTTTATCGTCTCAGCTGCTGTCATTACTCGGCCGTATAAGCCGCGAAGGCCTGGTTTGATGAGTCTCTACCGCATGACGGCCAGCGCTGGTTGGGGGACCTGGCGGTCATCTACCTTTTGGCGGCAGAGATGCGGCTTGCGGTTGGATTGCGGCCATCGTGGCTTGGTGATGGCACTGCTGCAACGAGGGAGCGCGCGGCGCCTAGGCGAATGGTCCCTTGTGGCGCTTGTGCGAACTGTCGGCGCACCGGCCTGACGGGGCCAACAACTGGGGTCGGACGTGGCGGCTGAATGGTGCTGAACACTGCCGGCAGTATGGAGTAGAGGTCACAAGTGAGACGAGAGTGTCGAGCGCAGGAGAGACAGTCGTGGGCAGCACGCTCATGTGGCTCAAGTCAACGACATTGATAACGGCAAATTCCATTGTATCGTGTTAGTCATAGTACTTCTTCCGGGAAACCAACACTAACGATTTACCGGTCTGCGCGAGTGAATTGCCCTGCGCACGGCCGCTACAAAATACCATCCCGGATGCGACGCTGAATGATCTGGTCAGCATGCATATCTCCTACAGACCGCTCTACCCCGCTCGCCCAAGGCCGACACAGGCATTGCAAGTACAGGATCATCCGTAACGGTGAACACTGGACCAACTTTTGTAATAATCTGCAGAAATTCCTCTGCTGTTCGTCAGTCTCAGCTAGTTTACCGACAAGGCAAACTAAAATCGGCCGTCTGGGCAGCTCCGGGTTATTCAGGGCCATGTTGACGTGTCGGACAGTCTTCTCGTATAGTTCTCGGAGTTGCGAGTCGCCAGAACAATGCGATGCCCTCACAAGGTAGACTATGCCGAATGTACCCGAAAAGTTGGACCGCAAACACTTCTCCTTGTGCAAGGCCGAAGTATGCCCCAAGATAGCGAATCGAAATGCCACTCTCTTGGATTGAATTCGAATGGTTGCGGGTTGTACAGAATGCGGGGCACGTAGTTGCATGGCTGTGTATTGATTTCCCGGTCCGGCGTACCTGTTGGACGACATCGGAAGCCTATCGTGCTAGTCAGAGCCAGACCCATGAGAAGGGCTCGCGACTTGTACCGTTCTTGTTTGGTAGCCTCTGCGGGCCACAAGTCTGCAAGTTCGCCCAAACCCAGTTCGCAGTTCGCCGTCCGTTGCGCGGCACTTGATTGTGGGGTGTGGGTTAGGGGCCATGAATCATGGTTCACGACAACCGTTCCCTCGCGGAAGTGCCGCCTAATTGCGTTTCTGCCCTGACTTATTGGTTCGTCGTCTTGATCTGATAAGAAATTCTCTGACTGCTCTAGAGCGCACACCAGGTCCTGTGTAAGTCGGACATCGTCGCTGATGACAAGCATGTCAACCGTCTCGAGCGGTCCCGACCGGCCTTGCATCATATCAATGACGTACGATTCCCCCGTGTCGCACTCGTGGTCGCAAGGCGTATTCCCCACCTTGATGCGCCGTCTCATCAGGCCTATCAACTTCTGGGAGCTTTTTGAATACACATTGGTCGAGAACAAGAACGATCGAAGGCGAATTCCTTTGACAACCTGGACAAGGTCTCAGTGCTCTGTGATCTGAAGGAGCAGCTGTCCCTGTTCTCATATAAAGATGACATGTCATTTCGAATTGTGTCAGTCAAAACTCTCCTCTTTGAGGCATGCAGAACGGAGTTTTGCGGAGACATCGACTGACTGCAGTCCACAAGTCAGCACTCGGTCGGCGTAAAGGATTATCTCGGACAAAAGTACCACGTCATTGCAGCCAGGAGCAGATTGATCGCATTTGTTTGCCGATCTAGCATAACCAGGACATCGGTGAATGACCCGCCATTGAAGCATGCCCTCAGGCGCACTGTGATGTCTGGGTGCAACGGTGCGCCATTGCTTAATTCCATAACATCGTTCTCCAGTTTGTCGACCAGCAGTTGACAAAACTTGAGCGACTCTGCAAGGTCGAGCGCCAGTTGATGATGCGCCTCATTAGAGCCGCCTTCGATCCAATTATTTATCTTGCCGAGTGCGGCTCTGAGAGCAGTCAGCTGCACAACCAAGCCGCGCAAGAAAAGCTCTGCTCCCTTATATCGGTCGCGCAGGTCGCGGAGTGTCTTAATAATCCTCGTAGAACTGTCAATGATCCCCACGATGGACATTGGACATGTCACGCAAGCAACAGCAGGATCCATCCGGTTGGAAAAGGGGAAGAATGATCTGGGAGGCGCATAGGATGATCTGGGAGGCAGCGTAGGATGGTCTGGAAGGCAGCGTAGGATGATCTGGGAGGCAGCGTAGGATTGTCTGGAAGTCAGCAGCCTCCTATCCTGCAGATTGACCGGATACAGGCCAGAGGTATCCAGGGGATCATGGACGTGCTTCGTGGGCGCCCGGTGTGTCGTCGTGGCGCCAACTTCCCATCCCTTACTTTCACAGGCGGTGGCCAATCGGCGCGGCGATGACTGGTTGTACACGCCGCAAATACTGGGCGCGTGGCCGCCACCGACTGACAATGGAGGGCGCAGCCTGAGACATGTGTTCCCAGAAGTCCTCGGTTGTGCAGAGACAACTGAGCCGAGCCCATGATCAGGCGATGAGGACTGGCCTCTCATTGGATGTCGACGGACTATTCCATACGTAATGGTGGGTCAAACATTGGCAGCAACGGAACAAACCGTCTGCGCTAAAAGGTCGAATGGCACGACAAGGGTCGGCACACGCTAGGGGCGGGCCGTGAGAGCCGTCCAGGTAATCGTGGAGCTGCCGAGTGCCAGAGTGACCAGCCGCCTAATATGGATTGCTACGGAAACCCTGTTTATCTGAGTGTCCCCGCATCTATCCGGCCCCGTGGGCACAGGCACTACTCATTGCTTCAGGAAGCATTGGGCGATAATATTTCGTTGCCATCTTCGGGCTGACGAATAAATAGCTTGTGTCGCCCTTGTAATGTCTACATCCAGACAATCAGATACAGGCAGAAAGCCGCCATGGCTGACATAATTGGCGGTTCGTTCGACCACCTGATAGGAGCGCTTGCTCCAGCGGACGTGGCACTGCCACCGAACTGTGTCCCACCAGGGGTCGGGTGGTTGCCTGGCCTGTCGCCTGAGCTTGGTACCCCGTTAGGCAGACAAGGTGGTGAAGTGTCTCACGCATGGCTCACCGGTCGAGTTCGGTCAGGACGGCTCGAATTACAGTTCAGTGGCGAAACATCAGGCTTCTGTGTGGCGTCGCCAGGATTAAATTCCCTCTGTGTAATTGGGGAAACCTGGTAGTATAACCGCTTTCTGCAGTGTCAGATTGGATGTCCCGGATGGTGATGCGGGTGCCCAGGATGGTCTCCTTGCTGGGGTTCGTAGAACAGTAGTCTCAGCTGCCAACCAACTCTGGACCCCTCAGTTTAGAGGGCGACAATGCGCATTCTCACGGTACGTATGCTCACATAGGCACCTTTGGCTGGTATATAACAAAACTGCGTGATAGAATGCAGATTTGATGATGTTCAACAAGCAAGACTTCACTTGAATGGGACCAGTTGTGGAAAGAGGCATATCAGACGAACACTACTTCGGCGTTAAGCTGTGTGCCCCAGGAACCCTGACGATACCCAGGCGACTTGAAACTTTGCTGTTGGGCCTGCCACTCCTCATACCACATATCAGCCACGGCGCCTTGCTGCGCCAACCAGTGTGGGCACGGACGGGCCCGAACCCAGTTTATCGTTGGTCGGTTGCCTCGCAGGGGCACGGCTAGTAGCCAGTGCCAGGAACTAGTGTTGAGTGCAGTGTTCCCATGTATTTGCTCGAGTCCCGTAAGAACCACGAGCAAATCGCCATCAGACATGAATTTTGAGAAGGCGCTTTACTTTCCGTCCCGACTTGGGAGTTCGTGACGCAACTTGATCGGCAGGGGCGCCTTCACCTACTCTCACTCAAGAAGTCTGCATCCTCGATCTGCATATTTCTGTTCCAACGAACCAGCGCCTTGGTGAAGAAGAACCAAAAGTGGGTAACGCTCTGAAAGCAGGCTGGCACAGACCGCGAGTAGCCAGAGTGCTCCTCGTCGTGGCAGATTTCCGTACATGGCTCATTCCAGTTCGTTTGCACTCTTGCATAGACCTCCACCGCTGAACGCTTCAACTTCTACCATTCCGAACCGACTCGGCTCAGATGGCTTCCCAAGGAGATATTCAGCTGGCTTCTCTAGCCGCTGGCTTTACTCTGGGCTTTGGCTTCTTAACTGTTTGGGAGGCTATCAAGCAGACCAGGAGGAGCAAACGTCCGTGGGAAAGCGCCTATATCTACATGATCTGGGGAGAAATCGCCGCGAACCTTGTAATCGGCATCATCGGATGGATTTTCCTGGACGGTATCCTCTCGTCCACGTAAAGCCGTGATTCTTTCTTATCGCCAAGATTTCTGGACTAACAACTAAGACAGAGTTCCGGTTCTATTCTCAATCCTGGTGCTCTGGGTTCTCGAGATCCAGCTGCTGATGCAAATCATTGTCAACCGAATTGCTATCATTACAGAGCACAAGAGTACAATAGTCAAGCTGAAGTGGGGCACAGCTTTCGTCATTACATGCATCAACGTCGCCGTCTTTTGCATTTGGATCCCGTCGCACACCATCCCGCCAGCCTGCGAATTGTATCTTCCATTTTCGAGGTCTGTTGAGCCAAACACTGCTGATTCAGAATAACAGAATCGTCCGCATAAACGGAGTCTGGGACCGCATTTCTAAGATTCTCATTTTGCTTGTCGACGCCGGACTCAACTACTACTTTCTGCGCACTGTCAAGAGACGTCTGGTCATGCAGCACGGCCTGACCAAATATGCGCCTCTTGTGGGCTTCAATGCGAAGCTCATGGTCCTCTCGATATGCATGGATGTACGAGCCGTAGTCAACTGCTCATGATACTAGTTGGCCGCTGACTCAAACTCCCGATTAGGGCATGCTCATTGGCCTTATGTCGCTGCCCAACCAGGTCGTTTATATACAGTTTCATCCCGTGACGTACATGATCAAGCTCAACATTGAGATGTCCATGGCAGATCTCATCACACGCCTAGCGTGCGGCAGAAACTCCGATATTTACCTTCCCTCAGTATCGCACGACATGACCATCACCGGAGGAGAGGACGGCGCCGGACTGAGTGCGCACCAATGTACGCTCGGGCCCATGAACAACCCAACGGCTCCTTCAAAGGCTGCAACTTCTGATCCGGAGATCAACTCCTCAGCCCCGATGTATGGTCTATCGCGGAGCCGTATGGAGTGGAGGTGACAAGTGCGACGAGTGTGTTGAACGGAGGAGAGACAGTCGTTGGCTCTGGCGAGCGTGTTAGAGGAAGAGGCTCCGCGACTGTTGTGTTCGATAGATGGGTAGAGCAGTCGAGTGGAGATGCGTGGTATGTTTCACTTGAACTTGGGAAGCGATGGACTCTGATGAGGGCCAAACCGTGAATATAGATGCAAATCATTTTGCGCTCTCCGCGTTGGAGCTTCCACATCTCCCCGGGCTCGACCTGCGTGAGCCGTCTGCCCATGTCCCTGCCCAATGGAAGTCAAAATCGAGCTCGTCCACAGCGATGGCGCTGCCTCTGACAGTACAGACAGGCCTTGCGAGGACACAACTGGCGAGATGACAGGCAGCACCGGATCGATTCTTCCACGATACTAGTCGACCTGCCACGAATTGTCCGACCCAGCGCGGACACCCTCGAGGGGGGGTTATGGTTTGCACCGCATCCAACAGGTGGAAGGGCACGGAGCGCCCGCCGGCGTGATGATGAAGAGAATACAACGCAGAACATACAGGCAAATTGTGATGAACTACCCAAGCAAACAATGATCAAGCGCGACTGGTCCAAGGAGGCATCGGCGTCAGGTCCCCAGTATTGCAGTCTGACGCTCAGGTACGAGTCTTCCGCCTGCATGCAGAGAGGACAGGCAGCGGACCCTTTGTACAGTAGGATAGGTGATCTCGCGAAGACAAGGCAAATTACGTCCGCTGCCTTGGTTGCCTGTGAACGCCTTATCCAATTCCTCGTCAGCCAAGCGGCCACGGCCTTCGGCTGCAAGGCAACCGGGCAATCCTGATGTGGCCCCAGGTGATTGGTTCACCTGACGGCACTGGGCGCTGTCAGTGCAGTCTATTGTCGACTGGTAGCTGCTTCATGCTCAATCTTCGTTTTTGACCAATTAAAAATAAAGGACGGCACCGAGTCAGAGAAATCGCACATATTCAGCCTTGGCTGAATGCCCGTCGGCGGGCCCACCACTCTGCAATCGCAGCTTGTTGTTTGAAGAGGATTGCCTCTACCAGAATGAGCACCTTAAGGTAGAGATCTTATGCGACCTTTTTTTTGGTTATTTTAGCTTTCTGCTAGGAAAATATCTCGGACGTAATTTTCTCAAATCTCCACCCAAAGTGCTGATGGAACGCCAGTAAGTAGTCAAGGCGGATTCGTGGTCAAGGCTGTATCGTGCACGATACCAGACCTGGACCAGTGTGATGCCATGAGACTCCACATCAGAGACAAGAAAAGATATTTACCTGGTTGCGACGTTGATAACAGAGACGAAAAGCATTGAACGTTTTAAACGCACTTACATATTAGATGCGTCCTTTGGCCGAACTACGGTCGGTTATTGTGCCTCGGGGCCGCCGAAGTGCTGACGGTCGCTTCGTTGCCTGCTTGCCACCCAGAAAGCCCGGCGATCCATCTTGGCAACAGCGCAAGGTACAGTACATAACTTAAAGGATAAAATCTTTCAACTATAAGATTGAGTTCCATATGTTCGCGCTGGTGACGGAGTCAATCTCTTTGTCCAGTGCCGGCCCGTCTGGAAGAGGCCCGTAGTATCCGTAGTATCCGGTACGGGGATGGATGCCTCTCAACTCACGTGTTTCCCATACTCGTGGCTGCTTCGTCCGGGCCAGTGATCTCATCTGAACCGTGTCTGCTTTGCCCAACGGTTTGCTGGTCTTGGTAATCAATGTGCATTTGCGCAAGGAAGTAGCCTCTCTACGAGCTCTTCCTGCTTCTCGGCGTAGGAGCGGTGTTCGGAGCGCCTTCGCCCTGAAGTCCCGTGCCTTCCACCAAGCCTTCAACGCAGCATCGCGTCTCCGCACGTACAGAGCAAACTAGGTATGCTTTTCGCAGATTCGGTGTACTGCAGGTCATGGAATCGTTGAGGCATTCGTACTATCCGGGACGACACCCTTCCTCACGCCTCAAATCAACGCATGTTTCCACTCAATGTACGCCGTTTCATCGGCGTCCTAACAATCATCCCAATTGCCTTTAAACAAAGCTCGACGCACGGCAGCAGATGGATAATGGCTGGTCTCAGCTTTGCTGAGGGTCGCGATCGGCCTGTCGAAGGGGACGAGTCGGATGTCACAACATCCCGCCGCGAAACGCCGAGACTTTGATGGTATTCAAAAACACACACCATGGCCTGTGCGCCCGTAATAAAACCCGAGAAAATATCTTCTCAGCTCGAATAGACACATAATTTATGTGAGATACGGCCACGCTTGTTTTTGCGACCATACGAGACGAGCCTCCCTGTGACGTCCTACCCGTGCTGTTGCACTATTGTGGCGCTGGGACCATGCCCTGCAGGAAGGCAGGTACCTGAAACATGTCTCCTGCGCAAGCCTCTACAGTACGTGAGAGATCTGTCAGTTCCATGTTTATCGAATGTTGTACGGTATGGTATAACATAATCGATCGTCGACAAGGATCAGCCCGGCGGCTGTCAGGTTTCGCCCTACGAAAGACAGTGAACAGTGACCGCCCGTCGCCGTTGCATTGGCCCAACACCATGATTCGTGACGAGCATCCTCAAAGTAAATGGCAAATCGTACGGTAAAATAAGTCTGAGGCTATTTGAAAGTTCCGCATCATTGGTTAGCTGCGCCGGGACATTTGCCAGAGTTTGGCGTTGCGCCCGCAATAACCGGACCTGTGCGCGACCGTCTCGGAGATGTCCTGCTGTAGAAACACGGCCCCATGGCGGTGGTCAGCCATTTTAATAATATATACCGAAATAAAACTCAAAGACAGAAATAAATCTCCTAGATATTTGTACCGCGCCCCAGCGCCAGGACGAGCGATGGGCTCCAAGTGCCAGCGGGAAACGTGTGCAACCCATCCATGGCACTCGGCTGTCCCGAACACCGACCCCAACATTTGCTGTGTCAATAGAGCGAAACAATCGTAATATGGACCCATCCAAGGCTCCAAATTGTTTTCTGACCTTTGTTTAAAATATAGCGCTCGATAGTAGGTAGGTGCCTTTTTGATGATCGCCGTTGTGGTGTCCCATGTCGTCACGCTGTGCAAAGTCTGCCGCCATGCACGATGCGCCGAGTCTCTGCTGTCCATGAGCATGCCTTGACCACATTGCGTTTCATCAACCCTCTGTGTCGGAAAGACATAAACCGCCAACACCCGAGGACTCCAGGTAATATGCACTACGGTGACAGAGATGGAGAGTATGTTCGCTTGGTGGGACATGATGTTGACGGTCGCGAGACGGCAACATACGCCCCACGGTTATATACGGCTACAGGTCTCGCAACAGTGCCAACCGAACAAGTACTTTAATGTGTCTTTTCCCATATGCAAAGTAAATTACACAGTAGCAGCTAATTTTATCCAAGCTTCTATTATAAATCGCCGCATACATGTGAGCACGGCCAACATGTTATCGTGGATACTGCATCAATGTCTCATTGTTGCTTGATAGAAAGGACGCCGCACAAGCCCCAGTACGAGTGCGTCGAAACATTTTCGCTCAAAGGCGTGATAGAGAAGATTATCTTACGTTTGACTGGGGTCAATGAGCCCTGAATAAATTGCCGATTCATCTTGTAATTGTTGTGCTGCATACATTGAGAAGGAGACGCACAGGGGCTTCGTCGGCAACAGATCCAGTCCAGCCAACAGTCAGTTGATGCTTGTACGTAATACAGACCTAGATCGCTCCCCTGGCTATAAGGATCATGTTCGATTTGCCCATGCGTCGCTGCGATGTTAAGCCACCAGATGTTTGCAATATCTCCTTCCCATCCATGTGGATTGATGGTCACCAGTTGAAATCGGGCCCAACGGCATAAGCCAAAAGAACCGCAACCGTGCACCACGACTGTCCGAAAGGCAGGCCACTTGCCTAGTGAATAAATGTAAACTATTTCCAGTATACTTGTACCACAATTCACATACCACTGAACTCGCGGTGATGGCTTGCCGATCGACACGACCTGGGCCCCGCTGCCTGGCTGTACTGAGCGGATAAGTTGCAGTCGCCTAGGGAAGCGTCATATATGATCCAGTCCTGATAAAACAGATCCATTGGCTCGGGCTTGGTTCCAGGGGACTTCCACATCCAGACACAGCACTCCAGTTGTCAGCAGAGGATGAACCGGACCCAGCGTTGATTAATGTAAGATCGTCCAAGGGAACGCGCCATGCCTACGGTGGCCTTTCCCAAGCGCGAATACGGCCTGGATTCCAATGACGGAGCTGACCTCACATGTACGAGTCGGCCAGGTCCAGGACATGCCTGCACGCGAAGCACCAGCCATGTCAGGCAGATAATGTGCTGCCTCTGATGGGTCCTCGACACGCGTGCTGGCGGGGTGGTGGCATACGGCGCACCAAACAGGCGCTTATCACGCCTGAAGCTCACGGGCCGTAGCCCAAGGCGCACGAAGTGGCTTGGACCCGCTTCTCCCAGGCAACGCAACGTTTTCCCTTCCACGCAACGCTTTCCCTTCCACGCAACATTTTCCCTTCCACGCAACACTCCCCCTTCCACGCAACGCTCCCCCTTCCACGCAACGCTCCCCCTTCCACGCAACGCTTCCCCTTCCACGCAACATTTTCCCTTCCACGCAACGCTTCCCCTTCCACGCAACATTTTCCCTTCCACGCCACGCCCACGCAACACTCATTCAAGTCCACGTAATCTCAAGCCCCTCGCGCGACCAGCGACGCCGTCCAGGACTTGCGAGTCTCCTCCTGACCAAGGATACGAGATCGGAGCTTGCTATCATGGAACTCGTGCTCTGCATTTGTGGCAATAGCTACACAGAAAGTGGCCACAGAAGTCATCGGAAGAAGGCGCACTTTGATTGCTGCGAAACTATTTTCTTTGGCGAGGAGTGGCTGAACCACCGCAACACAACAGGCCACACCGGTGAAGAGGTTCACGCATGGACAAAGAAAAAGGCTTCTTATTGTGAGAAGGTAGAGTGCAAGCTCGGATGCGGGTCGACTCTGCAACGTGACAGGTTGAAAAGACATCACGGGTCCAAGCACTATAGGTGCACCGCCTGCGATCGAATACTCATATCCACCGGCAAGAAAGAGCACGAGCGCAGCACGAAGCACGCCTCATACATGGTGGTTCCTTCCCTTGATCGGGAGCAGCTAGGTGCTGTAATGGGGACATCGACACAGAAAACAGACGAGCCCGGAATGCCTCGCGAGAGCATTGAGACGGTCCAAATGCGCACCAAGTACGGTTCCATGATTCAAGATTTGCTTCGAGAATGCCGGAACCCGAAAAACTCTCAACTCGGCCATACAAGGTGGGAGGATAGCTTGACACTCCTAAACCGGATCTTCCCTGCTGATCGCGACATACCGATCGCGCGAATCGGGCCCATATCAACAAGGGCGGACGACGCAGACGTCTGGTACACTACAGAAGACGACATAGAGAGAATGATGGCCCAAAACTTCATCTTGCGCAAACCCACTGTGGTGAGATCACGTCAATTAGGACGACGAGGCCAGGGACTGGATCACTTCTTAGAGGCTCTGAACGATCATTTTGGCGATAGCAAGGTGGACGTACAAGACCCAAGTACTAAAAAGAAAGCCGCGGTCTCCTCACCTGTCTGCGACGTTATTGGCCGAATTAGAGAAGGGGCGGACATTCCAGCAGGGCGACTTCCGATAAACCTGCTGAACCTGAAGTATCTGGGGCAAGTCCCACCGGCTCCTGCATTCCTCAATCTGCGTCGGTTCGATGTCCTTCCGGCAATCAGCTCACGTCTAGAGGCGGAGTTTACCGGACGAGCGATCGCCGGCAAACGGGGCCACGCCATGATGGTCGAGGCCAGAGAAATTGACCTGGACCGCTCCTTGACCTTTTCGCTATTCGCCCAGCGAGGTGCCTTTACCGGATTCCACGTCGATAGCCCAGATGCAACATGGGTATGTCTTGAGTGGGGCCTGAAGCTTTGGATTTTCGCGACAGACACGAACGAATCCGAGATGGTCAAGTTCACAGATGAAGGCGACAATTGGGTTCCCGATAGTGTTGTCGCTATTGTGTTGGAGCCGGGTGATACGCTCATCATGCCCTCCGCACAGCTCCTCCCTCACGCTGTACTTACGTTGGCAGACTCACGGATGACGGGTGGTATGTTCATGGACGCACTTCGCATTCTAGAGTCGATTGAGAAGCTCCTGTGGATATCTATACGCCCGTCTGTCTCGAATGAGTCAATACCGCTGCAGCTCCTCTGAGGATGGAGCCACCTGCGCAAGCTTTTCTATGACAGAAACCAGTCTACAACTGACCGGGCCAGGTTCGAAAAGATCACGGGGC
The DNA here is from genome assembly GCA_029168975.1 of Purpureocillium lavendulum. NCBI lineage: Eukaryota > Fungi > Ascomycota > Sordariomycetes > Hypocreales > Ophiocordycipitaceae > Purpureocillium > Purpureocillium lavendulum. The sequence goes on from JAQHRD010000015.1 coordinate 543,380, forward strand.
TACTGCGCGAGAACTTGAGCTGTCAATGTACGGGCACTTGCGGGAAGTCAAGTTTGACTTGCAGATGCTCGTCGTCAGTGGTGCAGGACCAAAGATGCACCCCTTGGTGCCATGCCGCATCCACAAGGAAAGAACGCAGAGCCTCCAAACGCACAGGCGCAGTATCCGGCTGAGTCTGGCGTTGTGCTGATGCATAAGGGAGTTCGATTTCCCTCGAGCCGTCAATGCGGCATGTCACTGCCTAACGGCCGGGTCAACGGTACGCAGGGAGCTCCAAGGGCTCAGCTAAGGCGACCATTAGGGGATCCTTGTCGCAAAATAGCAAACACCAGATACGACTGGCCCAGGTCAAAGAGACGCAAAAATCTAACTTGCGTCCTCGCAGACACGAATCGTTAATTTCATTTTAATAAAGAGACGAGCAAGAAATACTTTCGTGCATAGTCCAGGAATTCAGATACCCCAGCAGCTGGATCACAGCGGCGCATACCGCCAGACATTGAAGATCACATGGGAGCCCAATAGATCGAATGTGCCAGGCTATCGACTCTCGATAAACTTTATCTTCAGAACGACATTGCGCAGAACAATTCCAGTAAACGGCAGTATGCTACAATGCTTCGTACTGGTGGCGCTGCTTGAGCACACGTCCAGGACAGCTTGCTGCATCAGTACCCTACAGAACAGACGACGAATGACACAGAAATGCTCGCAGTCGGCCGTGTGCTGCCCGTTTGCACGGCCGCGTGCCCATAGGTTGCAGCCATGATGAGTGCGGCTGTTTTCGCGATCGAGATCGGTGGTGTATCGAGGATGAAGGTGCGGCCACCCTCCGCCAGAGCTAGTAGCATCAATTCGCGAACTTCGATGCCTCTTTTTCCTACCACGACGGGCGAGGTTTAGGTACAGTGCGGCAGTACGTGGGCAGCTGATGGACCGAGAAAGACCGCATCGCAAAAGTTGGGCGTGGGCAATACGGATGTACCATCGGCCCAGGTCAAGATGTCAACGATCTGGCGGCACGGCAGCACTGTCGAAGTCGCCACGAAGGAAGGCCACAGACAAATTGTGCAACTTTTGGAGCCGTGACAGCCCGCACTTGGTGTAATTATGGACAGTGTTCCATCCCCAGCCGAGGACAGGAAAGGGAGTTTGTGAATGTGGCCGGCTCTGCGGTGGTGTGGAAGGCTGTGAGCAATCGGCCATATCCAGGCGCCCTTGCACCACCGAAAGTGCGGAAACAGATAGGCTCCATAACCCCGCCCAAGGAGCAAGTGGACAGTTGACCAGACCCAGACGCCGCTTTCTAGGCGTCGTTGAGCGGTGTCTCTCGGTCTTCCGGTTCCTGACAAGCAGACCACACCGTTGAAGATTGGTCGAGTGTGGTCAATCTGGCCCGCACAGTCAGAAAGAAGAATTTGGATATGGGGCTGCATCCAGATGAGGGGGCAGCATGGCACTCCGTGCCTTGCGTAGACAGCGTCATCCAACTCGTGTCATGCTCGCTGATTTGGATTCGCGTATGGTGTGCCAGGGCCATGTGCTGTGCGACGTTGCGGGTACGCCGTCCAGTTTTCGACATCAGATTACTCTTTCAAGAGCGTGCGATTGTCCTGTTCTTCACGTGGCAGTTACCCACCGATCGTTGGCTTCTTGTCGCGCCGTTTGCCTGCATCTCACTCGTCCGCTCCTTGACGTGGTCGATTAGTGACGTGGAACATGTAAGTGGATGCGGCGGCCGGGACCTGCTTCGTCCGATGCCTGACATGCAGACAGGACAGGGACGTGCACCGACCAATCCTCTCTGCGTCGTGTTGGCAGCTACGGTACATGTCGGTTTCTCGACATTGTTACGGCAGCCAGAGCGTACCGTGAAGATCATTGCGAAGTAGGGGAGACCACTTCGTCCAGTTCTTGCGTCGCGTGTGGCAGCTTAAGTACATGTCAGCTGAGCAACGTGGTTGCATGGTGACGGCCAGTTCTGCCGCGCAGATCATTGCGGATGGCGGTGGCCACATCGTCCGCCTGGGCCATCAACATTCAGACCCGGACGAAGGTCGCCATACAGTGCGCGACGACGGACAAGGGTGCTGGTTCGTCCAAATCCATCATGTGGACGGCATCGTCCGGTTCCGAACATGCCGCTCGCTGATGCCTGTGCCGAGACGCAGTCGCACGGATTGTGCCGTGTAACTGTCGACTATGGCAATGGCGGGCATTGTCCAGAGCTTGACGAGCAGATCACCGTACTGTAGCACACGCGGTCTTGGAACATCTTCGCCCGCACGCTGCGTCGCAGCTAAAGTCGGTTTCCTGACGTTGTCTGGTGGCAGCTCGGTCGCGTCCTGCCGTCCAGCCTCTGCTTGTCTTCGGCTGCAACAGGTCATGTCACTTTCTCGACGTCGTTGCGTGGAGCTGTGTCCATTTCTATGTAAGACGCTATGGGGCCACAGGGCCTGATTCTGGATGTGCAGATCTAAGTCGATAAGCTGCTGCCGCGTCCGATGGTGACCACGCAAGTCTAGAGTAGGGCTAGCAACGTCACAATGGCGAGCATTTAGCCGTTACTGTACGTTTGAATTACGGACTTACGGTAGCCACACCATCTTCTGGGCCTGTCCGTTTATCCAATTACAGTTATTGCCACGGCCGGTATGGCCCAGGTACAGTAGAGACGAGAATACGGCGTTCTTGTGATGTGTCCAGAAGCTGGCTAAGACGGGGTGGTGATGGAGGCAGTCGTATTTGGACATTGCTTCGCCCATGACGCTTTTGCGGCTCTTAAGATCGTAAGAGGCCCAAGGCCAGAATAGTTCGCGGCAACAAGCCGCCATGGCACCTTCTCGTCGTGACGTGGGTGTGTCCACTTCTATGCAGGACATTATGGCTTCGCAGGACCTGATTCTGGATGTCTAGATGTTGTGCGGTATGCTGCCGCCGCGTCCGAAGGGCCAGTTCCCCTGTAGGAGACATTTGCAACGCCAGTGGCACCGAAAAGCAGAAACCAGCCTTCTGTCCTGATGTGGGCAAAGAGCGGGTCAGCTCCCAAGTGATCATCTTGTCGACTTGTCAGACGTACGGTGTGGATACCAGCATTAAAGGCGTCACTGTCGAAGGAATGGGTGTGAGGGCAGTTGCCCAAGTGTGTTGATCGTGATGTGTTCTGCTCATTCTCTGGCCAGCTTCGTGATTCCCTTTTTCCTCTTGTGGGTCACTGGGAAGCTCATCTCGCTACACGCCCCTGTATGCACTTATCCGGTGCGAGTGGAGTTATGCACGCCTGGTAGTGCAACACGACTACGGCACCTGCAGCCCGGTCGGTCGGGTGGTGCAGAAAAAGTACACTATGGCGGCAAAAGGTGACCTTCAGTGACCCCATCCACCCCCCCGAAACTCGTCCCCGCAGCCAAAGCCAGCCCTGATATTCCCATTCCTGGAAGCCATGGTGAAAGGCCACAAGCTCCCTGCGTACCTGCATCGTCCAGTTCCTGATGAGTTCTGATGACGTACAGAAGGAGGTCATGCAAGGCCACAACTGACCACCCGAAGCGGCGGGGAGGGGGGTGGTCATAGCGGACCCAAGTTGACAGGAAGTGGACAATTGCCCCTCATTCTCCAGCCACCCCCACGACAGAACCGGTCATGGAAGGCCACAAAGCTGCATCGGCCAGTTCCTGCCGATCCTTGTCGTTTACGTAGAGCTCATGCAAGGCCACTTGTGGCTGTTTGTAGGCGTGGGGTGGGCAACCGCCCCTGACACCCACAGCAAACCCCACCCCACCCCCCGGACTTCCTTCCATCTTCGGCAGCCATGCTTGATGGCCGCAAAAGCTCCTTGCGCTACTGCGTCGTCCGTCGTCCAGTTCCTGATTTGAAAGATTCACGAGGCACTCTCGCAAAGCCAATACCTGAAACCCGCAGCCATGAGGGGGAAGTGAGAGAATAGCGGCTCCATGCCGGCAACAAGCGGACAACCGCAGTGATGAACAGTTGCCAACACCAGATCCTTCAACCTCTTCCGGAAGTCACGCTCGAAGGCCGCAACTTCCTCGCGTGCCGTTGGGTCCAGATTTTGCGGACCTGCGCCAGCTGCAAAGCCAATACAGACCACCTGCAGCCTCGAGGGTGCGGTGGGAAGAAGCAGCCAGTCGCCACTGACTCGGCCACCAAACGCCTCGGTGCTCACTCGCCAGCGCTCTCAGCCATCCTTTAGAAGTCCTCTGTGAGACTACATATTGCCGTTGCGAGGTGTGCGGCTATTGTCCGGGCACGCAGCACCGCGGCCGATTGAGCGATCAAAGTCATTCTAAGACCAGCGCTCACACAGAAGGTAGCGGCCACGTCGCCTCTGCTCTGGGCGAATTCAACTGATTAGACTCAAGTGACAGCTCTAATTGTGTAGGAAACCGGTCTGGCACACGCTGGTAGGATGCTGTGCAGCACGCCGAACAGCATCCCATGTGTTCTACGCCGACCATCAAGCATCTGGCATTAACGGGCCACACTATGGCCAAGATAGACTATGTAGTTGGTTTACAATGCGAGCTGCTTTCAAGCCAGCCAGCCGACAAGATGCTGAGGCTCCTCGCATGTCGCGAGCTAATGGACAGCCGGGAGGGTCTGAAGGCGGAAGTACGAGGTCGCAACCCACCCAAACAGCACGTACAACCAGTCACAGGGGATCGGACCAGACCAAGGCGCCTGCGCTTGTCTACAACTGGCGGCACATGCGTGCTCAAACGCGCCGGGCCACCGCATCCGGACCGTGGAAGAGCAGCAAGGATGGACACACATAGCGATACCCGGCCGCGTTGTGCTGCTCCCGGGCCGTCGTCGCCGTCCGCAAGTTTTTGGTCAAGCCATGTATCTGGGATTGGGAATGTAAGGGATTTCCCGGTGATCTGCCGGATCCGGTGATCCGCCGGACTTACACGCGGTTGCATTCCTGGCATCAATCAAGAATTACCACACAACCACGCAGTCAAATAGTCACAAATTCAACGTGTGTCAAAATCTCGCCAGGGGTACATGCATCAATCTAATTCGCAGTCATCAAGCCATCGTGGCCGCTTGCTATTTCGTTGTGGTCTCCCGGAGCTCCGAAATGCGACTACCATCTCCCGATCACTCTCACAAGCCAAAGACGGTCTTTTCGCACGTGTTGTAGGCACCGGAGTCGTTGTTGCCCTCTGACTTGCGCTTCTGTTTGGTGGATCCTGTACCGGCGAGGCTACCGGCGGCTCCTGTGAGCGCGGAACGACCACGATTATTTCGTCTCGAACGCCGGGGCTTTTCGCGCGACCCTCAGAAGCGGCCTGTTGTTCATGCTGCATTTCGCATGCCATTTCCTGGCTATGACGCTCCAGCTCTTGCCGGACAAGCCGCGTGGTGTCCCTCCCTTGCTTCCTGGCTTCTTTTTTCTGTCGCTTTGTCTCCATTTCGGCCACTCTTTGCCTCCTCTTCTCCAGGGCGAGAGCCTTTTGCTCAGCCGCCTTCTGCCGCCGCCGAATCTTTTGCGCTTCCTTCTGCAAAGCCTCTTCTTTCTTTTGGGCCTCCATTTCAGCTTTCTTTAGACGAGCTTGAGCCACTTTTGCAGGGCTAAATATCTGAGCTGAGTTAGGATCTATGCGGTCGAAGAGATAGTCCTTCAGAGCTTTACCGCGCTGTCTGCGCTGCTTCTCATGGATAATTGTCTCACGGAGTCCCTGGTTCTCATATCGAAGCAGCTCAACCTCAGATTGAAGGCTCTCCAGAGTGCTCTTCAGCTTTCGGCTGCTGCGACCAGCATCGCTAGACGAATGGTCGACTGCTTTGTCAACGAGCCGGCGCAAATCTCGAGCAGTAGGTCGTTGAAGGGCTAGAGATTCCGCCGAGTCACCTCCCGTGTCTGAATCATCTCTTGTTTTCTCACTGATCTGCGACAGTACGACTTCTGGGTCCAAGGGCAGGAGGCCAGTCCGTTCCCATCCACTGGCAATGTTTTCCGGCGAGAAGGAAGCCTCAAAAGCGTTCCAAAATAAGGTCCAGAACTCGCGCTTCGACAGACTGATGAGACCTTGTGTCTTTGCCGTCCATTGGATAAGCTGTTTGGTGTAAGCGGTAGAGAGCGGGCTGAACAACGACACATCTAACGGCTGCAGCCTGTGAGTGGAATGGGGCGGAAACACTGCAACGATGATCCGGTGCTGGTCACACCACTCCAAAAAGTCCATGTTCACGTGGCTCGAGTGGCCGTCAGTAATGAGAAGGCGATAGTCGCGACCGTTTCGGGCCTTCGCCTTGGTAAACCGGTCGAAAACGCCGATGAGCCACTCCTTTCCAAGCTCGTGATTTGTCCACCCCGTTTCTGAGGTTGTAAAGAAAGCCGATTGATGCTCTGGCTCAAATTCCGAAAGCCAAGAATCCTGAACTTGTCCTGGCTTGCCTTGGTAGATAAGGAATGGGGGCAGTGACGTCATATCCTGACAGATGCATGCAAGGAAGGTAATCCAGGAGCGATTGCCGTCTTGCGCTGCTCCGAGCAATTTGCCTTGCTTTTTGACATTGAGCGAGAAGACCCTCTTTGTTCGATTGATTACTCCCAAGAGAAAGCCTTTCTCGTCCACATTATACGTGTTGCAGGGCAGGATGTCGTATTTCTCAATTTTCGCGCGGATCTTTGGCAGTCAGCAGCGAAATAGGGCCATTCAGCGTCAACTTACGAGCTCGAAGTAATCCTTATATACTGGGGTCCGAATCAAGTGTCCACGTTTTTGTGTCTAGCTTTGTCTGAAATGGGATCCACAATGGGCCGTTCATGGCTGGAGCCACAGGAGGCTTGGTTGAAAAGTACCTCACAGAATGCACTAACAGCGGGGACATGGCCGGAAAGAGACTACCCGACGGAGATCATGCATGGTGCCCACTCCCCCTGTGGCCATCTGGCCTTCGCGAGGCCGGCCGCCCTCTTCCCTTCTCACACACGACAGGCAACACAGGTCTGAATCTCGACGGCAGCCCTCTCCTCGACTATGGCGCCGCAACTTGCCCACTCCCAGCATGTCCAGATCCAAAGTATGCTTGAGACTAAGCAAGACGTCGAAGTTATTGCGATGGCCGTTGGCTGTACCCCTCGATCCGTCCGAAGAATCAGCAAGAATCTGCGTTGTTTCGGAACGACGAAAGCTCCGAAGAACGGTGCCGGTCGACGAAGGACAATAACGGGTCCTATGCTAGAGTCTCTTTGTGACCAGCTGCTTAAGACTCCGGATATGTACCGCGACGAAATAGTTTCGTTCTTACGCGAGAAGTTCGACGTAGAGGTGTCCCGTACGACGGTAACGCGGACTCTGAAGTCCATAGGGTGGTCCTACAAGACCAATTCCCGCGTTGCTAGCCAGCGAGATCCTGATCTTGTTGATTTGTACTTCCACAAGCTCTCGCAATACCACTCTTATCAGCTGGTATTCGTTGACGAATCGGGCTCCGATAAACGGGACGGCCACCGCAAGAAGGGACGGGCACCCGTCGGAGTCGCGCCGGTGCAACGTGACAAATTCACCCGCGACACGAGACTCCAGGTGCTCCCTGCCTATGCACAAGATGGAGTTGTACTCGCTCGCGTATACTCAGGCACAACGGATGCAGAATCGTTCGAGGATTTTACCCGTCAGTTACTACACCACTGTGGTCGCTACCCTGAGCCCAAATCTGTACTTGTCATGGACAACGCAACTTGGCACAATGAGGACAAGATCGAACGGCTCTGCTCGGAGGCAGGAGTGAAGCTACTCTATCTATCTCCCTTCTCACCGCCTTTCAATCCAATCGAGGAATTTTTTTCAGAGCTCAAAACGTTCATCAAGCGACACCGACGCGAGCATAAGGATACCTTCAATAAAGACTACAAAACGTTCCTGGAATGGGCTGTACAAGTCGTCGGTGGCAGAAAAGACAGTGCCGAGGGCCATTTTCGTCACGCTGGTATCTTAATTGAGCACTTGTAGCTTAGACGTATCGTAGATTTCTTATGAGTGGTTGGCAGGACATCAACGCAATAAACTTTCCGTTTTATAAATGATCTCGAATTGTACGAATGACATACGAAACAGGAGATTCCCGAAAGTATCTTGTAGCAAGGATAAACAGACGGGTGGTGCAATGCGCGAGCCTTCTCAACCCCCCGTTCCTTCCGAAGCATAGTCTATCATCCCAAGCAAATGCAGAAGAGCAGGGTAAACAAATGAAAGTGCGAGCAGTCTACTGCTCGTTTAGCCAAGTTTGTACATCGTTCGTGAACTGGAGGGCAATGCCCCGAGTAACACCCTTTTCAACAAGCAGGTCAGCCTCAGCTTGGGGATTGGCACGGAGCCGCGCTAGGTCAACACAATCATCCAGGATGATCTGCTTGGCCTTGAGTAAACCCGCTTTCCACTTCTCCGATCTGACCTGCCGACAATGCCACTGGTAGTAGTCTTCCACGGCGTCTTCTTTGATACCTGGGAACTTCGATCGGGAGGCACAGATGCAAGACTCTTTTGTGGGACAGTCAGTAGAACAAGTCGTTTTACGCTTTCGGTTGCACGACCCGCTGGCTTGCCCTTCTGAGTGTTCCTTCTGCTTCACTCTACTCTTAATATTCTCTCGGAGGAATTCTGGCATATCTCTATGCGAGTCGAATCGGTTTCCCGCGGATACGTGGTCGATGAGACAGGTTATCTCTGGAGTCCAAACCTTATAATGTTTGTTGCCGTCATCTGGATCGATCCAGCAGTGGGGACCTAAGGCACATGGCGGTCCTGGGCATCGCAAGATTTTGTAAACCTCTTGCCAGGTTCCAGCGAGTCGTTTACGCTCCTCATGTTGAGCACGTGTGCCTCGTGCAGCCGCTGCGCGGGTGAGCATGGGGCCCGAATCCGCGACTTCCTTGTATACGACGGTTATGGTGACTCGTAGGTTCTCGCCTCGTCGGAGCAGATGGCTCCAGCTCTTGAGCTGGTCCTCGACAACAGTCCAGTCGAAGTTCTCCTCGCGGTAACACTGATGGAAGTCGTGCTCGGCTCGTTTCGTTACTCGTTTGGAGACGGATACAACAATTCTCGTTTCGTCGAATTTAAAGCCTGCGCCGGGCAGCTTTAGCTGTCTCTCCTCAGAAAGTCTTGTCTTCAGCTTTTGATCCCAATACGCTCCAGGCGGCAGAGCTATGTCCTTGTCGGTCACTTGAGTAACAGTGCATAATCTCTTCTTCATCAGGCACAGCTTCCACTCGATCGTATAGCGGATATGGCTCGGGTCTTGTTGATCAAATCGAACACTGGCAGCTTCTTCACTCGACTGGAGGAACGGGAGCGGGTCATCGCCGTTCACAGGCTGGCTCGAGTCCCGTGGCGTCGAGTAGCGGCTGCCAAGTCGAGTCCTTGATAATGCGTTCTCAATCGTAGGAGTGCCATAGCTAAGTAGCTCAGGGTCGTAGACAAAGGCGTCGTAATCTGGGCTCGTCATTCTGAGGTGGCGAGGTCGTTGGCGCCTCCGGAAGATGCGAGAAGACAGCCATCGCTGCCTGCTCACTCGCCACAGAGCCAGCGTCTGCTACGCAGCCAGCGTGCGCTGCTGGCCCTGGGAAGCTCCCTTGCCGGGCCTGCAAGCCCATGGCCTTCCATTGCCTTCCAAGCGGGAGAGGACAGCGTGTCCTCAAGGCGAATAACACATCACGTGCAGACTTACTAATCAGGCCACCCTAACATGAGTGCAGAACAAGAAAATGCATCAAGAATCGGAGTATCAAAACGCGGCGACTGACGTTCGTGAAGAAATCACAGAATGCGAGATGGAGGAGAATAAAGAATGGAAGTGGAAGAAACGGGGCTAGGCTGGGCTTTCAAGGGTAATATACGATAGCTCATGCACTCTGACTGAGACACTGCGATCCGGCTGTTACGATTGGGTGCGTGGTCACTGACGGAGCCACTTTTGGATCAAGGGTGTGCTGTCCCGTTCCGGCCGTTGCGATTGGTCGAAGATGCAGCAATGCTGTCTCGTCTGTTAGAGCGTTCTGGCAGGTACTCGACACTGCTTACGTTATCAGGGCCACGAGCCACATCAGCCAGATTTGGGCGAGGGTTCCAAAATTTACACACACGGAATTGGGACACTTCAATCGGACCCTACTGTACCTAGACGCACTGTCTGCTTTCCTTCGTGCCATATCCAATCCATCAAACCAGGTGCAACCGAGCTTGTCACGATTGCGTCGAACGAAGCTGTACGGCCAGTTCTTTCCGACCTCGATTTTCGCGATATCCTGGGCGAAGTTCTTTATCATAGGCAAGGTAGGCGGAATCCCACGTGATGAAAGCTTATGAATATAGGCAATGAGATCCCGTTCTTGCTGTTTTGACAGCCGTGATTTATACAATCTGTCGGCGTCACGTCTTGACCGCTGTTTGCCTTGATGTCGGCGTCGCAGTGTGGTCTCGTCGCAATTGAAGCAGCGTGCAGTCTCAGCATAGTTGACCGATACCGACGACTTCAGGAAATCAAGGGCCTCATCAATCGGTGCCATGGTTGTTGAGTTATTGTCGACTGATGTCGAGTGTGCGACGTAGCGGTGATCCGGCGGATCACCGGATCCGGCAGATCACCGGGAAATCCCTTAATGTAATGTACTTTATTTACGCCCGGAGGGATTATCCCTAAAGGGCCATAACGAGAGGCTATTTGCTCATTCTGCCATAAAAGCCGTACACCTAAAGCCCAACGGTTGTTTCCTTCCTTGGCCCCTGCAGCCTCATTCCGCGAACTGACAGTCCTGCCCTGAGGTCATTCCCCCAGGGTGCCCAGCGTCCCATCCTCGGCAGCTGGAGCTCGGTCGGTCAGTGCGAGGCTGCGCGACTAAGATGTTACGCGCTGACCCCAATCCACCAGTCCAATTTATCGCAGGTTCGCCTATTCCTGTTCATCAGTCTCATCAGTCTGCCTCTAGCCTTCCTGTTGCCATTGCAAATTTAATCGTCGTTCGGACAGCAGCCATGTCGGGCTTCCATCCCTCGCCATCCGATCCAGACTTGCCTCCCAGGAAGAAAGACAAGTTCCCCACCACTTGGCTACGCCTTCATCGACTCTGCCTCTCGCCTTCTATGCTCTCATGCCACTTTTTGAGACGGTGCCAAACCCCCTTACAACTCCGACGCTTTGACTCGCTGCATTCACACGCCACCCATACATGACAGACAAGACGACAAAAGGACCAGGGAGGAAGGGGAAGAGGAAGAAAGAAGGAGACGCTTGGTCGTGCAATGCCGCGCCCCTGGTTTCTTTAACCCCATTGCACGAGGACCTTCTTGCCCTTCTTGCCGCCCTTCTTGCCCTTGCCTCCCCCCGCGGTGTCGTCGCCGTCCTCCTCTGCGGCAGCGGGGGGCGTCGCCGCGCCTGAGCCGGAGCCGGAGCCGCCGCCGCCGGTGCCCCGGCGACCGGCCCGGACGCCATCTTCGCCTTTACTCCGACCCTCCAACTCTGCTGCTACGGAAGGGGCACAGCCCGCATACACGTCGTACAGGCCTTCGTTGGAACCCATTCTGGAGCCCGTCTCCATCGTCGAAGGCGCCAACAGGGTCGCACAAGAGCAAACGGATGCCTATAACGCCAAATTAGCAGTCTTCCATGCATTCTGCGAATCATTTGACCTGGCCGCGAAGCAATTCACGTCTGGAATTGAGCATACCTTCGCGAACCAATTCGCCACCAGCTTCCTCGACTTCTGGCGCAAGTCTCTCTCGATACTGCCGCCCGTGACGGCGCCGACGTACAGCAGCGTCGCCGCCGGTCGCAGCCCTCTCCAGGGCCCTGCTGACCACGCCGCCACCCCCTCCGTAGAGGCCCCGCCGCGCTCTGCACCACAACAAACAGCCGACACACGTCTCCAGGGACGACCAATCCCCGCCCCACCGAAAGAGGACCTCCGGGTCTTCGTACGACTCGACGCCGAAGCACCGGCGAGGAACTTCGAGTCGTACGCGATCGGGACCCACATCGCCGCGAAAGTCGGCATCGACCTCCACCAAATTCCGGCAGCTTTCCCCGTGAATTCGGGTTGGGCTCTTCGCACTACGGATACCGCAACGAGAGACCTCATCGTCCAGCGCCAGTCAGAATGGGCAGAGGATCTCGGCGCCAATACTGTCGAGTCCAGCCGAAAATGGTACACCTACGTCGTCTCCAATTGCCCGCGGAGACTCACTGATCTTCAAGGCAATGAAGCCGACTACGACGAAGCCGTCAAGGGCGAAATTGCCTGCCAAACCGGCCAGACGGCGGTTAGCATCCGCCCTAGTCGTCACGACTCGAACGATTTACCAGTCAAGACACTCCTCGTGTCTTTCCTCAAACCCACGCAGAAACCCTGGCGGCTTTTCGGCTCCAGCAGACTCGCCCGATACATCGACAAACCAATTGCGCCTAGCCAATGCGACAAATGCTGGGACTTTCACGCCCGGCATAGCTGCGACCGCCGCCCATCCTGCAAACGATGCGGAAAGGCGCAGCACCAAGACTCAAACTGCGCTGCCCAAGCGCAGTGCTCAAATTGCCTAGGGCCACATGCCGCGGATTTTAGCGAATGCCCTGCACGACCCATCCGATCCCATGGCGTTTATCGTCGGCTGACACAAGAAGAAAGGAACCGCGTGCGAAAGATGGGAGCACAGCTATTCGCCCATCGAGCACGTCAAACTGAACAAAATGAACAAGGCGCCCAACCAGGCCCGCGATCGCCACTAGCACCGCCTCGCGTGCCCGAACAAGACCAGCTGCAAGGCACAGGCTCGGACGCGACTCACGAACAGCAAGGCAGCGCCGGACCACGGCCGCGCCCGTCTCAACAAGACGAGTGGAAAGAGCCAGAACGCCGCGAACCCGCGCCACAACCTGAGAGCGTCCACTCTGCGCTCAGCCCGGCCGGCACCATGTCCCCGCCATGCAGCAGCGTAGTGACAGACTACCAGCCCGAAAGCGACGATGAGACGCCTACATCTCCGCTCAAGAGAAAGCGCGTCACACGTGCCAACCCAACCGCATCACTCATATGACAGGGCGCCATAGAGACAAGACCGGAAAGAAGACCATTCGCGTTTTCCAGGCCAATGTTGGCAAGATCCCGCCGGCGCATGGCTGTGCCCTCGCCCTGGCGGTCCGTCCATGGCCGTAATGCATAAGGTACTCGTTAATGACTTCCATTCGCTCCGTGGACCCTTTAGCCACCAGCGCGGCAATACCTTGCATTGGCGAGAGATACCGCTTGCTTGCTTTGTTCTTCAGTGCTGCCAATGGGTGCGTTTGCGGCAGCGTCCGCAGGTCCACGCAGAGCCTCGTCGCAGCCTGCTTATGCCGTTCCCCTACTGCGCGGATGCCGGCCTCGGCCTCGGCCACAGCGGTTGAAACGGTCTGGAACGATCCTGTAATGGCCTGCGCACCGATTCGTTGCGCTTTGTTCAACCAGCCAGTTTCTTTCGCTCGACGCGCGCGCATCCAGACGTTCGACGCATAGTCCATGGCAGGGGGCGACCGTCGCCAAGAACAACTGTCTCGCTACCCTCGGTGAGAGCAGCTTCAGCCTCCTCAAGTTCATGGCAGCGGTCAGGCCCTTCTGGGCAGCTCTGGCCATATGGTCCTGGTACCGCAATCCGGAGTCCATGATCACGCCCAGAATCTTTGCGCTGGCCTTGGGTTTGACCTCCGTGCCCTTGATCCAGAATGACCCGTCATTTCGCGCAGTGCCGCGCGTGAAGTGGACGATCGTCGTCTTGTCCACCTCAAAGGTCGCGCCACTACGCTTCTCCCAATCGATTGCCTCATCAATGATCGACTGGATGCCGGCCCGATTCGCCTCCGTAGTGCGACCGGTCACCCAAGCCGAGTAATCGTCAATGAACGCGATGGATCCGCCTGCCGCCTTAATCCTCCGCTGCACCAGGTCTGCGTTGAAAAACAAAAACAGCACCGGCGACAACGGCGACCCTTGTGGGAGACCAGCTTGTGGTAGGTCTCGCAGTTCGGACGTGTGCCCGTTCACGACAACCGTGGCTGTCCTAGCGGAGCAGAAGGCGTCGACCCACCTGACTACCTGCTCTGGTAGTCCTCTGGCTTTCATCCTTTCCAGCAATCGTTCCTTGCACACACCATTGTACGCGCCTTTGACGTCAAAGCTGATCAGGCTTAGCACTTTCCGGGCTCTCCATGCCTTGTAAATTTGCTCTTGCAAGAGGAGGAGAGCTTGCTCGGCCGACCGTCGCTTTCGCGCACCGAAATGGTTCGCGGGTAGTAGGCCATAGGTCTCCACCACGTACGATATGCGTTCTGCGACGACCGCTTCCAAGATTTTGCCCAGCGTTGACAAAAGGGATATGGGTCGCCACGCCTTCGCCTCTGTGTAGTCTCCTTTTTCCGGCTTCTTTAGCGGGATAATCTTTGCTGTCCGCCACTGATCGGGCACGACGCCATCCCGGAGCGACGCCTGGAAGAGCGCCAGAACGCGGTGCTTCACTACGGGCCAGAGCTGCCTCCACACCATCGCCGGGAGGCCATCGATTCCGGCTGCTTTCCACGGCTTCGCCGCCATGACTTTGACTTCGACCTCTTCCAGAGTCAGAGCCGGCATGGCTACTGCCCTCCGTTGTGGACGCAGCCCTTCCTCTTCGATTCTCGTTGGCAGTGGGGGAAAGAACGTGTCGAGTAGCTGCTCTGCTTGTTCCGCCCTGTTTCTGGTCATGGTTCCAGCCTCCTTCTTCAGTGGCGGCACTTTGTCGCTCATGGTGTCCTGTCCAGGTTCCAGATATTTGGCGGCCTTCCAGATGTTGGTATCCTCGGCAAGGAAGTCGTCCCAGTGCGCCTTCCTCTGTCTCCGTATAGCGTCGTGATATTCCTTTGCTGCTTCCTTCGCTCGTCGTTCCAAATCCGAGCACACCTGACTCGCCCGCCGTTGCGTTCTGGCTTGATTTCGCCAGAACGTATATGACCGGCGCAGCTGCGTCAGATCCCTCGTCCACCAACGCTTGGCGTAAGGCGTAGGTTCTGCCCGTGGCGTAAGGTCATCGATCGCCAATACGACAACACGCATGAGCTGGTCGGTCTGTGCTTGCACACCGGCCGTCCACGAAAGCTCCCTGAGGCCCTCCTCCACTCTTGTCCTGATGAGATTCCAAGGCGCGTTATTGAACATCAACCTTGGTGTCGTGACCCGCTCGGGCAGCGCTACGTCGAAGGTCGTCTGTATTGCCCGATGGTCTGACCCGTGATCCGTCGTGTGCGGGGCGCAAATCATCATTTCGTCTGCCAGCTCTGAGGTGGTCAATATTAGGTCGATGGTGCTTTCCTGGCCCGAGCCTTGCCATGTCCTCGTTCCCCTCGGCAGCAGGCTCCGAAGGCCGTGCTCATTCATGAGGTCTATGATCGGTTCACCTTCGCCTTGCCTCCTGGCCGAGACGTCGTCGCCGGCCCAGAGCAGGTCATGCCGATTGAAATCCCCCGCCAACACCACATCGGCGCGCCTGCCCGTGCCGTCACGGAACGACCTGATCAATTCGTGGAGTGCATCCATGGCAGAGATCAGCATATCCGAGCTCTTTCCTTGCACATACACAGACACGACCAGAACATCCCTCTCCGGCAGCCGAAGCACCGCTGCTGTGAGGTCCGCCGAGGGAACAGGGACCTGCTCCGCTTCAAGATCGCTCCTCACCCAGAGCATGCTCCGGATCGGCCAGAGCGCATCGTGCCTCTGCGTGGGTATCATCTTCGTCCAGTTGCTGTGCCACATCGGGCTCGTGACCACCCTGTCGTCCACCAGCCTCGCATACGGCTCGGAAACTGCCAACACACCGAAGTCTTTCAGTGCATCGTCGTTCATCAAGGTTTGCTGAACCGGTTCTCGCTTTCGTACATTGAGTTGTAAGATGCTTAAGGTCTTACTCATTATTGCTGCGTGTGTTCCGCATACGACAGTTCCGGCCGAGCGACTCGTGCGGCCCTCCGCACGGCACGCACCTCGGTTCTGCCGCTTGGCACTCTTTGCAGTGATGTCCCGGCATCGCGCATCTTCCGCAGACTTGCGCGTTCTTGCATTGGAAGGATTTATGTCCAATGGCCTGGCAGTTGTAACACTGCACGGGTCCGGTGCGTCGTTCAAACACGTTCGTGGTAGCCGACTCGCCGGCTAGGTCGAAATAATGACCGTCAACGAGCCGTCTCGCATCGCTCTCCTTGGTGACGTAGACCACCATCGATCCATAAGCTTTTCCCGACTCCTTGTTACTCAACCAAGACATCTTGGCGATGTTGACCTTATTTTCTGCACCAAGGGCTTCGGCAGCCCCCGGCAGCACGTTTCCTTCTGCATCGAGCACCCTGCTCCTGTTCGCATTGTCCACTTTCACTGGATAGAGCTGGTCTCGCATGACTCTTACGCCGACGACGGCTGTCTTCTGCGCAGCCTCTTTCACCTGCTTCAGTTCGTTTTCGTCTCTGCAGATTACCTTGATGCGCTCCGCGGCCCGGGCGTCCCTCACGACCGCCGCGCACCGCCAAGCTGCCCGGCCGTCCTTGGCCCTCATCTCTACTTCAATGGCTTGCCGGACTTCTCCCACCTGCACACGATCCCTGTTCGCTTGTTCCACTCGCGACGTGTCGATCGTGCAATAGAGCGAACCGGCGAGAGGGGCGGCCGCCGTCTTGCTAGGCGTCACGGTTGCGGGCTGCGACGGCCGTTGCGACCCCGCCACCTCAGCGAAAGATCGCGGCGGGGTAACGGAAGGGCGCGCCGTGATGGCTTCCAGGTTGTCGCTCAGTCGCTTCAGTTCCAGGCCCATATGCTGTTTCGTGTCCTCCAACGCGACTTTCAGATCCCTGATCAAGCTTCTCTGCTCCTCGGCCGCCTCCTTCAGGTCTTGGATAGTCTCTTGCTGGGTGCGGATCAGCTCGCTCTGACCGCGGATCATCTGCTTGAACCCCGCGAACTCAGCCCGGCAATCGCCCAGAAGCTCCGAAACGTGCTGGAGCGCCGCCAGGCCCTCGCCACTGTCGTTGGCTCCATTCCTCGCATCAGTCGCACAATCGTTCTCCTTCGCCGACGTCGCCTTCGCAGTCGTTCGCGTCGCATACCGGCCGTTCCGACTCGATTCATTTCCCGAATCGTCGATTTTCCGCTTCACGACCCGGCGCCCCGTCGGCGTCAGGCTACCCCGCGGCCCCACCACGGACCCCGCATTTGCGGCCAAGCTCATCTTGCGAACTGGTCCACAACACCACACTCCTTTCTGATTGAGATAGCAATAGAAGTTTTTAAGATATTCGTCTTTTTCCGCTCCGTCCCAGGCTACGGATGGATGGATGGATTTTTATTACGCCCGGAGGGAAGTCCCTATAGGGCCTTGACACTACCTAATGACAATCTGGTTCGTTTGGTACATGGCACCCCAAGCCCCACAGATAAATCGTCGCGCCACTTAAGCCAACCTCGTCGCTCTTGATCCCATGACAGGCCTGCTTGAAGGCCAAGTTCTTCAAGTGTTCAGCATCCTATTCTCAGCAACTGAAGCACGGTCTGCCACAGCCGAGGCTGTTTTGTTAGTATATTCGCATGTTAAAGATCCACGCCCTGGGCGACGCCGGTCGATTCCAGCCTCTTCGTCGCCATTGCAAATCTGATCGTCGCACGCACGGCCTGCATGTCCGGTTCCCATCTGTCGTCATCCGACGCAGCTTTGCCTCCCAAAAAGAAAGACAAATTCCCAATCTTTGTTCGTGCGCACTCGAGCAAGATTTCCCGCTGTGCCGTCCAATTCTTGCATCGAAAGAGAAAGTGTTCTACGGTCTCTGTCGCTTGTCCGCAATCGCACAGATCCGAGTCTGTCGCTCCTATCCTGCGGAGATAGCTGTTTAGTCGAACCATGCCGGTGCGGAGCTGCGCCAGCACATCTGATTCTTCCCTTTTCAGCGAGTCGTATATCGCACGGGTATGCTTGCCCGGCAGCGCCTTGTCGATCCGTTTCGAATACTTTCCGACGCTTTCCGGTAGCTGTTCAAGCGCTCGTTCTTGGGCGAGAGCTAGCCGGAGCGTCGTCGTCCTCGTCTGGTACCATGGCATTTCCGCCTCGCATCCCCTTTCCGTGGCTCGTTTCGCTGCGGCTTTGGCCAATTGCCGCGGCGCGAACTCTTCACCGGCCGGTATCCACATGAGCCTGACAGTACAGCCTCTCTTTCGAAGTCGTTTCATTTGATCGTAGATCCCACTGATAGTACACTGTCCAGATTGCTGCTGAGGTCGTCTGATCGCTGCCACTACCGATCGGTTACCTACCGCGATTGTCACGTCCTGGGGGACAAGGCTTGGTGGTATAGATCTGAGCGCTGTCGCTACCGCTTCTAGCTCTGCTGTGTACGGATTTTGTTCGCTTCCAGGCCCGATGGTGACGGAAAAAGTGGCAAGAGTGTGGCCCACGCCGCCAAGCGTTGTGTCGCAAACGACGCCTCCCATGCCCACAGCGTCGTTCCTCTGCGACGCCGCGGTTGCTATCAAGATGTTCTGTACGTCATGCGGTGTCTTGGGCCCTTCGGGGTCGTCCTCACCCAACAAAGGGATACGGTCCGTCCACGGCCGTAATGCATACTCGTTAATGACTTCCATTCGCTCCGTGGACACTTTAGCCACCATGGCGGCAAGGCTTTGCATTGGCGAGAGGTACCGCTTGCTCGCTTTGTTCCTCAGTGCTGCCAGCGGATGCGTCTGCGGCAGCGTCCGCAGATCGATGCAGAGTCTCGTCGCAGCCTGCTTATGCCGTTCTCCAACTGCTCGGATGCCGGCCTCGGCCTCAGCCACAGCGGTTGCCACGCTCTGGAACGCTCCTGTGATGGCCTGCGCGCCAATTCGCTGCGCTTTGTTTAGCCAGCCAGTTTCTTTCGCCCGACGCGCGTGCATCCAGACATTCGACGCATAGTCCATCGCCGGGGCGACTGTCGCATTGAACAGCTGTCTCGCTACCCTCGGTGACAGTAGCTTCAGCCTCTTCAAGCACATGGCAGCGGTGAGCCCCTTCTCGGCAGCTCTGGCCATGTGTTTCTGGTACCGCAGGCCGTCATCCATGATCAACCCCAAGATTTTTGCGCTGGTTTCGGGTTTGACTTCTTTGCCCTTGATCCAGAACGGCTCGTCACTTTTCCCCGCGGCGCCGCGCGTGAAGTGGACAATGGTCGTCTTGTCCACCTCAAAGGTCGCGCCACTACGCTTCTCCCAATCGATTGCTTCATCAATGATCGACTGAATGCCTGCGCGGTTAGCCTCTGCAGTCCGGCCGGTGACCCAAGCCGAGTAATCGTCAATAAATGCGATTGATCCGCCTGCTGCCTTAATCCTCCGCTGCACCAGGTCTGCGTTGAAGAATAAGAACAGCACCGGCGACAGCGGCGACCCCTGTGGGAGACCAGCTTGTGGCAAGTCGCGCCGTTCCGACGTGTGCCCGTTCACGACGATTGTGGCCGTCCTAGCAGAGCAGAACGCGTCGACCCACTTGACCACCTGCTCTGGTATCCCTCTGGCTCTCATCCTTTGCAGCAATCGTTCCTTGCACACTCCATTGTACGCGCCCTTGACATCGAAGCTGATCAGACTTAGTACTTTCCGGGCTCTCCATGCTTTGTAGATTTGCTCTTGCAAGAGAAGGAGAGCTTGCTCGGCCGACCGTCGCTTTCGCGCACCGAAGTGGTTCGCAGGTAGCAGCCCATAGGCCTCCACCACGTACGATATGCGCTCTGCGACGACCGCTTCCAAGATTTTGCCCAGCGTTGACAAAAGGGATATAGGTCGCCACGCCTTCGCCTCCGTGTAGTCTCCTTTTTCCGGCTTCTTTAGCGGGATAATCTTTGCTGTCCGCCATTGATGGGGCACAACGCCATCCCGGAGCGACGCCCGGAAGAGCACATGAACGCGATGCCTCACTACCGGCCAGAGCTGCCTCCACACCATCGCCGGCAGGCCATCCGTTCCCGCTGCTTTCCACGGTTTCGCCCCCATGACTTTGACCTCGACTTCCTCCAGAGTCAAATCCGGCATGGCTACTGCTCTCCGTTGTGGACGCACCCCTTCTGCTTCGATTCTCGCTGGCAGTGGGGGAAGAACGTCTCGAGCAGTTGCTCCGCTGCTTCCGCCCTATTTCTGGTCACGGTCCCATCACCTTTCCTCAGTGGCGGCACCTTGTCGCTCATGGCGTCCCCGCCAGGCTTAAGATACTTGGCTGCCTTCCAGATGTTAACATCTTCGGCCAGAAAGTCTTCCCAGTGTGATTTCCTCTGTCTCCGTATGGCGTCGTGATATTCTTTGGCTGCCTCCTTGGCTCGCCGTTCCAAATCCGGGCAGGCGTGCGTGGTCCGCCGTTGCGACCTAGCCTGGTTTCGCCAGAACGCATACGACTGGCGTAGTTGTGTCAGATCCCTCGTCCACCAGCGCTTGGCGTACGGTGTAGGTTCGGCTCGAGGCGTAAAATGATCGATCGCCTCTAACACCACCCGCATGAACTGGTCGGTCTGTGCTTGCACATCGACCGTCCACGAGAGCTCCCTGAGGCCCTCTTCCACTCTTGCCCTGATGGAATTCCAAGGAGCGTTCTTGAACATCAATCTTGGCGTCGTGATTCGCTCGGGCAACGTTACATCGAAAGTCGTATGGATCGCCCGATGGTCTGACCCGTGATCCGTGGAGTGCGGGACGCACGTTATCAGCTCGTCCGCCAGCTCCGAGGTAACCAATATCAGGTCGATGGTGCTTTCCTGGTCCTGACCCTGCCACGTCCTCGTACCCCTCGGAAGCAGGCTACGAAGGCCGTGCTCATTCATCAGGTCTATGATGGGTTCAGCCTCACCTTGTCTCCTAGCCGAGACGTCGTCCCCAGTCCAAAGCAGGTCATGGCGATTGAAGTCCCCCGCCAGAACCACATCTGTGCGTCTACCTGTATCGTCACGAAATGATTGAAGAAGGTCGTGCAATAGCTTCGTGGCTGAGTCCAGCATTTGAACGCTCTTTCCTTGCACATATACCGACACAACCAGGACGTCCCTCTCCGGCAGTCGAAGCACTGCCGCCGTGAGGTCAGCCGATGGTATCGGCAGTTGTTCTGCCTCAATGTCGCTTCGCACCCAGAGCATACTTCGAATCGGCCAGAGAGCATCGTGCCTCTTCGTAGGTATCATCTTCGTCCAGTTGTTGTGCCACATCGGGCTCGTGACCACCCTGCCGTCCACCAGCCTCGCATACGGCTCGGAGACCGCCAGCACCCCGAAGTCTTTGAGTGCATCGTCGTTCATCAAGCTTTGCTGAACCGGTTCTCGCTTCCGCACATTAAGTTGTAAGATGCTTAGCGTCTTACTCATTGCTGCGCGGGTTCCGCATCCGACAATTTCGGCCGAGCGACTCGTGCGGCCCACCACAGGGCACGCACTTGGGCTCTGCAGCTTGGCATCCTTTGCGTTGATGTCCAGGCATCGCACACCTGCCGCAGAGCTGGGAGTTCTTGCACTGGAACGACTTGTGCCCGATGGCCTGGCAATTGTAGCACTGCACGGGCCCCGCCCGTCGTTCAAACACGTTCGTGATAGCCGATTCGCCGGCCAGGTCGAAATAGTGGCCGTCAATAAGCCGTCTCGCGTCGCTTTCCTTTGTGACGTAGATCACCATCGATCCGTAGGACTTTCCCGATTGTCTGTTGCTCAGCCACGACACCTTGGCGATGCTGACCTTGTTCTCTGCACCAAGCGCCTCGACAGCGCCCGGCAGCACGTTCCCTTCTGCATCTAACACCATGCTCCTGTTCGCATTGTCGACTTTGACTGGGTAGAGCTGGTCCCTCATGACTCGCGCGCCCACGACGGCTGTCTTCTGTGCAGCCTCCTTGACTTGCTTCAGTTCGTCTTCGTTTCTGCAGATCACTTTGATGCGCTCTGCGGCTCGAGCGTCCCTCACGACCGCCGCGCACCGCCAAGTCGCTTGACCATCTGTGGCCCTCATCTCCCCTTCGATGGCATGCCGGATTGCTCCCACCTGCACATGGTCTCTGTTCGCTTCTTCCACTCGCGACGTGTCAATCGTGCAATAGAGCGAGGCGGCGAAAGGGGCGGTTGCCGCCTTGCTGGGCGTCACGGTTGCAGGCTGCCATGGCCGGTGCGGCCCCGCCACCTCGGCGAAAGATCGCGGCGGGGTAACGGATGGGCGCGCCGTGATAGCTTCAAGTTTGTCGGTCACTCGCTTCAGCTCCAGGCCCATATGCTGTTTGGTATCCTCCAACGCGAGCTTCAGATCCCGGATCAAGGTTTGCTGCTCCTCGGACGCCGCTTTTAGGTCTCGGATAGTCTCCTGCTGGGTGCGAATGACGTCGCCCTGCCCTCGGATCATTTGCTTGAGCCCCGCGAACTCAGCGCGGCAATCGCCCAGAAGCTCCGAGACGTGCTGGAGCGTCGCGCCTCCGTCGCCACCGTCGCTGCCTCCATTTCGCGAGTCGGTCGCGCAGTCGCCCTCCTTCGCCAGCGTCGATTTCGCAGTCGTTCGTGTCGCATACCTGCTGCTTCTGCCCGATTCATTCCCCGAATCGTCGATTTTCCGCTTCACGACCCGGCGCCGCGTCGGCGTCAGGCTACCCCGCAGCCCCACCACGGTCCCCGCATTTGCGGCCACGCTCATCTTGCGAACTGGCCCACAACAGCACACTCCTTTCGAATTGAGATAACTTAGCAATAGAAGCCTTTGAGATAGCAATAGAAGCCTTTTTCGTTGGAGAGTGGGCTTCCCAGGCTACGGAGGCTGATAGGGCGCACTGGCGCAAAACCCATTTCGGGCCTAGCATGGGTGCGCCATCGTCCTGCAGGTACTTGCGGCCGACTCTAAACAGGTACCGAACCTGCCGCAGGACAGCGGAGTGAGGATGTGCGAAAAGGATGTTGGCCTCGGGAACAAGGCTGCAAAGCGGCCAGCGCCTTAATGTCTACAGAGTTATCGCCCAAGGTTGCGCTGGGCAATTGATGGCCGGACATTCCAGGCGTTTTTATTGAGCCATGTATGGACTTCGTCTGTTACCTGTTACGCATCTTGTGCCATGGCAGAAATTCCAGAGAGGAGGTCGCAAGCAGTCGCAGGCCGCCCACAGCACTACCCTGCACGCAGAGCCAAAAAGCGCGGACATCAACACTTAGGGAGGAAACCCGTGGGACAAGGAATGCTCGATTTCCTATCTGATACTGGCATGAAGCTGCTGTTCTTTTACCTGTGCCATTGAGGCCATAGGCATGACTCACTGTAGGCAACAGTGCTGTGCCTGCATGTTGCACCTGTGCAGCCTGCAGCCATACCCGGTTGTTGGCATTGGCACATGAGGCTCGTCTCTTGCAACAGACCGCTTCACAAGTCAACAAAATGAAGAGGCCAAAACTTCCGACGAACGATCATAGACACCACAAACTGATTTGCAACAAATTCCAGCTCATTCGTGAAGTAGGGATTACTTGCCTACCACTGTGCTTAATGTTTTGTGGTAGAGCAGCTATGCCAGTTCAGGTCAGGCGCTGAACCATGACACGGCGGACCGTTGCCGTCCCTGATTCGCGCAGCGGGCGCGTCGCCCAGCTGTGCACCTTCAGGGGTCATGAGTGGTCATGCCCCGCAGCGGGCCGGCCACGGTCGGCACCCGGCCACTCGCCCGCTCTCCCATCGCCTCGTGCGGAAACCCAGCAGATGAGAGTTGCCGAAAATGTTTCTGCCAACCCCTGGCGTAGAAGCTCACTAAGCCAGGCATTTGGACATGGAATCCTTGCGAGGATGGCGACATTCGCATTCATTCCCACTGGGAAACTGGTAAACAATGCACGCGGACCAGCGAAACGTTGGGCAGCGCGGTCCGCCCCTGAGAACTCGTCCTGCCACAGGCTAAAATCGTGCTCCAGTTGGTTGGTCGAACAAAAAACGCCACGTTCGATTCGATGTTGTCGAACGTCGAATGGAGCCCCCCCTGTTCTTTTTTTTTTTTTTTTTTTTTTTTGTTCATAGACTGTCCCAGCTGCCCCTTTAGGGGCTGCTATGCAGCGTACGACTATTAAATACAGGTAATGCCCACTCTTCGCGTTCGGGTACACTTTCCTCCTGCAAAGAACTGCCCAGCTCGCAACTAGGTCGATCCCCCAGTCTAGCCACCCGGACGTTCTGATAAGCGACGTCCGTATTTACAAGTCCTCCTGAATGTTCCATATATATGCTCTTGTCGGGCCCTTTCCGGCCCTCCTCTGCTTCTGTATGACCATAATCACTCGTCTGCGCCGTGTGTGAAGAGTACAGTGGACCTGGCCCTGGAGCCCGTCCTCAAGTTGCCTTGTTTGAGCGTGTTGCTATCGCTGGGCCGCCTAACTGCCGCCCCTGCGATAGCCGTTTGGCTGTGTGCGCTACATGAAGTGCCGATGTGGCCGTGTAGAGAAGTACTGGCCGAGTTTGAGGCTTGCCCATTGATGTTTCTTGGGTCAGTGCTTGCTCACGACAACCTAGACAGCACTCGCAGCCGGGCGCGTCGCAAATGCGTCCTTTGCATAATGATGTGCTAGGATGTAGGCCAGCTGTGGTAGGTGTAACATGTGAAGTGTCTTTGTGAGAAGAGTTCTGAGCTGTGTGTGGTGTTGTTGCCGGTGCTGTGTAGAGTCGTTCAATGTAGTGTTGAGAAGTGAAATTTAACAATGCTTGTTCGCTGTGGTTTCCAATCCATCTCGGACGTCGCGAGGTGTCGTCAACCTTCAAACCGTAAACTGTGGTCGGGCAGGAGGCAGAGTGATCAGGTCTGTCCTCCATCACGGGCGGACCGGCAGAGGAGCACGACTTCCACCACCGTCCTGGGGCTGTGGTATTTGGCGTTTCGGGAGGTTGAAGAGTTGATGCCGTCGCGTCGTCATGTTGATGGAGATTGTTCATCCGTTTCCTTTGCTCCGCGTCGCTGTCGCGTATTCCTCGATATTCTGTACCGTAAACTATTATCGGGCAGGAATAATGGGGCAACAAGGTCCATTTTCCATCTTGGGGGGTACTCGAAAGGGACGCAACCCCCTGTACCGTACTGTGTCTGTGATGTTTGTGTTTCGTGAGGTTCAGAAGTCACGACTTTTGCCGCAGCGGCGCGTCATCCGGGGAGGATAAACTATCCTCGCGATGTGTTCTATACTGTTGTTCGGCGTGTTCGACGTTGTTCTGGCGACATCCTTCCTCGTACCATGTGCCTCGGTCGCGTAATGCTCGACGTCCGATGCCGTAAACTATTGTCGGGCAGGAATGGTGGGGCATCCAAGTCCATCTTCCATCTTTTGGCGTACTCGAAAGGGGGCACGACTTCCTTTACTGTACTGTGACTGTGACGTTTTGATGTTTCTTGAGGCTCGGTGGTCGGTTTCGGCGCGTCGGCGCGTCAGTGGAAGAAGGATGGCCCGTCGCTGAGCTCCTACTAGCACTCAGAGACAGCATAGCTGTCCCTTCGCGAGTTTCCAGCCGAAAAACGCGTCGTCTCGCCGTCGGAGGCAGCTTTGCAATGGAATATGAAGCTCTCCAAAAGTTCTTCCAATGCGCTGTTAAGGTGGCGATGGGCTCCGACGGCAAGGTGTGTGGTGGAATCGCCCATAAGCGCCCCCCCCCCCCCCCCCCCCCCAACAACTAACGAAGTGCTAACAGCACCAAGTGGGGGGAAGTGTTTACAGGGGAGAGTTTTTCGGACCCCCGATTTGATTTGATTTATTTGTTTGCAAGTCTGGTTGCCGGATTTGGTAGTACCTGGACAGTTTCATGCGCGTTGGACGTTAAAACCCGCCTCGCGGGACTGGCCTTGAACTGGGCAAGCAGCCAGCAGCCAGCATCTGGACTGTCTGGCGTCCGACGTTACCGATCCGCTAGCACCTGAATCGGCTAGGGACTAGTCCTTTCGGGAAGATACCAGCCAGGATCCGTGATGGCGAGCTTAGTGCCTGGGCCACATGACTAGTTCCGGCAGCCGGCTGGGGCCCCGGGTGGGCCAAGATCGTCGGCTGGGCTGTGCGCGACCCAGGTACGATTGGATGGACGGACCTCGGGCCAAATACACCCGACGAGAATCATCTGCGACCAAAGCCCAGACGGGCGCGGACAACATGGTTCCTGCCGTTTTGGGCATAGGGGCGATTTGGGTGGCACCTGAGACTACCCTGGGCCTGACCAGACCCCTGCGCCAGCAACCTTGCAGCCTCGTGGTTGTTGGGACGTCTCCACTGGGTCGTTGCCAGGTGCAGTATTAACCGACGGGCATACGTGACTTCGAAGCGGACAAACCGTCGCGGTGGTCCAGCAGCGCAAGACCCGTGTTGCCGCCTTGAGTGATGACCGGTGCAATAAACACTATGCAAAGGGTAAGGTACGCCAAGAATACCATACGGGGCTTGATGAAATGCATCCGGCCGACACTAACAGAGCGGCCGACCGCGGAGGTGCCTTGGGCGTCGGCGAGGAACTGCGAAGCAAGGCAGCACTGGTGTCATGCCTCGTCTCCGTTGCAAAGTTGATGAAAAATCTGGCTGCGTCAGTAATGTCGACGTTCAGGCACGACAGTCACGCTGAACTCACCCGGCGACAAGGGTGCGAACCACTCAATTCAATCCACGAGATGCCTCAATTGCGTTGAGTTGACCTGATCAACGGCCCTTTCCAGTGGAGTTGATCAATTGGAGGTCAAATTGAGTTGAATGTCCACCAGTTGACGTGTCACCCCAAGCGAACCTATTCCCACTTCTCGTCCTCGTCCCCAGTTTCTTCGAACCTTCTCATCCATTGTCTGTCCTCTGCCTCATCCTCTGCACTGAAGTTTGCAACAGGGAGCAGTAGTACGTCCAGATCCTCAATCACCCCAGCCCGTAACCACGACCGCAGAACTTGGCACATCCCAATAATGTCCGCATCAAGCCGACTTCGTAGGGGCGTCACCATCCGCCCTGCCGCCGCAAACAGTCTCTCGCACTCCGCCGACATCGGCTGAATCGTAAGGAAGTCCAGCGCCATTCGCGAAAGGCGTGGATATCGTCGTTTGCGCTCCTGCCAATACGCTATTGGATCTCTAACTTCGTTGTCGCCCTCCTCAAACGAGGACTGCCACAACTCAAGCTCGTCCGTGTCTTCACCATTGCGGTCCGCTGGAGAAACTTCCTCGTCTTTCACCACAGTGCACCCAGGTGTCGCTCGAGTGCGCTCACAGTAGGCTTGGAATGGGTTGTAGTACTTCCGCTGTCGTTTCGCAGCCGGTTCCTCACCTTCGTAGGCCACCGTACTCCGCGCCGTCTGCAGATGACGGTATTCCGCCTCCCATACTTCTCGAACCATCTGCTTTGCCTTCGTAACCCATGTCGGGTTATCCTTCCACTCGTTCTCGAAATATCCCCACCGAAAAGCCGGATGCAATGCCAAGGCCGCATAGTAGATCGGTGTCTCGTCCAATCGGCTGTAGTACTTGTTGAGTTTCTCCCAGCCGAGGTTGATGTTGATCCTGAAGTGCTCCGGATCGGGTATCTCGGATGCCAGTTGTTTGTAGTCCTCGAGGACCTCCAACAGGAACTCAAATCCTTGCACAACCTCCCAAACATTTCCATACGAGCCTACCCACCCTCTCTTCCGCTTGCGCTGCTGACCATCGCCTTCTAGAATCTTGACAGCATCCTCGTAGAACCCAAGAAGCTTGGCCAAGTGGTCAAGGGCTACCCAATCGTTTGCAGTAAGTTTGTTTTCCTCCAAACAAATCCGGGGCTCCTTAGCCGACTTCCTAACATTGCCTGTTCTCCTGGACCTGTGCTCTTGCTCCCATTGCTGCCGATGCTTTAGAATCAGCTGTTCGAGAAATGGTCGAAGGCTAATGGCCCGCCTGATCATGTACAGTTGGGAAAGCCATCGGGTGTCGTTGTCCATGATCAGATCAAGCGGCTTCTTGGCTCTAACTCTCGGGTCCGAAGACATGTCGAACTCCGCGCGCTGTATGCTCCGCAGCAGGTAAGTGAGATGGTCCGATCTTCTAACGTCAGCTACAAGGTTGTGCAGCTTTCCGACAGGTCCCTTGCGACGCCACAGCTCGTGCTCTGCCTCAGACAGAGCCGCTGCGCCCGACAACTGCTCTTCAAAAGCCTCGACCTTGTGGCCGAAGAGTAGCGCCTTGGCGGAGAGATTCAGAGTATGGCCAAAACAGCGCCCACGCCTCGTTGATCCGGCAAACCCAAGCTCGCCACCAATGACCTCCATGGCCGTATCGTTGCTTTCTGCGTTGTCGAGAGTGAAGTAGCCAATCCGATCTTGGATCCCATAGGCATCGAGGACATCGAGGATTTCGGCCGCAATGTTGTGCCCGAAATGGCGCGTTCGTAGTTCAGGGACCCCCAGAACAAGCTTGCGCGGCTGGCTGCTCTCGTCCCGAAAGAAACACGTAATTCCATACAGGCTATACCTGTTCCCCGACTTCCACCCATCAAACGAGACGTGGATCAGGCCGCATGACTGCCTCAACACAGCCATAACCTTCTCCTTGTGTGTTTCGTACGCTGCGAGAACCTTGCGGCGGATGGTTGATCGAGTGATGTTTGCATCGGTTATCTTGACGAGTGGGTTGAGGTATTCGAATATTCGACGCAGCCTCCTGCTCGCAGACGCTGAACGACTGGTTCTCCTCGATGATCCATTCGAGCAGCAGACGTTGGAAATGCTTGCGGTCGAAGCCCTTAACAAGGTTGTTCGCGATATCTCGTTCTCGTGGAACTGCGATGTCGAGCTTCATCACATCAGCAATGGACCTTTGGTCTTTGCTCTTCAACTTCTCTGCTTTCTTCTGCGCTGACGATTTCGTTGCCTCGGCCGGAGCGCATATTCCGTGATCCTTGTACAGATGATCATTCGCGTTCTGAATGCCTTTTTCTGCGAAGTTCCTAGGCCGTGGGCGTCTGTTTTGGATGCAGCGCTTGCATACCCATCGCCGGCTTCCGTTGGATTCTGGATATCATATCCAAAGGTCCATACCCAGGATGATGTATCACGAACGCGCTGTGACCACAGATGATCGGGGAAGATGCGCCAAAGGTACTGATGCTCAGGCTCTTGACTGGGTGTTTCTGATTGCGCGCTGGAGGCAGGCGTTGCTAGGTGGCCATCCGTAGGTGTAGTGTGGGCGAGCGCTTCAATTTCATCTTTCGTGGAAGGCGTAGTAGATTCCATTCTGCCCTGGTATGGTTCAAGATGGTTCGTGATGTCAGTCACACTCCTGAGGACTCAGACGCGGTGGCGCAGTCGCGTTTGTTTCTCTCATGCGTCGCGCCCAGTTTTACCATCTTGGGCCTAGTGCGGATAGAAGTGGAGGCACAGTGGCAAGGGGCAATCACGACTTATGAATCTGCCATTGGAGCTTACAGCGAAATCTCTACCCTAAATCAACGACTTCAACCCATTCAATCAACGGAAATTTAAAATGGATTGACGTATTATATAATCAAGCGTGATATTGATTGAATTGAATTGACGTATTTGGTCAATTTGGTCAACCCGGTTGAATAACGTTGAGTGGTTCGCATCCTTGGGGCCAGCCGGCTCAGGGGTACCTTTCCAGCCTCGGAACCAGGGCATCATCGTCTCGAATGGCCTTTCCTCCTGGTCATCCCGATCCAAACGACCCATACGTCGCTTCAAGTTGTTGACGATGTCAATGGGATGGTAGTTTGGAATCGTCGTGCTCCATCCCGTGCCAATGCCGTCGGCGCCGTTCACCAGCACCATGGGAATGACGGGAGCATATACATCAGGCTCGATGCGGTTGTTAACGTATTGAAACTTCAAGTTCGGCTCGTCAAGCGGCGAGAAAATCTTGCGGGCGAACGGAGAAAGACGCGTGAAGATATAAGGAGGTTCGGCGGCGTCCAATCCTCCATTAATTCGCGAACCGAACATACCGACTGGTTCCAGGCAGTTGATGTTGTTCGACCCCACGAAGTTCTGAGCCAGTCCGATGATGGTCTGCTCGAGAGACGCCTCGACGTGGTGGTAGGCTGGTGACGAGCATCAAGATGAGCCAGCCGCCAAGTGCGACGTCGACGAAGGCTGCGGCAGAGGGAGCGTTGGCTGACTGCTGGCCGTGAAAGTGCGCGTACGACTGCGGCGGCGGCTGCAGATGCGACGGCGAGGACAGGCGACGAGCAGCAAGGGCACTGGGCCGGAGACACGGCGGCGATGATACGAGAACGGTGCTTTGACGACGATAGGTGACACTGGATAATGCTGGCAGCGTTGCTTATGACAAGTTCGCGTGACAAAATTCCCACTCCTGAACCTGTCATCGACAAGCAGAGTGCCCTCCAGAGAGCCACCTGCTGTAAGCGTGGTGAAATGACGATAGACCAGGTGAAATGCCCAGAAGGGAAAGGTAGCTGACTCGCTGAGTGGTGCAAGGGAGCGGAGAGGAGCAATCGGATGGTTTGAATGCGGATGCTGACAGGTGGCCAAACTTGGCGAAAGCTGGGGCCGAGAGCGGAGAGCTAGGAACCGCGGAACTGCGGATGAGAATCAAAAATCGTTTTTGGACAAAGGGAACGCGGGAGGATGCGAGGAATAGATCGGCAGCATTTGGAATGAGTTAACGGCCCACAAAGATGGAGAGTATGTTTGCTTGGTGGCAGTGTTGCTAATAATACGGCAACAAAACAATATATTGCAATACATACGGTATAATATGGACACCCTCGATATTGTGCCAATACGATATGGACGTCTGTTGTGTTGTGACAATATGATATGGGCGCCCCCATATTGAGACAATACAATATCAGCACGTCCATATTGCCAGTATATTATTTATATTGCTTGGTCGCCTTTTGTCAAAAATTTTGGCATGTTTGTTGACAATTTGTCCGATTGACATGCGAGCACCCGGACCAAAAACGCGTTGGCAACAGCATTGGACCGAGCCTCTAGGGTGACCTGTCACAACCACGCAGCCAGTGTCACGGCTGACCAGTATGTCTCAGCTTGCACCCTCGACTAACCAATCACGTCCAGCATTGAGAACCGCAGTAGCTGAGGATTTCTTCGAGCTTCATTTCCCCCTATTCTTCTTGTCTGTCCTACCTTTCCTCCTTAACTTCTGGATACTCGTTGCAGTCGCTCTGCTAAATGGCGATATGCTTAGTGGAGACTGTCACGCGCAGCCTCAATGCCTCAGCAGCGGCTTGCCTTTGTCCAGAGAAAACGAGATGCTTCGTCAATATCGGATGACGCTTCGGATCTAATCAGCCAGCCAAATTGTGACCAGGACGAGAGCCAAACCTCACAATGGCAATCGTCGCGACTTCGCCCGGGTTTGATAACCTCCTGCGCCAAGCCGAGAACGTCATGGGTCTTCTCCCATATGCCGGACGAGGACAGGGAGACGCGGTATTACAACCAGCGGACTGGGAAGGAGGAATGGCGCTGCAAGCACTGTGACAAGACGTATTCCTGTTCTGGCGGAACAGCAGCTCCCGCAAAGCACCTAGCGGACCCTCCTCCTGAAGGACACGGTCTGCCAAAAAGCGCTCCACGATCCGCGAAGGTGACAAGCATCCGTCGGGTTGACGCCAGTCATCATTGCAGGCATGTGGAGCTTACAATCTCTACGAAGAATTTATGATGTCGGAAAAGCAGCCACTCGCAGGATCTGTTACGTCGCCCACTCGAACTTGGCTGGAAACGCCACTGACTCGCCAAGACAGATCACTCATGGTGGCGCTGAGGGCCATCCTCATCGCAGCAATGTAGATAGGGTGTTGAGCGTTCAAGTCTAATATTGAGACAGACACGACGAAATTCTCGGTTTGGAGGACCACCAACTCTTGCAGGACGGAAAATTCTTTGTCTGCGGTAACCATCAAGTTTCTGGCCGCGCCAAAAGTCAGCCAGCACAGGCTACGGATGGTGGCGGGCTGGAAAGAACAACGATCGGCCAGTAGATGCCGCAAATTTAGCGGATCTGGACGGTAGACAAATACTTTGCATTCAACCTCTGACTAATTGGAACGTACAGATGTTCGGACGTAGTACCAATTTCACTGATCCGACTGTAGAATCTCCCAGGGACCGTCCATCACCCGACCCGCTTCGTTGGCAGTAGTGCTGCTGGCCGGAGACCGGCATCTCGAGGTCGCTGGCACAGGCGAGGGCGCATGGCCGGAAATGGGCGACGCTGACCGCGAAGAAGCTCGAGATGATCCTGTTGACGGAGGCGGCGGCGGTGGTATTTGCCATCGTTGCGTTACGGGCGCTTCGGTAGACGTGAAGGGGTGGAATTCGAACCCATCCCGATGGTGAGAATATGGGATATGACCCCGCTTTGGCATAGGAGCATGAATTTGCAGCCGAGAAGTTTGCCTGGTAACGCCCACAAGAGCATCTATAATTGAATGTAGTGGATGTTGCTGAGGGTCAGGGAAGGCATAACCCAATTTCCAGCACACATGCGCCGCTATCCAGACTCCAACGACAATTACGCCGCTCTCCTCGGACTCTCTGTTGAAGTGAAACGCCGGCGTTTGCACGCGTGTCTGGTTGTAAAACTTGAGATTCGTGAGAGACTGTTTGATAAGCTCCTGATCAAAGAGACACCCTGTACCATCCACTTTTAATGGTGTCAATGCGGCCCTTGGCGTGATGTTGTAGAGGTGTTTAAGCCGCGCCTGTAGAGTACCCTCTGTAGGTGGCTGATGGGTTGGATCGATACCACGGAGATATTCTGCACGAGTAACAACGTATCCAAGTTCGTACAAGACGTCAACTTTTGGATCCCAAGGCGTGGATGACTGCGCGAAGGGAGCCGCAAGTGCGACAACTTCCAGTAGCTGTGGGCTCGGCGGCGACATATTGCATGCCAGAGGAAATGAGTAGATTCAAAATGCTCAAAGTGCTCAAAGTGCCTGTTGAGTGGTCGACGAAGCTGCTAGCGGCTGTTGTCGTATTTGTCGGCAAGGTATCGGATGCGTCAGCGTATATGTAGTGCTCGAGATGGCCAGACACTTATCAGGGGCGGCTTCGGCTATTATGGCACAGCCTCCTTCGGACCCGTTGAGTCCCGTGCACAGCTATCGAACGACAAACACCATGTTGGGTGCCTGCTCTGCAGCTCTGTCGCGGCCCTTACTCGATGAAGGCACGCTTCACACGGCAACGAAGGCTCGCTCTCGCCACAACGGCGGTACGCCGTGTTAACCCGATGTTCTTGCCGTGTGTCGCATATCAGCAGCTCCAGACCATCCACCACTTGCAGTGTCAGGGGCAAGGGTGAGGTGTGTGCAGTACCAGGGGCTTGCAGTCAAGCCTCACCGTCTACTATGCGTACGCCCCTCCATGTGGTGAAAGCTACCTGTTTATCCTTTCTCCTGCATGCGGCGGGGTGCTGTGCCATTGAACTGACGGGACGAAACGCTCGGCCGTAAGCAAGCGAATCGGCGTGAAAGCCGCGGAAGCAAGTCTATACATCCCTTACCAACGCTCATCAAGGTTGCCCTTGCAACCATTCTCTGCAGATTGGACCGTGTGCATGGCCGTCCAACTCGTGTCCGAACTCCCTGTCGGTGGCAATGTGCACCAAGGGATACCTGTCCACATCTGCGGACCATCGAGCGAAGTTGTCGAGGTACCAGTGGCATGCGTCACGCTCGCTCGTCACTAGTTTCTCTCGTGTCCACCAGCAAGGCAGACACTGGTCAAAAGGGGGCATCTTTACCCGTGGATAGCCAGTAGCGCGTCTCTGGCTTGCAGGCGTGTCTGCAATCATGAAGGGGCTGCAAGTTGATCAACCTCCCTCGCCCACATACGCGTCGTATCTCTCCTGATCCCACACCCTTGTTCATACGCCATCATTCGCAGCTTCCTCTGTTCGCACTCTGTATTGCGCAATTCTCTGAGTGTCCAGTAGCCATGTTCCGCGAGGGCTTGGGCCTTGCTTACGAGGAGATATACCACTGTACGTCTCTCTGTGTCAGCTCGCATGACCGCATGCAGGGGTTTCCGAGCACAAAGAACGCCCAATCCCAACCAGAAGCCGGCGTACGCATCGCGGCGCAGTTCTTTCGATTAGCCGAGTCGTGCCTGGTCCGGCGTCGACGCGCTGTGCACTGGCCTTGTTGGAGGAGCAAGAGCTAGTGGCCCTGTTTCGTTACGGCTCAGACAGATTTGCCCCAAGCATCATGTCCGCCGAAAGAAGCCAAGTGTGCGAAGATCTTGGCATCCACCAGCGAATGGGTCATCGGACCCCTGCAATCCCGCACTGAACGCTGCGCAGAAAGCTGAGACAACTCCCAGCTTCGCCAACACAGAGGCTAGGGAAGGGTGGGCCAGGGGATGACTTTGCAAGAGATGAGAGAACAACGGGCGTCACGACTCGCTCCAGGCGCGTTAGCACAAGCGCCAATCCGCCCATGGATTCATCTGCAGGTGAAGTAGCAGAAGCAAATATCGGATGTTCTATTCTGGCCCTGGCTGCCCAGTCGCATCCATGTCCAGCCTTGAGAAATTGGTCCAGGTCCTCGTTGCTGTCACGATGACAGTCTAAGAGTTATGTGGAATCCTAATGTCTGTGTGATGGACCTGCCCAAGTACCCTTGCCCATGCAAGCAGGTGAAGGCATGGTATGCATGAGCTCCAACTCTCGTCAGGAAGCGAGGTTATACGAGCGGTGTGCGTCACTCCGTGTAGGGATATCTATTCCCTGGGTCGGACGCTGTGAGTTACAGGCGCAGATAATGCACATACTTGCGCATTTCCTGACCGCCAAAAGTGACAGACTTCCTCCCACCAGAAAAGAAATGGAGGTCGCGACCGCCAGAATCGTGTGGCTTTTCCCCGGCGCCCGATGGACAATTCGTGTCCAGCTCGCTCGTCATTCCCACTTAGTGAGATTCCACCTGATCCGAGCCACAAGACTTTCTACAAAGCCTGACGCGCTTCGGGCATCGTCACCAAGCATTAACCGGCAATCAAATCGATCCAGATCTTCACCAAGAGGAGTAGAGACTTTTCTTGAATGAGCTGGTTGCCGAATACACGGACGCACATCATCCAATCTCGCGGTCACCAAAACCCACCCGCGGACGAGCGTACAGACGGACCAAGTCGAACGATTCCACCCTCAGACCGGTTGCCGCAATTCACGACTTAGCCAAGCAGGACTGCTCCTCCTCATCGTTACCACCGATGTCTCAGCCGTCTGATTGCTGTCAACATACAGCCTGCGCTGAGTTCAAGTAACGGCAAGGCTCGAGGTGGTGGTTCTTCCTACGATGGGAGTCATTACGAGAAGCCACCTTCGAAGAGGCCGCGGCACAATTAGCAGAGGAACTGAGCGGATACGATATTGCGCTCATATATCTTTTCCCACCGAAAGGGCGGGAACCAGTGCACGAGATGATCCTCAAAGTCATTTGCACTACAGGAGGTAGCACGTTGCCTCCTTTGCGTTATCCGGTGCAGGGCTTCGTCTTTGGTGAGACTGGGCATGGTTGGCGTTCAGTCTCTTGCTTGCAAACACTCCAGTGGGGCTCGGAGATCTGGATTGAAAAGGTGCAACAATACCTGGGTGTCGTGGGTGTCGGCGATGAGTCTCTCTACGACTATTTGCGGAGTGTCGCTCTCGAGAAGCGCAGGGCGAGAAGGACTACTTGTCGAACAGCAACAAAGATATAACTAGGTGACGGCTAGAAAAAACTAGTCCCTTATAAAAACAAAAGGCAAAAGGCAACCCCAAAAAAATTCGATCCCATTCTCCTTGTCCGTCGCCTTTCCTTCATCCCACCTCACTCTGCTAGCAGCGCAAATATCCTTGTGTCACGGGAATTCCTTGAGAGGTCTTCCTCCTATGTCAAGCGTCACGCATGGTGAGGACACAGCCGCTGCATTGATCCCCGAATGCGCCAACATCCAACAAGTTGTCAACCAAAGCAACCTGGTCGGAATCACCGCAGACTCGGCTTTAGAGAAATATGAGAGACGCCGCACCAGCGGCACCAAACGCCTGCAGCAAAGTAATGGATATTGTACGTCTTGTTGGACTGAACTTGGTTGCCTATCCGGGCGTACTTGGATGAGGACACGGCTTGCAAACCCCCGACACCTGTGTGCAATTCCCGCCGAAGAACGCGATCATGCCGTCGAGCGGTCCTGTGGTGAACCGCCTCTTCGTGCGACTCCGAGACTCTGCTTGACCCTTTCTCCCCCTAAGTTAGCGAAAAATCGCGACTAAGACGTTTAGAAGTCCTAAGCTCGCACAGTGAGATCGGGGCGCAATGGGGCGCGTCATGGGCGCAAAAGAGTCGATCCACTTCTAGCTGCCGACAGCCAAGACAATCAATCACCGGGGTGATCCCAGAGGAGAATCGCTGGCAAACATGGACACACTCACGCTGGTCTGGCATTTCGGGGCGGGGCTTGAGTCTTCCGAGTGACAGCCTCCATCTCCTCCATATCCTGGTCAATCGAGAGTCGAACGGCTGGCAGGGGTATCCTGGTCACTCTGCGGAGAGCGGCGCAGATTGCGCCGCAGCCCATGCTGGTGCTGGATCTCCATCTCGACCAAAAAAGTATAAAACATCCATTCAGCGTGCTCTCCCAGAGTGACATACGTCCCCAATCCGCGACTCGGAGCTATACCCAAACACAGGGTCGTTGAATACACCAGAGAGTAGGGTTGGTGCTCTGCAAAGTGTGTAACGTCAGTCACCCGTGGGCTCCCGATCTGGGGCTGATGGCCGAGACGATTGATATTCCAGATCAGCAAGTCCCAGTTGTAGGTGGCTCCCAGTATAAACTGCCCTTTGGAGTTCGCAGCACCCATCCAACGCTGTCCAACACGATAATGCCGGATGTTTACTGACCGAATGCAAATTGCAGGACGCCGGTGACGCGGATTCGGCCATTGATGAGGGGAGGTGAGCTATCATGCCGACGCTACGTGTCGCCGCCCCAATTAACAAGTAGCCAGCATTCTGAGCTCGACAGCTACTCTGCGAGAGAGTATATTCGACTACCGCCTAATCAATGGTCGAACATTCCAGAGATCTGAGACGACGGAATACTGGTGCCCGAACGATGACAAACAACAGAACGGCCTCGACATTGCCCATCACTTCATAACCATACTCAAGAATGACAAGCTTTTTACGGCACCTATCGACAGCCCCAGCAGAGTATTGGACCTTGGCACCGGCACAGGCATCTGGGCAATCGATATGGCCGACGAGTTTCCCTCAGCCGAGGTCATTGGCACCGATATCAGCCCGATACAGCCACCGATGGTGCCGCCCAACTGTATCTTCCACATCGATGATGCGCAGCTCGAATGGACGTATCGTCCAGGAAGCTTCGACTTTGTGCATATTCGTGGTCTATACGGGAGCATCAGGAGCTGGGAGGAACTGTACTGCCAGACGTATAGCGCGCTGCGACCGGGTGGCTGGATCGAGAACACAGAAATCAGCATCCATGTGCAGAGCGACGCACAAGAAGTGAGGGATAATCCGGACCATATCTTTTGGCGGTGGGCCAATGTACTTTGGGAGGGAGCTGATCGGATCAAAAAAACGCTTCGCATAGCCGACGACGGGAAAATGCCCATGCTCGCTAGAGGCGCAGGCTTTGTCACTGTCAAGGAATCACGGTACAAAGTGCCCATTGGCTCTTGGAGCCGCGATCCAAAGATGAAAGAGATTGGGGCCTACAATCTTGCGTTTCTGGATGAGAGCCTAGAAGGATTCGCCTTGTTTATTCTCATGGAGATCATGAGGTGGGAGTCTGATGCGGTGCAGTTATTCATCATGGAGATGCGCAACGCAATCCGCAACCGCAGAATATGCCCCTATTATCTCATGTGAGTAAGCCTGTTACTACACGAGCGGCTCTATGGTTAACGGCGGTTGTTTTACACAGGATAAATGTCTATGGGCACAAACCGCCGTAGAATATCTGCCAGTGCTATCGGTATCCAGGCATCGGCAAGGTCCAAGCAAGGGGAAAGGACTACGAGATTCCACGGTCCATCATTTGCTCAAAGAAGTTCCCATCTGATTCACGAATGGGATTGTCTCACGCCCAGGAGAGACCACCACCTTGTTGCGCATGTCCCTGTACATTTTGACGACTAGCACTCCAGAGCAAGTGGCTTGGTCCGCAAGCCAATGCGCGGACTTTCCAGATATTCAGTCCAATTGCCCCCACGGTACCCGAGAGCGAGGCAACGCCCAGAACGGGAAGGCCCCACAGAGGGCAGTGCGCAACCGCCGGCGACCTCGTCTCTTCCGGCTTGCTCTTGAGACTTGGTCGCAAGGCTAACGACGTCCGCCAGCCCCGCGACTCGACACCGACTCCACCTCGCGTCCGCCAGAAACGGCAAGCGTGACTGACTAGAAGTACATCCAATAATACCCCTGGCGAGCTGAAGCAAAAGCTCCACGTTTGATGCAAGCCACAATGTGCAGTGTCAAAACAAAAGAAACGAATGCCCGTCGGATAGCGTAGCGTGCGGAAGGACTCGTCCCCAGCGTTCGTGCAGCATCCATCGACCAACAAGCCACACCAAAGCTGGGCTGTCCTTGAGTTATGTGTGATCGGCATGAATGTGTCCAAGAATGGGCGCCACTAGTGGAAACCAACATGGCACTACGGCAGGCCACATAACGAGTCGCCCCGGCGCAGAACCAGCCTCACGTCTCAACCCTATCCGCAGCCATCTCTCCCACTCGCGGCCCGCCGCCTCAGACAATTATCATCCGCCCATGAATTACCAAAACGAACGCAGCACTCCTCGCTCCCTGCCCTCTGACCATGACGTGGAAGCAGCCCCTGGAGTTCATTGTCACTAAGTCCGATGATTTCGAGGCCTCTCAAACACGATCCCATTCGTCGTCCGCAGCATCGGTACAGAAAGGGAAGCGGTGGGAGCCAATAGTGCAGAATCTACTGACTAAGAAATTACCGCAAAGGGAGCAGGATTGGGACCGGATTCTGCGCACACAAGACGATGTGAATAAAACACTACAGCGGCTTGTCCTCTCACACCTCCGTCCGGCTGAAAAGGCTGCCCTAAGTTGGAAGGATCTCTTTGGCGAGTGCGCGAAGCATTTTGAGCTACTGGCCCAGGACAAAACGAATGAGAATCCCATCGAACTCTTCAGGTTGGCTGTAATTGGCCTGTCGGAAGTGGCCATAAAGGAGGGCCTTCCAAGAGACGAAACATACGAGTACTTGCGGCTGTGTCTACGGCGTTACTGCAGGTCAGGTCAGCAGCTTGGCGATGAGAGCCTCCGCAAAACCGTCAAGTCGGTACGAGAAGGGATTCAATTTGTTGAGAGCTTCACGGACATCCTTGGGCCACGTTCCAACGAGCTTCCTTTATATGGTATGCAAGAGCCCTTCGCGCAGTGTCAGTGCTAATGCGGAAACCAGTGAAATCATGGACGACGGTGTTCCATAGTTACACTGCCGAGTGCAGAGAGTATATTACACAACTCAGATCTACCGTGTATCGCCCAGAGAAGCAGTTACAATCTGGGTGCCTGTCAGTTATAAACGTGGTGTATCTGCTCCTAGGCGGTGAGTGTAGCGGGCGAAGGTAGGTCCTTCTACTATATTCGCCATCTTTCGGGTGCT
Source organism: Purpureocillium lavendulum (assembly GCA_029168975.1). NCBI lineage: Eukaryota > Fungi > Ascomycota > Sordariomycetes > Hypocreales > Ophiocordycipitaceae > Purpureocillium > Purpureocillium lavendulum. The sequence continues at coordinate 583,065 of JAQHRD010000015.1, forward strand.
CGTCTAATGAACCACACAGTCCTCGTACGATTCGTGACATCTTCCTCCCAGATAACACCTTGGCTTGCCAAAGTTGGCCAGAATCGAGCTTTTCTCCCGGCACTCCGTCATGCCATCAGATCCCTTCTGTACCACGCCGAGGAGCAACCGTCAAGTTCTTTGCCTTGGGACGCCGTGCTATGGAACGTAAACAGGCTGCTATATCCGTTATCCTGACCGACATCATCATCTCGAGCCCTCTTCAGAAAGCCAAGGGCCTTTATTCGTACGGGCTTCCCCGGGCATCCCAAGAATACTTCAATGCCGCCATTATGGAGAAGGTAAATAACGCAGATGTATGCAGCTCTATAGATGCTAATGGCAATAGGCTGCCGAGATTGACCGCTGGGCGTCGAAGCACGGGAGGACACTGCAAAACCTCTCCAGCCTGCGCGCTGAAGCATTCCGAAGCGAAGAGGGGACTGCAACCTGGCCTACCTTGGGTGGTGCACTCGTGCTTCCGCTCACAAACGAAGCAGTTGACATCAAACTCCTGGATCGCAGCACAAGAACAGCGCGCCGCAAGGTCTGGCATCCCAATGACATCATGTACCTGGAGCATGAGGGGCTCGCTGCTATTAGTGGTAGCTTTCACTATATTTATGCCTTCATTAACCCGTCAATATAAATCGCTGGCTGTATGGTACACGAGTGGCTCCCAAAGCGCAAGAGCGCAACTTCATTTCCCTATGCGGTGCCCTAAGGTGAGTTTTTCAGCGGCTTTCCGTACCACCTCCTTCACAAACTCATTGACGCGAGCATCCAGCTCCTCAGTTGGTATGTCTTTCAATCCACTCATATATACAGTCTTTGCCCCATTGTTGGCATTTCTAATGAGACGCAGAATGTGGTCTTGCCATGTGATTTTCCAATGAGGAGCCTTTTCCATGTCGTTCAAGGCTTTGGCCGGAATTGTGAATGGCCCGTAGATGTTTTTGTCGTTAAGTAGATGACGCGTACTCCAGTATCGCTCCAAAGACTGCCCGCTCGACAGATGCTGAAAGTGGACATGGAATACCCTGTCGCTGCGGCATTGTTGGCACTGTACAAGCTTGAGTTCGATATGGGACTCATGGAGCTTCTCCTTTGGACACTTGAGGTTGTGATTACATTCTTTCCAGCCCACATCGTCAATGTGGCCGCATCTGACTGAAATTTCCGTGATGAGATGAAATACCATTGTTGGGACGACAATGCCAGCGCTCTTCAGCTCCGTGAGACGGTTACTCGCTACCATTTATGGGGAGCGGCCAGGCCCAATGGGGTACGCCTCCGATACCATTGCCAAGCTGTAGGACGCACCGTGCACCGCCGGGAGAGTAACACCTACTTGCAACCAAGGTAGAACCTGGCACAGAGCACGTAGATCCCTGCCGGAGTACGGAGTAAGACAAACATGGACAGCCAGGTCGCTTAAAAACATCCCGGTTTCCCACGAATACGAAACAATATTGCCGCTGTGGCGCCAGTGATGAACGAGTCATAGCAAGGAGTGTTCTCTCGTCTCCCCCCCGCCCCCCCCCCCCCCCCCCCCCCCCCCCCTTTTCCTCGGCGTTTCCCTCAGTCCCCGTTGAGCGTACTCGGTTGCGAGCTTACCACAACACACGTACCTTTCTACCCTGGTAGTGTACATTGCTGAGTGCCTTCGAAGAGAAACGGGTGTGAGACACGGCTGGCGTGGCGTTCCCCATTTGGTTTGACTGGGCAGATGAAGCCAGCCTATGCGCTTTGCTCGTTTCGGCGGAAGCGATTTCGGTGTTGCCAGGGGATATGGCTCACTACCTCCGCCTAGGCAGTCGAGACGAGCGGCCTGAAGCACTGCTCGGTCCGTGCTCTTCTAGTGCTGCGGTCGCGCAGTAAAATTACACGGACGGCAAGGAAGCCAAGTCATGCTCGATGCCTGTTGCATACATCAGACAGTGGTGCTTTTCAAATTTACCCATCGCACCTCTAAACTATTGGCGACGCGGCCGAGATGTTTGCCCGCTTCGGACTTCTCACTTGTTCAGTATCTATCGCCTTGTCTGGGCTCTTTCGCAGGGCACCTAGCTTGTCATCGGCGAGATGGGAGTCGGCAAGACTCGCCTCATCAACGTTCTCATGGACGAAGAATCAGGAGTTGCCGTGAGTTTCCCAAATTTCTGTAAAGCATAGCTGCCAACACATGGTTGCAAGTATCAACAAATACTTGGCCCAATGGCCTGCTGTGTCTTGGGAGCAACCGGCAAGGCAGGAATGCTCAGTGATCAACTTCTCGGTGCCGTCAAGTCACGGTTGGAGCTTTTCCAAAAGCACAATGACGACCGCTTGCCCGCGAATATTCTCATGTTTCCCGATGGTGTCTCTGAGAGTCAGTTTAAGCAGGTCCTCGACATGGAACTACCAACCATACGGCAGGCTTGCCGAACGGAGAACACGACGACTCAACCCAAGCTGACTGTTGTTGTCTCGGTCAAGCGCCATCAAGCACGGCTCTACCCCACTACCAAGGAGGACATGTCGGGCATCGGGCAACGTTCTCAACGGCACAGTCGTGGACCGCGGTATCACTCAGGCAAGGTACTGAGTCTTCTTCTTCACAGCACACCATGCAATCAAGGGCGCCGCGTCCCGCTCACTACCGGGTGCTTTTAGATGGGATTTTCCGGTAACTGTATCATGCAATGGCAGCTGACGAGCTGGAGCGACTGACGCACGAGCTATGTTACTTGTCGGCCGCGCGACGAAGGCTGTCATGCACCATGTACGTCCAGGAGTGGGCCGACCGGGCTAGGTTTCACGTGACGGAGTCACCCCGCTGGGAGAGGCATAAGAGTGGGTGGAGGGTTCTTTTTTTCTTGCCAGAGACAAACATAGCCTTCATTTATTTATTTCTCGTCGAGAGACAAAGATGGAGCCATCGCACATCCACCACTAGCGCAGGTGTTCTTCCTCCCCCCTCATGTGACCTAGAGGGAACATCCGCCCAAAGGCAACCAGCCTCTCCTTGGAAAGGACGAATACAATAAATAATTGCCAGACGAACGGATGTGAGTACAGGACTCTGGTGTGTCACCCACCGACGGAAGGAGCACGACCAAAACATGGGAGTGTGTCTGTGTCCATCAGATATGACTATAGCTTTGTGCTGACTCGAGCGGAGTCTAAACGGAGTGCACGATATGGGATTGAAAAGAAAGGTTTCTTTCATCGACCCGCTTACTCCAGGAGAGTCGGCCACAGCAACCTGCGGAGGCACCTCGTGCTGCACGCACCCGGCTTGTGCACCTTTGAAGGAACATGCCCTCTGTCAAAGATGGTTCTTTCTACGCTGGGTCCCCTTGACGTCTGTCATGGGCTCAGAAGTCCTGGACGAGCTACGACAGCGGATGGGGAAGCGCACGTTTCGTTGTTGTGGTGCTGTGACGCCCTTGGGAGTCTACGAGATCTTGGTGACAGTCAATCCCAATGGGTTGCCGGTGCGGGTAGGCAACTTGGTTCCCGACCCGCTCTCCACTCTTTTCCATGCTAGCAATTGTGCCGCTTGGCCTTTGCAATGTTGTTGGGACGCTCTTGAGGTGGACGTTGAGATTTGGCAGAAATCGTTGCGCGACATGGATGACCGTATCACCTTTGGTGACAAGACGTTGGTCGATGATCCACTGGCCGATGTGAGAGCTGCCGGCATAGCAGACGGAGACATATGACGGACGGAAGGACTCGTTGGTGCGGGGCATGTTTTCCTTCGTTTCATTCAACGTGGTTGGTGTTGTACCACCTTCCCATTCGGGCAGTCATGATACCCTCGCTTGACATACTCGCACAAGCACTTGTTCTTTTGCCAGGACTTGTACCGTCGCCCCAATGATACCAATAAACAATCGCACCCCCGGAGGGAGAGACAAGACTCAAATATGAGCTGTGGGGAGGGCGTTGCGACTATTTTTCTGTCACAATGGATGGTTCGAGCAGCTTTCAGAAGCTCGCATCATTCCTGGATAGACAAGGCGTTTTTATGTCAGTACAAACCGTCGCGCAGAAGTGCGCTTGGGAGCATAGAGGCTTAGACATTGCTTTTCCTATGGCAGACATATGCAAATTCCTGCTCTTTTGGCGTAGTATATTCTTCAGCGCAAGTGCCAAGACCGGAATGCCCACAGGATAAACATCTCAAGTCAAGCGCATGAAGACCAGAACAGAGAGCCACTGAGGGGAAGAATGAGCGCTCCATACCCATGATTTGGTTCCTTTCTGCAATTGTATTCAGGTTGCCAGGTCCAATGCAAATAGATCAGATATTGAACCAAGTTGCAGTGCTGCCGATCTCGACCAGTCTGCCAGATCCAGTTGCAAATAGATCAGATACTGAGCCGGGCTACAGCGGTGCGGATGCCACCAGCGTCCGCTGGGGCAGGACTTTCGGTGCCTGCGGTGCCAGTAGCTGCTCTCATACTTGCTGAAGAGGAATATGGGATGCCTTTTGCCACAAGAAGAGAGATAAGCTCGATCCGAAGATCTTGGGTCTCTTGACGGAGCCGGAGAATAGTCTCGTTGTCATCGATCCGGAGTTTTTCCAGATCCTGCACCTCTTTCTTAAGAGAATTGATGGTCTCTTTGATCTTAAGCCGATACTTGCGCTGGTCCTTGGCCCTCCTGCGCTTCAATTGTTCAGGTGCCAAGCTAGAGACGTCCCGGTGTCCTGTGCGATAGAACACGACCTTAGCTACGACATCCAAATCTTGCTACATGCAACGGTGGCTCGGTGTTTTGGGAGGACAAGATATCTCATACCTTTCGACTTGGTTAATGTTCGAGATCCCGCATGGTGGAGGATGTCCCTAGCCTCTTCGACGTCAGATTCGATCATCCTTGGGACATCATGCCCGGGCCCCAAAGCTGCGGATGGCGGCGAGCGTTGGTATAGGACGTGAGCAAACTCGTGCTTGCTCTCGTACTGCAGCGGGGCAAGAGTGGTCATGGGTTCAGTGGTAATAGGCGCCATGATATCCTCATGGGCCATAAGTTGCTGGGCATTCTGCGCGGGGTGATACCGCAAGTCGCTAGGCATAAAACCCGGAGTATTCATCGTTGCACATCCATGCGGCAGCTGTTGTGTCCAACATCCCCAGTTCGGCGGCACCACCGGTGAATCCATGGGAGCCAGGATGTCAGTTGAAGTCGGTCTTGGTCCGAAAGCCACATTGACAGACAGTTATTGATACAGGGAAACGAGGCTATAGGGACCTGATGAAAATTTGCTGTGGGACTCGATGTTGGCTTGTGCAATGATGAGACCCGAAAGAGCAGAGGACACGGTTTGGCGAAATAACGAATGGGGACGTAATTAGAGTGCCTGAGGACAGCTCTTTATACATGAGATAACGCATACAGGGCCTGCCCGTGTCGTTTGTGGTAAGTGCTCAACGAGTTGTTGCTATATGTTGGAATAGAGCAGGATGAGCCCACGCCAACCGATGGGCGACGCAAGCTCCGTGCTCCTGAACCCGTCAGTTCGTGTTAGTCCACAACCATCCTGCGGTACAAGGATCCCGAGTGGCTGAGATCAAACAAGGAAAGAACAGGGACCATTGGGTAGCAGCTCTGTCAGGCGACTTCAGCACGACAGGGTGCCAGCTCAGCTGTGACTTCGATGGTTCCCGTCATCTGGTCACTTCTCAACCGGAGCTAGCCCGAGGGCACAGCACAGCATGGTGACCGCTCATCCCCATCATCGGCGGTTAATATACCCCGTTCATTCGCCATATAAGGGGGAACGATCATCGACCTGCTGTCCCCTGCGGCGGACGTCGACAACTTTTGTTCTGTTCGCAATCCCGTTGGTAAGCTAACTCCCAAATGTGTCCAACCGTTCTGCGGCGAACAAACTCATGCATTAGATACCATGCCACAGGATTTGTCCCACTGTCCGAGCAAGCAGCCCCCAACATTGGGAGGTCGAGTTCATGCGACCATTCAGTTCCATGATGATGGTACCGTGGAACTTTGCATCAGCCGCCAGTGCTCAACAGCCACACGATCGTATGAGTTCACTCCCCCGAAGGGCCAAATTAGGGGGTGTCAACACGCACTCGAGCCGAGTCGATAGCGGTACAGGTGGAAAGCCACTTCGCAATGCAGGGCCGGCAGACAAGTGGCCAGCTGCGTGATTGCCTGCAAGACGGTCTTTCGACACAAGGATTATGCATGCAGACGCACAGGAGGGTACGAACCTTGCGCCGTGCCAGGAGGAATATATATATATCAACAGTAGGCTTGCTTGCAACTTTCATGAAATCTCCAATTCTCCCTCAGCCTTTATGCAGCGGTCTCTTACACAAGTTCCAACATGTCTACTTACCAACTTGACCCGGACGATACGCCCGTCACCACACACGTTGACATGGGCGAAATCATGCATCCAAGGTCGGGCTCTGAGACCAACGATACTGCCCATCATGACACGACTGAGGACGCCAATCGCCAGGCAACCGGTCCGACACATGGCAGCAAGCCAGACGGCGCTCAGCCATGTGACTCTCGGCCAGATGATGCGCATCCGGACAGTGCTCGGACGGACGGCACTCCACAAGAGAGGACTTAGACTAGAGGTGCAAGCTTGATCATAGGGGAAGAGGGACGAAGCTTAGACGGGAGGATTTGTATGGCAGCAAGGGACTCCCAGCTGCCACGAGACAGAACAGTCCTCGTTGCAATCCCCGATTGGCTCCGGCCATGGACGTGACCTGCTTGGTATCGATCGCAAAGCGCGCCGATGTTCTTTGCTGACAAGCTTGAGTCCCGGCTCAGACATCACCGAGCGAAGCTCTCCGAGATACTCTGAGCCGGGACCAGAATATGTCCGAGAAGTGAGCACCTCATCCTGCGAACAGTTGTCGATAAAGTCTCGCTCTTGATCATTCAGCATAGCTTCAATAGCCTCAACAAGTGAGTATAGATGGCTCATCCCATTGAGCAGGTAACTCTTGACATTGTTGTTACTGGCCTCGGTGCCAGAGGTGACCCGAATCCCAAAATTGCGGTATTTCTTGATGAAGCATTGTGCCCACTGCGCTCGGTTGGGCAGATATACCTTGTACAGGTACATAAGGATGGCCTGCTGGTCGTTGAACTCGTCACATAAGCGCACCCAAGCTTTTTCGTGCTCTTCCTTCGTCTCTGCGAAAACCACGAACTTCCAGAGTTCGAGGACGCCGCGATAGTTGTGCGGCACGGGCGCGGCGAGGTCACTCTGAGATGGGAAGCCCTCAGGTCTCTCTGCCGCGAGCACGGCTTCCATGTCCCTTGCAGACAACGACACCTGCGTATGTTCACTGCAAGAGCTACCATCTCCGTCGCTCTCACCGCCTTCCTTTGCGTTGTTCCACTTTCGTTTCGCATTAAGGAGAACATTTGCGTTGATATGGTGGATACACAGCTGTTGCTGGCTGTCAGGGTACTGGCTGTCCAGTGCCGCCTTCATCGCCTCATCATAGTCGGTGATAACGACGTCGGGTAGCGGAATCCCATGTCTCTCGGTCAAATCTCTGACCGCTTCCGCGAGGAATTGGAATCCCTCACGTCTTTCATTGTCGATCAATCCGAATGCCGCATTGTAGACGGATTTCAGGCAGGTCTGTCCTGTCACCTGGAAAAGAGGTAACTTGAAGCGGTTTGTATTGTATGTGTTGTCGAAGCTCATGATTTCCGGAAAGCGTTTCCACATTCGGAGACAGTATGGAAAGGTCCATACCAAGCCAACTAGACGGCCAGGATCTGTTGCCGACCATTTGACGATATACGGAATGCCTCTATCGTCGAACAGCTTGATCAAAGCCGCTGTTGGACTCAATCCGCCAAGCTTTTCGCGGCGCAAGAGTGCCCTGGCGTTGTATATGTCTCTCCTCGTGAAATTCGTTCTGAGATGTTGCTCTTGGACAACGCCACGAACATCGCGCGCCCTTATTCCAACTCGCCGGCTTGTAGCTTCAATTGTTGCCTTGACAGAGTCAGTAAGTCTCCGATGGACTGGATGGGCTGACAGACTCAAGCTACGGTCGTGATTGTGTTGGCTGTGCTGAGGGTCGGGAAATGCCCGCAGAGTCCAGAGGTAGTCGTTTTGCTCGAGGGCCTCCGCAATAACTTTCCATCTACAACCACACTTGCGCGACCGTCTCTGGCGCAGGCCCGCGCCCCTTGATGTGCGAGGCTCGCCGTATCGATCGCACTGAAACACATATCTGGTCTTCCGGACCTGACTACCGGAACCGTTATGCCTAACAACACCAAATCCATGTTCTTTCGCGAAATCGTTGACGTAGGATTGAAGGGTATCGACCGACACCGAGGCGGGTCCAGGGATTGGCGGGTTCGGGATAGGTGTCGAGGCACCGTGACTGCTAGACCCTGTGTCGGATAGACCGCCCCATTCCTCGTATTCCTCTTGCTCCGGGCTCGTCGGCGGCGATGACGTCGGTGAGGCCGACGGTGCTGGTGGGTCTCGGGCGCCTCGAGCAAGCCGCTGTGTAGTAGGTGCCAAGCAGGGTTGAGCTAGCTCCAGAGCTTGAGCATTGTCCAGCTTGGCTTGTTCGCGTGCAAATTCCAAGGCGGATCGAAAACAGACTGTGCTTCTCGTGAGCAGCTCGACATCATCCGAATTTGCCCGCTTTCGTAAGCGGGCTCTCTCAAGCTTGTCCGGGCCGGGAACGAACGAGGTGAACAGGCACCGGGCGCCACGGCCGCGGAACCAGTCGTCTAGGGAAATTTGTGACTGGCGCAATTCCCAGTAGGGCTCATCAATTCCGCGGTTACCATGTGGTTTAGGAAGACCGGTGAAGTAATTCTCTGGCCATGTCGCGAACAAGTTGTATAAGGCGTTGTGGTCCCCATCGCCGTAGTGAAGTTCGGGGTCAAACGCAGAGTGGTGAGTGATCGTGGTACCTTAGCGGTCATGTCGTTGTCATAAGGTCGCTAAACTGGATATCCTGCCGGGCAATGTACTGTGTACTTGAACGGCCCAAGGAGATGCTGGCGTTGGCAAAGGAAAAGCGAAATGCCATAGTTCAGACGCCGACGGCGATGCCATGCAGCGCCAAACTGTCAATGGCTTCAGCGATTAATTCCTGAAGATGGCTGGGCGTGATGCCGGCCATGTGCGGTGACGGTAAGACACACACCGTGAGATGCGCGCTAGCCCGATTTGGATGGTCAGCCACACGGCGTCCGTAAGACGGCGTCCGTAGTAAAATGGTTCGGCGTGTGTCGCACTGCACGTGTGCATAACTGACTGACGACCGGGCAGAAGGTCCCCAGTGAATTTGGGCAACAAAAGACTCTTGATTCTTCTATCTAATGATTGACTTTAGTCGGTGATTTATACCCGTCCTGATTGAGGCAGGCACCTGAGACAAGGCAGGCAGAAGCTGGGTTGCCTGAAGCTATCGCCACCGGTGGTAGGCAGCAGTGCTGTTAACGGTCTACGTGAATGAGCGGCTTGATATTGACATACCCCCCCAGGTTGAACTTGTTCAAACTGTAAATCCAAGAGAAGTCAAGGAGTGAGAGAGCGTGTTCTGCGACCTTAGTCGCTATCTGATTCATTCTGCGTTTCAAGGACACTCTGAATGTCAACGAGAGCAAGTTGTTCAACGAATCGCTTGAACTTTTGGTCTGGCAAGACCTTTGTGAGTCCGTCCGCGACCATCTCCGTGGTCGGCGTATATGAGACCTGAAATTGGTTCTGCTGATATGCCTGTCTTGCCCAGCAATTGTGGACATCAACATGCTTGAGCTGTGTTTTCAGCCGAGGTAGATCGGCCGTAACGAGCCTGATCGTTTGTTGGTTGTCGCATTCGATTTGAAGTGGATGATCCAGCTTCAGATTGATCTGTTGAAACAGACGTTGCATAGCTATGGCTTCCTTGGCCGTGCTTGTGAAAGCTAGCAGTTCGGCTTCGGTGGACGAGGTTGTAACTGTGGCCTGCTTGCTGGCCTTCCAACTGACTGGTCCGCCAAACAACGTGATGACATATCCTTGCGACGACTTTCGAGTTTCAGAATCATCCGCAAAGGCAGCGTCTGACGCGACGCGAATTTCTCGTGGAATGCTACTGTGGTTGACCTTGACCATATCCGTGGACCTGTTGCCGTTGAATTGGATAGCGAGGTAACGGGTTGACCAAAGGTATTCCATTAGTCGATCTGCTAAGTGATCATGCCTTTCGGATGGGTTGAGCAGATGTTCTGCCAGTTTCGAGATCGGCTTGGCGATGTCGGGACGTGTGATAACCGCGACATAGTTGACGGAGCCGACTTTCTGCTGATAGCGGTGGACCTGATTCGGCGTTGACTGGTCCTCCCGAGGTTGGAGTTTATTTGAGGGGAATAGATTACCCTTAAAGTGATCGCGCTTGGCGATTCCGTATTGGTTGGCGATATTGTCGATGTATGAGTCCTGGCAGAGCCACAGCTTGCGAGCTGTCCTGTCTCTGAGGATTCGTATTCCTAGGAACCACTTGAGTTCGCCTAGGTCTTTCATTTCGTACTGGGCTTTGAGCTTGACGATGAATTCATCGGCGGCACGCTGATGCTTCGCGCGGTGCAGCAGGACGATGTCGTCAACGAAGAAGAAGACGGTGAGCCAATTGTTAGTGAAGAGACATGGCTCCTCCTGGCTCTGTCTGAGACCAAGCTTCTCAAAAGCTGCGGTCAAATCTTTCTGCCATAGCAGAGGTGAGCGTCTGAGTCCGTACAATGCTCGTAGCAATTTGAGAACCCATCCGCGGCGACGGTAGCCGTCCGGGAATTGTACGTAGACGTCTTCGTCAAGTACACTGTTGGTGAATGCGTTGATCGCATCGAGCTGTCTCGTTTCCAGGTCGAATTTGGCAGTGATTGCCATTAGTATTCGGAAGGAACGTCCTGCGAGGGTGGCTGCGTAGGTATCCTTGGATCCTGGCTGCTGCAGATCGCCTCGAACGCAGATCCGTGCTTTGAACTTCTGGAGGTATCCGTGTTTGTCAAACTTGTATTTGAACACCCAAGTGAGTGGCAGGACTTGGCCAGTTGCCTGGTCCTTTGGGATTGGTTGAACCGTTCCACGCTTGTTGACGCTTGTCCACTCAATCTCCATGGCGTTTCTGAAGTCTTGCTCGAACCGGTGCTTTGTGAGCTCATGATAGTTTCTCGGTTCTGGAGGAAGGCTCTTTCGGTGCAGTCTCTGCTCACGGCCAGTGAAGAAGCTGCTTCTGTATACTGCGAATGAACCGGCGGCGGCTTCGCGAGCTCGCTCGGTTTGCTTTCTTTGACGCGCTGACTTGCGTCTGGGCTGGTCGTTCTCTCGTGTGTCGGATCGACCGTGGTCGTGGCCATGCTGAATGTTTGATGCATCCTTGTCGTGGATCGTGTGATCCTCTGACTTTTCCGATTGGTCGTTGTCTTCATGCAGGTGCTGAGAGCCTCTCTGACTCTCGTCCGGCGTGAGATACCCCGTCTGGCTTGCGACTTGCGCTTCATACTCGCGAAGCTCTTCGCTAATGGGTCTGCCTCCAACCCATACTGTCGACTCTATTGAAGCCGATCGTGTCGACCTGTCGTCGTCTTCCGCGCTGGACTCGCCATGTGCATGTAACCCGAGTACTTCGTTTTCGTCGAGCTCCGAGTCGCTTTCGATGTGAGCGGGAAGTTGAACCTGAAGCGGCTCAACAGAAGGTAGAGATTGGGGCTGATGATCTTTTGGATCGTAGTGACAAGTTTCGTCGAAAGTTACATCGCGAACTCGTCGAACCTCCTGTCTTTCTGGGATCCAGATCCTGAAGATGTTGGTGGAGTCGTATCCGACCAGATACCCGACCTCAGCATGTGGGTGGGTCTTCAAGTGTTTCTTCTGCTTTTCCTTCAGGGCTTCTCTCGTCAGCGGATAGGCGCGGCATCCGTATGCCTTCAGGTGGGTGATATCCGGCTGCGTCTGAAGGTACCCCGTGTCGCGGTTATTCTCGCGCAACCACTGGTGCAGCCGTTCAAATGGCGTCTTCCAGTTGTGGGCCTGCTGCGGCGATCTGTTGTGCAAGTATACCGCTGTCTTCCAGGTCTCGGGCCATAGTTCGTCTGGAAGGTTGGCACCAACCTGCATGGTGCGAGATTGGCTGCCTACTACCCCCCAGATCGCTCGGCGGGACCGTTCTGTGCTGGTGTGTCGGGTGCGGTGGGCTCGTCTTCGATACCCCTTGACTTGATCCAGTCCAGGTATTCCGATTGCAGCGCTCGATCATTATCTCGATGGATAATGCATATCGATGTGTGGAATTGACGCTGCACGTAGGCTTCGAATGCCTTGTGGACTCCGAGGACGCTCTCGACGGTTGCATCTCTCAAGAGGTAGATGTAGATCATTGATGTGTATTCATCTCTGATCAGGGTGGCATGTTTCATCCCATTGTATCCATTGCTCATGGCAAAGATGTCAACGTAAATGCGCCAAAATGGGCGTGGTGCTTTCGTTTGCGGGCTTCGTCTTGAGACAATGCGTTTTGCCTTTGAGACGGCGCAGTCTTTGCACTCGATTTTGAGCGGACCTTTGATCTTCGCTCCCGTTGTTTCCTGTACTAGGTGCTCAAGCGCTTCAGCTCCGAGATGACCTAGGCGTTTGTGCCATAGCATGGCGTCTGCGGCGGACTTGGGTCTCGGCTGCGCAGATGACGTGAATGCGGTTGCCTGTGCGGCGTGCGATTCGTAATTGACTTGATTGAATTCAATGACAGGCTGGCGATATCGCCTCTCTGTGCGAAAGATCGTCTTTCCGTCCTTGAAGACGGCGCCCGTTGCTGGGTTCCAATTGTATCCTCGTTGGACAAAGCGGTCCAGGGACGCAACATTTGTGTGGAATCTTGGGACATAGGCCACATTCTGGAGCTTGAACGTGTCCTTTGTTCCTATTCGGATGAGCACGTCACCGTGTCCGAGGATCTCGAGGTGCGTGTCTCCGGCAAATGCTCCTTCAAGCTCGTCACAAGGCTTGTATGTTCCCTCGACAAAGCGTTCGGAGTTGTTGCAGATGTGGAAGTCGGATCCAGAGTCCAGAATAAAGGAGTTTTTGAGTGGATAGACAGCTGTGGTTGTGAAGGTGGAATGGTTGCATGTGCCATCCTGATGCCGAGTCGGTGTCGAATGTCCCGACAGAGTCGCGGCTATGGCTCCAGCGAAGGCGGTGCCTTTTAGTTCCGACGCAGGCTGTTGCTGGGGCTGCCCTCCCGTTTTCCTCTTCTTCTCAATGGCCCGTTCTACCCTGCCCTTCATCGTAGGGTCTTGAAGTTTCTGATTGATGTCTTCCTGGACTTTGCTGTCCGGAGACCATCCCGCTGGTCGTGCAGACTCAGACAGGTAGTAGCACTCTGAGTAGAGATGCCTTCGACCGCAGAGGCAAATTGGCCTTCCCCCTGGGTTCTTGCTGTTGGCCTTGGAAGCATGGGGCTCCCCCTCGCCTTGGTATGTGGCGAATGCACCCTTTGGGTTGGGGCTGCTGGAAGTGGTTCGGTACGATCGTTCGAATATTTCGCTGATCTTGATGCCATCAGGGAAGCTCTTTTGCCAGTCGTCATTCGAGCTGATCATTGCCTCTCCCTCCATCCGATTGATCCAATACTTGGAGAATGTCGGGTCAATTAAGCCGACTGCTTTGAGGAAGTGTCGAGTGGGTCGTAGGCCCTTCACATCAGGCAGATCGAGGTTCTTGGCCTCGTTCAGTATGACCTGCCATTGTGAGATCCATTCCTCAATCTTGGTTCGATTGACTGCCTTGAGTGTGGCGTAATACTGGTCCGTGATTTCAGTCTCACGAGCCCAGTCGGTTGGCTTGATCCGGTTCTTCAGGATCATGAGTTCTTTAGCGACATCATCTTCTTTGGCGATGATGTTGTAGTAACTGCCAACTGTCTTGACGATGTGCTCTTGCAGCGTGACGAGTGCCTTCTTTTTGTCTTTGTAGACTTGAAGTTGGCTGCGATAACGGGCTTGGAGGATCTCGTACTTGCGTAGATCATCTCCGATCAACTCGTTCATACTTGCGGCGCCTGCCTTGGCTTCGCTTGCGGTTGGCTCAGCTGGTGGAGTCAGTTCCGCCTTGTTGGCCAGGCCAGGGTCGATATGCTCCCAGACATCCTGGGTCTTTGCGAACTTGCGGACTATGCTAATCCACACGTCCCAATTACCGGGTCCTTTGAGGACAACCCGGGAAGAGACTTCGAGGTCAGTAGCGGGCATTTTGTGGGCGATTGCGTAGTGGAAGCTGGTGCCTAATTGGCGTCACGTCCGTCTGATCAGCGCTTCTGATCACTGTGGCATGCTGTTGTGCAACGGTTCCGTTGTGCTCAATTAGGTCGTGCAAACCGGGCTCATAACTGTCGCACTGCACGTGTGCATAACTGACTGACGACCGGGCAGAAGGTCCCCAGTGAATTTGGGCAACAAAAGACTCTTGATTCTTCTATCTAATGATTGACTTTAGTCGGTGATTTATACCCGTCCTGATTGAGGCAGGCACCTGAGACAAGGCAGGCAGAAGCTGGGTTGCCTGAAGCTATCGCCACCGGTGGTAGGCAGCAGTGCTGTTAACGGTCTACGCGAATGAGCGGCTTGATATTGACAGCGTGCCTATCAATTGCCGTCTGTGAACCCTCTCACATGGAGGGTTCTGCAAGAGTCACAGCGGAGATTCTCTCAATCTAATTACCCGCGATCAAGAAAAGACACGATAAGGTTTTGTGGGTACGCCCTGACCTCGCACACAGAGCAACAGCGATATCATTTGCGCCGACCGTTTCGTGAACAAGTGCTCGTCAAGTAGCTTGAAGCGACTCCAACGTACTGCCAGACAGGGCGTCCCCAGTTTTGTGGGATATTCGAGGGGTAAGCACAAGAATCTCGTTTCTGTTCATCCACCGCTGACGATGGAGCAGTGCCGGATACGTCTAGAAGTTCATGACGAGATGAGCTCAAGCCAATCGAGTTCGCGGCGGCGAAAGAGAGGACTCACAGTCTCCAGCAAAGAGGAGCTCGAATTCCCCGTCGGGTGTATCCCGGTTGGCAGCGGATGTGGCAGAGAGAGGAGCTGAGTTAATGTCGGTAAGTTTATTCAGACAATACTACAGCCATCGAAGTATGCATCCTTCAATGTCCTTTCAATGTGTCTGCTAAGCTATGGAGTCCAAGGCGAATGACGGCCACTGGCATTACATTGAAGCTGAAAGAGAGCCATTCTTCTGTTGTTCAACCCTTCATAAGTACCCCTGCCAGCAACTGCTGTTCTATTCCTGCAGAGTTAAGGTCTTGCCCACTCGTGTAGTACACCTGACCCTGCTGAGCTGTTGATGCAACTGTGATGTCCATGCAGCTTGTGTAGACCTCCGGTATGCCAGCAGGAAACCCCTGGGTCGGTGCCGTCGGCCAGTCCCATACCCAGTATAAAGTGTAACGGTCGGAAATGTCGACAGGGAGCCTTATATCATTCTGACACCACATATCCGCTCCCTGTGGCGCCACGGCCGTTTTGGGATATGCCTTCTGTCGCTGTGTGGAGATGGCGCCGCTATTTATCTGATAGCATTGCCCGTCGTCAAAAGGTCGGATGGCTAGTAGCCGTCCTCGTGCATTACCTCCGGTGCCTTCTTCGTTCCAAACCTTATGTATTGAGAGCAGGGTGTCTTCTGACGATGGGACAGAGGTGCCGTAGATGTACACAGTGCCACTGTTGTTCTTTTGTGGGGTGTTTTCGGGTAGCGTAACATGGCCATTCTCTTGGTATTGTAAAGCTATAAAATCACCAGGAGATGCTCCAAGCGGCGGGAGGCCCTGCGAATAGTTACCAATAGTCTGCGTCTCTTTGCAAATATGACCCGACATCTCGATCATAGGTCCGGCACATGCTTCTGGAGGTGGAAACTGATGCTGCATATTGAAGTCATTGAAGGAAGGATTGTAAGGCGCATAAGTACGGCGAAACAGAGAGTGAAGAACGGGAGGCGATCGGATGCAATTGTTGATCTCTGGCCCTCTTCCTTCTCAGAAGAAAGAGGGACCCCTTTTCTATCCAGCAGTCCCAAGTGTTCCGGGTAAGCTTTTATCCAACGCGACTCATTTGGTACATCAGCCTCTCGGCCTTTCCCCAAGTCTTCCGCATACTCGGATAAGCCTCTATCCAACACGACTCAGGTTCATGGGCGCGTGACAAGGATCCAGTCGGGACACAGCACCCCGAATGTAACCGGGTTGCCCCACCATAGTGCCATTGAGATCGACTCTCATCAAACGTTCAACCCATGAATGAGCCACGCAGCCGGAGAACAGAACCGCGAGCGACGTTATGATCTGAACAGAGGACATATTATAGTCCGGTTTTCAGCAAATGTCAGCGTTTCAGGAGTACATAATTAGGGGGAAGCGTGCTATCGCGTATACTGTGTGTGTGTGTGTGTGTGTGTGTGTTTATTACGCCTGGTGACCGTGGGCCAATAAGGCAACTATCTGCTTAAAGACATGTACGTTTCTCAATATATGGCATGGTATCCTGCAAGCCCATAAGGTGCATCATCCCAACAGTATAGACCCGACGAAATTTCCATCACTCTCCTAGGGTTCGGACGGTTAATGTTGTTCCGCGCAGGCGAGCTTGAAGACTGTTCTACAAGTGTTCAGGGTCCTATCTTCGGCGGCTGAAGCGATGCCTGCGCTAGTAGCCCGAGCGTAAAGAGGGCGAGTTAGTAAGAATAGAAGAGAAAAAGTGACGTGATTTCAATCCATTCTCATTGTCGTGTGCTTGTGAACCGTCCCGTCGCTATCGCAAAGCGTATTGTTGCACGAACAGCCTCCATGTTGGGTGACCATTTCGCGTCGTCCAAAGGTGACTTCCCGCCCAGATGGAACGAAAGATCTCCCCGCCGCGTTCCGGTGCCTCTCATCGTCTGGTGTCGGTGCGCTGCCCATTGTCTGCACTGGAACAGAAAATGCGCCGCCGTCTCAGGCGATTGCCCACACGCGCATTGCGGCGATGCCGCCAATCTGATGTTATACAAGTACCCATTTAGTCTGCCAATGCCCGTCCTAAGTTGCGCCAGCACGCCAGCTTCATCTCGCGAAAATATGCTGACACCCTCACCGGAGGTGGGGAGGGTGTAATACAGTCCGAAGGATGTATCTCTATGACATGGCATTTCAGACTACTAACACTGGCTGTGTGCTGGTGCTGCATCGAGCGGTGCGTGCGCGACCGGGATATGTTTTGGCCCGCTCGGTGCACTATAGCGACATCATCAAGAAAAAAGAGGTTGGAAGAGTGGCTGCTCAAGTTGCTGTTGCTTGCGCCGATCCTCGTCGCGGACTTTCATCAGAACACCTGCTACTCTGTTAGGACTAATGGAGCCCCCAGGCATGCATAACATGATGGAGTTCTACTTGCCATTAGGTAGCTTCTCATAGTGGAGAGACGCCCTTTCAAAAGGCGTGTCGATCATTAGGCCCTCCAATGTCTTGACCCTGGAGACTGCAACATAGCTAAGCCCAGTCTGGAAGTCACGTTCAGACAGATCGGTCACCATTTTGTCCACTGTGATGCTCTGTGACTTGTGAACCGTAATGGCATATGATGCCATGAGTGGGAACTGCGTTCGGGTACAGGCGGACGCCCCAAGAAAGAAGTCGCGCTTCACTGGGAGTATGGGCACTACCTCGCGCCCATCATCCGTGGTTAGATACGATGGCCCGGTATACTTATCCATCACCATCATAATGACAGACGGCGGGTCACGGTGCGTATCAGCGCCAGGCGCCCAACCGATGTCATATACTGTCCCTTGGGCCCCATTGACTAGGCCTGTTGGATGCCAGATGTTCTGGGTCAGCATGAGACGAGCACCAATGCATATCGCAAACTGGCCAGCCAGGTTGCCAGCTTGTTCCGACGTTGCCTTGTCAGCACCGTTACCAAGGTTCTTCGCCGTGACTTGGATTGCTGGACGCTTCAAACGGACGAGATGCTCGTAGTTGTACTCGTGAACACGAGCTTTCTTGCCATAGATACGAAGAGCAGCATCAAACGAATCTACGTCGCGCTGGCCTAGCTTGGCCTGCACACGCTGGCTCAGAAGTTTCCATGACCCTATCGATAGCTTTAGGCCACGTAATTCGTCAAGTGCAAGACGAAAGCCAGCCTGGTCATCGCCCTGTTGCCGCTGAGCTTTTTTCAAGAAGACGGTGTGGCTAAACGCCCTATATGCCGTCTGGCCAGAGACCTCTTGCAGGTCTTTGAGTGGTCCATCAAAGTAGAGAGGCTTGTTTGCAATCGGCGGGAGCTGGAAGAAGTCACCAACGAGGATGATGCTCATGCCGCCAAAGAACTCGGCTGCTCTGGAAGGAAAGACTTGGCGGAGGCGTTTGTCGATCCACGAAAGTTGACGCAGACCTAGCATACTTTTCTCATCAATCACAAGATACCTAACGTCCCGTAGCTTCTTCTGAAGAGCGTTAGCATCTGCTGGGGAGAGCTCCGTAAAAGCCCTGTCCACAGGGAGCCGGAGTAGAGAGTGCAGTGTTGTCCCCATTATCTGGTTGCTTGCAACGCCCGTGGGTGCAGCTCTCCAGATTGGACTGGGCCGGTTACCGGCAAGCTTCTGAAGATGCGAAGACAGGACTTTGATGAGGTAGGACTTGCCCGTCCCGCCACCACCGTCAACATGGAGTAGAATCTGCTCCTCGCTGCCACATTGGAAGTGTCCAACAAATGTATCGTATACTATCCATTGCTCTGCATTGAGCGTATCGCGGACCTCGAATGGCAGGTCTTCAACGTCCATATGGAGACGATTCTGAGCAATGAGCTGGCGCCAATAATCGCCCTGAACGATTCCTGGGTCAGCGTAGCGGCCGACGTGGGGCGTCCAATCGTATTGGACATCGATATCCCGTCTGCCCAGCAGATCTACCGCCTCTTGGCTTGGTGGACAGTCAGGAAGCTGGCGGGCAAGCTCAAGCCAGTCCTCCTCCAGCAGGTCAGGCTCGTGGAATTCTTCCTCAAACTCATCCGGATCCGGTCGACGTTCCTCGGCGTTAGGCGTGCCGTAGTAATCATCAGGATGCTGGTGGTTCGCGTAACAGAATTCGGCTGCAGATGCATGCGATTCGTACTCGACACCGTTGATCTTGCGTAGCTCGTTGGGATCGCGATGTGGGTGAGCCAGCATGAGCTTCACACGACAAAAATCATCGTATTGCTGATGCTGACGGTTGGAGTTATACCGCGGGAAGTAGTATAGAACACGAGGCTTGGCTTGCCGACTCCAACGGGTCCACTTTCTCCCATCCCGCTTGCTTGTATTCCAGTTGGCTAGGAAGTCAAGGTAAGTGAGTTCTTCATGAAGGGCAGGGCGAGAAAGATACTTCTCGTATATCCCGACGACCTCAGCGTCGTCATCATGATCACCCTGTAGGCGAAGAGACCGGCCCTGTTGCTCATAGGTACGGCAATCAACGGCTCTCACAACACGGGTGCCATCCTGCAGCTCGCAGTTGAGCAGGACATGGCAGATCTCTTGGCCCGAGAAGTCCCTCTCAGCAAGCAGCTTGTTCATTAGGCGCGAGGCGAAAGAAAGAAGCGGGATCTGGTGGGAGACGTAGGGCAGGATTTGCCGTCCCAGGCTCGCATAACTCTCAGTCTGCTTCTCCATCTTGCTGCAATACTTGGCTGCGTAATTAATCACAGCTTGCAGGCTGGTACAGGGGGAGATGTCAATGTTGGCTAACCAGCCAAGACTGAGACACCGGCTGTAGTGGTTCATAAGGCTGTCATTCCTGGCCGCCTCAAAGGAGAAATAGGACTGTCCCTGTCGTCGAACAACCTCAGCCACATCTCTCGTATCTCGTGGGAAGAAAAAGCGGCAAGAAATCTGGTCTGAGCCCTTCTTCTTTCGTAGGCAGTATGCCTCACTGCAATGGTGGCGCTGGCAGCGGTTCAGAACCTGTGAAAGCCATTGAAACGTCAAGGGATGCTGTAGCGGATTCACAGCCAAGGGATTACCCTCTCCTTGCTGTTGGACTCGAGCTGGCTCAGGATTGAAGGCAGTGACGTGGAAGCTCCAGACACGGGCGAACTCCTGTCGTACATGCTCATTTTCCAAGTCAACATTCGGCGCACCATCCATCCAGTATAAGCCGTGGCAATGGCTACTTCCACGACCCTGCCACTCATACCTGTTCCAAAAGTCAGTGACATTAAATTTCTGCTTGAGAACGATGTCTCTGAATAAACCGAACCGCCTGTAGAAGTGCCAGGCTGCAATGTGTGGGTTGTCCCTGAGAAGTTTGCTGCACATGCCCATTCGTTGCTGCTCGGGCAACTCCTGCCAGGCTTGAAACTGGGGCAAATGTTGATAGAGGCTCCTCCAGTGCAGGTCTGCCGGGCTGAACGTAATAAAGGCACCCGGACAGCGAAGGTTGTAGGCGTAAGACTCGAGCTCTCGACGCTTTCGGTACCAATACGGGCGCGTCCCGCGAAGCTGTGCTGTCTGGCGATTGATCGAGTTGAGCAACTGCTGCGCTTCTGCCGATTCAGGGTTCTGGAAGGCCTCAAGTAGATCATCTCGTGAAAGTGGACCCCGCCGTTGTTGGTGTTGCTTGACGAAATAGCCGCTCTTCGCCCGTGCCTGTGCTCGCATCAGCGTGTTGAAAACCACAAACCGAAATGTGGGATGACGGGCAAATCGCCATCGCAGGGCATGCTGTATGTAGTCCGCATATTTGATCGGCCGTAACCTTGGATCAATGAAATCAGCCTGACCGCAAGGAAATAGTGTTGGAAAGGCTAGGGACAGGAGTGGCTGTGACTGGTTGAATTCGTTTATCGGTGTTCTCCGAATATCCGGCATTTCAAGCTGATGTTGTGTTGCTGGTCGTGCAGGAAGCGGTTCATCACGTTCTTCGCCAAGAACGTGCGAATGCAGTGCTTCCATCTCGGTATCCTCTGGCAGTAGATCTGGCACTGCGGACTGGTCAACCTCATCTGCCTCAATGTCGGTATTATCGATATCACCCAAATTGGCTGCCAGAGGATCGTTGACTTCCACAGTAGCAACCTGATCAAGTACATCGCCATCTTCGGGCAGCGCTGACATCCGGTTCGGGCAGACAGTAATATCTCGGTAGCCCGGGTGGTTATCACACAGGAAGTCCAGCCACTGCTGAAGACAGCGACGGCGCACGCGGAACTGGCGTCTAAATTGGCGGTTAAGGTGGGCATGTTCACCCGCATTCGGAGGACGCAGCAGGATGACATCTAATTCAGGCGGTAAAAGAGGAAGTTGCCGATACACCTTGCCAACATCGCGGAGAAAGTGCACAATATGGCCACGATATTTGTATTGCTGCCCTCGAACCTGCATGACGTTCACGAACACATGAACTGGAGCGATTAGCATCTCTTCCACTTTCGTCAATTGGGGGAGGAACGCAGGAGTTGAGCCAAAGTCCAACTGATTTTCGGCTGAAAAGAACCAAGGCTCGTCCTCCTTTTTGTTCCTGTCCTTGGCAATGCAACGCTTGCAAATGCCATCTTTCAAGCCCATGTCAAACCATGTCTCCTGGCAGCGAGCGCAGTGTTCCATTCGGTCGTTTTCCAGCTCCGTCCAGAACTTCTCCAGGAGCTTCTTATCTCTGTCAGACAACGGGCAATGGGACAGATCACCCATCCAGTCAGGGTCCGGAAGCGCGAAATCTCGACGTTCGACGGGGCGTTCGATAGCCGACTGCTGCAGCGGCACGGGTGGGCGAGATGGTCTTCCCCGGGCTGGTCTCGGCCAAATGGCACTCGATACCGGAGATTCGATCGGCGTTCCAAGCTGTACACGTTCTTGAGAAGCAATCGAGGGACCTGGCCGGGGAGCAATCG
Organism: Purpureocillium lavendulum; assembly: GCA_029168975.1. Taxonomy (NCBI): domain Eukaryota; kingdom Fungi; phylum Ascomycota; class Sordariomycetes; order Hypocreales; family Ophiocordycipitaceae; genus Purpureocillium; species Purpureocillium lavendulum. The sequence continues at coordinate 605,005 of JAQHRD010000015.1, forward strand.
GCGCCGGGTCGCCTGCTCGTGTTGGCGTGTCAATTGGTGTTCCCAGTAGAATAGGTTCCTGTGAGATAATTGGTGTATGAAGTTGCAAGTCTATCAATGGCAATCCTTCTCGACGTATTGGGGAGAACTCGGCTTCGTCGGCGGTACGCTTCGAGGCGCGTGAGGCTCGCCGGTTCCTACAGTCGAGGCAGTCCGCCGTAAGTCTTCCATAAGAGATGCAAGATCTTTTCTTCGAAATGAATTGATCTGCCGGTTTCGACTGCTTGCAGTTCCTGCAATTTTTCGATGAAGGGATAGAATCAACCATGAGTACAACCATGAGTATGACTGGAGCGAAGCTTTGATGGGGAATGATGGAGGACTCCGCGCCCGCTACTTGTTGCGTTGTTGGCAGGCCGACAAAGAGTGGGGCCACACGACACATTCTGACCAGTCCGCGTTGAGTGGAGACTTATCTGACCAATGAGAATGGAGGAATTACCTTCAAGTTATCGTCGTAATAGAAGTCCTTCGGACTTAACAAGTTATCGTATAGATGTTTAGTGTGCTTGCCCGGAAATGCAGTATCGATCATCTTGATGTGCTTGCCCAGGTGATCTGGAATGCTTTTGTCTATGTGCTGGATTGCACGAGCCCTAGTCAACGTTGTTGATCGCATTCGCGGTGCTGTACTGGACGGGGTGGCTCCTTTTGCGGTAGCTTTTCGCGCCTCTTGCTTCGCGGCCTTTAAGAGCTCATGCTCCACGCTGGCAGGTATCCAGGCAAATGTCACAGTGTTTCTATCGTCCTTCAGAGACTCAATGCAGTCGTAAATGTGCGTAAGATGCTCCTGCCCCGACTGCTGACGGGGGTTGCCGAGGGAGAGAATGGCAGCTTTGTTGGTCGACATGCACACGATGTGCTGGTGATCGAGCGCAGGTAGGTGCTGCAACGCACAGGCAATGGCTGCCAGCTCTCCCGAGAACGGGTTCTGTTCCTTCCGCATGCCGATAGTTGAAGAGAATCGCTCGGCCCTGGCAGGCCCGTGCGTTGGTGCTGGTACCTCAACAATGCCGCCGATCCCGACAACATCGTTTCTTGCTGAACAACTCGATGCGATGCGTACCGCTCCATCACTGCCAGCTCCCGGCGTTTCTGACCCAGTTTCATCGGTGATTATCGTTCGAGTTCGCTCGGCCCACGGCGCCAGCGTGAAGGGATTGATCGTCTCCAGTTCCTCCATAGGGATCTCCTTGAGCACCGTCGCAACTTGGTAGAATGGTGAACGATGGTAACGCCTAAACTTCCGAATACAGGACGTCGCGTTGCGAAGCGGGTTGGTCGTGGGCAGGGTGTGGATGTCCGTCCACGTCTTGACCGCTCTCTTCCAAAATCGCTCCTGCGCACTGGCGATGTGTGCCTCAGCTTCGGCCACGACCGTTGCGGCTGTGAGAAACGTGCCCACGATAGCTTGGGCTCCAAGTCTCTGGACGCGATTAATTGCGCTGGCGCTTTTGTTCTTGCACGCATGCATCCAGACATTGGAGGCGTAGTCTACCGCAGGGGCTACCGTCGATGCGAATAGCTGTCTTGCCGTCGCTGGAGTCACGCCTCGTAGTCGCCGCAACTCCATTGCGGCTTCCAATCCTTTGTTAGCTGCCGTCGCCATATGCTCGTTGTACTTGAGGCCAGCATCCATAATGACTCCGAGAACCTTGACGCTAGTCTTAGGGTAGACGAGCTGGCCTTTGATCGTGAACGGCTGTGTATCTGACTTGTGCGGTTTGCGAGTAAAGTGTATGATCGCTGTCTTCTGTATGTTGAAGGTTGCGCCACTCCGCCTTTCCCAGTCCAGAGCCTTTTCAATGATTGCTTCGATTCCGGCGCGGTTGTCCTGCGCCGTGGTGCTCGTAACCCAGGCTGTGAAGTCGTCGACAAAAGCCACGGCCCCGCCATGACGGTCAATTCGCTTTTGAACGAGATCTGCGTTGAAGAAGAGGAACAGTACCGGTGATAGAGGAGAGCCTTGCGGTAGGCCGGCCTGCGAAAGGTCCTGCATCTCTGACGTCTGCCCGTTGATATGTATCGTTGCGGTGCGATGCGAGCAGAAAGCTTCGACCCAGCGGAGCAGGTCCTCCGATATGCCCCTCGCTCGCATGCGCTGGATGAGCCTTTCCTTACATACACCATTATACGCACCTTTCGCGTCGAAAGTCACGAGCGTGAGTATGCGCCGATTCCTCTAGGCCGTGTAGACCTCCTCCTGTAGCAGCATCAATGCTTGCTCGGCAGATCGCTGCTTGCGTGCCCCGAAATGATTGGTGGGCAAAAGGCCATACGTCTCGACCGCGTGGGAAATTCTCTCAGCCACGACCGATTCCAAGACCTTCCCAAGCGTGGACAGCAACGATATTGGTCTCCACGCTCCCGCCAGGGAGTAGTCGTCTTTATCCGGCTTTTTGAGTGGGATGATTTTGGCGTGTTTCCATTGCGTGGGCAGTCTTCCCTCCTTCAGCGACGTACTGAAAAGCATCAAGATGTGGTGCTTGGTACTTGACCACACTTGCTTCCAGACTATGGTGGGAAGCCCATCTCCGCCCGGGGCTTTCAATCGCTGTGCCACTGTAAGGCGCACGAACACGATAATACAGAGAGTGAAGAACGGGGGGCCATCAATACAATTGTTGATCTCTGCCCCCTCTCCCACTGAGGTTGGAGGGGAGTGCTTCCTTAATACATTGGCAACCTCCGATATGTCTCGGAGATATGTCTCAGAGGTTTGCTTCTGGCAAGCGACTGAGGCCCTGGGCGCGTGACAGGTTGCTCTCCCTCCTGAGGAGCTCGCCCCGAGCTCCTAGGCCGCTGCGTCGGCAGAGCGATCATAATCCGCCAGAAACGCTGTATCTGCAAAGTCCCTTCGGGATACCCAGGAGTTCTCTTCCTCTCCATGTCCTTTCCATTTTACCAGATATCTCCGACGACTTCTCGGCCCACGATGATCGAGAATTTGCTCCACGTCATAGGTAGTCTCCGCCATAAATGGGTTATCCTCGGGCTCAACCGGCCGTTTGTCACGACTCAGGTAGGGTTCCAAGCTGCTCATAGGCAGGACGTTATGGATCCGGACGGTTGACGGCAGCCGGAGGCGATACGCCAGCTTGTGTCCACCGATGACCCGTTCGATCTGATATGGACCGACATACTTCTCGGTCAACTTCTTCGTAGGGCGCCGCAGTGGAAGATGTTTCGTGGAGATGAGGACCCAATCGCCTTCATGGAAGGATTTTGGTTCCCGTCCTTTGTTATAGTAGTGCGCCTGGCGCTCCTGAGCGTTCCCGATGAGCAACGCCGTGCGTTCGTGAAGCTCTCTGAGGCCCCTGACCCGCCCCATTGCGTTGGGGCTGAAGGCTTCTAGTTGTCCCTTAACGTGCCCCTTAGACCGCGGCTGGTAGCCCATCAAAACTTCGGCTGGGGCCGCTTTCACAGTACCATGGTAGGAGGTATTGTACGTGAACTCCGCCATCGGTAGCTTATCTATCCAGTCTGATTGTTCTTTGTTGCAGAAAGTCCGCAAATACTGCTCGATCGTCTGGTTGATTCGTTCGGTCTGTCCATCGGTCTGAGGGTGGAAGGCAGTGCTGAGGCGTCTTTTGCATTGAAGTAAGTGGCAAAATGTGGCCCAGAAGTGGCCTGTGAACAGGCTTCCTCGGTCGCTGACGATTCCATCGGGCATCCCATAATACCTGAAGATTTCCCTCAAGAATACTGTCGCCAGGCCATCGCTCGTGATACGCGCTGAGACAGGAATGAAGCGACCGTATCGAGTCAATCGGTCCACGACGACCAAGATACCGGAGTAAGTCTTCTTCTCGCAGCGAACTGTCGGAAGGTCCGTAATAAAATCCATGGAAATCTCTTGCCACGGTCGTTCAGGCGCTGGCAGTGGCGCTAACAACCCGTAGGGCTTGTGATGTCTTGGCTTCGCAAGTTGGCACTCGCGGCAGGTCGAGACATATCGACGCACGTCTCGGCGTAATCCGGGCCAGTAGTACTGCGCCTGGATCCGTTTGCACGTCTTGGTTCCGCCTTGATGGCCAGCAACCTCATCGTCATGGAAAAGAATCAGGATCTCGTTTCTCAGCCCCGCAGGCACGAAGATCCTCTTGTCGTAACACAGAAACCCCTCATCATTGGTGCTCCAGGCCTCTGATGAGAGTTTACCGGCGGTAGCGCTATCAGGGACACTCACAAGCTGCTTCTGCTGGGCAACGAAGGCGTCCCCTCGCTGTGCCGCCAGTAGCGCCTCTTGCAACGTCTCCTGCAGTGCTGGTGCCGTTACAGCGGTGCCCTCCTCCTGAGACGTCGTCCTCGACGTCCTCAAGACCCGAGCAACACGCCTGAGATGGTCGAGCGTACCTCTTCCATCAGCGACGGGGGCAGCCGGTAGCGAACCGGTCCGATCGCCAAACCCGACCTCCTGTCTAGAACACACACGGTCCCCTTCCGTAGGTTCACAGGGAAACAGCCGGTCAGTCTTCTCTAGAGCGACAGGGGCAGCCGGTCGCGAACCGGTCTGATCGCTATATCCAGCGCCTCTTTCAGAACTCGCGCGGCCCCCTTCCGCCGGTTCCCAGGAAGGCAGTTGGGCAAACTTGTCAAGGAAGAATGGAACGCACGAGTCTCGCAGCCCGGCTATTTCCATGAAATCTTCATGATCCGGCCGTCTTGACAATCCGTCTGCTGGATTCTTCAAGCCCGGGCGGTACACAATCTCAAAGTCAAATGAGCATAGCTGATCTAGTGCATTCACCTGCCGGTTTGTCAGCTTAGGCTTGGACAGAAAATACTTGTGGTTCAGATGATCCGTTAAAACGGTGATCTTCTGGCTCGTATAAGCGAGATAGTGGCGCCACTGGCGGAATGCTTCCGTAATCGCCAAAAGTTCACAGTCAGGGACTGCATATCGTGTTTCTGCATCCTGGAGCTTTCTCGAGAGGAATGCAACTGGGTGCCATCTGTCGTAATGAAGCTGGGATATAATCGCCCCGATAGCAAACTGGGATGCATCTGTTTCGATTCGTATCGGTTTGGATGGGTCAAAGTGCTTAAGGATTGGTCCGTTTTGAAACGCCGTCTTTAAGTCCTCGAAGGCGCGCACTGCCCTCGGTTCAAGCAGCCATGGTCGAGGTGCTCGCTTCCCGAGGCAATCTGTGAGAGGGGAAACGATCCTGCTGTAGTTCTTGATGAATCGTCGATAAAACCCCGTGAAGCCGAGGAAGACCTGAATGTCTTTGACACAGCGGGGTGCTGGCCATTCCGCAACGGCGCGAACGCGCTCTTCCTCCATATGGATCCCTTCGTCATCAATCACGAAGCCGAGAAAGGAGACCCTCCTCACCGAGAATTCACATTTTCTCAGGTTGGCGTACAGTCCAGCTTTCCGTAATCGACGCAAAACCTCCTTGACATCATCCTCGTGCTGTTCCGCATGTTCGCTAAAGATGAGGATATCGTCCAGGTAGACCACGCATGTTATGTCCACCAATCCTTCCAGCGCGTCGTTGATGTATTGCTGGAATGAAGCAGGAGCGTTTACGAGCCCAAATGGCATAACTTGGTATTCGTAGTGACCATAGTGGCATCTGAATGCTGTTTTCCACTCATCTCCCTGGCGGATTCTGAGTCGGTGGTATGCATCCTTCAAGTCGAGCTTGGTGAAGAGCTTGGCCCTTCCAAGTCGATCCAAAATAGCCGAAATCAACGGCAAGGCCGTTCGGTTTTTCTTCGTTATCTTATTCAGGCCCCGATAGTCTACACATAACCGTAGCTGTCCCCCCTTCTTGGGAACGAACAGGATGGGGGAACCCGCAGGGCTGATTGATCGTCGGATCCATCCCTTCTTTTGGGCCGAAGCAATATATTCGCGCAGAACCGCGAGTTCATGTTCCGAGAGGTTATAGATAGGCCCCGACGGCGGTATTTGGCCTTCTTCGAGGTCGATTGGGTGCGAGCGCCCTGACAGGGGTGGCAACTTGGCGGCCTCTTCTTCTGAGAATACGTCTGCCCATTCTTGATATGCGGAAGGAATTTCCGGCGGCGACGCATCTTCCACAGGTTCCTCCGCTCTGTTGTCAATCTCGCTAGAAATAGGTATTGGGAAGTGGGTTTTCGTAAGACGTCTAATTTGCTTTGCGCCATGAACGAATGATGCCCTTCGCGGAGGCGCTGCAAACGCCCATGTAAGGTGATCTGCTCCCTCCAGCAAGAGACTGACATGTTTAAGCCATGGTTTTCCCAGCCAAAGTCCTTCCTCATCAGCGGTTGATGAGACGAAACATTTGACTCGAAGGATTTTTTCTGTTCCCCAGCTGTCCGTTGCCTTGAATAGGATGTGAATTGTCCCTTGTGTGTCGATCTTCTCATGGTTGGCTGTCTCGGGTATCTCCGAGGTCGCTTCCACACGCTGCCAATCCTGCTGGGTGAGACGTTTTGGAGATATGAGGTTGTAGTGGCTGCCTTGATCTAGTAAAGCCATCTGTCTTTTCGACCACCGGCCATCCTGTCGAAACTGGTAGGGTATCCAGTTCTCCTCGTTCTCGGACAGGAGCCGGTGCGGCCCCTATTTCTCCTCGTCCTGAGGCGGCTCAATCCTGCGGACCCTGTTCGCGCCAGTAGCTGGGCTAGAGTGCCGGGCCGTAGTATGCCCACTTTTGCCACACTGCTTGCAATCGGGTTCCGTGCATTTGGGCCGTATGTGGCCTAGCTTCCCGCATTTGTAGCAGACAGCGGTTTGTTGCGTTTCTTTCTCGGTGAGTTTATCATTCCCCGCCATTGCGTCCTTTGCACCCGATTCCCCAATCCTTGGGTCGGGGTGATGTTCTTTCTCGTGAAAATCATCATCATACTCATAACCTTTCTCGACCAAGTCGTTCCACGATTTGGGATAGTTCTGGGATCGGAAGAGATCCTTGATACTCTTGTTGCAGCAGAACAAGAACATCTCAATGCGCAGCCAATCCGGGACAGTATGGGGCAGCTCGCTCTCGATCGCCCGATACTGACGGAAAAATTCTCGGAATGACTGCTTGGGCTTCTGCTGGAGCTTAGTTAGGCTGGCGTAAGCAGTTCGGGTTCGCCCCCGAGGGTTATTGATATTGCTCCAAAGCCACTCTTCCATGTTCTCCCATGACATGTTTTCTTCGCTCCCGTCGTACTTCAGGTGCAGGTTGTCGAGAAAGTCTCTCCTAAGCGTCTGGCTGAGGTGTCCAGCCGCCAGCCTGATCCTTCTCTGTTCGTCTCGATAGTGACTGGGGTGTTCGCGGAAGACCCACTGGAGGGTTCCCAAGAAGGTAGAAAGCTCAGCCGCCGAGTTACCGCGGAATTGCTGTATCTGGACCTGGTTTTTGTTCTTAGGCTCGTAGTAGGGAGAGCGTTCTCGAACCCTCTCTCGTGGGCGTGGGCTCGGATCGGGCGATCTGGACCGTCGTCGCGCCCGGGAGGTACGGCCCCTTGATGTGGTCAAAATAGCATCAAGGAGTTGCTGTATCTGTTCTCCCTGTCGTTGCGTCTGGTCCGCCTGTTGCCGCAGTTGTCGCTGGATTTCGCCAAGATCTTGCTGCACTTCCTGGCCTCGACCTGCAGTCCCTGAGGGTTCTTTCCGCGTCAATTGGGCGCTTTTCCTTTTCTTTGCTGCCCTGGCCGCAGCAAGTTGGTCGAGACGACTCTGCGATAGTACCTTCCGCTTATCAACTCGCGGAGGTTCTTCGACCCCCTCGCTCTCCGAGAAAGAGCCTGCATTGTCAGTGTCTTCGACGGTAGCGACCTGTGCAGATGGTGGGAGGGTCGGAGTGGAGCCTCTTGCATGCGTGCGACTCAGGTATTGGTCGACTGCCGTGGCCAGGTCCCTGGGAAGTTGTGACAAATCCATGGTTGCACCGGGTCCCGTTCAACGGTCTCTGTGCCCTGATGGGAAGAGAGATCAAACTGTAAGGCGCACGAACACGATAATACAGAGAGTGAAGAACGGGGGGCCATCAATACAATTGTTGATCTCTGCCCCCTCTCCCACTGAGGTTGGAGGGGAGTGCTTCCTTAATACATTGGCAACCTCCGATATGTCTCGGAGATATGTCTCAGAGGTTTGCTTCTGGCAAGCGACTGAGGCCCTGGGCGCGTGACAATCAAGTACTTGACAACTTGACACTCTTGCAACTTGATTGATTGACGACAGCTGTTAAACTTGACTTGAGAACTTGACTTGACGGGAAGTCAAACTTGATTGAGACTTGTCAAGTTCGAGCTTGATTGTTAGCCACACTGGCAGTGAGTCATTGGCATTTGGTGATATGGGCATGTCGTCAGCATACCAACGCCCCGCCGCTTTAACCTGTCAATTCAACATGTAGCGTGTCCTAAGCGTTATTGGCATTTGTGGGCAGACACACTCCTTCCCGACCTTCAGTGGTTGGAATATTCAGTAAGGGCGCGATTTGCCTGTGCGGCTGGCCGTGGTGCAGCTGTCTTTGTGAAGCGGAGTTGGGATGGAGTGGCTTCAGCGCCTGCGGAAACCCTGTGCGCGTCAACTGCGCTAGGCTTTGGCGTCCAGTTGGCAGGTTGTTTGAGACGAGAGCGCATAGTGGAGGTCGGCGATCTCGCGTAATGAACCTGGTCGCGCCAGATATTTCACATCGTTACGAGACTGTCCAGCCCACAACAAAGCAGGAACTTTCTTCCACTGATGACGCGTCCATGCGCCACACTCAGAAGTCAGAAGGGCGCTCGGACCGACCCACCGTCCCTCCGTGACCGCATGTCTTGGGTGCCTGCTGCCTTGCCCGCGCAGGACAGACGCCGTGCACGCCAAACAAAAACACCGACCATGCTGCTGCTGCGTCTTTCTTAATGCTTTCACACACGGTTAGCCACGACATGTCGTAACAGTACTCTCCCGTCCCGCCGATATTTAGCCTATTTGTGTCCACATCATTGGCAGCACAATGACATCCACCTCCAATGGTATAATTACGAGGCGTCGTCACGATCTCGACAACATACGAACTTTCCTGACGGGCCTGGTCGTCGTGCATCATACGGCGAGCTGCTACGGTGGCCCCGGCGGGCATCCGTATCAATCGGTCCTCTTCCGAACGACTTCTCCCCTGGCGAGATCTCCTCTGCTTTGCTTCCATGGCTTCAACCAGTCTTTTTTCATGGGGCTCTTCTTCTGGATCTCCGGGAGACTGTCAGCTCACTCCATCAGGAGGACTGATGAGGATACATCCATAACTCGGTGGGACTTTGTCAAGGGCAAGCTGCTGCGGCTAGGACTGCCCTCGTTGGTGTACACCTTAGCCATTCATCCCATGGTTCTCATGACAGCGCAGCCTACACTTGAGAAGACAAAAGTCAAGAAGCTGCTTCTCACATATTACTCTGCCATAAACGGAGCGACAGGTCCGGTATGGTACACTGCAACTCTCCTGCTATTCGATCTGGTGCTTGCGGTGCTGCTCCCCAGCCCGGCCGAACTCGACCGTGGCGCCCGTGGGAACCTGAGCAAGGCGAGTCGTGTTCCCAAAATGCCAAGGTGGTACGACTTGTCTCGACGATACGGGTGGATCGCTGTCGCTGGAATATCGTTTCTGGTCCGTCTATATTACCCAGGCCGCATGAGGTTACGGTTTATCGCGTTGCAACCTGCCTTTGCACCGCAGTACATCTTTGCGTACGCGATGGGCGTTGCCTCCCTGAGACAGGAACGGACATTTACAGGACCATTCTCTCAGGCATCCACGACCGTTCATGACACAACACGCGACAACAGCGACGCCTCAAGCCCCTGTCGCTCTTCAGGCTACAACCTGCTTGCAGCATCCCTCGTGTCGTTAGCTACACTTCCACTGATAAGCCTTCCACGATTTTTGGGTCTTGCTGGTCACCCTTCACAGGGAGTCATGGTGTCAAGTATGCTTGGGGGGTGGAACCCTTACGCGTTTCTCTACGCCCTATGGAATGAGTTTTCTTTTGTTCTCGTTGGGCCGGCGGTCATGGCCTACTTTCAAGAGCACAGCAATGCACCCGCGACAACCACGCTTTTCCGGCCGCGGCTGTCGTATGGAGCATTCCTCGTACACAACCTTGTGGCTGTAGCGGTAGAGAGAAGCATTGACACAATTCTGGTAACAGGGGCCAAAACTTGGTGGACACTGTCATGCTGCGCTATTCGGAGCTCAAGCGGCATGATCGCAATGACTGGTATTACTGGGTCGCTGACTGTGATCGGGTCTTTTGCTCTCGCCAAGGCTCTCGTCGACAGATATCCCTGGGTACGGATGGTCATCTGATTGGTAGACTCGCATTTCTACAATCCTTCGTCAACAGGGCATTCTGCACGCCTTTAATATGTCCTCATGTGACTACCCACCCTACGCTGTGGTTCCGCCTAAAAGCACGTGAAGGGGGATTGTACTTTTCTATCATCCTATATTCGGTGACTCGTGCTCAGAGTATATCATCGACAGTTGGCTCTTTTGAGGCCGCTTGGGGTATATGTCTGCCTCTCCACGCACGGACGCATGGCTGGACATCTACAGGAAGGGTCCGACGGATCCGACCACCCGTGTTCACCTCAGCGTACTACTCTCTTGCCCGTTCGCACATCAAAGTAGACTGCACATCAAAGTAGACTGTAGACCTATCAACGGTACGTGCTGCAAGATAAGCGCCTACCATACGTGATATTGAGAGCAGGGGCGCAGTAGCATTATATGTTATGTTGGTGGCTGGACAACTCGGAGAATCCAGATGTCTCACACCCATGGGCGCCGCTGGCGCGTCTGGATTGTGTGGGGGACAAGGCGATCCGCTTCCCCCCTAAGCTGTTTAAGCCACCCAGGCATAATTCTTGGTTAAGAAACCAGGTAGGTAAAACTTTCAGCTGCACGCCAACATTTGCTTGTGAGTAGGCTCTATTCAGGTTTCGCAGTCGAAGCCTAACTTAGTAAGTCCTTTAACTGCCTGCTGCGCAGCCTACTAAGCCCGCTAAAGAGACTATAGTGGGGCGGGAAGTCTCGTCGGCAATTCGATTCGGGGGAAGAACGTAACGCTGTAACGGGCTAGGCCCTGGTGGACAAGGCAGGGCCTTGTCTGCCCAACCGCTGTTGCTGTGGCGACGGCTTCGTCTATTTGTTGGACGATTTCCCTCCTTCACCTTTGTTTTTCTCCTTTCTTTCCTCAGCTCGAATGTAAAATGCATGAGGACTACATAGCTGTAATTTACACTATTAGAACCCTTCACAAACGCACAATATCAATATCAAGCCGCTCATTCACGTAGACCATTTACAGCACTGCTGCCTGCCAACGGTAACGATGGCTTCAGGCAACCCGGCGTCTGCCTGCCATGTCTCAGATGCCTGTCTCGCTTGGATCGGCAAAATATGCTGACACCCTCACCGGAGGTGGGGAGGGTGTAATACAGTCCGAAGGATGTATCCCTATGGCATGAAGGATTGATCTTGATGACGTGACATTTCATGCTATGACATTTCATGTTCAAAAGTGTGGCATTTCGCTGGTGCTCCTCGAATGGATGCAAGCATTAGTTACAGTACCGCCATCAAGAAAAGACAGGTAGGAATAGTGGTTGGTCAAGTTGCTGTTGCTTGCGCCGGTCCTGGTCGCGGACTTTCATCAAAAAACCTGTTGCTGTGTTAGGACTTATAGAACCTCAAGCGTGACTAACATAATGGAACTCTGCTTGCCATCAGGTAGCTTCTCATAGTGGAGAGATGCCCGTTCAAATGGGGCATCGATCATTAACCCATGCAACGTCTTGACCCTGGAGACTGCAACATAACTCAGCCCTGTCTGGAAATCCCGTTCAGACAGATCTGCAACCATCTTGTCCACTGTGATGCTCTGTGATTTATGAACCGTAATGGCATATGATGCCATAAGTGGGAAATGCGTTCGTGTACAGGCTGACGTGCCAAGAAAGAAGTCTCGCTTGACTGGGAGTATGGGTACTACCTCGCGCCCATCACTTGTGGTTAGATACGATGGCCCGTTATACTTATCCATCATCATCATAATGACACACGGCGGGTCACGCTGCGTATCAGCGCCAGGGGCCCAACCGATGTCATATACTGTCCCTTGGGCCCCATTGACTAGGCCTGTTGGATGCCAGATGTTCTGGGTTAGCATGAGACGAGCACCAATGCAAACCGGAAACTGGCCAGCCAGGTTGCCAGCTTGTTCCGACGTTGCCCTGTCAGCACCGTTACCAATGTTCTTCGCCATGACTTGGATTGCTGGACGCTTGAGGCGGACGAGATGCTCGTAGTTGTACTCGTTCACACGTGCTTTCTTGCTATAGATACGAAGAGCAGCATCAAACGCATCTACCTCGCGCTGGCCTACCTTGGCCTGCACACGCTGGCTCAGAAGTTTCCATGACTCGATGGATAGCTTTAGACCACGTAGTTCGTCAAGCGCAAGCCGAAAGCCAGCCTGGTCATCGCCCTGTTGCCGCTGGGCTTTTTTCAAGAAGACGGTGTGGATAAACGCCCCATATGCGGTCCGGCCAGAGACCTCGTGCAGGTCTTTGAGTGGTCCATCAAAGTAGAGGGGTTTGTTCGCGATCGGCGGGAGCTGGAAGAAGTCACCAACCAGGATGATGCTTATGCCGCCAAAGAATTCGGCGGCTCTGCCAGGAAAGACTTGGCGGAGGCGTTTGTCTATCCACGAAAGTTGACGCAGACCCAACATGCTTTTCTCGTCAATCACGAGATACCTAACGTCCCGTAGCTTCTTCTGAAGAGCATTAGCATCTGCTGGGGAGAGCTCTGTAAATGCCCTATCGACAGGAAGCCGGAGTAGAGAGTGTAATGTTGTCCCCATTATCTGGTTGCTTGCAACCCCAGTGGGCGCAGCTCTCCAGATTGGACTAGGCCGGTTCCTGGCAAGCTTCTGGAGATGCGAAGACAGGACTTTGATCAGATAGGACTTGCCCGTCCCGCCACCACCGTCAACATGAAGTAGAATCTGCTCCTCGCTGCCGCATTGGAAGTGTCCAACGAATGTATCGTACACGATCCGCTGCTCTGGGTTGAGCGTATCGCGGACGTCGAAAGGCAGGTCTTCAACGTCCATATGGAGACGATTCTGTGCAATGAGCTGGCGCCAATAATCGCCCTGAACGATTCCTGGGTCAGCGTAGCGGCCGACGTGGAGCGTCCAATCGTACTGGACATCGATATCCCGTCTGCCCAGCAAATCTACCGCCTCTTGGCTTGGTGGGCAGTCAGGAAGCTGGCGGGCAAGCTCAAGCCAGTCCTCCTCCAGAAGGTCAGGCTGATGAAATTCATCCTGGAACTCATCCGGATCCGGTCGGCGTTCTTCAACGTCAGGAGTGCCATAGTAATCGTCAGGGTGCTGGTGGTTAGCGTAACAGAATTCGGCGGCCGATGCAAACGAGTCAAATCCGACACCGTTGATCTTGCGTAGTTCGTTGGGATCGCGGTGTGGATGAGCCAGCATGAGCTTCACACGACAAAAATCATCGTACTGGTGATGCCTGGGGTTGGACTTGTACCGCGGGAAGTAGTATGGTACACGAGGCTTAGCTTGACGACTCCAACGGGTCCACTTTCTCCCATCCCGCTTGCTTGTATTCCAGTTGGCTAGGAAGTCAAGGTAAGTGAGTTCTTCATGAAGGGCATGGCGAGAAAGGTACTTCTCATATGTCCCGATGACCTCAGCCTCGCCATCATGATCACCATGGAGGCGAAGAGACCGTCCCTGTTGCTCGTAGGGACGGCAATCAACGGCTCTAACAACACGTGTGCCTTCCTGCAGCTCGCAGTTGAGCAAGACATGGCACATCTCTTGCCCAGAGAAGTCTCTCTCAGCAAGCAGCTTGTTCATGAGACGTGAGGCAAGGGGAAGAAGTGGGTTCTGGTGGGAGACGTAGGGCAAGATTTGAAGCCCCAGGCTCGCATAACTCTCGGTCCGCTTCTCCATCTTACTGCAATACTTGGCTGCATAATTGATCACAGCTTGAAGGATGGTACAGGGGGAGATGTCAATGTTGGCTAACCACCCGAGACTGAGACACCGGTTGTAGTGGTTCATGAGGCTGTCATTCCTGGCTGCCTCGAAGGAGAAATAGGATTGCCCTTGCCGTCGAACAACCTCAGCCGTATCTCTCGTATCCCGCGGGAAGAAGAAGCGGCAAGAAATCTCTTCCGAATCCTTCTTCCTTCGTAGGCAGTATGTCTCACTGCAATGGTGGCGTTGGCAGCTGTTCAGAATCTGGGAGAGCCATTGGAACGTCAAGGGATGCTGCAGAGGATTCACAGCCAAGGGATTGCCTTCTCCTTGCTGTTGGACTCGATCTGGCTCCGGATTGGAGGCTGTGACGTGGAAGCTCCAGATATGGGCGTACTCTTCGCGAACATGCTCATTTTCCAAGTCAACGCCAGGCGCGCCATCCATCCAGTATAGGCCATGGCAATGGCTACTTCCACGACCCTGCCACTCATACCTGTTCCAAAAATCAGTGACATTAAATTTCTGCCTGAGAACGATGTCTCTGAATAAACCAAACCGCCTATAGAATTGCCAGGCTGCAATGTGTGGGTTCTCCCTGAGAAGTTTGCTAGACATGCCCATTCGTTGTTGCTCGGGCAATACCTGCCAGTCTTGAAACTGGGGTAAATGCTGATAGAAGCTCCTCCAGTGTAAGTCTGCCGGGCTGAATGTAATAAAAGCACCCGGACAGCGAAGGTTGTAGGCGTAAGACTCGAGCTCTCGGCGCTTTCGGTACCAATACGGGCGCGTCCCGCGAAGTTGTGCTGTCTGGCGGTTGATCGAGTTCAGCAACTGCTGGGCTTCTGCAGATTCAGGGTTCTAGAAAGCCTCGAGCAGATGATCTCGCGTGAGTGGACCCCGCCTTTGTTGGTGTTGCTTGACGAAGTAGCCGCTTTTCGCCCGTGCCTGTGCTCTCATCAGCGTGTTGAAAGCCACAAACCGAAAAGTGGGATGACGGGCAAATCTGCCGTCATGCCATCGCAGGGCATGCTGTATGTAGTCCGCATATTTGATAGGTCTTAATCTTGGCTCAATGAAATCAGCTTGGCCGCGAGGAAATAGTGTTGGAAAGGTTAGGGACAGGAGTGCCTGTGACTGGTTGAATTCGTTTATCGGTGTTCTCCGAATCTCTGGCATTTCAAGCTGACGTTGTGTCGCTGGTCGTGCAGGGGGCGGTGCGTCGCGCTCTTCGCCAAGAACGTGTGAGTGCAATGCCTCCATCTCTGTATCCCAGCGCTGACATCAATTCAAGTAAGTCAAGTTCGGGGTTCGAACTTGATTACTTGAAATAAATTCGTCGGTCAACTTAGTTACTTAACTTGAATTAAATTGAAATACTTGATATCTGAGGCCAGGGCCAGGCCCGGCACACTATTATGCCACCTGTTCATCACAACTGATCAGTTCCCCACCAAAGCTAACGACTTCGCCCACAGTGATCGCTCGATGGGCCAGCCAATCCCGTAGGCACTGTATTTCCTCGATGATCTCTGGGCTTAAGCTGTGCCTCTGCGAGCTTACTGTCAACTTTGTGACACTGAAAGTTCGTTCAGGATCCACAGACATGGCAGGAATTGCCAGTATGTCAAGGGCAAACTTGCTCAGACGTGGGTATTCTTCTTGGTGATCCCTCCACCATAGAATAGGGTTCAAGTTCTCTCGCCGGACTGGTGCCTGCCTCATATAAGCTCCAAGCTCATCGTCTTCCTCCATCCTGTACCGATCGTGGCTTTGCATCCACTGGTCGAATTGGCTAGGCTCATCTGGTTGCATCACTTTTCCTATCAAGGTGGTCACTGCATCGGACCGCTCCGTAGGTGGATAGTGTTGTTCAAAATATTTCCGGACACTGCTCTTAGCGTCCCGTAGCCACACCAGTTGCTCGCGGCTGGTCCAGTTCGCCTCAAGCCAGGACACGTTCCAGCGCGGGTGAAGGATGACAGCAGCCGTGTAAAGGGGGGATTGGCCAAGTAAGCTGTAATACTGGTCAAGCTTTGACCAACAATTATTGATAGAAATTTGTATGCATCGTCGGTGATCATCATTAAGACGTACAGCTTGCAAAAATGCACGATTGTATTCGTCTCGGGTGTGCTCGGGCAAGTGTCTCTCGCGTCCGCCATCCTGGTCAGCTCGTAGAGGACTGTGTCCTGCGAAACTGTTAGCAAGATAGATATGACGTAAGTAAATATGAATTTCGAAGGCGTACTTGTGGTTGCCGAGGCTCCGGCATTCCGTGTGTCATCAGCATTAGCATCAGGCGGCGAGAACAAGAGCTTTTGCTCCTCGAAAAAGTTGAGCAAGTATTCCATTCCGATCATCACTTCCCACAAGGCGCCGTAACAGCCTTCTTTGGCCCAACCCTGGCACCTCATGGTGATCTCATAGAGAGGTTTTAGTAGGCTCTGTATCTCCGCCAGGAGAAGCCAGTCCTGTGGCGCAAGATGATCCTCTACAGGCACACCTTGTCGGGGCTCTGTCGTCTTCGTTTCGAGATACGCGATGAAATGGTCAATTTGCTCTCGTTTGCGAATGGCACGTTGGATCATCAGAAAGGTTGAATTCCACCTGGTTTCATTGTTCTGCATCAGCTCGAGGTCGATGGCAGCTCGCTCCTCCTCAAATAGCTGATAATCATCTTCGTCACACCGGTCGCTGGCCAAGGACTTCATCAATTCTCGCCGTTGCGAAGAGGCCCTGATAAATCGGACGACGTTGTGCTGCAGGCATGTAATTAATCAATTAATCTGAATCGGGCCAAGGATTCAGATTAATTACTGAATCGGGAGTAGGATTCAAGGATTAATTAACGATTCAGTGATTAATTAACTTTGGCTGTCATTGTGTCATCAAATGATGCGTGCTTGGCGAGCCTCTATCGTCAACTCCGCCCTGCGGTGACAAAGGAGGATATCAGTGCCCACCGAACCCGATGCTTTGGCCATATCATCAACCTTGCAGCTCGCGCGTTCCTCTGGGGAGAAGATCCTGACTCATTTGAGCGTGAAGCCTTCACAGAAGCGGTTTTCCAGTTGAAGAGCGTGAGCTTCGACTTTGGCGGAAACGTGGAGCAGTGGGCAAGCTGCACAACCAGTGATGTAATTAATCGCCCGGATTAATTAGCGATTCAATGAATCTGAATCCGAGCTTGGATTATTTATCTGAATCGCAGGCCTACAGGATTAAATAAGTTTCAGGCGATTAATTAAAGTGGGGCAAGCCATCGTATTCCCACTTGATTGGTTCCGTTGGACGCATTCGCGTGGCCGTCGCCACGCGGAGAGACGGAGGTTGCGAATGGTGTACTTATCACTTAGAAGATTTAACCTATACCCATGAGCCAGATCTACGGGAAGCATCCAGCAGCATTGCTTCAGTTCCGCTATAACGTGTTGAACAATTATGCAATGTCACTGCCCCAACTATCATGGTTTCAGCGGATTCATCATTTGCCCTTGCCGAGAATCTGGACAGTCGATCCGGGGCCAAGAGGCCGCGCGAAGACTCCGGCATCGGTCGAGAGTCTGCACCGATTTCCGAGATCTCTGATACTGCATCATCAAGAAAGCGCGTTCGCACCCCAACAGCAATCGATATCTGGGCGGAAAGCCGACAGCCTGCGAAAAACGAGCCTGAGCGGAACAGGCACGGTCAGAAAATATGGTATTGCAAACGGTGTGCCTACTCTCAAACAGCACACAACAGAGTTCGCGATCACCTCCGGGACAAACACGACATCCAAATTTCCAAAAGACGGACTGCAAAAATGATTGACCAAGAAAACGCGATCGACAGGCTATTTGAGCAACAAGCTGCGAGACAGGAAGGGCATGATATTGAGCAGGAGCATCATCTTCTTGCGGCGGTGGATGACGAGTTGTACAACCAAACCCTGGTCAACCTTTTGACGGCGCATAGCCTGCCGCACAGCCTGGTCGAGTGGCCTGAGTGGTACGCCATGCTCCACACAGTCAACTACATGGCTCCAGGAGTCGTTACGCAAAGTCGGGGACAAGTCCCCAAGCTACTGGAAGCCAGCTTTACCACGCATCGCGAGAAATTGAGATCAAAGCTGAAGTCCTCACTTACACAGGTGCACTTTAGCATTGACATCTGGTCCTCTCCCAACCACCACAGCCTCCTCGGGATCGTGGCCCACTTCATTGATCGAGAGTACCGGCAGTTGCGCAAGGCCTTGCTTGCGCTCCGGGAGCTTGAGGGCGCGCATAGTGGGGAAGCAATTGCAGAGACCTTCCTCACGGTCATTGATTCATACGGACTGCATGACCAGGTTGGGTACTTTACGCTTGACAACGCTTATAACAACGACACAATGCTGCAAGCCGTTGCAAAGGCCTGCGACTTCGACACCGCCCATCGCCGACTCCGCTGTAACGGACACATCATCAATGTAGCTGTACAGGCGTTCTTGTTTGGCAGGAATAAGGATGCGTCGGATGAAGCATTGCGCCAGGTGTCACAGCTATCCAAGGACGAACAGGAGGGTGTTGCTGCAAGGCGAGACGCGGCAACTGCATGGCGGCGCCATGGCGCACTTGGGATGCTTCACAACCTTGTGGTATGGATACGCTCATCTTCCCAACGCTATCAAGCGTTCTCCAAAGCCGCCGGTCGCATGATTCCCCAGGACAACTCCACCAGGTGGAACTCCTGGTATTTAATGATTCACGTTGCGATAAAAGTCCGCAAAGAAGTGAACAACTTTATCGACGGCCACTACACGGAAGGCGACATCCGCCTCGATTATCTTCACCCCGAGCACTGGCAGGAGCTTCAGGAGATCCATAACTTTCTGCAGCCATTTCACGAGATCACCAAAGACACCCAATGGGACAATTCATCTCTAGATGAGGTGATTTGCTCTATGGATTTTCTCATCACGCATTACAAAGCCTCCACGGAGAAGTTTCGACACAGCCTTGCCATGACTGATCGCATTATGACCAGTTGGTACAAGTTCGACGACTATTACAGGCGCACAGATGACTCCCCAGTCTACGCCGCCGCAATCTTGCTCCATCCGAGTCTCCGACGGGCACATCTGCAGGAGGCGTGGAAAGATCAGTCACAGAATATCGGCCCAGCGGTTGAGGCTGTTCGCAAGTTGTGGGAAGGTTACAAGCCGCTACAAATGCCGACACTTAACGAGGACCTTTCAGCATACGAGGCGTACAAACAACGGATCTATCAACCGCCGTCTTCCCATGACGAATTCAACCGCTTTATAGATGGTCCGGCCTTGCCCATAGGCTCGTCATCTGCTCTTTCTTGGTGGCTTGAACCAACCCAAGCAACTTCGTTTCCAAACCTGTACCGGCTTGCCGTCAATATTTTCTCAATACCAGCAATGTCTGCCGAGGCGGAACGAGTGTTTAGTGGAGCGCGCCGGACAATAACCTGGGATAGAAGTCGGTTGTCCGTGAAAACGATAGAGCAAACAGAGTGCTTAAAGCACTGGATGAAGAGTGGCTTGCTGAAACGCGCCTTCAAGTCCCCTGTCACAACTGACGTTTACGGGGACAGAGATGGTGGAAGGGCCTCCAACGACTCATCCCAGGAAGCTGAAGCACCACTGTCAGCGGGCAAGGAAGCGTATTTGTCGCAGACACCCGCGCCAATTCGACCTCGTATCCCATACTCGCCGAAGATGCCATATACTGTCGTTGCTTGGTTATCTCCGGAATGGCATCCCCACACACGGCGCAGGGCCAGAAGTCGCGATTGGACTTGGTAGGAGGCGTCGAGATAGTGGGCATGCAGACCGAGGAAGGCGTACCGATTTGGAGAAGTCCACATGTCAAAGCTGAAGCTAATCCTTGTAACTGCCTTCTCCAATTGCCTCGATATAGTTCCCTTCTTTTCCTCATATAGCTTCCGCATGGTACCACGCACGGACTGCCGGCTCCATGGCACCTCCTTTGCCAACGATGCATCGTGGAGCTCAAGGATTCGTTGCAAGTATGGATTGGATGGCGCCGTGAAAGGAAGATTCGCAGTGACGATCCAGCCGACTATCAGCTCTTTGGCCTTATTGACATTGCATCTTGCGGTAGGTATCTCCAAACAGCGTCGTTTTGCGGGAGGGTGAATATCTGCGAAAGGGGATTCTTCGTCCGCGTTGCCCAACGAATGGACCGTTTCAGTGATCATATGGGATCTAGATCTGGTAAGCGCTGGGAAAATACAGTGCGGGCTAATACATAAGCCAAATACCTTCGCAGGTGCCCAATTGGCGACGTAGTGTTCGACGCGACGAACATCGAGCTCTTCCCGCGTTCATCACATTTCGAGCAAACCCAGTAGGTCTGCAGCGTCTGCAAATCTGGACTGATCTCTGTGAGGAAGAGGCCGTGTCAACATCAAGCCGCTCATTCACGTAGACCGTTAACAGCACCGCTGCCTACCAATGGTGGGAACAACCTCACGCGACGCATCTGCTGCCTGCGATGTCTCAGATGCCTACGGCCAATCCAAGGCTACAACACCTACGGGTACAGGTATAAATTACCGACATCAGTCACTCATTAGATAGAAGAATCAAGAGTCTTTTGTTGCCCAAATTCACTGGGGACCTTCTGCCCGGTCGTCAGTCAGTTATGCACACGTGCAGTGCGACAGGCCGTGTGCTCGAATCCAGCTCCGCCGGCCTTTGCGATTCTTGCTCGCAATATACTCCTCTGGTATATATCGCTTGCAGCCGATCTGGACTGTCGGGAGGTCAGCGAGAGTCGCTCTCCCGGGTTCAGCCTTGACGGATGCGGAGTCAAGCTGCTGCCTCAGAGGTTTGTACCCGCCGCCGATCCCTAGGAGTGTTTCTAAGGACTGCTGTTGCCCTGCCCCCGTGATGGCTCATTGGCGGGTCGCGGATTGCGGATCGTGGACCACAGCCTGCCACGTATGGCTACGAGCAGCCGACCTGGGCTTCGATTCAGGGGCGACGCGTGAACACGTCTTGGCCACGCGGGCAAAACAAACCATGAACCCCTGCCCGTATGAGGGCTCCTGTCATTGGCGCGATCCATTCGAAGCCACCATTTACCTTATTTACCCTACAGCTTGGTCTGATCGGGTTGCGAATGCCTTCATTACGACCCTCCCAGGGCGAATATACGAGAAACTCCTCAAAATCTACTATTTCAAGTATATCAAGTTTGGGGCGAAATAAACTTACTTATTTGAAATACATTGGATGGTCAACATACTTGACTTACTTGATATACTTGACTTGATACTTGAATTGGGGTCAGCGCTGCCGGCTTTTGGCACACTTCCACTGCAGGCCGAGGTGGCTCGGCTTATATGGACGTTCGAGTCGCGACATCATGGACCCCTTGTCCTAGGCTTGGCAGTCCTTCAGCCGCCTGACTGCAAGATTGGTTGCTGTCAACATCAAGTCGCTCTTTCACAACCAGTAGACATGACGGTGTTGGTCACTTGCGCATGTCAAGCACATTAGAGCTATTATGCGTCAAATTCGCCATCACAAGTAGCTCAATTGGACTCAATCGAGCTCACAGTTAGTCATAACAAGCTGGCCGCCTTGCCAGTCACTAGATAGAAAAATCAAGAGTCTTTCGTTGCCCGATTCACAGGGGACCTTCTGCCCAGTCATCAGCCTGTTATGCATTAGTGCCGTGCGACAGGTGCTTGCCCCGACAGGCACATTGCCTGTGCGGTGTTCTCAGGTCTGCCACCGAGAGCACTGGCAATATTGGGGTCCAGGATTTGCCAGTATGCAATTCCAACCATTGCATGTCCAAGTGTACAGTCATTTTTTAGGCAGGGTCGAATGCGACGAAGTCTGCGCCGTAGCAAGTGGGTGCGAACTTCTCAGCCACGGTTTCCAGTCATACTGGGATTGGGGTTCCTGGAAGGCTGGCAGAATCGAGATCAGGCTTCGAAATCGATCGATTCGATCGATTCGTGAGCCTAATCGATCGATATATATCGATCATGACCTTTTTTTTTTTTTTTTTTTTTTAATTCATAGGCTGTCCCAGCCGCCCTAGGGCCGCTATGCAGCGTTCGACTATAAATACGGAACCCCCCGTCCTTTCCATCCTAGGTACACTTTCCTCCTGCAAAGAACTGCCCGGCTCCCACCAGGCCGTCCCCTTACAGTCCAGACACCCGTGAGTTCCAGCGGGTTCTTCCATATTTACAGTCATCTTGGATGCTCTGTATATGTGCTCTTGTCAGGCCCTTCCCGGCCCTCCTCGCCTTCTGTTTACCCGTAATCACTCGTCTACGCTGACTAGTATTGAAGTATCGTGGACGGAACCGCCCGGAATTGCTCCAGAAGTCCTGTCCTGATGATCATCTTGGCTGCCTGTACAGCCATTGACGAGCTGCAGAGAATGCGCTTGATGTCCACGCATGGACGCTTGCCTGCCCACATGCGTTCTCGCTCCTCCGCCCAGTTGCGGCATTCCAGGAGTATGTGTCGAACTGTTTGGCTCCCGTAGCCGCAGGGGCATTGGTCGGTGTCGGCTCTGTTGATTCCATGGAGGTAGGCTCGAAGGCCAATCTTGCCTGTGCGCATCTGGGTGATCACTGAGCTGATAGCCCGATGCGTGCCGTTGTGTGTGTCGAGTGTTCCCTTCCCTGGTCGCACGCCGAGTCGGAACAGGTCTCGGCCGTGTTTGGCGGTCTCCCAGGCTTGTTTCCACTCTTCCTTCATTGTCTTGCGAATGATGGATTTGGTCGTTGCCGTCAGAGTCCGGAGCGACGGCGGCTCTGGTGGCGACTCGGGTGCGGCCCGCGCGTTGGGGTCATGGCCGGCCGCTTCTTTGGCCGCTCGATCTGCGGCTTCATTGCCTGGCACGTCGACGTGTGCTGGGATCCATCGAAACTCCACGTGCCATCCGAGGTCACGAAGTTTGTCGAGTGCTCGGACCGCCTCGACCAAGATGTATTGGCCGGATGGAGACTTCGGGTTCCGCATTGCCTGAATGGCCGCCTGATTGTCGGTGAATATGGCGCATCTTCCAGGTGTATTTATCGCTGCGTGCACGTCTAGCACTAGGCCGAGGGCCAGTACAAGCCCTCGCAGCTCTGCCGCGTATACAGTGGACGTGCTCGATGCGCCCATGTACTCTGTTCGCTTTGTGCAAATGCCGCTTATCTGTACGGTCGGGGCGACTGCGGCAGCCCCAACGTGGCCGTTGATGCCGCTGCCGTCGGTGTACACGCAGATGGTTTTCGAATCCGTGGCGTCGTGTTCTTTGATGGCCTCCTCGGCAGATTCATTGATGTGAACCGTAGGGGGTATCCACCAGGGCGGCACGACGTGTGGTTGACGGCTTTCCAGTCGCTCGAGCGGCAAGTCGTACTTGTGCCTCAGGACGCTGGAGAGTTGATCCAGTGGACTCCGCTCCTCGCGTTCGCGGCGTGTCCACCTTGCTGAGCTAAAGTTGATGTCGGAAGTCGCCATGTCGCCGTATAGCGGGCTTGTTCGGATGCGCATGGCCGACTCCAGCACGGTCTGCTCCAGCTGTTGTTGCACCGGGAGCAGATGCGCTTCCACGTCGACTGCTGCTCCCGCGGTTGTCCGAAAAGCGCCCGTGATCGTTTGCGCTGCACGCCTTTGTATTTTCGCAATGGCGGAGATCATGTATGCGCCTCGATTGATGCAGCCTTTGCCGGGAACATGCCATGCCGAGCATCCGTAAAGCATCTGAGGTATGATCATGGCCCGGTAGACATGGCGGAGGTTGATGAGGCCTGTGCCCCACGTCGAGGATGCGAGGGCCGACAACGCGGACAGTCGTTTCGTTGCGGCTGCCTCCATCTTTTCTCGGTGGTAATCCCATCGGAGTCTGCTGTCCATCTGAATGCCCAGGTATCTGCACGACGGCGAGGCCTTGATGGTGGCGTGCGGTAGGCGTAGGGGGTGCGTGCAGTTCGCAGTAGGGTCTCGCGTGAAATGCACCAGTTCATATTTAGCGGGGGAGAATTGGGAGCCGTGCTTTCTCGCCCAGACTTGCGCTTTGCGGTGCATCCTCTTGAGCCTTTTGCAGTTGCGTGCCGCTGACTCGCCCACGGCGAGGATCGAAACATCGTCAATGTATCCTACCGATTCTGTTTCGGGCGTGTTGCATTCCTCAACGAGATCCGCATTGTAAAACAGGTAGAGCATGGGCGAGACGGGCGATCCTTGCGGAATGCCTGTCTGAATAGGAACCGATGGCGCAGTGTATTCCTGCAGCTTGAGGGTAGTGGACCGGCCGCTGAGAAACGATGCGACCCAGCCTACAATCGGCTCGCTGACCCGACGCTTGCGGAGGTTGTGCAGTAGGCGCTTTCGGGAGACGTTGTCGTAAGCGCCGGACACGTCGAGCAGGAGCAGTGAGGCTACTTTGCCCTCCGACCACGCCTGGTGGATCCGTTGCAGGAGGAAATGTATGGCATGCTCCGTCGATGCGAGTTTCCGACCTCCTGTGTGGCGGCTGGGTAGCAGTTGGTGCACATCGGCTAGGTAGGCGAGTCGACTTGCGATGATAGCTTCTAGGACCTTACCTAGCGTGTTGAGTAGGGCAATGGGCCTGTACGACTTTGGTTGGGTATAGTCGTCTTTGCCCTGCTTGCGAAGAACTACAGTGATTGCCTCTCGAAAATGCTGGGGGCAGTACCCTAACCGCAGGCATGCGTTGAAGAGCCTTTCGAGACTCGGTGCAAGGATATCGAGGGTTTGGTGTAGGATACCGTTGGGAATGCCGTCAACGCCAGGAGCCTTGTTTGGGGCGGCTCTCCGTACCGCTCTCTCGATCTCTGAGCGGGTTATGTCTGGGCACTCAATTGGGGTTGGGTATTCATATCCATCCGTGTCCGAGAGATCGGCCTGGAGTGGAGGAGGAAAGAAGGAGTTGCGTAGCACCCCGGCCTTCTCTTCCGGGCGATGAACTAGTTCCCCGTCTGAACGGGCGAGTGCCGGCGTGCATGCGGATGTTGTCTCGTGCCTGTTCTTCGCCCACTTGACAAGTTTCCACAGTCCATTTGTCGTCGAGGTTGCCTCTTCTACTCTTTGACGGTGTGTGTTGCGGAGGAGCTTCTGTACGAGTCGGCCCTTCCTATTGCGTGCCTGACGGTAGGCTTCATAGTCATCGTCGTGTCTTGTCCGTTGCCATCGCCGGCGAAGTTGTTGGACCTCCGAGCAGATGTCTTTGCATTCTTGGTCAAACCCTGCTATGGAGCGCGGGGAGGGGCTGGACCAAGGCGTTGATGCGTCAATGCCTTCACCAAGCGCATTGATGATGGACGCCACTAGTGCGTCAATGTCGTCCCTATCCCGTAGCACCGTGGTTTCGCAGTGTTGCGGTAAGCGGTCTCGGACTGTCTGTCGGAGTATCGGTATGTTCGTTTTGGTCCACAATCGTTTCTTGGCTGGGGATGCTGCTTTCCATTCCCACTCAATGGCAACTGCTACCGGTAGATGATCCGACTCGCAATCCAGGTCTCGGTCAATCTTGCAGTGGACGACATGGGGTGCCACATTTGCCGTTGCAAAGGTGAGGTCAATTGTCGATTCCCCATCTTTCCACCTATGGGTAGGAGTGCCTGGTACTGTGAGGAGCTCCAATTGGAAGTCCTCAATGATTGCCAAAAGCTGTTGGGTGTTTCGCCCGTGGATTGGACGTCTGTGCCATGTTGACCACAGAGGATGATGTAGGTTAAAGTCCCCTAGTACCACGGTCTTGGCATCGGGTTCCAGCTTTCTGAGGGTCTCTGCTAGTATCGTGAGTGTGTTGGCTTCTACCTCGTTGTAGACATTGACGATGTTGATGTTACTGTCCGAGCGAGAATTCCGAATTGATAAAGAAATGATATCTTTAGAGATGCACGAAACGTTCCACGTGCCGGGGTCGATTCGTTTGTTGATGTAGAAGCATACCCGAGTGGCATCATTGTCGAGATAAGTTAAGTGAAAATGTCCTTTGAGGGGGTGGTAGGTTGTAGCTATGAATGGGTTTCGCCAGGGCTCCTGGATGGCAAGTATGTCGTATTCGAGGATTCGCTGGTTTTGGAACAGGCTGGCGAGGACAACATCTCTTGACTTCCAGACGTTGTACTGTAGGATGCGTAATCCCGGGTGTCCTACCATGGATGTGGTGCTGCATAGGGACCGTCTGTGAGGGATCGACTCCGGGTTGTGCGGGTCCTCTCCCGAAGCGTTGGGGACTCTGCGCGAGGCCTATGTGCCCATCCAGGAGTGGAAGTGCCCCCTCTTCCAGGTACCTCGGAGCGCACTTTGAGGTTTCTTTGAGCGTATTCCGCCTTTCTTATGTGTTTTCGCAGTGCACCTGCGACGGAGAAGTCCTTGCCACAATACATGCACGTCTTCATGCAGTGGGCGATCGTTAACTCGGCGTTGTGTGTCGGCCAGGCGCTGTAGATATTCTGGTGCTCTGGGCATTTGCAGGCTTTGAAGATCTGCCCTTGGGCTGTGCGGGTGTCTGTTGCTAGGGACGTGATCGGGGATGGCTCGTTGTTTGCTGGGTCGTTCAACCTGTTGCCGTCGTTGTCGACCGCCATAGTTTGCAACCATGCATCAGCATCTTGCATTGCCGCTTCCTCATCACCGTAAAGGCCGTCTGACGGATATGTAGGTAACAGGTGTTGGCTATCTTCCGGTATAGGGGAAGCTGAACCTCCTGCTGCCAAAAGTTGCGGGTCAATCAGGTCGTCTGCGTCGGCTTGAGTTCTCTGTAGTTCCTGTTCCCGTTGCATGACTGGCGTCTGCCAATCTTCTTCGGCCGATGGAGCAGTGGGCGAGTCTATCGCTATCATTGTCTCTGCTTGCTGTGCGAGAGGAATTGCCAGAGTGCTGTCCGGTTCGACCGGGGCTCTTATCTGGACCACAGAGTAGGACGGCGCGGATCTCTGTCGAATTCGGCCCTCTCGGGGGGTTGGACCGCCGTTGACCCTCTGGGTTTCTGGCCAGACATTCCAATAATAAATAAATAAATAATTTTGGCATATTGTTATGTATTTATTGATAAGCCCCCATATTGATATGTATTGTTAAGCTTATCAATTATTATTAATATAGGACTGGAGGGTCAGCTGACTCGTCGTCCGCCCCTGCGACGTCAATAATCTCGTCGTCTACTGCAACATAGAGTTTGCGGATCAAATCGTTCTTCACCCAATTACCCAAACATTGCAGCTCCTCGATAGTATCAGCCGAGAGTCGTGCCCTATCCCATGAAATGGTTCGCCTTGCGCAAGAGAACACTCGTTCCGGGTCGTCCGACATCGCCGGCACACTGAATATGTCAAGTGCCATTTGGTGTAAGCGCGGATACTCCATCCTCTGCTCGTCACGGCACCACCATTCAAGCGGAGTCTTTGTCGTTGTATGTCTTGGCGCAGATTCGACGAATTTTTCCAACTCATCCTCATCGTCCGTTTTGTCCAAGACACTCATTGACTGCTTGATGCGTTCGTACGGTGTTGCCTCCCCTCGTTCGTTCCTCAGCCGAGAGGCCGACTCCGACGCCAGCGGCCGGTCCTTGTATTTCGCCCAAAGCCGTCGCGCACCATTAATCGCGGTTTGTCGCCATTCCTCTGGCCAGTGGCGGTCAAGGTATCGCCGGCGCTTTTCTGGATGGAGCAGCAATGCGGTGGCGTATACGGGGTTTTTGTCACTCTCTGCGTAATATTTTGCGAGAACCCACCAGCCCATGTGAACCGAATTAACCATGCGCGCGTTGTCTGCATATTTGACCTGCTTTTCACGTTAGCACAAATCCAGCCAGGTGATTGCACTGCCATGCCTTACTTTTGCATCCTCAAACTGCATGAAGAGAATATCCATATTCTCCAGAACCTGATCTATCGATGCCCACTCCATTTGCTGCTCCAATGTCGCCTGGTGGAATGGCTGCAAGAATTCGTGAGTCATTTTGAGCACTTGCCAGTCATCGTGTGTAAGTATGTCAGCCTCCAGCTCATTGTGGAACTGGTTGAGCAATATTGACAATGGGCCTTCCTGGCTTATAGCCGCATCCAGTAGTTTGTACCATGAGTTCCAGCGAGTGATATTGTCAATACCGAGTGCCTTTCCTGCAATGTCATCCCAGGCATCGTTGCGTACCGTGGAGTTCCGGATGAACACTGCGATGTTGTGGAGTTTACCTAGTGGGCCGATGCTCCGCCAGCCGGCGGTGTCATTGCGTTTCTTTCGTTTGCCGTGGGTCGTTTGCCGAGTACTCGAGTGCACCTGGTCGTGCAACGCGTCTGCGACTGTTACATCGCTCGCTTCGTCTTGCGCCTGTTCCATTGCGGCCTGTAAGGCCTCCTCGCTGGTTGCAAAGAGAAACGCTTGCAGCGACAAGTTAATGATGTGGCCGGCACATCGCGTTCGGGACGATACCGGATCGAATGAAATACCGTATTCCTGTGATAAGTCAACAGCAAGTTGGCGGAGGCAAGTATCGTTCTTTGTGTCATTGTCCCCAGTGAAGTAGCCGATTCGGTGTGCCAGGCTGTACCGTCGAATAATCCTCATCAAGTACGGCGCCATTGCTGCGCCGGCATGCGAGCGGCGGAGGTTTGGGAGACCTAGCAGTGCCTTGCGAGGGCTATAGCCCTCGTCAACCCACTGTGCATGAACGGCGATATATGCCTTGCGCTGAGGGGACGACCACACATCCATGGCGATGTGCACGAGGCTCCGAGCACGTCCCAGCTGTCTCCTTACGGATTCTTGATGCGCTTCGTAGGCCCTATCCAAGTCCGACGCTACGGTGCTAGCAGACTCGGTCAGGAGCTCTTGAACTGCTGGATTCACAGCTGCTAGAAGCGCCTGATACTCTGGCCACGTTGCAAAACTCAGAGGTAGATGCCTGCGCGCGGAGAGGAGCATCTGTGCCTCTCGAAAGGCATCAACGTTGATGGCACTCCGCAGTGTGTTCAGTTCGTTTTTTCTGACATCCTGCGCTCGCTTGACGGTCGTTCTTGCGAAGGCGTTTTCGATTGCAAGTTGGCGCTTGTCTTGGGAGGTCGAACTCTCTTGAACGACAATGTGGTGGGATTTCTCAAGATGATAGCGGGCGTTGCCGGAAATGTGGGTTGACCAAGATGGATTGCGACAGCGCTTGCAGTAGTGGAGTACATTGCCACTCATTGCGTGTGGCTCGTCGCCCTCTGCTTCTCGAAAATGATCCCATGTTGATGTGGCTCTCAATTTCCTTCTCTTGACCGTACGCCGGGCGGAAGGGGCCTCGGAGTCCGACGGCGTGCTCGCAACTTGTGAGACACTGTCGGACGGTAAGACGGACGAAGAGCTGGGCGTGGCGCTCGATTGGGGCGGTGTGGACCTGTCAGCATCCATTTCCGTGTTCTTGATTGAGTTGATGATGGATTCCCAATTGCACATGGCAATGTCGAGGCAGCAGGCAGCTCCCCCTCCGAGAGCTGAGGTCATTCGGGCTCTTTCCAGGCCTGCGAAGAGGCAGCATTGCGCATGCAGAACTACTACTCATCAACTTGAAACAGGAGTCTAATTGCGCAGGAAAATAAGTGGAGCTTGTTATATTGATAATTATTAACAATATATATTTATTGGCAGCGTCCATATTGTTATGGATATCGATAAGCTTAACAATAAATATGCCTTTATCAATAAATATATATTGATTACTGGAATGTCTGTTTCTGGCTGAGCGCCGCGTTCCTTTACGGGGACATGCCAGTAGATGCTGCGGGTTTCCTTGGCTTGTTCGACTCTCCGCATCTCCTTCCGCCTCGCTGGGCAGGCGTTGCTCCATGCAGTGTGGTTATCTTTGCACACTGCACAGTGGGGAGTGAACCCTTCCATCCCTTTCTGTTTGCAGTGTTTGCTCTCATGCTGCTCGGTGCAATAGCCACATACTTGGGGTGCGTTACATTGAGTGCCGATGTGGCCGTAATTGTAGCAGCGGAAGCATTGTTTCACTCTGCACGCGCGGTCGTAGAGCTGGCATTGGTGTATCTGACCTTCCCATGCCATACCTGCATAGATGATGGCATTGGCCATTTCGGGGTCCGTGAATTCAACAACGATCGAAGATGCGCGCTTGAGAGTGGCCTCCTTGGTGAGCCACCCAATGTACGAGATCTTGGCATGCGGGATCACTGTGTAGTTGTCTGCGATCATCTGTTGACTGGTTGCATCTTGGTCTTTGATGTTGATGGAGTTGGTGGGGATACCATGAACAATGACTCCGTAGGTTGGCACGACGAGCTCCGCGTGCTCTCCGAGACCTTTGACCCACCCTGAGTTCTGTTTGAGCTGAGCGGCCTCTGCTGTGGTGCTTGCGAATATCTGTATGTCGCCGCTCTTGAGTTGGTGCGCCGCAACCACTTTGACTAATCTGGTAGGGGTGTTGTCGCGTATCGAGGTCCCTACTTGCTGCCTGATCCATGCTGCTGAGCGTGCTCTGAATCGTTGGGCGACGCCGTGGTCCTTGAGCTTGACTGTAATCACGCGGTCCTTGTATGCAGTGACTGTGGGAAGAGCCTTTGCGGCCGTTATTCCGTGCGCTGCAGGCGGCGGTGGAGGTGGAGCGCCTTTGGCTTGCGCTGCCACCTGCGCCCACGTCGCAGCGGTGTTTCCGGTTCTATTGAAGTTGGCTCTGTTAAGCGGAGTGGTGCTCAATCCTACGGAGTTCTTGATGAGGGTCACGTCTTTCTGAATGTTCTGTGTGCATCGGGCCGCGTCCTGGACATGCTGGAGGATCTCGCCCATCGCAGGCTGTCGCAGGACCTTACCGATGAGCGCGAGGGTCGATGCCAGATACGGCTGTACGATATTCCATGGCACCTGATTCTGCCGGCCTTTGTCGACCGCTTGCAATTGGTTGCATGCTTCTCTGAGGTATGTGGCATGCTCATTGATGTGTTCGGGGCCATTGTTTACTTGTGGCCATTTGGGCGCCATCGCGTCGAATTCGACGCGTTTTCACGCGTAAACCGACGCAAATGCCCAATAAGGCCACGATAAAGTGTTACTCTCACAAAATATGACGCGTTTTCAAAAATTTGTTCTGAGCTGGTGGTGGTGTTATATCAACAGGATACCAATCCATTTGGATCTCATTTGGATATTTGGATAGCCCCACTTTTTTCCCACGACGAAATACATTGAGCCTCTCCTATAAGGTCCGCTTTGAGGCGGCCTCTCTGAGCTGTGACCATCTGTCCGGCAAGGCTAAATATTCTCTCTGGCTCTGAAGACATTGCCGGAATAGAAAAGAGGTCGATTGCCATTCGCGACAAGCGTGGATACTGGCGTCTGCGGAGGAGCCAGTACTGGATGGGATTCTCCACAAGACAATCACCCGGATCGGTACTGCCCACCCATTCTGCGTACTCGTCACGCATGGAGGACGGCGATGGCGCAGGTTGAGCACCAAGTTTCCTAATTGAAGTCATGAAGTCATCTAGGTCCGTCGTCTTCCTGGCAGCTGTGGGCTGCTCGGGTATCGTGTCTTGCTCGACCGCCAGGGTTCGGTACTCCTCCCAAAGCTCTTGCACAGCCGCCCTCCCTCTGGCCAGCCAGTCCGGATGATCGGACCATTGCGACTCGACGGTGGACCAGCGAAACGCGGGATGGAGGACGAGGCTTGCAAGGTACGCAGGGCTATCCTCCGTGAGGGCGTAGTATTGATCGAGCTTCATCCAGCCCAGATTGCAGCCGATTCGCAGGTAAGGCTCCTCGTCCCGTTCGTGCTGTAGCTTTGCCTCTTCTAGGTGCTTCAGAAGCCATTCCATTGTGGGCAAAACCTCCCGAATCGCGCCGAATTTGCCTTGCCTTGGCTGGCCCTCTAGGCGCTTTGTCGCGATCTTCAATGGTTTCAAGATCGCCAAATATTCTGCAATAACGGACCAGTCCTCAGTGGCCATCTGGTCATCTACAATTGTAGGCTTCTTGCGGCACCTCTTCGGCATCGGCTTTGCCCCGTGCTGTGTCCTTCTCGCTACGTATTGCTTCCACTCTGTCACCTCCGCTTGGACCAGCGAATCGAGTTGTCACGGGCAGGCAAGGTAGGCAACACAATTCTGCCTAGAAGGCAACAGCTGCTGCCTGCAAGGCAGCAGCAGTAGCTGGAGTCTTATATGGCCATCTCTCTTCCAGTGAGAAGGGAGGGGGAGCCAGAGATCAACGATTGTATCAATTGCTTCCCGTTCTTCACTCTCTGTTTCGTCGTGATTGTGCGCCTTACAGTTTGATCTCTCTCCCCATTAGGGCACAGAGACCGTTGAACGGGACCGGCTCAGATCATGGACTTATCGCAACTTCCCCGAGACCTGGCTACAGCCGTCGGTCAATATCTCGGTCAAACCCAAGCGGAAGTCTCGTCTCCGCCGCAGGCGACTCTCCCACCCTCGGCGCAGGCAGCTGCCGTCGAGGACTTTAGAGATACAGTCTCCATCTCGGAAAGCGAAGAGGCTGACGCAGGACCTCCGCGAATTGATAAGCGGAAAATACTGACGCAGAGACGTCTCGACCAACTTGCCGCCGCCAGGGCAGCAAAGAAAAGTAAAGGGTCGCTAGCGACGCGACAAGAATCCCGGCACCTCGACCAGGCCAGGCCCGACACAGACGCCCCGTCGAACTGCCGAACCACTGCCACCTTTGGTAGAACTCAGGAAACGCAACAAGAACTAGGCGAAATCCAGGAACAGCTGCGGCAGCAGACGGAGCGGACACAGCGACAGGGAGAACAGATACAGCAGCTCCTTGACGCCATCTTGGCCGCATCAGGAAACCGCAACGCAAGGCAGCGGCGGCGATCTGGGTCCCCCGAATCTAGCCCTTGCCCACGGGAGAGGATTAGGGAACGCTCTCCTGCCTATGAGCCCAAGAACAAAAACCAAGTCCAGATCCAGCAATTCCGCGGGAACTCGGCAGCCGAGCTCTCCACCTTCTTGGGAACCCTCCAGTGGGTATTCCGAGAACACCCCAGTCACTACCGGAGCGAACAAAGGAGAATCAGACTAGCGGCCGGCCATCTTAGCCAGACGCTGAGGAGAGACTTCCTCGATAACTTGCACCTAAAATATGACGGAAGCGAAGAGAACATGTCGTGGGGAGACATGGAGGATTGGCTCTGGAGCAATATCAACAATCCCCGAGGGCGGACACGAACTGCTTACGCTAGCCTAACCCAACTCAAGCAAAAGCCAACGCAGTCATTCCGAGATTTTTTCCGCCAGTATAGAACGATTGAGAGCGAGTTCCCCCATACTGTCCCGGATTGGCTGCGCATCGAGATGTTCTTGTTCTGCTGCAAGAAGAGTATCAGGGATCTTTTCCGATCCCAAAACTATCCCCAATCGTGGAACGACTTGGTGGAGAAAGGGTATGAGTATGATGACGATGTTCATGAGAAACAGCGTCATCACGACCCGACGAGGGGATCTAGCGCCATGGGGACAGCGGGTGAGAATGATAAAACCACTCCGAGAGAGACGCAGCAAACCGCTGTCTGCTACAAATGTGGGAAACCTGGCCACATCCGGCCTAGATGCACCGAACCCGATTGCAAGCAATGTGGTGAAAGCGGGCATACCACAGCCCGGCACTCTAGCCCAGCTAGCCCAGCTACAGGTGCAAACAAGGTTCGCAGAATCGAACCGCACGACGAAGGGGAATAGGGACCGCACCGGCTCCTGTCCGAGCGCGGCGAGAACTGGGTACCTTACCAGCTGCGACAGGATGGCCGGTGGTTGAAGACACAGATGGCCCTACTGGATCAGGGCAGCGCCTACAACCTCATCTCCCCAAGGCTGCTCACCCAACGCGACTGGGAGCGTGTGGAAACGACATCGGAGCAACCGGAGACAGCAGATCACACGAAGATCGAGACACGAGGGACGATCCACATCCTACTCAAGGCCACAGACAGCTGGGGAACAGAAAAGATTGTTCGAGTCTCCTTCCTTGTCTCACCAATAGCTGATGAGGAAGGGGTCTGGCTGGGCAAACCATGGCTTAAGCACGTCAGCCTCTTGCTGGAAAGAGCAGACCAACTTACATGGACTTTTGCGGCTCCTCCGCAGAAGGCATCCTTCGTTCGCGGTGCAAAACAAATACGACGCCTCACGAAAACCCACTTCCCAATACCCATCGCCAGCGAGGTTAACGATGAAACCGCGACTCACGGGGAAGACACACCCCTGCAGGAAATTCCCTCCGCGTACCGAGGCTGGGCAGACGTCTTCTCGGAGGAAGAGGCCGCCAAATTACCACCCCTTTCGGGGCGCTCACACCCAATCGACCTCGAAGAGGGCCGAATACCGCCTTCGGGACCCATCTACAACCTCTCGGAACACGAACTCATGGTTCTGCGCGAATATATCGCTTCGGCCCAGAAGAAGGGATGGATCAGGCGATCAATCAGCCCCGCGGGCTCCCCCATCCTCTTTGTTCCCAAGAAAGGGGGAAGCTACGGTTATGTGTAGACTATCGGGGCCTGAACAAGATAACGAAGAAGAACCGAACGGCCTTGCCGTTAATCTCGGCTATTTTGGATCGACTTGGCAGGGCCAAGCTTTTCACCAAGCTCGACCTGAAGGATGCATATCACCGACTCAGAATCCGCCAGGGAGATGAGTGGAAGACCGCGTTCAGATGCCATTATGGTCACTACGAATACCAGGTCATGCCGTTTGGGCTGGTAAACGCTCCTGCTTCATTCCAGCAGTACATTAACGATGCGCTGGAAGGATTGGTGGACATTACATGTGTGGTCTACCTGGACGATATCCTGATCTTCAGCGAAAACGCGGAACAACACGAAGACGATGTCAAAGAGGTCTTAAGCCGGCTGCGGAAAGCAGGGCTCTATGCGAACCTTAGCAAGTGCGAATTCTCAGTACGGGAGGTCTCCTTCCTTGGCTTCGTCGTCGACCAGGAAGGAATCCACATGGAGAGGGAACGGGTTTGCGCCATCGCACAGTGGCCAGTACCACGATCCGTCAAGGACGTTCAGGTCTTCCTGGGCTTTACGGGGTTCTATCGACGCTTCATAAAGAACTACAGCAAGATCGTTTCCCCACTCTCAGATTGCCTCCGCAAGAAAGCACCGGGCCCCTCAATACTTGGACCAAAGGCAATGCAAGCCTTCGAGTGCTTGAAGACGGCCTTTCAAAATGGTCCAATCCTAAAGCACTTTGATCCGTCCAGACCGATACGAGTCGAAACGGACGCGTCCCAGTTCGCGATCGGCGCGATCATCTCTCAGTTGCATGATGACCGATGGCACCCGGTCGCATTCCTCTCGAGGAAGCTCCAGGATGCAGAAACGCGATATGCCGTCCCCGACTGCGAACTCTTGGCAATCACGGAAGCATTCCGCCAGTGGCGACATTACCTCGCGTACACAAGCCAGAAGATCACTGTTTTAACGGATCACCTGAACCATAAGTATTTCCTGTCCAAGCCTAAGCTGACAAACAGGCAGGTTAATGCACTAGATCAACTATGCTCATTTGACTTTGAGATTGTGTATCGTCCGGGCTTGAAGAATCCAGCGGATGGATTATCGAGACGGCCAGATCATGAGTCAATGGGAATGGCCGCACTGCGAGATCCGTGCGTTCCGTTCTTTCTTGAAAAGTTTGCCCAGCTGCCTTCCTGTGAACCGGCGGAGGGGGGCCGCGCGAGTTCTGAAAGAGGCGCTGGATTTGGCGATCAGACCGGTTCGCGACCGGCTGCCCCTGCCGCTCCAGAGAAGACTGACCGGCCGTTTCCCTGTGAACCTACGGAAGGGGACCGTGTGTGTTCTAGACAGGCGGTCGGGTTTGGCGATCGGACCGGTTCGCTACCGGCTGCCCCCGTCGCTGATGGAAGAGGTACGCTCGACCATCTCAGGCGTGTTGCTCGGGTCTTGAGGACGTCGAGGACGACGTCTCAGGAGGAGGGCACCGCTGTAACGGCACCAGCACTGCAGGAGACGTTGCAAGAGGCGCTACTGGCGGCACAGCGAGGGGACGCCTTCGTTGCCCAGCAGAAGCAGCTTGTGAGCATCTCTTGTAGCGCTACCGCCGGTAAACTCTCATCAGGGGTCTGGAGTACCGATGATGAGGGGTTTCTGTGTTACTGCGAAAGGATCTTCGTGCCCGCGGGCCTGAGAAACGAGATCCTGATGCTTTTTCATGACGATGAGGTTGCCGGCCATCAAGGCGCAACCAAGACTTGCAAACGGATTCAGGCGCAGTACTACTGGCCCGGATTACGCCGAGACGTGCGTCGATACGTCTCTACCTGCCGCGAATGCCAGCTTGCGAAGCCAAGGCATCACAAGCCTTACGGGTTGTTGGCGCCACTGCCAGCGCCAGAACACCCGTGGCAAGAGATTTCCATGGATTTTATTACGGACCTTCCAACGGTCCGCTGCGAGAAAAAGACGTACTCCGGTATCTTGGTCGTGGTAGACCGATTGACTCGATACAGTCGCTTCATTCCTGTCTCAGCGCGTATCACGAGCGATGGCCTGGCGACAGTATTCTTGAGGGAAATCTTCAGGTATTATGGGATGCCCGATGGAATCGTCAGCGACCGGGGAAGCCTATTCACAGGCCACTTTTGGGCCACATTTTGCCACTTACTTCAATGCAAAAGACGCCTCAGCACCGCCTTCCACCCTCAGACTGATGGGCAGACCGAGCGGATCAACCAAACGATCGAGCAGTATTTGCGGACTTTCTGCAACAAAGAACAATCAGACTGGATGGATAAGCTACCGTTGGCGGAGTTCGCCTACAATACCTCACACCACGATACTGTCAAGGCGGCGCCTGCCGAAGTTTTGATGGGCTATCAGCCGCGGTCTAAGGGGCACGTTAAGGGACGACTAGAAACCTTCAGCCCCCACGCGATGGAGCGGGTCAGAGGCCTCAGAGAGCTTCACGAACGCACAGCGTTGCTCATCGCGAGCGCCCAGAAGCGCCAGGCGCACTACTATAACAAGGGACGGGAACCCAAATCATTCCAGGAGGGCGATTGGGTGCTTATATCTACTAAGCACCTTCCATTGCGGCGCCCAACGAGGAAGTTGACCGAGAAGTATGTCGGCCCGTATCAGGTCGAACAAGTTATTGGGGACATAAACTGGCCTATCGTCTCCGGCTGCCGTCAACCGTCAAAATCCACAACGTGCTACCTGTCAGCAGCCTGGAACCCTACAGTTGTCGAGACAAAGAGCCTGCCGAGCCTGAAGATAATCCGTTTATGGCGGAGAGCACGTACGAGGTTGAGCGAGTTCTCGATCACCGTGGGCCGAAAAGTCGTCGGAGATATTTGGTGAAATGGAAAGGGCATGGTGAGGAAGAGAACTCCTGGGTGCCCCGAAGTGACTTCGTGGACGCAGCCTTTCTGGCGAACTATGATCAATCTGCGGATGCAGGACCCTAGGAGCTCGGGACTAGCTCCTCAGGGAGAGGGGGCAACCTGTCACGGGCAGGCAAGGTAGGCAACACAATTCTGCCTAGAAGGCAACAGCTGCTGCCTGCAAGGCAGCAGCAGTAGCTGGAGTCTTATATGGCCATCTCTCTTCCAGTGAGAAGGGAGGGGGAGCCAGAGATCAACGATTGTATCAATTGCTTCCCGTTCTTCACTCTCTGTTTCGTCGTGATTGTGCGCCTTACATTAGGTGAAAGGATTTTCAATAGGGAATTGTAGCAATTGTTACGGACGCATGACCTTGCGGACGCATGGCGCTCTGTAACATCTGATTCGTCAATCGCTTTTTGTTAGTGCAAGCAAAACCGCGCCGCCGAATAACGAGATCCGTCCGCTGCGGGGATCTACAGCCGAGGGATGGGTTTAATTTGCCTTGCAAAAGGTCCGAACGATGTAGGCGGCAGAACCAGCAAACGAGTTGACTCGGGCAAAACGCAGTAACTAGTCTGTCGCACCTAGACTAAAAAGCGGGCTGCGTCATCGCGTGGCCCATGAGCATAACGTATAGGGTGCTATTAATATTCCACACGAGGTGTGGGCCTACACTTTTGCTGGTGGCGAAGTGGTTAGCTGACACGGTGTGACCCTCCTGAACGGTGACTGAATGCGCCATCCATTCTCAGCTTCCTGTCTTTACGTGGCATCTGGATGCGGGAACGACTGCCCCAGCGCGCTCATTATCTTCGCCACGCGTCGATCAACTTCTTAAACTTCAGTCCACGTCAATATCAATACACTATCGAAGAAGAGAAAATATGGAGAGATGTGGAAATCCGGCGCCCTGAAAACCGAATATCTACTGTAGGGTAGGAGGACACAATACGAAGGCCGAACTTGGCGATGCCTTGACGAATTACCCGATTAGGAAAGCCGATGGGTTACAACAATCTGGTGGTATTACTGGTATTACCGGTATACCATACCGGTAATGACGTAAGCAACTGGTATGGTATGGTTTGGACCTCCATACCATACCATACCGGACCATTCCGATCACTGCCCGTCGGTCGTGCCAGCCCTCTGGAAAACTCATCCTCTGCATGGTGTCGATGTTTGGCCATCGCCTGTGGTGTCACCGGAGTCACGGAGCAGCCCCTACTGCTCACCAGATGAGATGCAAGATCACCAGCCTTCAATGAGTCGTCGGCATAGACTGACAACATCTACGCTGCCAGATGGCACATGGCGCCCTTGAATGGTCACTGGTGCAGATGCGCTGCGTGACAACTCAATTCCCAGCTGCATGTCCGAGTCCAGGGCCGCGATGCTCCCGGCGTTGCTGCTCAGCAACTTAGGATGTCACTCTAGTCATGTTTCTCGCCAAGCTCTGAAGAAGGTACTGGAGCAATATTCTTAGCGAATCCTACAGTCATGACGGTACATGGTGATGAAAGGGGGAAATTGGTTGGAAGATTTAGTTCGTGTCCTCGACGTCAAGGACTGTCGACCTGGCCGGAAACAAAATAGCCGACGCCGCCATTCAATTACCGAGCGCTATGTCGATTCCACGTGAGACACTCCATTCAGACCGCCAATTCCAGGTCGAAGGCAAGGTGCTAATACCGCAGTTAGTGCGGTGCGCCGAAGGAGCTCACGGTCAAGAAAAGGCTGTCAGCGGCGCTGACACTACCATGCGCTTGGACAGCCACGCAAGACCACCTTTTCAATGCATATCGCGTCCATGAATGCAGGACTGGCGTCGAACAGGCTCTTGTACACGGCCTGCGATTGAGTGGGCATTCGACCGTGCTGCCACATGGAAAGCAGAGGGGCAGCGGGGTGAAACTCAGGAAGCTGATATTATTGTAATGGCCCAAATGATATGCCTTTCACACGTGTGGCAAGACAGAGCTCATCTTATGGGGCTGCTTTTGCTGCCTCGGAGACCAAACCCGGCTTCTTCGTCGTGGTTTCTCCGAGGTTCGTATCGACGCTGGACAGTTCAATTTGGCTGTGCCCAAATACATTGCTGTTTCGGCCATATCGCTCAGCAAAAGCCGACAGGGACTTGTTGCGTGAGGCGCTCGCCGACGCCATCGGTTGCGCACACGACATGAATCACAGTGAGATCGAAGGGACGTTTATCTTTATCGTGAATGAGCCGGAAATTGAATCCGCGGTTACAAGAATTAACAGGCGGGGTTTCGAAGCCCGCGTTTGGTCCTGGGAAGAATGCCTTGAGAGCGGTACAGCACAACAAATTACCCGTAACCATTCGTGACTGATATTTTCGCTACAATTATGAGTCCATGAACGCTGAAAAAAAAAACCAATCGATCTTGTACCTGTTGTCCAGCCAACAGTCAATCGAGCCCTGTATACAATACAGACCTAGATCGCTCTCCTGACTATAAGAATCGTGTTCGATTTGCTCATGCGTCGCAGCGATGCCAAGCCACCAGATGTTTACAATATGGGTCCTCGACAGGCTTGCTGGCGGGGTGGCATACGGCGCACTAAACAGGCACTTGTCACCCGCTGAAGCTCATGGGCCACAACCCAAGGCACACGAAGTGGCTTGGACCCATGCAACGTTTTCCCTTCCACGCAACATTTCCCCTTCCACGCAACGCTTTCCCTTCCACGCAACATTTTCCCTCCCGCGCAACGCTCCCCCTTCCACGCAACGCCCACGCAACGCGCATTCAAGCCCACATACTCTCAAGCCCCTCGCGCGACCAGCGACGCCGCCGATTCTGATGCGCAGATACAGCCTTGCATGTCTCCTGGACCGCCGAACCGTCCGGAGAGTTCGTTTGCTCAATACCGGCCCGATATTCCCACTTACATCCCAGCCACCGCATGATATCGCAAGGAAAATTGCCCTCTGAGTGCCTCTCATCTGCCATACGTCGGGGCAGCTGGTCCGGAGGACCATGAGGGTACGTGCCTAGCACGCTATCATCACCGACTCTGGAATCAGTTTTCAGTATGGGTTTTATCAATCAGTACTACTTGTTGGGATGTCTGGCACAGGGCACATCCTGGTGCCTGAGCGCTTACCCGCCATAAGACATTTAGATTTGAGTTACTATATACTGTACTACAGGTCCAACAGAATAACAAACGAGCTTCAAGTCTTCCCAGTACGAGCGTCTCTGTTTATCCCAGCGCTTGCCCTAATCACGGCTTAGAATGTTCCACCACAGAAACCGCTTCCACCTGTGGTACCCCAAAAGTGGGAAGGTCATCAACGGACGACGCGGCGAAGTACGGCACCTCTTCCAGCTCGATCTTCAGACTCGGGATGGAAGTAACTGGGATGGGGCTCCCTTGCTCCTATGTGTTGCGTAAGCTCCTGCCTTGCCAATGGCCCGGAATCGATTACCTTGGTGATGTCAACAGTAATAGAAGACTGAACGGCCTTCAGAAGGGTATCGTTGGCACCATTCCTAAACCCGGCCCTCTGCACAGCGTCATCAATAGTGAAACCGCCGTGAGTGACTCCAGCGGCTGGTTGACTGGTCACAAGCATCTCGCCGGCGAGCACTCCGCGCAGGTACACGCTAATCCAGGACGGACCTTCGACTTCTGCTTCGTCAAGCTGTATTCGGAGAAAGAATCGAGTTGTTTGCTCTTGTTTCAGGCTACGGGCCGCTGTGGAAATATTGGTTGGTCCGTAGAGCTTATTAATGAGGTTAGTGGCAGCTAGCTTGAGATCGGTGTCCGACGAATTCCAATATTCTAAGCCTTGGTATGAGTATCCAAAAGCCTTGGTCTCAGTGACGGATGTAGACGTGTGGAATGATCCATCTTTGTTGAAGAAAAGGCTGCAACGGGGATTCCGGGGTAATTACAGTGCCCGCTGGTGTGGAGAAGCGGGAACGACCTGCATAGGAGCCAGTGAATGTCGAAGATTCCTTGTGGAGAGCTTCCCAGTAGGCCCACAGTCGATCTATATTTGCATGATGGAACAGGCTGCGAGCTTAGTTAGTACATTATGGCTATCAATGCCGATATTGAACATACAATAGAGGATCAAATGCCGCATAGTCCTGGCGTGCGAACTGCTCTCCGCAGGCAGCCCTGGCGTGGATAAAATCATGGACTTCTTCTAGGCTGTCGCCTGTCGTCGTTGGAGAAGCAAATTGGCTGAAGTCCTTGGAACGGCTGTAGAGGTCATACTTCATCGATTTAGCCGACGGATAGCACCAACAAGGGCCCATGTACTCACAAGCCGTTGTTTGAACGGAGTTCCCTGGAGTCTTTGGTTCGCCTCTTGAGGCCAACCATCCCGCGGGCACCGCTGTATTCCGCTCTGATTCTGGAAACCATCAAACGTGCCATTGACAGCACCCTTTGGATAAGTGTACGTAAATAATGGGTTTTTGAGCTCAACTACTTTCGTTCCCTCCATATCCGGGACTGTGACATTTACCGGTACTGTTAATAGTAGCAGGAGGGACCGAGGGGTTCACCCCCCAGTCCCAGAATGGTAGACGTAGAGCTGCTGCCTCTGCCATGTATTTGTCACGGACTGATTCGGGATACTCGGCGGCTAGTAGTTTCGCATGGCGGACTAGTTCTTGCTGGAATACGTCAGGACGCGGCCTTGGAATGCTGAATGAAATTTTCATGCCTCAAAGAGTACCATGTATGGCCGGTGCCATGAGAGGAACAAGGGTTCCTAAAGCCAGTGTTAGCGTGCATCAGCAGACCTAGTCTAGCTAGTGGCAAGCGAACCCTGTGCGGACAGTAACCCGCCAGCCTGTACCTTGTCTGGCACCAGCGCCATTCCACTCTATGTACGGCCTGCCGTGGATACCTGGACCTGTTAGTGTACAATACGACACCAAGCCAACACAATCGCCTCAGTGTCACCGCTCCACACTGCACAGACAATACATACCAGCTATCTGAAAGAAGGACAGCTGATCAGTCGGGTCCATGTCATACATGGACATAAGAGAGCGGATAAACAGATCCCTGATGTGCAATTAGTCGAGAAATGGCTTAAATAAGAAAGCTGGGAATCGTCATACCACTGCGGCCCGCCACGAGTAAATATGTCGTTGATGTTCTGTCTCGACGGTACAGCATTGTTCCGATCTACCTCAAAACCCGTGATGGCGACATGATCCGCTGCGAGAACCAGTGGAACAACCAAAAGCACCCACAAGCTCGAAAATTTCGCTGCCATGAGAAATGAGGTAGAAAGAGTTGCCGATTCTAACGTTGTTGGCTACTGAGGCATGCTGGTTCACGTTGATGGACGGACAATAGCGTCAATATATAGTGAGATGGGATTTGCATCTATCTGCTGACAGGGGACTGTATACGGGCAGAGTTTCCCGTGCGGTGTGGTCATGAGTCAGTCTAGGTGAAATTTCGGACCTCTTCCGCGTATGTGGCAAATTGCCTGCCGGTCACAAAACCCTTGAAGCCCGTGCTCCCTCTCTCAGTGGGGAGGCTTCGTATTACCTGTAACACTGATAGAGATGCCATGATGGGAAAGCATCAGCAAGGGTACCCAGCGTTACTCAGTGAAGTCCATGGGCCGATATGAGCCATGGGTCCGTTCGGGTAATTAGAACGGTAATCTACATTGTTGTCTGGGAAAATGATACTCATCTGTCGCCAAGGTGAATTCGACCGCCGCGCCAGAGACCTTGTTGGTGCCGGTTATGTGCTGCGGATCCTGGGTCGAAGTGCGACGTCCAGAACCCGTACTGATGGTATGTCCATGTCCTCTGAACTGAACTGAACTGTATGCCTACTCGGTTGTAGCCGCTAATACAGTATTACCGCAGCCATGTCCGGTTGTGAGGGTCTCACGTCAAGATCAAGCTTCGTAATGCGGTTCGAACCGATCATATTGAACAAGTAGTATAGGTCGGTTCTAGATACAAGACGTAGCGCAAGGAAGCAAGAGGACAGCAGAAAGCGGCTTCCTTGCATGAAGTGTAAGAATAGGGGTGATCCTGGACAAGCATCAGCTTCGGGAACCGGGACACCGGTGAGCGGTTTCTGGCAGGCAGCCCACGCGGCCGGATTCCGCCCATGTCCTCAGCAGCAGGGCTAGTAGTACGAGTGCTATCGTACGGTACACCTGTATAACTACATACCTAGCGACCAAGCAAAGGTCCCATAGGAACCGAGCAACGAAAAGGCGGCTGATACATGGACGCCCGGGCGCCCAAATATCCTGGCGCGCCTGGGCGCCCACGACGATAGCACGCTATACTATTGGCTGAAATCCCCCTGCCAGTCTGCATGACTCGTAACGTTTCGGACACAGGGACTATGTAACGGGCTGAGTCGTTGGTGCATTCGGCTGCCGCCGATGCTGGTAACGCCACCAAATGAGAGTCTCACAACCTGCCCCTGAGCCTCGACTATATGTCGCTAGCTAGCCAGCTCCTCGAGAGCTTCTCGTTCTCGTCTCTGCAATGCAATCAATTTGTTGGTTTCTAGCACGCTTCTGGCTGAATAAGCCCCGTGCCCCTTACAGGAAGCTGAAAGATCTGAAGGTCCAAGTGGTCCAATTCAGTCAGTTGGCAAGCCCAGTCTGTCATGTTGCGTGAAGAATGTTCGAGGTCATGTGTGAGGGTCCTGGTATGTACATACTGCACCAGGATGTGCCATTGTTC
This sequence comes from Purpureocillium lavendulum, assembly GCA_029168975.1. Classification (NCBI taxonomy): domain Eukaryota; kingdom Fungi; phylum Ascomycota; class Sordariomycetes; order Hypocreales; family Ophiocordycipitaceae; genus Purpureocillium; species Purpureocillium lavendulum. The sequence continues at coordinate 649,138 of JAQHRD010000015.1, forward strand.
AGCGTCTGATAGACTTGTTAGTCCAACGTTCTGAAGACTTGCAGCACGGTCCCGGGGCTAACATTACCAGAAGACAAGTCGGTTCACGAGACTCAACAGCAAGTCGCGACATGCATTCTCCCATGGCCCTAGTCATCTTGGACAGGAAGCGCTGACTCGCAGCCGCATCAGCTCGACAGCTTCTTCTCTGTCCTCGTCTCTCTCCTGTGCTTACCGTCTGAACGAATGGACTAAGCTATGTTTAGCGGACATTGACACCGACGAACGCTGTGTCCTCAGCAACGCAACCGAGTAGGAAACCAGTTGGCACCCTTTCAGCGCCCGAGAACATTTATTAAGTCCGAAGGACTTCTATTACGACGATAACTTGAAATTCAAACGCTCTGCTCGTATTGGTCACATAAGTCTCCACTCGACGTCGATTGGATGGCAGTCTTGCTTGGGTATTGTGACCGGCTGAGCCGTCAATGTGCATGCGGCTGACGTCGATGCTGAAAACGCCACCAAATGAGGGTCTCACAGCCTGCCCCTGAGCATCGGCTATATGTCACTAGGTAGCCAGCTCCTCGAGAGCATCCCGCTTTTCTTCTCTGCAACGCAATCAATTCGTTGGTCGGTAGCCCTTTCAGGTGTAAAGCCAGGTGCGCGGTCTATGTGGTTGCCTTCCAACGACCCGTTGCACCAACGCGAAGTCCCCTTCAGCCTTCCTGATCAAACCGTTCCTGCAGTCCAACATAGCATGGCCGATTCTATCCCTTCAATGAATGCTTGCAGGAAGTGCAAGCAGGAGAAGCCGGCAGATCAATTCATTTCGAAGACCAAGTCTTCCATAACACGTGGAAAACGTACGGCCAACTGTCTCAGCTGTAGGAGTCGGCAAGCCGCACTCGCCTCTAAGCGTACGGCAGAGCAAGCTGAGTTATCCCCAATACGTCGACAAGGATTGCCATTACTAGACTTGCAACTAGGTACACCAATTGTCTCACAAGAGCCTAATCTGCTGGGAACACCGATTGTCATGCTACCAGGGGCAGGTCCACCGGCGACGATTACTTCCCGACCATGTCCCTCAATTTCTTCTCATGAAGGCGTACGACTTGGAACGCCGATCGAATCTCCGGTGTCGAGTCCAATTTTCCCGAGGCGAGCCTGGGGGAGACACTCTCGCCCACCTGTGCCGCTGTGGCAGGCGGCTATCGAATGCTGTAACGGTCTCAACTGAGTGTGTTGACAACTAGCTGAGCGACTG